>VBSM01003039.1:19054927-19096394 GCA_008086735.1 Cheirogaleus medius
GGGGGGGAGAGAGAGAGGGAGGGAAGAGGGGGATGGGGAGGAACAGAGAGAAAAGGAAAGCTTCTCACTTTGAATAAAGTCTCTCTTGACTCTTCCTATAACTGCTTCTTCTGAAAATCTACTCCTCTACTAGACCTAATCAACTTCTCATTTTAATTTAACTTAGGGAAACTGAAGCCACATACTCTGTCTCTTAAGCTTCTCTAGCAGGACGCCATTAGAGGCATACAGGAGTCAAAGGATCCAACAGTATAGGATTTAAATCTTACCTCCATTCTGCACCAAGGAGAAAGCAATGGTGCTATGAATCAGGAGGCCCACTAGGGTAGCTTCCCTTGCTCTTCAGTGCTACTAGAGGAGCCCAATTCGACTGACAACAATTGCTGTGATGAGTAGAACCACTGAGTTTGACCTGGTCCTCAGTAGTAAAAGAACACACTCATTTTGTCCTTTACAGAAGACACTTCTGCCCTTCAGTGACTAAAGTTCTCAAATCCCATGGCTGGGACTCTGTCTGTACATTCCTCTGGTTTCGGTTGAGACAACTGCAGTGTTTTAGGACATGGAAAAGCACAACCCTCGATTCCGGGATAGCGTCTAATCAACATTTGAGCCATCATGGAAGTTGTTCTTATAATAATTTTCCAATGAAATGCTAGATTTCTGGGAGCTATCATTTGCTGTTTCCTTTCTTTAGACCTTTAGATAAAAACATTTGTTAAATAGCAGGTGTGGTAGAAAGGAAGAAATGTTGGATCAAAAACGTGCTGAATAGGGGAAACAACAACATTTCATCTTTAACTTTAAAAAGGCGTCAGTCCTCTGCGGCAGGTCTAAGTAACAGCATGCCTTCAGGCTTCCGTGAAGATGTTCTCTAGAGACCTGGGTCATCCAAATGGCTTTCAATAACCGTTCTGCATTTTGGCGGTAAGCAAAATTATTGGCAATTAAATATTGTTTGTCCCAGACCATGTACTGAATTTTAGATGTTTGGATAGACCACCATTTGTAATTATTGTGGAAACTTCATTTCAGTAGCACTTCCACTTCACGGGTTATATCTATTACTCGGTGTAGCCCAAGTCTTTGGATGAAAAATACAAGCCCCAATCACAGCATTGCCCCTCTTCAGAAAATGCAACCTTGCATAATGACACAGTTTCCAAGCACTAACTACCCTAATACAGTGGGGATTACATGCATTGTGGTCTTCCTCCAATTACTACATACTCCATGACACCTCTAATTTGATTTCTCAGTAGCATGCTTTTACATTTATGTTACTTTGTCAAGGAACAACAGCACAGCTCTGTGACTTAATGAAAATCATTGGCATCCATTTACTGGTATATAAAACAAAACAGGAAAATGATATCAAATTTCTCCTTATGATCTGAAAAGTTACTATATTCACTACTTTACATGCTATTCCTATTTATGTCTTCTTTCTCTGCACTAACATCTAGGCACTTCCTATGCAGGACATTTTGAGTCATATGCAAGTCCCATCCACTGCCAAGTTTCTATTTTCAAAATGCAAATTTGAATTACTTAACCATTTCACCTAGAACCAGCCGAATAGAGTTCTTAAGGATGACATCAAACAGATGACAATGAAGAGGACGACTCCAAGTCTACAGCAAAAACCCAACATAAATATGCAACAGTATGTGTCAGAGACTGGAGTGTTATTTCTGGTTCGATTACAGCTTCATCATGCGATCAAGACAAGAAGCAATTTCCTTTTGATTCTGTTTCCATCTTATAATCAAAAGAAAATACGTCTGCCTTACAAGGAAGCTGGGAATAAATCAAAGTTTCTTGGTGAAGTTCCATAATGTGGCTGCAGCATAATAAGTGTGTATCCTCGGACAAGCAGTTTTCACTCTGCTAATTCAGAGCTGCAACGTTTTAGCAGGCTTATATGCCAGGCAATCCACTATTGATTCATACAAAGTTACAACTGACTGGGGAGTTGCATCTGTGAGCAAATCCATTACCAGACAAATTGGGTTTATAATTACACAGGTGGAAAGAATCCAAGTTATTGGCCAAACCTACCTGAAGCAAATGTTGGAATAAAAAAGAGAGAGGAAAAACATTTTTACCTTAAAAAAAGCATTTATAAATAACAAAGAAACACAACACACATCATGTGTTTTCAGTAAGACTAGAGGAAAGAAAGCTAAAATATTTGATTATGCCCAGCAATTTCTATTTTCAGCAAATGACTGGCCCTTTTCTTTTAAATGGTCAACATTTTTATTCTAATAAAGGAAGAAATGAAATAAAGATAATGCAACCTATGTGTGTTCTTGGTATTCCTACAGGTATGTGTTCTGTCACAGTGATTTGCTATCAGAGTTTCTTCAATGCCTGATGGTAATTTCCATTGTTGGAATTATTGTTGTCAGTGTCTGATTTTATCAAGGCTTTACATCCCATAATCCTAACAGCATCACCAACATTTCGGGGATAGGAATGTCCTCTGTGGAAAGGAAACTGTAGTAAGAGTTGCCAACCATGTCTAAGTTTCTAAGGTAAAACTTTTCAATATCATGTGTAAAAATTTAGAGAATATGTTTTCAATTTATTCCCTTGTCACAATAAAAATGTTTAGCATTGTAAAAATGTACTGTAAAAAAATGCAAGAAATATTTTGGGAAAAAGTACACACACAGAGATGCACACACTCACTTCTACAACCAAATTTTTTCAAAGAAGTGATTAGAATGAATTGGATCTGCAAAATCAGAAAGCCTCCAATACAAAGGAAGATTAATCACAGGTGACCACTCCATTTTTCCTCTTAAAGCTCAGACTAGCCCTACAGAAGCATTGGCAAAGTGTCTTTGGGAATTTTTCATTAAAAATCCAATATGCATAAATATTTGAGGTGATGGTTATGTTAATTAGCTAATTCAATCATTCCACATTGTATTAAAAAATCGTAATACCAGTTTGCACCCCATGAATATATACAACTATAATTTGTCAACATATAATTTTAAAAACCCAACATGCAGAATGGCCTCAAGAACTTAAGATGTTCAGAATTATTCCAGAAAAACAGACTTGATCTTAGCGAAGAAAGATCTTTTTTGAAGTGTTTACTAAGTACAAGACATGACAGGGACATGAGTGAGCAAAGAGCCTACCCTGGTCTAGCAGGAAGGGTAAGACATACAGAGACAATTAAAATATAAATGCAAGTTAAGTGTTATAAGAGCAAGAAACACAATAGTGTTTCACCAGATGATGGGTTAGCTGAAGTCAGGGGATCAGAAAAGGCTTATAGAGAAGGTAGAGTTTGAGGTAGTAGAAACCTAAAAAATACTTATACATGTGGTACTTACTCTGCCTAAGACTGTTTTGATATTGATCTTTATTATATATCAACTCATGTCTCATCAATCCTACAAAAAAGGAATTATTCCTATCCCCACTTTAGCATGAGGAAACTAAGACACATAAGAGATAAATAACTTACCCAAGATCAAACAACTGGTAGTTCGTGGAGATGTGAGGTGAATTCAGGCACTCTGACTTACTCAACCAGGTTAAGGTTAAGGTTTCTTAACCACCATGATAAACTGCCTTGAAAGACGGATAAGCTTCTACAGATGAAAATGTCTCTGAGAAGTGCACAGTGTTTACTTCAAAGGGAACACAGAGGAAATGTCCAGTTGAGATTATCAGAAAACCTTAGTGATAGTTAAGAGGAAGGTGAGGACTCTCATTTACCTGGAGTGAGGAAGATGAACATAAACCTATAAAGATTGCCTGGTAGGGGAAAATATCTATATTTAGATGGCAGAAAGCAGAAAAACAATTTGATGTGCAAAAGTAAAGCAAACAAGCTTATTGCATTATTAAAAAGTGTCATAACTCACCTTTCGGCAGTAGAAAGATAAATATGCTAAACTATAACTGAAATTTCCATTCTATTAAATGAGACATGGCCAATTTCCAGGCACCATCCATAATAGCAAACTCTCTGCCACTGGGACCCATTACATAATTAAAGACTTGAATGCAGAAATTACTGCAATAATATTGTCAATATTTTTTCTTTTGTTACTATGTGCATATTGTAGAGACCAGTTTTTCAAAGTGTATGTCCTAATGGATTGTATGAGTTTTAGCCATAAAACCCCGAGTTGATAATGCTGCTATAAAGGTGGCAGATGATAGTTAAGCTTCTTGACTGTAAAGGATGACTGAATGTAGACATTGGGCAGAGGTTTCCCCCCCTTTTAATATATCCTGCCATATGCAGTAAACATTATCAGAAAACATGTATTATTCATTCTCATCAATAGTCTAATATGCTTTTACAGGCTGCTGTGCGTTCACATTGTTATTTATTTGCACTTAACGGGTGGTCCTTTCAAAAGTCCCGGATGCAGCATCCTAACATATGACTTTGTATGAATCACCTGCTCTTTTAGTCAATAAAGTAAGTCAACCACAACCAGCTCAGGAAACGCAAGCTGTGGAGATCATTTCTGAACCATTTCTTTCTTCCACAGCCCCAGGAAACTAAGATGTCCTATAACATCTAATTTAGAATTCTCATAACAGAATTCAAAATAAAGCACAAAGAAAAAACTCAGAGCAGCTGAGATATTTTTGCTGCTTATTAATGGACCAGACAGGCCGTGATGGGCGTAAGGGCCACGACAGACTCGCTGGTTGTGGCCACCCAACAAAGACAAGCCCACCTGCTCCAGGAATAGCTGCAATTTATTTCCAGTAATTACTATCTCCAAACATAAAAGGCTTGTTCACACTTTTTATGACCACCTAAAATTCTTACATATTGACACTTTAATGTATCATTTTTTTTCTAGCACCAAAAGCAAATTTAGTATTTCCAGTCCTAAAGCTATTTCATATTTTAATGATTTTAAGTGAAACCCATTCTAAAATTGTTTTATACATGCCCTTGATATATTCAACAAATAATTTGCTTTTTTGTGTGCGTCATGCTCAGCACAAATAGGGGTTTGGTATATGTTTGGCGAGTTAACGAAAGAATATATTCAATCCATGGGTGAATCGTTTGTGCCCTGTCATCTTTAGGACTCTACTGCAATGCTGAGTTCAAGCAACACATTGTAACATTCAATGGCATTTGTCTTCCGGCCCCTCCTTACGAATTCAAATTATCTCCCCAAATTTCTAAACCAAATGTTTCATTCCAAACTGTCCATGCTCACATTCCCCTCCACACTTTTTCCTTCTTCAAATTCGAGTCTCTTAGCTCCCTAATGAGGCAAGATTTGAGAGTCCCAGAATGCTGTCAGATTTCAAAACATAACTGAGGGTATTTCTTCCTACCCGTAGAACTCCTAGAGAAGAAAGACTATGTCTTTCATCCCCAGACTTGGCACACAGTAAAAACTCAACACATATCTTTTCAATTTATGAATGAATGGAAATTAATTCTAATGGAAGCAACTAGAATTCAATATCAATTGCCCTTTACTCATGCTAAGACTTGGAAGGGTCACTTCAACCTCTCATTTGTAGTATTTCCATACAATGTGTCAAATAGTAGTGAAATGTGTGTATATAGAAATCATCTAAGGAGCTTGTTAAAAATACACATTGGGGAGGGTCTTAGCAGCCCCAGAGTGGGTCCTACAAATCTATTTTTACCAAGTTGACCAGGTAAAGATGAAACAAATAGTACAGGGACCACAGGTTGAGAAATACAGATACATGGAGTTTGCAGAGACTTTTAATCATCTGTAAAACCTCAAACACATAAAAATCCCCCCAAATAAGAGTGATTGTTGGTGGTCTCAAAGCTAAAAACAAAAATGGCAAAAAATCTAGCTGGGTAAGGGTGCGTGGGGTGGGGTGGTGTCAAGCTCAGTGAAACCTCATCAACCGTGGAGATATACTGCCTTTGAGTTGTCTTTGCCACCAGAGCCACCAATAAATTAGAATTACCAGGACTTACTCTCCCTACCAGAAATTCCCCACCACCCCCGTCAACCCCTGTCTCGTTAGTGCCATAGTTTAGCACTAGGGGTCAAGACACAAGGAGCCCGTATGGCAAAGCAAGGCTCCTGACCAAAGAGCAGTTTTATCAATTTTTGAGAAGCCCGAATGCCCACACCAGGCCGTCGGCGGCCCCTTGTTACCCCAGGCACTTCTGTTGTTGGTGGGGGAAACACAGGACAGGCGCCACTTGGCTCCGTAAGCTCCCTTCTTACATAATGTGAGGCTTCGATTGTTGTTCCAGGTTTACAGCCTGCCCTGTGAGACAATGCTGTTTTCAGAAGCATCCATTTCATGTAATTAGAGTTCATGTTTCAGAAAACAGGTTTTTCTCTTTGAGTTCAAATGGGACTTTGATGGCTTGCCAGTAAGTTTTGAATTTATGCTCTGTGGAAAAAAGCATACAGAGTGAGCAGACCATGCTCACGTTCAGCTGTGAAACTCGGGGCAAGGAGTCAGCCTCGGCAAACCCAACCTCGCCCAGAGAAAGGAAAGGAGGGAGGGGGGGTTGTTAATAGCATTAAGTGGAATATCTGCAGTGAAGGACATAGTTTAGCTCCCGACACACAGTAGGTGATGAGTACATCTTCGTTTACCTTTCTTTACCTACAGCCATTTCTCAGCTCTGTTCATGTGTAAGGAAGAGTAACCCTGGATTTCAAGATTAAGTAAAATAGATGTGGGACCAATTACTGCATTCAAAACTGGCAAACAGGTATTGATTCAATTATAATAAAAATAATCACTTTCCTTAACATTTAAACTCTAGGTTAGAACTTGCAATATCCATTATACGATCTGTAGATTCTAAGAGCAAGTGAATGTTACTGAATCTCACAATGATAAAAGAGGCTGCCTCACGCTGGTAAAAGATGCATGCCAACCAGGAATACTGAATGACCGAATCCAGTACATACAGAAGAACGTTTCAGGGAACAATCAAAAGGGAAAACATTCAAACGCATTAAAAATGTGTTTTAAGTCCCAAGAGAGACCCCATTTAAAGCAACCTCTGGAAAGACAAAGTCTTTCCCAAACTCCAGTTCCGTCTTACTTGCTTTAGGTTAAATTGAGAGGTTGTTGTGGCAAAGGGCCATGCACCCTATTCCATTTCACCCAGTACACCTGTTTGGGATTCAGTAACAGCTGTCAAATTGAAATGTCAGTGAACCTTTTCCCTAGGAATATTTTTTTTCCATCCACAGCTACAAAATCATAGATTCAAACACAAAGTAAAGGAAAGAATTACCAGATATCCTTCCTCAAACTTAGTATAAAATTCGAGTCAGAAGTCAGCAGCCACTATTTTTTCCTATAGGATTAGAGAAAGCAAGTCAAGAAAACTAGATTGCCCTAATCCAGGAGCAATTTTCTGGGAATTAGGGAGCGTCTAGAGAATGTGACATTGTAAAGCCACACCATTATCATGTGGGTATTCACTCTGCAGACCAAGCGCTAAATATCATCCCGACACGGGAAACTTAAAATCGGGCAGGGGGCACCAATGTAATAACGCCTTAGTGGAGTCCCTCTTACAATATTAAAGCTATATAATAATACCCAAATCACTCTCCTTAGAAAAAGAGCTGATGCTACTTATCATATGTGATTTTTTTAACTTGAATCTTTAAGCAATTTCTTCAACTTGGGCTTTAGTCTTACCATAGCCACTAACTGGCTGCTTAGGTTAAATATGCCACTTTTAACTCCCAGAACTGGTTATTTCATTTGTAATACAAAGGAGTAAAACTGTATCCCTTAGGTCTATAAATTTGAGTGTCTATACAAATATGCAATAATGTATACGTTTAATTAGACTCGAGCACTCAAAGTCATTTATTTCAGAAACAACGCAAACATCCAGCCATTGTGCCAGATGTAGGGCACCCAATAGGAAACAAGGTCGACTCCAGTTGCCAATAGATCTTTTCAGCCTAAATCATAGGAAAACTATGCCTCCAAAAAGGGTCAAAGGTAACAGAGCAAATGCTAGCCTGTGGGCTGAATTCTAACAGTGTTGATTAAACAATTTTTAACACATAAACTACAACAGAAAGTCAATCTATTTTACAAAAGTTAAAGTAGAAAAGAAATAGGCAGGCTCCCAGATCCTTCCTAACGAGGTTTTCTGGGCTCTCCTTGGGATGTCCTTCAAACTTTTTGTGCACAATCTGAGATAAAGGTAAAGGCAGAGGTGCTAAAAAGTGGGGTGCAGGAAGGCAAGCACGGGATGTCATGCAGATACCAGATAAATGAGGAACAAGTGAAACTTCAGATGTCAGTAATAGAACATCTCAAGATTCCCTCAATCAGGTGCAAATATTCCAATTAGCAGACCGAGTGTCTTACCCTATGCACTCAACCCATGTTTCCTACATGTGGTATCTGGAATTCTCTGTCTAGAAACCTATTCTGGTCTGAAGGACATTGCTAAATGGAACATATGGTGACAGCATGAGCCTTAAGCAATCATGAAGTTGCAGCAGATCTGTCTGAGGAGAGGTGTACTGTCTTCATAAGAAAGGCAAACACAAACACTGTCAACTTCAAACAGAAGGTGGACGTGAAAGAAATGTATTTAACACGAGAAAATTTATCCGACTTTTACAAGCTGGCAAAACTCAGCCCCAGTGGAGCTTCTGAGTGTCCCACCATTCATGCCACAACCAACACCCCCACAACTTCCTACCCTGTTACACCATCAAGAGTGGGGGGTCACAAATTACAACATTTCCTGACTGACATCAGGCATCCAATGTGGGACGTGCAATTTCAAAATACGTAGCAGCCTCAGATTGGTACAAGTACCACATGATCCTATATGACTCTCGGATGTTGAAAAAACAGACTAAAAGCTTGGGAGGTAATAGTAAGCTATGACTCAAAGTCTGTTGTAATGGGGAAAATCCTAGTGAACTTATTATAGTATTAAGTGGGTAGATTACTATGTCATTAACATGAGATGGAAGGACCTAAAATAGATTAAATTGAACCAAAGGGAAGGAGACTCTTTGTTAGAATAGCATCTCCTAGCTCTTGCGACCCTCAGCTGTCGTTCACATCTCTGTGCCTCCAAGATTTCTTCTATGAGGGGATTATGCCACTTCATCTCTAAAATTCCATATATCTAAAACACTAATGCAATAAATACCAATATAGAAAAACTTGCACATCCAAAACAGTTTACATGTTTGGAATAATGGGTCCAAAAATATAAATAAAATGTTGCTGGTTAGAATAAAGTATCACGTAGCATGAAGAAAAAAATCAAAATTATGCCTTCAGTCATTTGGAAAAACAGCAGAGGAAGAAGCAGAGGATGAACTGAGGTTACCCAAGACCACCCATAAGAGAGGGACCATCCACCAAAATAAAGATCAGTGTCAGAGCATCCTTATTCCTTTGGTGCCAACTTAAGCAGCCTGTCCAGTGCAGGATCTACTGAAGGAAGAATATCCAACACGGTTGGTGCTTTAAGATTTACTCTCTCCATTTTTATATTGGGCCTCTTTTTCCCATTTAAACCTAAAATGTCTTAGGATCAGTACTAAGCATGGTATAGAGTAAAATTTCAGTATGCTAGATGATGTGATTCATAGTTTGTGATGACTCAAACATGGGATTTGCAATTCTTATCGAATTAAAATCTAAGAAATAAATGTGGTTATTCAAAAATTTCATTGAATACTTCATTATATACTGAAGATCCATTGCAAATTGCATGTTTTCCTCAACTTACCTCACTTTATTTATTCACAGACTTATTCTGTTTATAACATAGCCTTGAAAGTAACAGAACTGCACTTCCAAAAAAACTGTGCTAAAATCTGAACCATCATGTAAGTCAGGCGAAACGGTCTCCCTTTACTTTGAATCAGTGAAACTTAATTGCCATAGGTGATCATAATAGATTCATAGGACCCCCCAAACCCAGTGTAAGTGAGTACCCCTATATCACTACAGCCATGCAGCCTGCCTGGAAAGGAAAAGGCACTTTTTAAATGAACACAAAAGGTGAATTACAATTATGTTAGCAGATATTTGTTTCTACAATTACACATAAATGAGAACTAACTGATAAAAAGAAAAAAACCTGCTTGTGAGTATAATTTTACAAATTATACTCATTTGTCATAATTAGCACTCATTTGCATACAAGATGCTAAAGGTTTCCTAGTTTGTTCTCTTTTATGAAAAAATAATTTTCCCTTACAGACCTAGTCCAGTTAAAAATACCAATGCAAATGCAAAATACTAGTACAAATGAAGGTTTGCAATTTGAACATAGTATAATCACGTGCAAATTCTACTTGTAATGCTTTTCTAAGATACCTATGTACATCTTCTGCATAATACAAATAAAAACACTAGATATCGTAATTAATGTTGAAGGATTTTGCTGTTCCATAAAGCCTCCTGAATGTGTTAGTGGTCTTCTCACCATTGGTGAGTTATTGTAAATGCATGTAAATTCGCTAATAATGTGAGTATCCAAGCTTTCCCTCGGCCAGATTCCAGTCTAACCCCAGGTATTGGAGTATACAGAGATGATGATCAAAGATTTAGAGGGTAGTTCTGAAACATGAAGATCACTCTGAGAGATTGGGAGGGGCCCCGATTACTCAGAATTCCATCAAGACTACACAGGAGAAAATAAAGTAGGGAACAAAGTGGGGAATTAATTTCATACTTTGCATCTATTTGCCTAAAATCACCCTTACACGAGTAAAAGATGATTACAGAGATAAGTCAATTTTTTTTAAAGTAGCTAAATATTTTTAATTCTGGAAATGAAAAAATATTAACAACTGACTATTTTCACAATCTTGTTGGATGATTTTACTTGCTAGATTAAAGCCAGAAATTCTAGAATTTAGCCCTTTCTTCTAGAGTAGGTGTTAGCACACTGGGCTGCCTGCTTGTTTTTGAAAATAAAGTTTTTATTGAAACACAGCCATGACCATTCACTGACATGCTGTCTATAAGAGCTTTCACATTTCAAGAGCAGAGTTAAGGAGAGTTGAGCAGAGTTCCTCAAGACAGAAACTATATGGCTGGTACTTTAAGAAAAAGTTTCTTGACCCCTGTCTAGAGTCTTAGATGAACTATTTAACAGTGACTCAGTCCCTATAATCAGATGAGAATGTGATTCAAGTCTAAAGGATGCTGAAAAGATTAATCAGGCACCTTTTTGGTTTGCAACAATATTGTCAGTGACAAAGAATGTCACATGGGAATGTTTAAAGATTGGAAAATGAGATAGTCTTTTTTTTTTTTTTTAACTCTCATCACTTATTCTGCGTATTCCGACTGCCTGAGAGCAAAGGGACAGTCGAGTGTAGTAGAAACACAGCACATCTGAGGCCAAAACTCTGGACAAGTCATTTGACCTCCCCAGAAAGCATGGTCCTATAGCACGGAATCCTCAAAGACCAGAACCAAAAAATGTGCCTGGGACCCAAGCAAGGGTCCCGTCCCATTCTGCCGCACAGCCAAGAGTGAGTCACTGAACCTCTGTAACTCTTGTTTTTTTCCACAAGCACAAAATACGGATAACAACACCTTTACATGAGAGAGGATTTATCAAAATTAAATAAGATAATAAAGACTTGAATGCTTCTCTTGAGCAGACGATATGGTTTTGTGGTGCCCTTCTGATTATATCATGCCTGGCATTCTCTGAAGTTAAAATGTTCATCTTTGAGATGTTTCCATGCTATGAAGCAATAGCCCAGTGGCGAAAGTGAAGCTAACAAGAACACAGCTGTTTCCTATCGTAGGCTTACCCACCCCCACCCTAGTAAGAGCTTTTTACTTCTCCCCAGACCTGTCTTTCTCATCTTCAAGCCTTGACCTAAGGGCCTCCCGTTTGTCCTCTATGACTTCCTCCAAGGGTCCTAGGGGGTGTCATCGATTCAGTCTTTCTCACTTCCTCCACTCTGTAGCTCACTGCCTGTCATTTCCTGAGCTTCAGAGTCACGCACACAGCGGCACACCACTGACCCAAGGTGGATGTCCTTCAGGTCCTTCAAACTCCAGATGTCCCCAAGTGTGCTCACCGCTACCTCTCCCACTGACGGAACCTACCTGTTTTCCCATGTCCCAGTAAAGACTAGAACCATCATCCACCCCATTGCTCTGCCAGTAATGTGGGGGCTTTTCTGGACCAACTTGCACCATGCCACCACTGCTACCCTGGCATCCAATGCTTATTTTTCGACGTAAAATCTGTTCATAACTCTACCATTGAGTGCTAGGACATAAAATAGGAGCTAAAAAGTATTGTCCGACCTTCTGAGAAAGCTTTTGCTATTCCTTGTTTCCTCTTGCTGCTGGACAAAGATGGCTGGAATTCCAGCAGCTGTTTGGCCATGAGGACAGAAGTCAAAGACGAAGATGAAAGAGATGAGAGAGTCTGGAAGCTTCTTCACACCACTGAACTACCACATGAGCCCTGGAGCTCAACTCTGGAATGTTACATAAGAAGCATTAAACATTTCTCTCATTTAAGCCATTATAATTTAGGATTTTCTGTTCCATGTAGCAAAATCTAATTCTAACAAAGAGTTGGTTCCTCAAAATCACACCAAAAATTCAGGTTAAACTATCTCAATACATTTGACACTAAATCATGCCTATGAGCTCCTCCCCGCCCCCCCCAACTAACTCTCAAACATAGAAATTTCTCAATTATTAGTGTTCAGAGTATGGTATCACTTGAAAACACCAAGTCACTAAGTGAGTTCTACATGTGAAATATGTACTGATACTGTAAAAAAATAAATAGTAATAAAAAATTAGGTTGATTTGTAACAGTTACCGTAAAGCCAACACAAAAATTACAGAAAAGAATAGACAAGTTAATCAAATAACACACTGTTTATAAAGTACAAAGTTTTTATAAAGAACGATGTGGCTTTTCATAGTGAAGTGGAATATCCATCATGTTAAAATAGAAGGTGTATTTTAGTATAGGTGGAAAAACAGCACAGGCAAGAGGGGGGTCTCAACAGTAAGTGAAAATGGAATCCTAAAATCACGTAAGAGGCCTTAGGGACGGTCTATGACTTAGATTAAGGCTGGGCACGGTGGCTCACACCTCTGATCCCAACACTCTGGGAGGCCAAAGTCAGAAGATCGCTTGAGGCCAGGAGTTCAAGCCCAGCCTGTGCAACATAGTGAGACCCCATCTCTACAAAAAATACAAAAACTAGCCAGGCGTGGTGGTTCGCACCTGTAATCCCAGCTACTGTGGAGGCTGAGGCAGGAAGATCGCTTGAGTTCAAGGCTGCAGTGAGCTATGATCACACCACTGCACTCTGGCCTGGGCAACAGAACAAGACCCCATCTCTAAAAATAACAACAACAACAACAACAACAAAAGACTTAGATTAAGTTGTGGGTTGAAGAAAAATTGATGAAGTAAGAAGGTGCAAATCAAGCAGAAATATAGAAATGTTAGTATATATAAAAAAGAGCCATTTATGGAAAACAAAATGGAGTCTAAATTGAAGTTTAAAAAAGGTAAAATGTGGCCGGGCGCGGTGGCTCACACCTGTAATCCTAGCACTCTGGGAGGCCGAGGTGGGCGGATTGCTCAAGGTCAGGAGTTCGAAACCAGCCTGAGCAAGAGTGAGACGCCCGTCTTTACTAAATATAGAAAGAAAATTAATTGGCCAACTAAAATATATAGAAAAAAAATTAGCCGGGCATGGTGGCGCATGCCGGTAGTCCCAGCTACTCGGGAGGCTGAGGCAGAAGGATCGTTTGAGCCCAGGAGTTTGAGGTTGCTGTGAGCTAGGCTGACGCCACGGCACTCTAGCCTGGGCAACAGAGTGAGACTCTGTCTCAAAAAAAAAAAAAAAAAGGTAAAATGGTTGTGTGTGTCCAGTGATTCTAAGTAGGGTTTAAAAAAAAAGTATGCTGGGAAAATGCCTCAGCATTGACTGGAAAGGTCTCATGGAAGTAGTAACTGCATCTGGCTTTTCAAATTCCTTATCAGTTAATCACACCCATTTTAGACTCTTGTTGGCCCCAAAGCTTGGGAAGGAAGTACCATGCAGAAGGCCCCGAATGTTGCAATCCAAGGACATAAAAACCCTGCTTTGCTGCTACAGGCACATAAGAGAGGTGCAGATGGCTTCTTGCCTTTGATCAAATTTGCTTCTGGGTAAAAGAAAGCTGCAGGAAGACTGACATTTACTGCATCCCACACAGGACAGACTCGCCAAGAGGTGAACCAATGCAAGGCCAATAACAGGTGTGGTTCCTGCGTGAGGCCCTGAAGGCACAGGGTAAGGGTGTCTGAGCTCACCAGGGCCCTGGAAAGTATAAAAGTTTGACATCTCAAATATAAAACAGTACCTCCAAAATGTTAAAAAGAAGACCCCAAGGTTTGAATTAGTGTTTGTCTACAGTAACACTTATGCCAATTAGCTTGTATATCTCAACACATTTATAATTACCCAAATTGTATTTTATTTGGGATATGTGTGTTTTTGTTTAATATGACACGGAGCAAGGCCTCCACGGTTAAGAGCTCTTGGAATGGTGGTATATGAAAGGTAAAAGGAAACCAAGGAGCCCTGAAACAGGTGCATCAATATTTAAATAGCTTTACAAGCTATACAAAAAGCACAATTGCAATGTGGTATATTTTTTTTCAAGAGATTACAGTGTCGAGAGTCATTTTGTGCCATCTTGTTTAATGTGGGCACCTACAAACATGCTTGTTTTAGGACACACTGCTTTGCTACACTACGAGCTAGAAGTCACTCACATCCTACACACCGGCCCCCACCCTTCTGGGTTTGAAAGAACACTGTGCTGTCTGAACTTTGTTTTATTAACCCTCAAGTTTATGCAAGTGGAATGTTCAATCATAGAATAAACTTAAGCCATCTTATGGTAATGATGATTAGACACCATTATACTCCAGTCATGTCCAACTCAGGCTGAAACAGGTACTTTCTAATGGTGCTGCTGCACTGGTCTCTCCATTTAAATTAATGCAGCAAGGTTCACTACAGAATTAAGGTCACGTATGTACTGACATTCAGGGAAAATTTGTAATTAGAAAAGCCTTATCCAGCACATACAGCAACAGCATATGATGAAAAAAACAATCTTTTATTTTAAAGTATGCCATAATTGTTTTTCACATCAAATGAACAGATTCAGCTCACAACAGAGGCTGCTCTAGATAGTAGACATTAGAGGTGAACCAGGTCCTTTAATTTCAACAGTTTACAAGCACTGGAATAAATTTAAGTGTGAGCCATAGGTAATATTATTCTGACAATATAACCACAGGCAACCATCTAAAAGATATTTACTAGAATACAGACTAGCATGAAACTATCCACTATCCCAGATCTGGAATATTCAAGTGTTTGACTTGAAATAATGATAAGCAACTGAGAACAAGACAGAGGAAGCCTGATGACCCTGGGCTATTTATTGGCCAGTCTATACCTAACACAACTTCATGGTGGCCCAGGATGCAAAGAGATTCACAATTTCTCTGATCACTAATATCCTTTTTCAAGAAAAAGAATGACACTGCTAAAGAGACCACAAAAATGCCAAATATTTTCCAAATCCTCTGCGAAACATTTATTCCTTGAGTCTCATGACATGAAGTCTATTGATTTTTTAAGTTCAATAGGGGACATGAATTTACATATGAAGGCTAGCACATTAACATGGCCAAACTTTATTACCACCACTGACTCATACTGAAAGAGATACAGTTTCTTAAATTCAACTGAAGAGCTATGCCATGAAAGGCAGGCTTAAATGAGGGCCGAGGGACTTATTAGGCCACATCAAAGTTGATTTCCAATCACTGGCACCTTTTGAAGCAGCAACATTCATAGTTGGAGTTATAACTTCGGATCAGTCAAATCAATAGATTTCTTTCATAGTTGAGGGAAGATGTAATAACGTTGATGGTTTTTGATTTCTAAAGCAAATGAAAACATCACAATAACATGGTTGACCTGTATGAAGTCAAGATCCACATCCTTTGTAGAACCTACAGGCACTTTTCTCACCCTCTGGGCACCGGGATCCAAGGCCCTGAGATCCAGTGGCCTGTACTTTGTATGTTCAGAACTTGACCCTGAATAAGAACTCAGTGTTCAGAAATCCAAATGACTTTTATAAGATAAGTGATAGAAGACAGGATGGTTGTCAATAATCACTGCCAAAGAATTCAAATACTCAGAGGCTAAGAGGGAGCAAAAATGCAATTTCAAAAAAGACCTTTTACAGAAGGGTTTGTAAAGCAAACTGGGAAAATGGGAAATTAGAGAATAAGGCCCCTCCAGAGTCCTCCAAGTCACAGGTATCCTTCTAAGTCTGTATCCCATCACAGAGATGTGAACTGACCCAAGCACAGCATCATTTCTCTAACAATGAGCTGTATTTAACAAAGTTCACCTTGGGTTTTCAGGGTTGTCACGGACCCTGCGATCTAGAATCTCTTTCCAAAGCTCCTTTATTTTACAGGGAGTGTTCTGTTCTTCTCAGGACAGTCTCAACTGTCCTCTGAAGAAGCCAAGCCCATTGCACAGCTGGGACAAGCTTTGGCTATTGTTTCTGGCTGAAAGACCTCCTCCACATACCAGGGTATATCATGGTGCTCTACCACGAAGCCTTCTCCATTAATTCTAGAAAATTCTAGAAAACACTTCAACTTTCCTTTTCTGCAATTCTTCACAATATTTTTTCTCTATGCATATATTGCACTGATATTATTCAACTTACTAGTAATCCACCATTGCCCCCCAACCCCCGTTTCACATTTTGACTCAATGAAAGCTCACACACAAGCACAAGCATTCCACTGACATGGCTTTGAATCCTGGGGGTTCTGTTTAACACATGAGTTATTCTGAGCAATGTATTTATTCACTGTGACCCCAATTTCTTCTTTTATCTCTCTCCTTTTTCTTCTTTCCTTTATCCTTTTGTCCATTTTTCCCCACTCTAGCAATTTTTGTCTGTATTTTGTTTTTAAAACATTGAGCCAAATAGTAAAGACTGAGAAGATTCTCTGCCAAGAGAAAATAATAGAAGTCACCATGGAAACAAAGTAGTATTTATATTAATAGATTTGGTCTCATGAATACAAATATATCATATATTTGGCATTTAGATTTAGCATTTATAACATATCTGTTAACAATTAGAATAGTAGTAAACCAAACAGTATTAATGCACTAGCTCTGAGAGAAAATAGTATCAATAATGATAAAATAAACTCCATCTTTAAAATGGGAGAGAGCAAAAATAGCCACTACAGGAACAAAAAAGTTTTATTTCAACATTGACATTTAGGCACTTTTTTAAAAGGCTGTAATTATCTTCAATGTACATAAACACAAATATATATTCAATGACTACCCTTCTATCAAGTCCTATCTAAGTTAAAATAGAACTTTAAGATCTGACCTTATATACAATGGCATTATGCTTGTGGGTCACTCCTAGACCCATCTGTCATGAGCGGAGGTACCAACTAGAAGGTAGGCCCCCAGACACTCATGGACAATTAAGCCAGAATATGTTTGCCTGGTATTGTTTACCTCATGTTCAAGGTTTGATATAATTTTTACCTACACACACAAAACAAATCAAACAAAAAGTGACACCATACAGAATCCTGTCTGAAGTTAAAGTAGATCACTCATAAGAATAGACCCAATTATGCTGGCATGGGCTAAATTACTTGTTTGAAAATAAACACACAACGTGGGACCACCGTTTCACTTAATTGTTCTGTCCTCCAGACTTTGAGAATGTCTAATGCTTCATACATCTTCATCAAGAAGGTGTATGTTGGAAATATTTTGAAGTATAGACTCTCACTGAATTGAAAATTAGCTTCCAGTATTGGAGAACCTAAAATACCAATTAGAAATCAACCCTGTTTTACAGTTTACAGCATAAGGATACATTTGCAAAAAATTAACTTCATCCACTTCCACACAGTACCCAGAATTTATCACACTTGAAAAATCATACCTGATGAAGGCTTTGGCAAGAGCCACAGTGCTTTGTTTTCTGCTAGCAGTGGACAAACATTGAGGACCTAGGTGCACAATGTTAGAGACACAGCCATGCATGAGACGGACTCAGGGCCTGATGGCACAGAGCCTACATGACAGGCTGGCAAGGGTAATGGTTAGAGTGACATACAAACAAGATAGGTTCACCAACAATAGGATCACATGGTAAAAGACATAGTCCACAAACAAGACAAATTCACAAAGTAACTTCAATGTGTTGTAAATGCTATAAAGGAAACAAAGATCTAGATTAGAGCAGAGAGAGGAATGGTAGGAACAAACACTTCTTGTTGAGGGGTTACTATGTACCTGGCTAATCTCACCTTATGCTAATCCATAGCACAAAGCAGACATCATTCGTGTGGAGTTAGACACAAGGTAACTGAAGTTAAGAAGGTTGGAGGAACTGGTTCAAGCCAAGGTAGATAAAAATAAAGGACAAGACAAGGATTTAAGGCCAGGTGAGTTTATCATGGTGCCCTTTCATCACCTACCATGTGGGCTGGCTGGAAGCAATATACTACAGGTGTTCCAGAGTGTTCCCTTTCCCTTTACACATGTGATCTCCTCTCATACCCAGATTTTAAGAAAGGGACAGACTTTTGAGACTAAGAGGGCTTATAAAAAGATCATTTTATAAAAACATGTTCACTTATTTAAATATATGACTTCCACCCCCCCCCAAAAAAAATCCCTTTAAAAGGAAAAAGAAATGTTTTCCTTTTTTTTTTTAAACTGAGTTGATTCTTTTTTCTAGACTTACTTTCACTGCTTAAGGACATTAGCAAGCTGAGCAAGTATGTGCTATTACAAATAACAAGCATTTTTTTGTTGTTTACAGTTATAATGCAAAGCATTACAGATTCTTTAAACAGATTATAAATAGGCATAATGACATAACAAATACATTTACACTGATTTAATCTCCCTTAAGTTAAAATAAGCCCTGACTTGAACATATATTAAGAGACAAAATGATAATATTATAATGGTGGATACATGTCATTACACATTTGTCCTAACCATAGAATGTACAACACCAAGAGTGAACCCTCATGTCAACTGTGGACTTTGGGTGGTGATGATGAGTCAATACATCAACTGCAACCAATGTGCCACTCTGCTGGGGGATGTTGATAATGGAGAGACTAAGCATGTGTGGGGCAGGGAATACACAGGAAATCTCTGTACTTTGTGCTCAATTGTGCTGTGAACTTAAAACTGGCCTGAAAAATAAAGTCTATTAAAAAAAGAGAGAGATGAAACCATAAGATCATTCTCACCTCCATTCATTGCAGATATGGATGTATATAAAAATTTCTACCATTCCTTACCTTTTTATTGACAACTGAATCATGAATAAAATTTAAAAGAAAAAAGAAACTACACAGTCACTGTAGTTGATAGAAATTGCTAAAACTATTAATAGTGCATCAACCAATACCTTCTTAGTCTAATGTGCAGCACTGTAAGCACCATTTTACTCCTTTCTTGATCAATCAAGAAAGCGTTCAGAATAGGGATATCCACTTACCCTAAAAATGTAGCAGACTCCTCATTTTGTAGAGACATGGTGTGGTTCAATAAATCTGTTAAGAGTTCCCCCTCCCCAATTTAATTTTTTTTTTTTTTAAAGCTGAAGTTTGAGTCTCAGAAACTGCCCAGGTTGCATGCTGGCTTCATTACTAGTTTTGCAGCCTTGCCCTCAACTCCTCTGGTTCTTGGTTGGAGCCAATGTTTTGTGGCTGTGAATTGTCCCAGAGGCCTTACTCTGGCCCAGGGCAGTCACAGGGACATCCACGGTGCTGCACACCAGCTCACTGCAATTCCCACACAGATCTATGAAAGCTGCAGGGCCTCATTCATTTCCAAGAAATGTAGCTAATCCACAGCACTTATTTAAAGAAGCCAAAGAAAAGTTACTCAAACTGAAAGCAACAAATTAAGTTTTGTTCTTCACTGACACGCTACCATCAAGTTAAAAAATGCGAACTAATTTGTCCTGAGTCACATCGGCTAAGTGACCTGTTATTTATTTCTCGGTGTCACAGTTTCCTCAGTTTCCTTTGTACAATGTGACAATAGAAACCTACTTCCTCTAGTTGGTGTATCTTATAATGTTAATTTTTGTGAAGCTTAGAAAACTGCCTACTTAGCATACAGTAAGCACTATGCAAACCCATGTTCAATAGACTAAAAGGCTTTATTTTGCAATATTATAATTAAAAGAGATTATAAAATGTTTTAAAATGCTATTTAAAAAATAAATCTTTGTCTAGTTTCACTTTCTCTATAATGATGGTTTTATGCTTTCAACTTAGAATTGAAGTCACAACAATTCAGTCTTTTTGTTTTAGTAGGATGTCTTAGTCCATTCCTGCTGCTATAACAAAAATACCTGAGACTGGATAATTAATAAATAATATAAATTTATTTCTTACAATTCTGGAGCTGAGAAGTCCAAGATCAAGGATACAAAGGGACTAGTGTACCCCCTCAACCTTTTTTAATCTTTTAATATATATATATATTTTTTTTTACTGAAGAATCTTAAGGACTATCAAGCCCTCAATCATTTTTTTATAAGAGCACTAATCCCATTCATTAGAGCAGAACACTCATGACTTCATAACTTTCCAAAAGGCCCCAACTCTTAATACTATCGCATTAGGTATTAGGTTCCAACATAGGAATTTTGGAAGGCCACATACATTCAGACCATAGCATAGGGTCATTTTTTAATTACATCTCTATAAACAGTCCCAACTACAGAACTAGACTAATGAAGAGAAAAAGCAAACACCACCACCACACTAGGATGACTTTTCCAAAAACTCCACTGCAGTGGTTACCAGTAAAGAGGATTTTGAATTAGTAAATATTCACAGATTTTGGGGGAATCCTGGCTGCAAGAGTTTTACTTCACTAAGTAAAACCTGTGTTTTGAGCCTGTGTTTTCAACTGTGAAAGCACATTATCAGCTGCAAATACAGCACATATATCTGAATTCCTAACTAGGTCCTAAGTAGGATCAGCTTTTACTTTGCAAGGCTCTGGAAAAAAGATAACCAAAGTTATATTACCAGATTGATGATCTAGGCTATCTAAACACATCCTAGGACATGAATGACACAAGACCTCAGGGTGAGCGTGGGGTCAGTGGCTATCACCAACAATGCAGCCTTCTGTTCCATGTACAAACATTGACCTATTTTTATTTAAACCCTGAGTTGGTTGACCTAAAAAATTATTTACCATAGCGAATAAGGGAACTTTTCACATATGCCAGATCTTGTTTTAGAAAAAACTAAAGGCAGTGTGTAAGTTTTAGTCAGGAGTTGATTGATTATTCAGGTAAGGAAAGGAGTCACATGGCTTTATTCCCCAACTCACTGATACATTCCATTGGGCGAACCAGCTAACCTGGCTTCTTACATGGCTATAACGAGCAAAGACTAAACCCATTCTCCTTTCCTACCCATTTGTCAGAGAGCTCAGAAGTCCTCATTTCAGTGGAAAGATATTAAAATTTTACCAAAGACAACCAAAGTTGAATAGAAAATAGGTGATTAATAGTTGACACTCAAAAAGAAATTCCCACATAGTCTTTGAAAACTCATGAAGGCTCATCGATATTTAACTACAACTCACTATGAGTCATGTTTAAGTAGTCCTATAATTTATGCCACACATCAGATATTTATCAGCAATTATGAACAGTTCACAGTGCTGGAAAAGAGGATGACAATCTGGGGGAAGAAGAAACAGCAGGAGATGAAGGGGAAAGGTGGGTCAAGTTCAGATTTGAGCTGAACGTGACCTCACTTCAGTACATGCAGTTGAGACTATCTGTGCTCAGGAAACCATTTCTGTCCCGGCTCTCATGGGCTCCACAGAGCTCACGCATCAAATACTAGACATAGAATATTAAAGGTTTCTCCTTGCTGTTCTGAACCTTGACATTAGTCTCATTAACACTTAACTACATGTTTCATCAAACAAACATCAAATACTTTTCAAGATAAACACTGGTAGGTGTTAGTTGAAAGAGAGAGGAGAGAGGCTCAAGCTTCTTCCGTTTCTTTGAAGTTTTATTTTGGTTTCAACAAAAACTCAGCCAGCTATAGAGACTGAGTTGGTTGAAAATAGTGACCACTCTTCCTACATTAGAAAGCTGAGACGATGAGGACAACCAAACAAACCTGGAAGATTTTAAGGAAAATGTCCACTGCTGTACTGAAAAAAGAGAGGAGTTTAAATAGAGAAAAAATAGAAAGGCACGTAGATAATGGAATAGGTATTGTTCACGAAAATATTTCAAGTCACAAACCAAATGATGTGTCAGTAGGAATGTCAAAATACTTAGATCCATCCAAAGGAGAGAATGTGACTGAGAACTGTGGAAAAGATGAGAATTCCCCAAATAAGCATTTATGTAATTAAAAAGCCTCTTAACACATACAATGTGTTTTGTACATTGTTTGGTGACACTGAGAACTACAGGAATCTGACTCTAGAACACAATGTCAGGGGACACCCAGCTAGCAAGAGCCAGGTTAGAGAACCCCTTTAAGCATCTCATTCCCAGAATGAGATGTAATGTCTGCAAGTTCAACCACAGATTTAGGCAGTTTTCCTTCTTCAAGATGAACAGCATCCAAGTTGCTAATGTTAAGAACAGACCCTTAGTCTACACTTTAATTCAGAAAAGCATTCCAGATGAGCTCAAGAGGAGTTCTTTGGGTCCCTAATCAGACCACAGCCTTATTAGTTTTCCTTACAATACCTCCATGAAGAACTCGTGGCTGTTTACTACAGCACAGGCTGGAAGATCCTATTAGCAAGCTTTCAAAGTATACAGGAAAATCCCAGCTTTTGAAAATTCCAGGGGAATTACACGGTAGCACAAGCAGCTTTTTTGACATGCAGAATTGTGATTTATTTATCTTAAGACTGCCTGTTAAGACTTTTTTCTTAAGATATGGGTCTAATTAAAACTCACTATATTTGAACCATTCAACTTTTAGATATCAGTGTCTTGATATACATCTTTAATTCCAATTATTAAAATATTTCTGGGGTTTTTTTCAACAATGACATGAAAACTAAACTCTTAATACATGTTCTTAAGACACATTCAGTAGCCGTCTAACATCAACAGAGAATCCTAGTTTATCAACTAGAAAACTAGCTAATTTATCCTGATTCATCAACCAGGAAACTAGCTCTCTGGATGATCTGCTCAAGATCCCCACAAATGTAAACACTGGTTTAAATACATGTAACAAGAAATCATTTTTGCTTTTCTCTCCCAAGGTAGAATAGTCTTGAATATTAATGCATTAAGTAACATTGAACAACCACTCTGGGCCAAGTACCATCTGAAGTTCTAGGAAAACAAAAATCAGGCAGACAGTGTTCCTACATCCAAGAAGTTTCCCTGCGAGGTGGAGAAATAATCATCCTTTAGAGATGACAGGTAGTACAAATCAGACTGGAAGGTGAAAATTAGAAGAATGGTAAGATACTGGTTACCAATCTGCCCTAAGGTTGTTGAGAGATGTGGTCAAGAGCCCCAGCTACTTTGGTAAGCTATTTGCAATTCAGGAGTCAAGAGAAACCAGCATGTTGGAACAAAAGTGACATCCACATCTGTCTAGGTATGTAAGGAAATATAAATCAAAAACATTAATGGAAAAATGATCAGTTATCAACATTAGCACCATAAACTCACCCAGCCCATGAGGAAACTCTGGAATTAACATTTCCAACACAGGTTTTATCAAAATAAAATGTTTTATTTGTATAAAACACCCTCTTTCATTGTATGTCATAAGCAATTTCAGAGTCATTTCTATGCACCCCCCCAACTTGTCTTCCTGAAGGTTACATCTTCCTCTAGAACAACTGATAAACACTATTTATTCTATGGATTCCCTGGGTTTAGGGAGCAACTTCCTCAGAGTAAAGATTTGAAGGATCTTGCAAACTACTGTGAGTTTTTCTTAGAATCTTGACTATTTCCTCTGTTGCTCAGGCGGGGTAGGCAGTCTTAACACACTGGACTGTCAAGATGGCGCACCCACTGGGGACATACCCCCGAGAGGTCCAACAGTTTCTGTAAGGACACTGCCTAAGATCTAAAGTGTATACTTAATGTGTCTTAAGAACTAGCTATTCTTGGAAGTCTTTTCCCTTTAATTTCTAACTGCTAAGCACTTGGGTTTTGGTGAAAATTTAAGATATGTAAATACCTTTTCTACCTAATGATTAAGATCTTTGAACTAAATGCAATTAATGCTGAAATCTCCCACATTCTCTAAAGTAATATTTACACAAAAAATTTTAAATAATAGCTAATTGAACCGGGATATCTCACTAAAATGAAAGAGGTGGATCCACAAACAGAAGAAAAGGGAAAAGGCAGAGGTACTGAATGATCTGAGTAGTTAATTTAATGACTAACTGCTGGTTAATATCTCTACATTATGGATCTACAGACCAACACTTGTCTCACTGTAATTACTGGTTTATTTCTTTGCCTTCACTGTAAGCTCCTTACAGGACGATAACAGGCCCTTGTGTCTCCCAACTCCATCAATAAACAAATATTAATTCTGCAATATTTTAATATGGTTTGTATTTTCCCACATTGCATTTAAGAGAGTAGAAAAACCTCATGTCTGTGTTCACTTGTGTACAGAAAAAAAGTTTTCAACATACACTCTTGGAGAGCATTCCGGAACCATTCAGACAGCTTTTAAAAAGCTTAATCTGAGAACTATGCTTACAAATGCCACATCTTTCAGTAAAGAATGAATTTACCACAAAAGCAATACCTGTGCCTTTTAACTATATAAAATACTTCTTAAACTTATGGCTTTAAATGTATATGTGTACATCATGTTCATCCAACCCAGTAACATATTTATAGGAAGAAATAGAATAATTTTCACGTAACTGAAGAGGGGTGAAATACTGTATGTACCTACAATTGCAGAAGACTGAGACTCATGTAGAGTATTTCCTGGAGGTGGGAGACAGTAGAATCTAAACATACACCAATCATGCCTTGGGCTTCTGTCTGTATTTTTCCATTTTAAAACCAAAATGACACCAATACTAGCAAGTTACATCAGAATGTTAAAAAAAAAAAAAAAAAGGAAGGAAAATATCATCTGCCTGGAAATACACATCAAAAAGCATATCAGTCACACGGTTACTCATCTGTGTCACAAACTGCTGCTCAACCATCAGTACCGTGCCATTCCAGCTAATAACATATCCCAACTACGTAATCTACAATGTGACCCAAGGCTTCCAAACAAAATATGAAGTTCGGTATGTGAGAAAACAGGAAGCAGTATGGTGAGTTAGGGAGTCTAAACAGTAAAACAAAAAATTAATTGCAAAGAGCTATCACTGCCTTTTTTATTCTACTACCCAACTTGAATCAAACTGCCATGGCCCTAGACAATCCATAGCTGTGCTCTACCTTTTCCCAAGGGCTGGCTCCTTCAGACCTTGTCCATGGGAATGTCCTTTGTATACTGGAGGAGGGACACTAATGGATGGACGAGGAGATAAAGGAATCTCAGCTGAAGAGGATGCCACTGGCTAATTCATGATATGAATTCATTTAAAATTGGACAATTTTAAGACAAAGTATTGACTGACTACTTAAAGTACCAAGTGTTTATAGTATAGACCATACACATGGTATAGATGTATAGCTCACATGTGTAGACAATAAAGACCCTACAATCACTTTAACTACAACTATAGTTTTAATATGTAAAACAGAAGCCTATTAAAATAAAAACTTTGCAAATAAAGTATCAACATCTAGGAATGTTTTAGAATAAGTAAATTGTATTGCTAGAATTAGACATGGTTACTGGGACATTTCATTATTATTTCTTAACTACAGGTTACTTTAGAAATCAATTTTGTATCATTGTAAAAAAAATACTTACAAAAGTTTTTTATTTAATAAAAATTCTATCAATAAGAATCAGCTGAAGAAAACTAGACATTGACCTGATTCAAAATCTCGGGGTGTACAAGAAAATATGTATCTCTAAAAATCTTAGTTAAAACTAAGGCATTGACAAGATGACACTGGAAGATGAATGTTGACCATGGAGGAGTATGTGAAAATGGAAGAGGAGGAGGAAGAAATCACAAATGTTGTCTTAATTGTGCCCCTCCCACCTCCAATAAAAGAAAAACACTAAGATGTTTCCTAAGGGTTCACTACAAGCTGGTTCCTGGGTGTGAAAGTAAAGCAAAGGACAACATTCTGAAATATGCTTTACATGTACAGCATGATGTCACATGGCCGTGAAACATGCCCTTCCGTGCATTCAGCCCTTCACTAGATTGCAGGTTCATGCTGGAAACTGACATCCAAAGATGAGCAAGGAAAGGTCCTGACCTCACAGAACTCTACATTGGGGTGGGGGGGGCAACGAACAGAATCAGGGCTAAGTTCCGTTGTACTTGGTTAGATTTGTAATCGACTCATGTGTAAAGATTTCAAACCACATGCTCATCTAGGGGCCTAATATTCGAGACTTCACACAGGCTGTTACTAAAATGAATTTGGTTAAGTTGCTCGGTAATGACTGATCTGAAGCAGACCGATCACATTCAGTGACTTGGAAGAACGGACCAGGAGTGTAACTACGATCTGCCCCACCTTTCACTCATCGTAATGTTGCATTTCTGCAAAGTTCCTACAATGTAATACCATGTGTTCCCCAAAATAATACACGATTTCATTCTTCGTTGCAGACTCTACCTTGGGAGGAAGCGCAGATGCATGAGCCATCAGTACTAATTACTTGTAATGTCTCAGGGCTTTAGAACAATTACTACTAAGGTTACTGCCTGGAAACAGAATAATTACACTAATTGGAGTTCATCAGCTATTCATCTTCATAGTAAGCACAACTGATGAGGTGAAATTTAGTGTCCCTATATGGGAGTCATCACCCGCCAAAGGCAACTTTCAGAAGACATGTGCCCTCCATGAATATAATGTACCGCACACAACCTTCGACACCGAACAAATATGGGGTGCTTGGTATGTATCAGAAATTGTGATAGGGCACTGTCACAGGTCTACAAAACAGACACATCCCTGCTTCCTGGGTGTTTCAGTCTAGAGGAGCGGAGACATTACATAACCACATCAGTTTTGGTAAGTGCCAGGAGGTGTGGGGGCATCTTTGTGAAAGCGGCATTTAAGCTGAGATCTGAACTAGGAGGAACTTCGACAGTGGGGAAAAGAATGTTTCAGGCAGAACAGTGGGCAAGAGCTTGGAGCACTGGTCCTGCTGGTGCGGCTGGACCTCAGAGGGTGTGTGAGAGAGTGAGTAAACAGACGTGGAAGAGGGAAACAGAAGGTGAATGTGCAAAGGGCTTTGAATTTTATTCCAGGTGTAACAGAGAGTTAGGACATAAAGTCTTAGGCAGAGAATTGTCATGAATTTAGAGGAGTATTAGGCAGTGATGATGCAGGAGATGGGTAGAAGCTTCAGCTAGATTCGTGGCTTAGGGTAGAGAGAAATGGACACATGCAAGAGTCTGCTGGAAGGGCCCACAGAGAGACACACCTAGTTTTCTGACATGATTGGAAGGAGGAGCTATCAACCAAAACAGTGAGCACTAAAGGAAGACCACCGACATTGAGTTGAAAATAGATGTTGCATAAACTAGAGTTAAAATTTTTTAATTCTATAATATCTCACATCAGGTATATTATGCAGAAGATAATTCACAAGAGAAAACTGTTATAAAAGATATTAAGCAGCATTAACTTTCAATTAGTTTAAGGCCAGTGGTTTGTTTATCTGGTGTAGTGAAATTAAATTGCTCTATTCAATTGCACTAAGGATAAATGAGGAACTATTTATATTCCCATGGTTAACATGATGTGGCCTGAACTTTGCAACAGGAAAGCAATGACTGAATTACTTGAGAAGGCACCCCAAAGTTAACACTTTTTTAAAAAGAGCCTCTCAAAAGTATTACGTGTAGACATTCTCACATCCACATTTGCAGAGAATGCCCCTCAAAAGAATCCCTTTCAGTATTACTACTTGTTTTATTGCTTGGAAAGGCCCACAAATTCCTTAGTCTTGATCTTGGTAGTCATCAAAGATTTCATTGATTCCTGACACTTGGACTTTCCCCTTGGTGTCGTCTGTCCCACTGTACTATAACCCTTCTGTCAAAATCCCAACCTTTCTTCCTACTCTTTTGTTAAAGCCCCCATCTTCTAATATCTTCAACCCTGAATCTCCATCCAATAAAACTTGTTCCATAATAAGAGCCTGTTTGGTGAATCCCTAAGGAAAACAAAGACGCTAGAACAGGAATTTACCAGCCCACACACCTGGTCAATTCTTCTACCTAGAATGAGAGGGGCTCTCTACCATTGCCACTGCTGGTAAGAGATTTTAAAATAAGCTTCTCTGGAATGATTCCACTCTAATTTAGGAAACTCGAGGCTGCCTACTTCTTTACGCTCCATGCACTAAGCAAATCTTCCTCTCTTTCCCTGTTCACCCTCTCGTAATACAGTCACGTGCCGCATAACAACATTTTGGTCAATGACAGACCATATGCACGGCATTGGCTCCCTAAGATTTTAATACTGCATTTTTACTGTACCTTTTCTATATTTAGAAATGTTTAGATACACAAATACTTAACATTGTGTTCCAACTGTCTTCAGCATTCAGTACAGTAACCTGCTGCACAGGTTCGCAGCCTAGGAGCAACAGTAGCCTAGGTGTGTAGTGAGCTGTACCATCTAGGTTTGTGTAAGTGCACTATCGTGTTCACACGATGAAGAAATTGCCCAACAATACAATTCTCAGAGCACATCCCTGTCATTGAGGGAGGCATGACTGTATTTAAGTGTATGGATACCCAAATGGGAAAGTCTTCAGGCAGAGGGAAAACATGGTAATAGCCTCAGAATGAAAAACAGGTGTCACCATGCGTTAATGCTACTGATGGGTGGCGGCTGCCTACACCACTGTGTTGGGGATGCTGAGGCCTCGTGCCCGTGTCTATAATGAGTACAACAGTGGGAACGGGCCCTGCACACACCCTTGGCCTTCCTCAGTACAATGGAGCCACAGGAACCTGACTGTGAATCCCACACTAGGTTCTACTTTTCCTAGCAATATGAATCTTGGGGCGATGAACTTCTCAGCACCTCACGTGTCTTACTGGGACCCTTATGTTTACCTTACATGGATCCGTGAGGATTAAACCAGGGCTCAAAGGTTGTCAACTCTCTACACCTCCTTCTTCCTGAGGACAGGGACTAATGAAGCAGTATTTCAGGCAGGAGCTTCTAATGTTCTTCACTGTAGACCCTCTTTCCAGATATGAAACAGAAATTGTCACTGGCTGAATTATGTCCTCCCCCCAAAAATTCATATGTTGAAGCCCCAATCCCTAGTACCCCAGAATATGACTATATTTAAAGATGGGTTCTTTAGTGAGGTAATTAAATTAAAATGAGGCTATTAGGGTGGCTATTAGTCCAATCTATCTGGCTTCCTTAGAAGAAGAGATGAGGGTACACAGACCCCAGAGAAGAGCAAGCACAGGGAAAAGACCACATGAGGACACAGTGAGAAGGCAGCCACCTGCAAGCCAAGGAGAGAGGCCTCGGAAGAACTACCAACCCTGCTACACTCTGATCTTGGATTCAGCCTCCAAAATACATGAAATATATAAAAAAAATATATTTCCGTTGTTTAAGCCACCCAGTCTTGTGCACTGTTGTTATGGCCTCCCAGGTGGCACAGGAGCACAGCACTGGTGTGTCTCCCACTTGTGTCACTGTGTGTGCATGTTCCACCATCCCCTCTCACTCTGTGCTCCTTTTCTCCCCTGCACCCACTATGAGGAGGGAACGGTGGGGCCCAGGAACAAGAGGTCAATTGACTGTGATCTAGAACAATGCAGTTTTGCTTCCTATATTGTACTTACCAGAAATCCTGACCCCACACAGGGACCTGCACACTCCCAGGAGCAGAGAGGAAGGGTTTCCCCCTCCCCAGCCAGGAATATGGCTGCAAAATTACCGTGCTCAAATTTCCCAAGTACAACCAATTCCTCCTCCTCAGAAGCGTTTTCAAAGCTCAGTATTTAACAAGGAACGCTACTGCTCGCAAATGTCTCTTCCTCTCTCAAGACTGGAACTGTGTAATTAGCTAGGGAGGTGGCTAAATGTGTTAGCAGAATCAGATTTAAATGGAAATTCATCCCCCACTTCATTAAACCTCACACTAACCATGGTGCACATTAGTGTTCTAAAACATCTGGTCTATGTGTTAGATACTTTCTCTACCAGGTAAACTATGCAAACAATTACTAACATGTCAGGGCCTGCTAGTTTGCCACGCTGTGTGCTAATACTAAAAACAGTCTTAATACTTTAAGGGTATTTTTAAAGATTTATCCCTCATCTCTCACCCTCTTCCAACAAGAATCACACCCAACTCAATACTTGCGTTTCTTGCACTCCCCTTAGAAACAGCAGTAACCTTTTTTTGCAGTATTACATCATTCTGGCCTTCTCTGACCTTTATCAGAGATTCTTGGCTGACTCACTAAAGAAATGACAAAAGGGCCTCCTTTGGTCGTATGTTTAACCAATCAGGATCAATACAGCAACGAGACCCACAAGTAGTGGCTCCTGGTCTAAAGAAGGCAAGTTAAAGGAGTGACATGAGGACGTTTGTCCCAATCCGCCAACTGCTTCCTGTATCCATCTCTTTCTTCTCCCCTTAACATGGCAGTATCTGTTGCTGGAAATGAGGATACGGTCAAAGAATGTGTTGCTGTTGACAGCACTGAAGTTTAAAAGTTCAACAAAGTGATTTTATTTGACAAGAAGGGATAATTAACACGGTTTGGGGGCGAGGTGGGAAGATGTGAAGTTGGTTTCCTTTCAAACTCACTTTTTGTTAAATTCTCTCCATTTAGAGATAGTAATAAGTACAACATAATATCTTAGGAATATTAATAGAATTCCTTTCCCATTAGTAGTTCATTCCATTTAAAACTCCAACTCTTACCTTAGTGAAATCATTTTGCTACCAGTTAGTTGTGTAGTTACTTTTTTCTGCACTGTGGTCAGTTGACTTCTCTTATGACGACGCCCAATGCCCTCCCCCCTTAACCCAGGAGACTTCAGTACAAGATGAAATCAAAGCTAAGCTCTCAGGGTGGCAGAAATAAAACTAGTTAGAATAGAAAGGTAGAGGTAAATGGAGTGAGCTATTAATATTCGGTTTTTGTCTCTTCCACCAAAGACAGGATAACCAAACCTTCAATGAAACTTTTCATGAGGCAACCATTGGGTCAGAGGAGGGAAAATAGCAACATTCAGCTGTGAGTCAGAAGAAGAAACACATACCTGGGAAATAGCAATCTTGTCTCAACAACCTTCTGCAGCTCATTGGTACAAACACTTGTTACTATTTGACTGAAAACCAAACACTGGAAAATTCTGGAACTAGGTTTCAAAAGTCCAGTTGGCCAAGCCCTGGGAAATCATAGCTTGAGGTCTCAATAAAAGATCACCAGGGCTACAGGGGAAACCCTAGTGCCGCAATAGCCTCTGTCAATAGGGTGGTATTCACCCTGTTTACCTAAGGTCGGGTGATTATGTGAAGGCCCAGGAGCGACTGTCACTACCAATTGTTAATTGAGAGTCTTTCCTTTTTCTTTAGGAAAATGAGTCATTCAGAGAAGATTCCAGGACACCTTATCGAATCATATTAACGTGTTTAGTAAATACCTAATTGGTCTCCTAACCTCACCGTGCCTTCTGAGAGAACTACAGGATAAAAGACAGGGAGTCACCTCAGTTCTCTCCACCTATAAATCATTGATTTCTCTAGATTTTCCTTTTCTCCCATCATCTTATGCCTGAGGCAAATATAGCCTCTGTGATCCTCTGTTGAAACAGCTGAGAACATTTGTAAAGGTCAAAGATAGCAAATATTCCTAAAGCCCTGAAAGTTTCCAAGGCAAGCTCAGAGAGCCTAGGACAGACAGCACTCCATGAAGACCCAACAACTCTGAGATATTTTTTCTACATATTCTTAAGAAATAGAGACGTTCTCACTGTTACTAGATAGTTATTGGTTTTTTTCTCTTTTGATACGCTATTTCCCCAATTAGATCTTGTTATTATTTAACTTGGTTATTGTATTAGTCTATGTGGTAACATTGTTTTGAAGGAACTGTCAAAGGCAAAATGATATGGGTCTTTCCAAAATCACTTTGCAGAGCAATCCAAGAAACTTGTTATTTAGAAAGTTCAACCAGGAAAAGCTTTTCCCTAATATCTACTTCTTTATAAATTACAAGAGAAGTTTTAATTTGGGTTTATTTTAGGAATATATCCATTTCTGAATTTGCATAATTGTAATAATTATAAGCATTACAAATACTGAAGTCATTTATTGCAGGTTTCTCTGGAAAAAATATGAATTCATCAAAGTTCCACTTATTAAAACTTCTAAATAAATCATTTTAAATATTAAATTAAAATTCTGTCTCATCTAAAACTGAACTTATCTCATCCAAATACAAATGCACACAAACGGCTTGCAGTGCTATTAATATCAGTTTCAAACATCCCAATATTACTCTTTATAAAGTGTTTTTGCAACTTAAGCACTTAAGTTCCATATTAAGTTCCACTACTCCAATAATTTACAGCTCTTTTAAATCCTCTAAATCAGGCCAAATACTATAAATGCCAATTCTAAAGAAAAGTGATTAAACCTCCCATTCTATGCAACTCTCAAGCCAATGAGCCAGAGGACACTAGTAATTGGCATAAAAGCTCTCTCCAGCCATCCCTTGTCCCCAACAATGTGTACCCAGGACCCTGGATCTGCCAAGAGTGTCCTGAGCATTTTGGGGGCACAATTCTTGACTGTCCCACTCATTCTACAGCCCTCAGGTAAGTCTAAAACCAAGTGGCTTTCTTTTCAATTGTATACCTGCCATCACAGCCCCCACCACCACCCTGCACCAGTGTTCATTTTAGGAGAAAAACAAAGATGTCACACTAAAATTTAGTTTTATGGGAAAGTTATTTAATGAATGCTATATATTCTTTGGCATATGAAGGAAGCCACATGCAAACAATGTAAGAAGCAGAAAGGGGCAAGTTGTGGGGTGGCGGGGTGCGGGGATGGGGGAGATGACACATGGCTAAAGCAGTAGCAGGCGGTAACTGGAGAGTCCCTGCAGGTGTGGTGTCTGAGAAGGCAAGAGCTCCCCCCTGGAGAAGACAGTGAGAGAGATATTGGATCAGGACTGGATTTTCAAAGAATACTATCAGGGTAAAAAAAAATGGTAGGAATTTTTTTTAAAGTTGCAGGCAGTGAGTAAGAGTTTGACTCAGTGAGACATTCTCTGCTTCTCTCTCAGGAGGGACAGGCAACAGGAATGTGGCTTTATTGGGAAATAACCTGGGTTTTCATCCAGCCACTAACCAGCTCATGCGACCTTGAGCAAGCCACCAACGTCTCTAAGATCCTTGAGTTCCAAAATAAGTGTTTAGTCATGAGCTTTCAAACCTTCTGCTCCACAAGCATTTGTTAATACAAACGACTGAGGTTAGGATAGTGGTTCACAGCAGCCACTACCAACTTTCTGTAAATGAACCCTGCACGCAGGCAGAGTGAAAAGAGGTTAACAAATGTAGGACTTTTTTTTTTTCCGAATCAGGCAACACTAACTAAACAGCTGATAGAGTATCTACTACTATCTGACTCCTGTCTCAAGAGCATAATTACAGGCAAGGCATTTGGGGCTATCGCTTCCACCTGTGAAGTGTAAGGAGGCCCATGAAGGAGCCAACCTAATCCATATTCATTTATAGTCCTTAATGACAGCAACTGTCACCATCATCATACCAGAGAAGTATGACTTAAGAGTATTAGCCCATGTTCACTATGATAAGAAGCACCTCTAATCCATTGGTAATTTAATGTATTTACTGATTAAATATTTAAACTGTACACTGGACCTCTCCCATGATATATAATTTTTCACTGAAGAAGTTAGTATTGCTTTCTCCAAATGAATACTGAAGATGTTAGTCTGTTAATGGGGTTACCCCTTTCATCCTCAAGAGACCACATTACATAAGACAAAATGGCCAAGGCTTATGAGAAGTACTGTGTAGGATGGGCAAGTGAGATAGGTTGAAAGGTCATCAGACATGGATTCAAATCCTACCACCTTCTATTAGCTCTGGGATCTGAGGTACAATATTTAACCCTCTATTTGCCATTTATTGACAGGTAAAATGCATCTTACAATTTGCTTGAAGGGATAAAATTCAGTTAAGCATATGATATACAATAGTCAACAAATGTCCATTCTCATCCCTTAATTCCCCCAAATTAAAAAAAAAACAAAACTTCAATCAAGTAAGCTTTTAAAAAGATACAACCACCCTATCTAAAACCTCCTTCCTTAAGTGAATACCTGGCAGATAAGGTAGAATATAACTTCCCTCCTAAATCCCTAAGATTCAAATACCTATTTTTTAAAACTACTTAAAAATAATTTACGCAAAATGAGATGACTGACTTTACCTTTGCTCAACAGCGAAAAACAAGTGTCCAATGGGACTAGAGCAAATCGCATGGGCAGCTCCCTGAACTAAATGTCTGAATGATTTACAACCAATTCCAGGACTGATCCATCCAAAATATTTGAAATTCCAAAAGAAATTCCTTTTTAAGAGGCTAAGACTAAGGTCTCCCTGGGGATAACTGCTTCCAAAGATTTGTCAATAGGTGACAACACCTTTACATAATACAAGCTTCAGTTTTACTCCCAGTATGGAAAATGGTATGCTTCCTGCTGGGGGTTGGGGGAGTTGGATGAAATGTTACAAGATAAGGCTTAACACAGTGGCTTATCAATCCTACTACTAATGACTAAGACATTTCTTTCAAATGTGAAAGAATACGTCTTGATTCAGGACACAACAAACCTAAGTATTTTCAGGAATCTGAATGAATTTTGTCTATACCCAAGGTCAAACAGCTAATCAAGTTGAGTCCAGGTCTCAACATATCCAAACAGTGAGCCTGTCTCTGAAGGTCTCTGAAGTTCCAAGGACTTTCACTTTTTTTTTTTTTTTTCATTAAAAAAATATACCAATTCAGTATAGAGGCTGGGGTTGTACTAACCTTGTACCCACTGTGGACTTTTGAAACTTAGTACATGTCCTTCCTACCAACACATTTACACTATCATCCCTATACCTGGAGGATTCTGCTAAACTAGACTTCTGTGTTCTACCCACTACTGTCCAAGGCACCACCAGCAGCCTCCTCTCTTGTAACAAGAAGCTCTTTAAACCAAACCTATGAACAGCTATAGACATTGACGATGAAGAAAATTGACTTTATGGTGAATATGGTTAAAAAATGCACTGAGTATATATATGAGGAATTGTCCTAAGTGCACAACACTTTCACTTAATCCTTACAATAACCCTGCATTGCAATCCCCATTTTTATACATGAGGGTTGAGGCGCAGAGAAGCTAAGCAATTGGCAAGGTCACACACCAAGTAAATGGCTGAGAGAGGATTTTAATCTGGTAAATCAGACTCCAAAGTCCAACTCCACCATGCCTAACCCTCCAAGTCATGCTTTGCAAATATTATATTCCCTACACAATGTACAAACAATTGCTGAAATATATATTCCAAAGAGAAGTTCAAAAACAAATCAATGAAGTCCAGTCCTTTTTCCTTCATCCAAAATGAACAACAACAACAAAAAGATATGAAAAGTTCATGAAATGTTTAAGGGATAAGGGAAAAATACTGTGAATGCTTTGCTTTCTCCACTGAACACCATTTTCCTATATTATCTTGAAGTGTTTCCTTATGCCCTGGGCCCCTGTTGTGCTTGCAGATGGTTTCTATTTCTAAATCTCTAAAGCTTTCAGGAATGTATTCCTAGACTTCCAAGCCAGCTCAATCGCAACCTCCCAGCACTGATGGCCTTGGCTGGTCAGAAAACTCTCTGCTTTCCCTGTTTCCATTCAAAAACCTACGGCTATGGAAAGTCTGTAAAAAATTAAAAAATAATTGTTTAAGTTATTTAAATCCTTAGGGTGCAGAAGAAGAAAAACACACTCTTTGATTCTCTCTGCCTCCATTTCAACCCATTTCTGACTTCAAGAGGGAAAATGAGAATGTGGCTTTCATCACACTGATTCTTAGGCTGTGTCTCCTCAAAATGACAATTTAACTCTATTCTGACTCATTTGACTCTTTATGGTTGTCTTTTACCCTTGAGAAGGTTCACCAGACTGTTTTTTTCTCCTGTGACACTTACCTAGATGTCTGTCTCAATAGCTGTGGAAGGAAATGCATTTCACAAAAGCCTTCTTTTGCTGTGGTTTTAAGACTACCCTTATGGGTTCTCAGAAGAACTTAAACGCCACCTCTTAAGTTACATAAGCAGTCCTGGGAAATTCGAGTAGGGTGGCCGTTGTGACATCACGCAATCTACTTTTGGGCAAATCCCATACTGATGCCTCACAGAATTTCAAATATGTATGCACAGGAAGGCAGACAGTAGGATATATTTGGACACCTTTGAGACTGAGATATCCTACTTCTGACTGAATACTCCTGAAGTCCTCAGGTCATCAGTAATCAGCCTGGAACAATATCCTGAGTTCAGTATGTACAGCTCAACATACTGAAATCAGGCAGTGATGTCAATTACACTGAATGGTTGAAAACACCAACTGAGGAGTTCAGGGGCCTTAAGAGTCAGCCATTGTGCTTATTCCTTTTTAGACTGTGTGGTCCTTAATATACTCCCAAAATAGGAATTATTATCCCAATTTTACAACTAAAGAAAATGAAATTCAGTGAGGTTTGAAGTCATTTGCCCAAAGGGGACTAGCCAGTGCCTAGAGGTTTTTCAAAGCCAGACCTTCTACACTGTGCCCTGGGAAACCTTCCAAAAAAATCTCCCCTAATCAATTTTTTGTGTTTTAGAAAATTCTGCCTATTTGTAACCTCATAGTTATTTTCTGATATTTGTCCACTATAATTAAGCCAAAGAGAAAAACACATGTTCACTAGTTTATCTTTAAAGTCTTAAGAGATGGAATAAACGGGAAGGATTAGGTGAGTTGAGAAAACGATGATAAAATGACAAAGATTCCACACCCATCCCCCACCCTAGAATGTTCAATTTGTCTATGTAGTTACTCAGGGTTTTTCCTCAGTAGTTACCTGGTTTTCAGTAGTTTACCAGCTAAGACAATCATCAAGAAGAGAAAGGTGTGAAATGAGTAGGTAAAAACTATGTAAGATAAAGGCCTAAGCAAATCAAAGCATTTTTTTCAACAGAATCAGATACCGAAGGCAATTGCTTTTGACAAATAATCATTCACAGGTCTTTTATGGACATTTTTGAAACACAATTTTACATGACATCACAAAAATAAGACAGAACAATTTTATAAATCCTTTATTTAGTAAACATTGTTTATTCCAGCCTTTAAGATTCATTAGTTAGTTTTTAAGCCTATAAATGAACATCCTAACTTAAGGTACTCAACATAACCCATTTATTTTAGGGATACACTGGGAGAAATTGGAAATGAGCTTATTAGTAAACTAACTAGGCTTTCCCTTTTAAATATATATTTAGAAAGATAAAAATTGATTATTTTCCAAAAAACAATATGAAAGCACTATAAATAATATTCTATAAGAACTAGTTTAGTTTCCAGTTAATATTTTATTTTCTAGTATGTATACATATACACATATGTATATACACATATACATATATACATAACACCTTCATTGCTTTCAAAAATGGTTTTGAATCTTGCAATTTTTACAAAACTACCGTAAATAACACAGACATCCATTTTACAGTGATCAAATCTCCCCCAAATGTAAGTTTTTCTGATATTACACTCCATTTACCTTGACCATGGAATGAAAATGGCTTGAAATTGTTCTTAATGTGAAATTAAAAAACAAAACAAAAAACCTAAAGAGACAGAACATATCACATCTTAGACCATAAGATGGTTTGTTCTGATAAATCCAGGAAGATTATGGAGAGGCCTCCAAGGATAAAGAACCTAAATGTTTAAGGGTCTCCCATTGGACATTTAAATTAGGGTGAAGTGGGGAGAAAGAAGGTTCCCTTCTACGTGCCACAATGGCAGCCAGAGCACCAGTAAGAACAGAAATGCCACTGTCACTGTCGGGGCATTTTATCAAAAGGCTCAATTAGCTCTCTTTCTCTACCTGCTAAGGTTTGGCAAAAAGCTAGTTGGCAAAGTGAATAAAGGAACTGAAAATAATTTTTTAAATTTGATTTAAAAATTAGATGGTTAAAAAACCTAAGATTCATTGAATTTGGCGCATGTTCATATAAATTTGCTATTGAATTTGTTCTATATTCCAGCACACCCCTCCCCCAAAACACAACCCAAAGGAAAAGAAAAAACGCTGTACATATAGCCCTTTAAACCCTAATAAATCACTCTATACTAAAAAGTAGAGGGGGCATAATCCCTGCCACCCAGAACGTAGCCAGGCAGCCACCCTCGCAAGTATAGGCCCTTATACATTAAATGTGGTCAATACCAAGTTCTTATTAAAAGGGACAAAAGAGATTTCTATTTGCTGCCACGTGTGTTATTCCATCAGGATATACTGAGAATATTTAAGCATAAAATCCTGTAAAACACAACCTACCATTGCAAAAATACATTATTAGCTCCTATTTGATATACACAACAACTCCTCTTTTGGATAGTAAAAACAAACTCGAGCAAAAAGAAGTCTAAAGGGCCATAACCTGGAAAATACATCATTTGAAAGAAAATCAGCCATCAAAGGTACATCATGGCTTCTGTTATATATTGCAAAAAAAATTTTTTTTTTTAAAAAAAGGAAGCATTATGAATCTAATCAACCATCTTCACCCCACCAGCTGCCTTCTTCCTCCCTCATCAGTAGATTTCCATCTCCAAGGGGTTCACCTTTTGGAATTCTTAATGAAACAATGAGGCAGGAACCAAGAGAAAACAGAAAAGGTTAGGATCCTGATAAGGTAACCATTTTCTTCTTCGCTCTGGTTTTTGTAGGCCATCTTGTCCGTATAAACGCCAAGATGTCTTAATTTTTCCCAAGTCAGGGCAACACCCACTGTCAGTTTTGAGACCAACAGTCCCTTAATCAAATGTCTAGCCACAAAGATCTGTTAGACAAATGGTTAATTGATGCAAATTAAGCTACCATCACTGCAGTGCGATATGTTACAGGAAAAAGAACAATGGACAGTTTCAGAGAGGAAAATAGCACAGTGTGGTTAAAAAATATTTAATCCACAATTTGCTCTCATCATAAAGGCAAATCTTAATTTTGGTCAATTGAAATCAGTAAGAAAGCAAAAGATGAGAGATAGCCTGGAAAAGAAGAAACATAAACACGGGGAGGGGAAAGGGGGGGACTGTCATTGTGTCCAAGGGTTTCACGCAACATTTAGGGCAAACGTCTTTGTTCCTCGGCTTCGGAGGGGAGTGGGTGGCTGGATGATGGAGAGATCGGATGGGGCTGCAGGGCCCTCCACACCCTGCTCTCCGGCGCATGCGCGAGGCCAAGACAAAGGAATAGGTAATTACTGTCCTGATTCATTCATTTTGCCCGCAGTCCTGGGGGTCTGCTAGCCCCGGCGGTAATCCCGCGGGAGGGGGGTGTTGATCCACACCCGTATAGCAGAGGACCACCTCGAAGCTAGGGTTTGATTTTAACCCGCCACACGGTGCCAGTAGCCTCGGGGGAGACAGAGGTGTGTCAACCCTGTGCAAGGTACTGAAAATGCACCCATGTGCGCGGTGCTTATTTCGGCAGAGTGAAAATTACACGGGTAAAGGGCTGTCCACGGAGTTCGTTTCAAGGCGGAAATGTCTCTGGGGAGGCAGATAAGGAGCCCAGCCAAGCGTTCGATGAATATTCATGAAAAGAATGCGGTTCGTAGCCGCGCATTGTGTGTGCGGTCGGATCCAGGGATTCCGCAATTTTTATGTTTCTAGGGGCGGAGGGTGGACAGGGGAGGGGCAGCAGGAACCGGGCGTCAGGTTTCAGCGTTAGCGCTTTAGGCAAAACTGCTAAACCCCAAACCTCGGCTCGCGGCGGGGCTGAGCCCCGTTCGGGCCGCGCGCTGTCAGGTTCAAGCTCACACGCCCACCCCCGGCCGCGGCTGAGGGTGGATGCGCCTTCTCGGAACCCGAGGCTCGAAAAAATAAGACTCTGCAAGGCACCCCGCCGCTCCGCGGGAAGGCAGTCCAGCCACGGGCGAGGCTGGGGCTTTGATCGCTCGGGACGTGCTTCTGCGTGCACGTTGTCGTGCGAGCCTCGTATTCCTTGGCCGTCTCACACCGAGATTCAGGAGCCCCACCGGTCGAGGACGCCCATTTGCCAAACCCAAAGGCCACCCCCTTCCTTCCGATCAGACCAGATTCCCCGTCTTCTTTCTCCCCTCACTCCCGCCCCACCCCCACCCCCACTCTCCATCTTTTGCTGCTGCGCCCCTCGCACCAGCGCTTTCTTCCCGGCGGGGAACGGCTGCGGTGACAGAAACGCTCCCTTCAGCGCACGAAACAGTCTCTTTGGGGCTCAACGCGCTTACAGGGTTTCGCATTCGGCAATTTCCTCCTTCCCCAGCAGCTTCCCTCCCCGACAGCCCCCTCCCCGCCCCCAGCTCCGTTTATCAGCCCCGTCACCCCCTTCATCCTCCTCACCCCGCAAGTGGCCCAAGCCGCCCACCTCGGGGTCCCCCACCCCCCGGATCCCCAAAGTGCGACCCAGCCCTCATGGAGGGACCCCACGCCGGTCGCCGTCCAGTCCGGCCCCGCACCCCGGCTGCCTGCGGCGCCAACGGAGCCCAGGGGCTGCGGGGCGGGGCTGGGCGCGGGGGGACGAGGCCCGGGGTCCGCGGTGGCGGCGGGGGCAGCGGGCGCGCCTCCTTACCGGCTCTGGGTGCCTGTGCCGCCCGGGGGTGAGCGCGGTGCCGCCGAGGGGCTCGGGTCGCTGGCGTCGTCCGGCCGGGTGCCTGGCCGCTGGCGGAGGCTCTCTCCCGGCTCGACGGCGGAGCCCGGAGCGAGGAGCCAGTTGGAGCGCTGCCGCCGCCGCCGTCGCCGCTGCCGCTACTGCCGCCGCCGCCGCCGCTGCAGCCTCTGCATTTCTCGCGCTCGCTCCCCCTCCCCTTCCTGCCCAGCGCCCTCCCCCGGCGCGTCCGCCCGCCCAGCCT
>VBSM01003039.1:19105144-19136011 GCA_008086735.1 Cheirogaleus medius
CTCCTGGATACAGCTGGAACCCATTCTACTAAGTGAAGTATCTCAAGAATGGAGGGCAGCTGTTGATAGTCGTTTCCTATCAACCAGCTGGATGGCCTCAAAGGCACCCTACGTACTCCTGGGGAACACTGGGAGGAGATTCAGGCTGGAAGATGAGGTCTACAAAGAGGTCCCTTCTGGGGTAGGGGATGCTGAAGACCTGGCTGAGGGTAGAGAAGCAGAGACACAAACATTTCTCCTTCAAGGACAGAGAAAAATAGGGCAGGACTAAAGGACACATGTAAGTACTGATATAAAAGGTTAAAAATGCCACCTACTGCATAAACCTGTGTTTGATATTGTATTTCTTAAAGTTGTCATTAACTGATCATCTCAAAGTCACTGATATGTATTTTTAAGAGCAACTAAAAACCAAGTTTAAGCATAGAGTCTATGCCTTCAAAAATATACAGTCTAATGGAGACACTTATAATCTAAAGCAAGAGTGAGCAAAAGTTTTCTTAAGGAGCCGAATAGTGAATATTTTAGGCTCTGAAAGCCATGAGATTTCTGTTGCCACTGCCCAACTTAGCCACTGTAGCAGGAAAGCAGCCATAGACAGTGTATCACCAAATGGACACAACGGCTGTGTTCCAATAAAACTTTATTTGCAAAACACATGGCAGGTCAGCCTTGACACAAAGGCTGCAGCCTGCCCATCCCTGACCTACATCATTGATAAAGTCCTCCTGCTAAAATCACCCCTAAACTATAATCAGGTGAGTTTCAAGCTTCCTTTCAAAAAATTAAATTTGCTTTCATAGGTGTTATCTACCTTAGGCGATTATTTGGGAGCAAGAAATAAAGGGGGTGGGGTGGGGAAGAGCTCTCTAATTTTTTTAACATGCTATATACAGAATTTCATGTGAATATTTCTGTATTCTCAAATCATTGTCTTATCTTTTCCCTAAGATAAATTTTACACAATCTTTTATGTATTCAAATCCATTCCATTGTTCCTTTATCCAATGAAAACATTTATGACCGTCTGGTACATAAAGTGATGAAAATTTGATTTTAATCCAAATTTCCATTAGGAAGGGTTTATACTCCTTTCTGAGGTTTATTTATTTTAATCTCATGAATTTCACATTATCCCTATAATTGAGATATAGCTTGAAATATCTGCCAATCTCATCTGGAATGATCTCCTCGTGGAGAAGCAAACTGGAGGGAAAGAAAGCAAGTAAAGTTGGCCAACTGAAAGAGACGGAAAGATAGTGCATCTCAAAGGGACATAAAATATCAAGCATAATAAATACCAGACTCAGTGCAGGAAATTTTTGTGAAGGGAACATTTTTAAATATTACAAAATAGAATACTTTTGCCTTGTGATATAGGATATCAGATGATCTTGGTTAAATAAATAGATGCAGATTTACTTGCATGTATGTCAGATAAATTCCTGAAGATTGCAGTTAATAACTTTGAGTCTGGATTTAATTCTTATTCTATCATTAAATGTTGAGAACCCTTCAAAGGTTTAAGTCTAGTTCAAATTTAAAATTCAACTGAAACAACAATGTTTTGAGAGGCTGTCTTCTTAAATCTCTCTTTGACATTCAGAGCCAAAGGAAACCATGTTGTCCAAAAATACACAGCCTCATTGCCTTCCACATCCAGGGTAGACATTGATAATCCGTCAGTATCAATCAATCAAAGCCTTCTTTCTGTGGCCAAAAAGTCCTTGTGATACTATTAATATATCCCAGATTCTACTACCAATTCATCTGGTCTAGTCCCAAAGCTGATATGTCATTGTCATCTCTAAAGTCCAATTCCCTCATTTTACAAATTAGGAATCTAAAACACATTACAGTTAAAGAATATTCCCAAGTGCTAAACATGATTCTCTCGTCAGCTCAGTGCCCTTCCTAATTCTGTATTCCAAATTTCAGGTTACCCCTATGGCTGGGTAGGAGTGATCATTTTGCAATATGAAGTCTAAACACATGCAAACTGGACATATTTACGGAGCACCGACCAAATGCCAGAAAGTATTCCTGAGTGCTGGGGATTCAGCAACAAACAGGGCAGATGAGGTTCTTGTGGACACAAGGGATAAAAAGAATAAGGTGGCTTCAGCCAGTGATTCTTCTCCGAAGAATCATGGGCTGAAAATGAAGAGCAGCTCTCTAATGAATGGTCAGGGAGGGCTTGGGAGAATGAGCCCTGAATGCCGAGAGCAGCGAAGCCAGCTGGGGGGAGACAAGGCAGCAGCGAGTACTGTGTGCTGAGAGGTAGTGATGAGGACCCAGAGGGATGGTTTGGGGCTGGGGGTGGTGTGTGGCCCGGGTTGGACAGGTTCCAGGGGAGTGGCGATGACAGAGGCCCTGGATTAAGACGAGTGGAAAGGAATAGAGACAGTGAATTCAGACAAAACTTTTGAGAAGTTTTACTGTGACAAGAAGTAGAGCAATGCAGCATTAGCTAGAGAAAATTTGGGATTAAGGGGGGAAAAAAGGTAATGAAGGGCAGGAGAGCAGGTGTCTATGTTGGTGGGGTTCTGCAAGAGAGCCAGAGGTGATGATGTTGGAGAAAGGGGAGACAATAACAGATGCAAAATCCTTGAGTCCTTGAAAAAGCAAAGGGTGTTTGGGTCTGGAGAACAGAAACAGGGAAGGGCTGAACTTTATAGGGACAGAAATATTTCACCCACCTATAGAAGAGGAACGGTAGGAGAGATGGGCACACACGTAGACAGGGTATTAGGTTAGCAAGTCAATGAAGGCGGACCTTGCTTCTAAATATTAATTTATATACACGTGTTCTTATGATATAGGACAGACACGCCAGAAGGACATGGATTCTTGTCCATTTCATTCACTGTTGTAAACTCAGGGTCTAGAACACTCAATACGTTAGGCACTCAGTATTTATGGAAGGAAAGGTATTGTGGAGCGCTAGTTTTGCCAGCCTGGTTTTCCAAATAACCACAAGGTGGCAGGCTCTTCAAAAAAACAGGGTCTGCTTGCTCTAACTTCTACAGCATAACAAATGCTAAGCCCAGAAAAATGATGACCTTTAAGTGACCATTCTAATAAACTGGAAAATAAAGTATAGCATTAGGAGGTCCATGTGCTTGTTTGTCTTGTGGCAGACGAGACTTTATTCAACCATGAGAAAAGAAATAAAATACAAACATTAGTTTGGTATCCAAACAGTTAACATATACTGCCAGTGATATGAAATTATTTCTTTTTAAAAATTGTTTCCCCTTAAAATAACAACACTTATTGCCTCTCAGTTATTTCTCAAATTCGGTAAATTTCAAAGTCACATGATAAATGTACATCACTAGAGGATTCCCAAAATGAAACAGGATCCTCTCTGAGATCGCCTAAGGTGTCTGAAATCCAGATTTTAGAATCTGAATTTCATTTAGATAAATAAGAATAGATTGGCCTTTTTGAAAAGAAATCTCTTAGTGTTATTCTTTATGAAGAATATCTTAACATTTTGTTTTTCTTTCCTACTACACTCTAGAATATTGAAAATTCGGGTGAAAGTTAAATTTTTCTTTTTTTTGTTTTAAGAAAGTGGCATACTGACTCTAACACTTCTGCATGATTACATCCTCAGCACTGCATTTTTTAAAATTTATTTTATTTTATTTATTTATTTTTTATTTCAGGATATTATGGGGGTACAAATATTACGGTTATGTATATTGCCCATGCCCCCCCACCTTGAGGCAGAGCCTCAAGCATGACCATCCCCCAAATTTTGCACATCTCACTCATTATGTTTGTATATACCCATCCCCTCCTCCCCCCTCCCACCCACCCAACACCCGACAGATGTTATTCCTACATGTCCACTTAGGTGTTGATCCATTAATACCAATTTGCTGAGGAGTACATGTGGTGCTTGTTTTTCCATTCTTGAGATACTTCACTTAGTAGAATGGGTTCCAGCTGTATCCAGGAATATACAAGAGATGCTATATCACCATTGTTTCTTAAAGCTGAATAGTACTCCATGGTATACATATACCACATTTTGTTAATCCTTTCATGTATTGATGGGCACCTGGGCTGTTTCCACAACTTTGCAATTGTGAACTGCCAGCACTGCATTTTAATTAGAAAAAATATTTGCAATCTTTTAGGTGTTCAAATTCATTGCTTCTTTTGTAGTGTTTGAGAATTGGCTGGTGTCCTTCCCTTGCTTCATCTCCCTCATCAGTAAAATGGGGATACTAATAATATCTATCTGATTGTTTTATTCAAAATATTTGCCACCCCTCCCTGGTGTAGGATTGTACCTCCCCACCCACTGTGGGGTACAGAAGTGGCCCTGCGATTTGAGATGCCCCTTTGTGTAATAGGATAAACCTCCCTGCCCCATTTAGGTCAGAAGTGGCCCTGTGACTTGCTTTGGCCATTGGATTGAGGGGGCACGTGGCATGTGTTATCCCTGAGCAAAAGTTTAAGAACCAGTTCCTGGTTGTCCATCCCTCCTCTCTCTTCACCTTGAGACTGCCAATATCCACCCAGGTGCTGCTCTACCTTCTGGGTCCCCAGTGACACAGCCCCACAATGGACATGTCCTGTGGATGGGAAATAAACGTGCACTGGTCTAAGCCTCTGAGATCTGGGGGCTCTTTTAGTGCAGTATAACGTAGTCTAAGTTGCCTAATCCAATGTATGGTGGTTTGAGAGTAATTGAGCTATTATCTGTAAAATACTTATCCCCATGTGTAGTCTCTCTTAAGCAATGGATACATGCTAACTTATTAATATCATTCATTCATTTTACCTGCCATGTTGATGATAAAAGCACATTATCTAATTTCCCTTACAAGGTGTTAGCATCATTCAGAGGTTTAAAAGAGATTTAGAGTCCAATCGAGAAGCTAAGACATCTTCTACATGGAAAGGAATGAAGAGTACAGATGATTAAGTGCCACCCATGGAATGCATATGCTCACGAATATTTATTGGACAATTAATGTTAATTGCCCTGACACTGTTACTCTGACTTCGAGGGCTCCATTATTCATAGGTACACATTTCTTTGACTGCTAAACACAACCAAGAAGAAGAAATTACTAAACCTAAGATATTCTAATTTTTTTTATTCAATTCCATTGAATAATTTTCTTCTTCCACTTAAGACAGCAAGTTCTCGGCACCTAAGAAAGGAAAATGCACACTCCCCTACCTGCACTCGGGCAGAGTAACAAAGCAGGGCTTATTTGGTGCAAAATTAGAATTATTTCTAAATCCCCTTAACCTCTCAGAGTATCAAGAATGCAAGAAGATTCATTCTAATGTCCCAAAGAATGCAAGTTTACTTTCCAGTTGAGGTCAACTTAGTGTTCCTAGTACAGTTTTGAACGTGTGCATGTTAGAAACAAATTTCCCAAGTGATGTAGAGTCTGACCGGCAGTTCCTGCTGATTCTTTCAACCCAAATCAAGCATCATGAACTCCACCCAGTCAGACAATTCACCATACTCCTTCAATTGCCCCTTTAATGAAAAGGAAAATGGTTTTACACTGTGATTCTTTCATAGGAGGGTTTGAAAGGCAGCCACCTACAGAACAAGGCTCAGGACTTGGGAGGCAGAGGATACCAAAAGGTTGCAGGGGTTCCTTCCCCATCGTCCCATACAGGCAACACATCCGAGCTCCCCGGCCCCCACCCTTTACCAGAAACATGGCTGGATAAACTGACTAATATGCTGAAATAAAAAAATAAATAAAATAAAATAAATTTTTAAAAATGCAGTGCTGAGGATGTAATCATGCAGAAGTGTTAGAGTCAGTATGCCACTTTCTTAAAGAGGTGCCAGTCTAATTGTTACTGAGAAGCACAGAGGAGAGAGGTTGAGACACAGACCTTAAAATACAGGAATTAACAGAAGTCAGTCTACTGATGGTAAGGTGTCCATCCCATTTCCCACAGCCTGATCCCAGGAGGCTGTAGCCAGGAAAATACCCACCCATAGGAAATTGGAGGCTTCTCTGATGGCCTGACTCTCTAATGAAAAGGCCAGTTGGCCCCTTATCCAAAATTTGTTTGGTACCTACCATGCAGCCCACTTGTCCAAAAGCTCTGCCCACACACCTCAAGCTTGAAAATTGCTATTAAGGATCTTAATCTTAACTATAAAAAGACAACCAAGCATCACCAGGTATTTAAGAAAATTTGCAACATGAACTAGAGGAGCCTGGTGGGAAGGACTTCAGAAGAAACAGATGATGCAGGAACTAAAGGTATATACAAAATATTAAATATCAATACCCTCAGAGCTATTAGAGAAGGGAGTCTGTTCATGAAATAAGAACAGGAAGATATGAAACAAGTTCAGAGAGCAAGAGAGGTTTCTTGGGAATTAACAATACAACAACCAAGAAATAAATTTTAATATAGAGTTGGAATATAATATGGAAGAAATTCTAGAAATTAAAACAAAAATATCAAGAAATATAAAACAGGTGTTGCAGGCAGATGGGAGGGGGATGAAGAGATGGGTATATACACATGTAATGGATGCGATGCACACCATCTGGGGGATGGACACACTTGAAGCTCTCACTTGTGTGGGGCAAGGGCAATATACATAACCTAAACATTTGTACCCCCATAATATGCTGAAATAAAAAAGAAAGAAAGAAAGAAAGAAAGAAAGAAAGAAAGAAAGAGGGAGGGAGGGAGGGAGAAAGGAGAAAACAGGTGTGAAAACACAAGACAGAAGTCCCACACAAGAGGTCCAGCATTTCTGAAATTCCAGAAAGAGAACAGGAGGGAAGAAATTACCACAGAGATTATAGAAAATTTTCCCTAGAACTAAGCATCACAAGTCTCCATATTTAAAAGGCAAACTAAGTGCCAAGCAAGATGAATGAAAAGAACCCAAGAAAGCACACCATCTTGAAATTTCATAATCCCAGAGAGAAAGAGGATATAGATGCTAGAGACTTCCAGAGAGGAAACAAATGGGATCAGGAATCAGAGTGGCAATACTAGAAGTAAGAATACAAGATACTTAAAATTCTAAAGGAAAATTGCTCTCAGTTTAGTATTTTATTTTGTTTTCTATTTTTATTGTTAGAGATAGGATCTTGCTCTGTGACGCAGGCTGGAGTGCAGTGGCATGATCACAGTTCACTGAAACTTCAAACTCCTGGGCTCAAACAATCCTCTCACCTTAGCTTCCTGAGTAGCTAAGGACTACCGGTACATATTACCACCCTCAGCTAAATTTCAAAATTTTATTGTAGACATGGGAGTCTTGCTATGTTGCCCAGGCTGGTCTCAAACTACTGGCCTCAAGTGATCCTCCCACCTCAGCCTCCCAAAGTTCTGGGATTGCAAGCATGAGCCACTATGCCTGGCCATCAATCTAGTATTTTATACCCAGCTAATCTACCCATCGAAAGAAAAGGTAGAATATATATTTTAAGACGTATAAAAACCCCATCAGAATGAGGGTCAAAACCAAGGAGGAGGAAAACATGAAATGCGAAATGGAGGATGTCCAGCACAAGAGAACATCAAAGGGGAGTCCCAGTGTAACCACAGTGCAGCCAAACCAGACAGCAACTGATCCAGAGCAGATCAAGGGAACCAAAAAATTATATGATGCTTTTGAGAATTTGGAAAATAATACTGATAGACACTTAGAAATAAGAAGTAATGATAGTTTCAGAGATAACAAATGTGAAAATGTGGCAACCTAAGGAAAAACAAAAGTTGGTAAAAGGAAATCAGCCCATATACCCTGTTTGACGCAGTGGTAAACTCTATGTATATAGTCATAGCAATGTAACTACTGACTAATAATTTAACAACAAATGACGATATATCAGGAATATGCAAGGATGGAAAGGAAGAAGGAAAGCTGGGAGAGAGAGCTATCGGATCACCCTATGCTCATGTCCCTTAACAGAATTCAGTAGATGATGTCTACAAGTGACAACTCTAGAACCACAGAGAGACCAGTAACATACGGAGGAACTTTCCAGGAACCAGCTATGAATTGAAAGGAAATGCCCCCAAGGAAGGTGAAAAGAAAGGTGAGAAGGAATGAGTAGAGGAATGGTTTTTTTCAATATAAGCTCTTTTGTACTGATAACATTTTAAATTATGTGCACATTATTACCTTGATTTTTTGAAGTTAATTTTTTAAAAAAGAGTGATAAAACACAGGTTTGTCATCAAGAAATTACCAATCCAGTTGGGGAGATAAGACACCAGCATGTGAAAATAAAATAAGAATAATAACCCTTTAAATAACAGTTAAAGACAATAATAGGAGATAACTCACCAGGCAGCTCCACTCATTGCCGAAATAATAATTGCAGAGTCAGAAAGAGGAAAGCTCACTGTAGCCCTGAGGTTATAAAGGAATACTTTGCAAAGAAGTAAGATCTGGCCTGGGTTTTCTTGGAAAGGGGGAATTGTGTACTTGAACATGGCAAGGACAGGCCAAAGATTTCTTAGAGGCAGAAACAAGACATGCTGGGGGCAGGGGGAACAATGAGTGATTCATTTGGATTGACGTCTAACTGCTGATGCCTAGTTTGGACCCTGCAGGAGCTGTCTGAACATCCAACCAGGAAAGGTCAGTGGAGTCCAGCCTCCAAGGCATCTTGGAAGCCAGGCTAGAAAGTTTGGATTCTGTCTGTAGGCAGTGTTCTCCAAAGAGTTGCACATCCACTCTGAAAGTGCACAAAATGAGAGCCAACAAGAGCATATTGGGTCTTCTGTTTTGTTGACATTAAATATAATGATTGACACCACACTCTCACTCAACCTATATGTCAGATGGTCAGTGAGTATCTGGATTTATCCCAAAGTGGTGTGGGCACCTCTCCACTCCTCCAGTTTCCATTTATTGTCATGTTTTGTAGTGCACATGGCTCATGTTTTAGCTCAATTAACCCTCAAAAAATAGACAAGTGCCTTAAAAAGACCCCTGGAAAAAATAACATTGAACATAGTGTGACTAGAGCAAGAACAGACAGTCAACAAGAAAATGGCAGAGCAGAGTCCCCCACACCTCAGTATGAGCTAAGAGCAATGGTGATCAACTCACCTTAACAGTAAGATGGGTAAATAATTTTAAATTACCAGGAAGGCACATTGTAATGAGGATTTGCAACCACTGTTATTAAAGACAAACCTCAGGCTAAGTATTATATGAAAAATGCCTTTAGGTGGTAGATGATGACAACAAGTCTGCACACCATGATTAGCAAGACATTTAGAATTACTTCCTATCTCAGCTTTAGGTTACTTTTCAAAACTTTCTATTGTGGTGTGTTTTATCATGTACGTATAATTAGTATAATAATATTCGCATATTATTTATATAGCATGTTAATTTTTTTTAGCTGACTGTATGCAGAATGAAAAGAGTTTCAAGGCCACTGGTATAAACTGTGGGAATTTCACAAGGTTCGGGAGCTGAAGAATGCTGTGCTCAACATTCTGTTGAAAGGAAAAGACTAGTCATACAGGGATGGGGTCCGTGAATATTTGCAACAGTGCCAGCATGAAACAATAATGATATTAATCAATTAGCCTTTGAATTGAAATGATGGAATAAAATTGAGAAATACTGCAAAGGATCAAAATATGAGACAGGGTAGCTAATTAAGGAGGGCATTTGTCATTTTATACTCCCTGCTATGTACGGCTGTCACAGCATGAAGCACAATAATTAATACTGGCATTATGAGTATATCATTTCTTGTTTATCCAAGTACGTACAATGCTGCTGAAAACCCTGTTTGCAGGGCCATGAAGGGTTATGTGCCTTGGAGCTCATAGGAATAATTTGGAGTTATGAAGTTTGGAGTCAGTTCCTCCCATATTTAAGGAGCTTTCACCCTCATTAAATGTTTGAGGCATAAAAGCATGAAAATAGTTAACACTTTTATGGTGCTCACCCGTGTCCTGGTGTTGTTTTGAGAACTTTATGCATACCAACTCACTTAATCTTCACCAAAAGACCCTGTGAGTTGGTACAATTATTATACTCATTTCCCAGATGTGGAAATTGAGGCCCAGAGAAAATAATTGCCCATGACCAATTGTTAAAGCTGGATTCCAGCCCAGCGAGGCCAGCCCCCAACCCTACACTAACTGCTGCAAGAGTACAATGAGTACAATGCTCAAAACCCCCTTTACATGACTTGTACTTCCTTTTGAGATGTCAAACCATTCAATTCTGTAAGTTTTCCAGGTTTCTGCTGCAAAATTCGTGACTTATAAATAAACCAATTTATTTTGTGTTGACCAATAAAGACACAGAAGTCTACAATTCTAGACACAACCTATATGTTGGCCAATAAAATGTAATGAATAGAATATAGAAAATGACTAAGATTTACCACCTAAAAGATGGAATGATAAAACAATAAAATGAAAGTAGATGGTTGAGAAATAACATTAAATAAGAGAAAAATGACAAAGATCTTATAGAAAATATGTTGAATGTACGCTTAGCATATTGGAGACTATATTAGTTTTCTGTGGCTGCCATAACAAATTACCACAAACTTGGTGGCTTAAAACAACAGAAATTTACTCTCTTCCAGTTCTGGAAGCCAGAAGTCCAAGATCAAGGTGTTGGTAGGGCTGTGCTGCCTCTAGAGGCTCTAGGTGAGAATCCCTCTCTTACCTCCTCTTGTTTGTGGTAGTTGTCAGCATTCCTTGGCTTGTGGCCATATCACTTCAATTTCTCCTCCATCTTTGCATCTTTTCCTCCTCTATGTATGTCTCCTAAGTGCATCTCTCATAAGGATACTTGTTATTGAATTTAGAGACCACCAGCATAATCCAGGGTGATTTCTTCATCTCAAGATCCTTAACTATTTTATCAGCAAAGACACTTCTTCCAAATACGGTAACATTCCTATGTTCCAGGGATTGGGATGTGGACATATCTTCTGGGGGGGGCTATCATTCAGCCCACTACAGAGACATTAGCCAAAATCAACAAACTGAGTTAAACAGTCCAAATATACAACTAATTCAAAGGTTAGGAAGACAAAACAAAGCAAAATCAAAGTTACACAACAAATATATATACAAGTAAGGGGATGCAATGTACAGACTCTTAATATACACAGAGTGGGAGAATGCATAAATTGTGTAAATATTCAGTGATAATTGGACATTAGAATATTGTGGCCTATTTGGAACAACACATGAAAATGCAATTTAATTTGGAAAAAAATCAAACAGATATTTATAAAATAAGGCCTTTACATAACAGATAAAAAATCTGAGCATGAATAAGAGGAAGCTTGGAAAATAAAATAACGAGCCAAGCCCATCATGAAGGCTCTGAAGAAAAGAAATATTGACTTTTCTTCAGCTGAAAGGTGGGACAGGTTAACGGTATATCTCAGGGGACTGGGGTTAGGAGTGAGATTATGCATGGAGAGACCCAAGTCCTACTCCCCCCACCCACTATCTGAGGTGCATGTCCCGTTCAAGGCTGCAGTGTTGGGCTTTGTCAATCATACACAGAATAGTGTTGGTCTCTCCAAAGGCAATATTACCAAACTCTCGTATGTCATCTATCTCTTTGAGGCTAAATATCCACTTTGTAATATGAGGAAATTCAATCAAGTGATTTTAGGCCCATTCTGCCTCTAAATCCCTGATTCTAAGGGTCTGTAAATTTCCTTTTTGAGAGCAAGCATTCCTGAGCATTGGAATGCAATGTCCAGGGAGGCTCTGAAATCCTTCCTCCGAGGTCCTGCACGTGAGGACATGTTCCCATCTGTCTGGAATGAGTCATGCACAGTTCTGCACTAAACTGGGAGGATTAACCAAGCCCCCTACCTAGGTCCTGTAGCTCCCAAAAGTCTCTAAGGTCTGACCTTCTCACGTGCTCTCCACGACAAGCCAAGACCAGTAGGGAGCAAGTTGTGTAACTCGAGAGGGCAAAATCCCCCCTTACACAGCAACATAGTCCTGTGTCCTAAGTTCAAAGAAATAATTTAGTGGAGGCATTCTCCAAATCACAGCGGGGAACATGAAAGTTTGGGGACAAAGTTCTCATACCGATCCCCAAATGCCAGAACACAGACAGTTGCCAGTTTAGGACAAGCTATGAAAGAAAAGTAAGGATGATACACACACACACACACACACACACACATAAAACATTTTTTGGGGGGGAAGAAATATCCTAAAATTCTGTCTGATCTTTTTGCATTAAAATATTCTTTCTTTTATGAACTAGTGGTGACAGGAGATGGTAGTTTGTTTTAATTCTTAATTTATTTTTAATGCCATTACTTGGAAAAATGTTTTGTTTTTTTTAATTGGACTTCTTTTCTAAATCCCCCATTAAAACCTTTCTTTACTTTTGGCTTGTTTGTAAAGTCTCAAAGTCTGGGAATTTCTGCAATAGCTTTGCAATTGCTTTGGAGAAGTCTTTGAGAACCCTCCAGAGCTGTGGCCTGTGCAAGACACTGCAGTCCCTGGACTTCACTGCCCTGAAGCTACAGCACCAGGAGGTGAGGCAGAACCTTCACTCCACCCTAGTGAGGCCAGAATGAGAGAGAACCTGCAGGCAGCCGGAGGGTTGAATCAGTTAGGGATAAAGTCACAGGCAGGACACCTTTATGCAAAGCAGCGAGAAAGTGGCCTTTATCTGGAGACCTGCCATTTCCTCCCCATCCACTTGTCACATGGTCTCTAGCATGAAATAGATGTCAAATTCTCACTGAGTTAGAATCCCTATCCTGCTTTTAACTTTTTAAAAATCATAATAATCTTGCTTTTAAAGCCTCGTTGTAGTGCTATTTTCAGCATTTTAGCTTTCTGGATACATATATCATGTTACCAACCACGGTTCAAAAGGCTTTATGGCAATTTCCTCATGTGCCCGTTTTATTACATTTTCCTGTTCTGAGAAGAGGAAGAGGGGGTGTGTAGAAAATTTCCTGTCAACAGTTAGAGGATTATACTTGTATACAATTTGGTCATGCATTGAAGCAAACCTTAGGTGGGAAAAAAAACCCACAAGAAATAAAAGAGAAACCCACTGTCAAAAACAATGAGTTTGTTAAAATCCATTACATTTCTGTGAAAATTGGTCAACAGAGAGAACATTGTAGAGTATAAAAGTATCCACTAGGGGGCACTGCAGTCAAGGCACACAGGAATGGACTCACAAGCCTTAATATGTGTAAACGCAGGTTGTTTTATTAATTTTGTCAAAAGTGAATTGCTTCTGCAAAATGAGAGGTCGCCATTTTTCAGATATGATTAGGCAAAGATTACACAAGGCACTTTTTGCTGAGGGGATAAAAAATCCATTTTCTGGCAGCAGAAGTTAAAAAGTAGCTGACTCCAGGCATCCGGAATTGGCCCCTTACTAAGGTCAATACGAATGTGCTTGGGAAACCTGAACTCACACAAGAATGTGCACCAAGACGGTCAGGCCAGAGACAACATGCGGATCTTGTAAATGTCAAACTTTGCTTGCTCTGCTCATCTGAAAACATCCTCCTCTCCCCACCCCAATCCTCACCCCTCACCATCCCTGCTGACATTCATCAACAACACAATTTAAACGACTCATGGAACCTTGAAAAGAAGGTTTAAAAGTGGAGGACATTTAATTTTATAATGCATCTGCTGTCACCAGCGGACTCCAGCTGAGGGAGGTCATAACCTCCTAGAAGCTGTCCCTGAGCTACAGAAGGTCAAGTGTGTGTCCTCTTTGTGGCTGTAGGGGATGGGGGGAAGGGAAAATGAAGGCGAGTGCAAGAGGCTGGAAACATGCATTCTGATCCATTGTTGAAAGCATTTGATTTTTTTCATTAAACTAACCTTTTTTAAAAAGCATTTCATTTATTCATTAAACTAAAAATAAATTTGGGGGATTGAGGGTTGAAGACCAACTGAGGGTTAGGGGAAGGCTTGATGGGGCCCAGGAAAGGAGCCACAGCACCTTGAGCCCCTTACAACACATGCAGGTCCCTGTAACACTTGCTCCCTGAGCTTCCTGGCCAGCCTGGTGAGAGCAACCACTAAGAGGCCTTATCCACTCAGGGAACTTGCCAGGGCCTGGGTCACCCAGGAACAGTGACTAGTCTTCTTTTGCTTGGTCGGTGTTTTGAGCTGAGTTGTACCCCTTCCCCAGAAGAGATCCTGAAATCCTGACCTCTCTCTTCCCCTTTCATGTCAATGCGACCTTACCAGAAACAGGGTCTTTGCAAATGTAGTCAAGTTAAACTGAGGTCATTAGGGGGCCCTAACCCAACATGACTGCTGTCTTTAAAAGGAGAGGAAATGTGGACATGGAGATGCGGGGAGAGAACGCCACAGGACAACAGAGGCAGAGATCGGGGTGACGTATCTACAAGCCGAGGATCGCCAAGGACTGCCAGGGCCACACGCAGCTGGGAGAGACGTAAGGACCTCCAGAAGGAGCCAGCCCCATCCACACCTTGGTTTCAGACTCCTGGCCTCCAGTATGGTGAGAAAATAAATTTATGTTGTTTTAAGCCCCCTAGTTAGTAGTGTTTTGGTACAGCATCCCTAGGAAACTAATACGTAAAACCAAATTCAGAAGAAGTAGGATGGAATTCTGGGAATGGCAATGAAGAGAGATTTAACTGACAAAACCTAAGGTTTTAAAAAATTTTTTCTGTGTCTTCTTTCCATCCTCCCTTTTTCCCCATCTAGGATAAATAAAGCATCTTGTCCTAAATCACACAGCCTTTCAGTGGCTGGTGAAGCCTAGAAGACAGAGCACCCAACTCCTTGTGTAGCCTCTTGTGAGTATCATACAATTATATTTCATTCTTCATTATCCACCGATAAGACAAAATGAATAAATCCTCCAAAGGTCCAATAGTAAATCGAGTGTTGCCTTTGGGGGAGCCTTTCTGCATTTTGAATAGAAATTTCTCTGATGTTCTGGGAATTCATAAAACCTCACAACAGTGCAAGTGCCTTGTCATGTTCTGATTCTCTGGTACCCACAAGAATTTCTTCCATCCTTGACATTCCATTCCAGGAAAGAGCCTTCACCTCTCGGAATGATGGGAAGATCAGGCACAAGCCGAGCTAAACCTTCTCCCCACATTTCCGGGTTCCACGCCTCCCTGGGACAGAAAGGTTATCAGCTCTCTGCCATGGTCCACCGAGCCCTAGCGAGCCCTCAGGCCGATTCCCTCTGCCTCCCAAGATGAGCTCATCTCAAAGATCCAGCCCCAGCTGAGACAAAATCCCTTGCCCTGGCTGTGCTTCGGCAGTGTTGAAACAGACTGGAATTTCCAAAAGTACTAAAGAAAATTAAACGTAAATCAAAGAAACCGTGGAAGTAGAGAAACACAGCTGAGTACGTGCCACCACTCCTAGGTCTCTCCCCGTCCCTCGTCCCAGCTCATGCACTCAATTCAGGAGACCAGCTTGTGGCCTCCTTGTTTCCCAGCCACGGAATCAGTGCCACTGAAAAGTGCCACCTCCCCTCCCCGCCAAGCCCCTGTCCTAGGCAGCTCGCCCCCTGGTATCGAGGGCATTGCTGACCTAAGGCCAAATCTCCAGCCGAGTGGGAGATTATCCCATTCTTCACATGCAATCTGGCTTGTAGGGGGTGACAGGAAGTGGTTTAGCCCATATAGATGCTTATAATGGAAGAAGTATGGAAAATACAGCCATAGCATAAACATGACATTCATGCAGGATGAATCACATTCACATCACGGCCCATGTCGATTACAGTGAAAGTGAACCGTCCGGCCATGGTGGAAGAGTTCCAGGCTAGTGCTACAGAAAGCCAAGCACCTGGTGGCTAGGAAGGAGGGACCCAGGCAGGGAGAAAGAGCAGATAGACGAGGAGGTTGTTGTGGTAAAGTGGGACAGGCATGTAGTGGGCGTGCCTGCCTTAGAGTAGAGAAAACCAGGAACGGGGTTGCATAGATCCAAAGAACACTGAAGATTCCAGAGATGATGGTGGGATTTGGGAAGAAAAGTGAGCAGCCCAAATATGATAATAGTCACAGAAATGTGCTAGACACTCTATGTGGAGCTTCTCATGCAATCCTCACAACCACCATCTGCTATAGGAAGCACTATTATCCACATTTTATGGAAGAGCGAACAAGCCTAAAAATGTTAAGTAACTTGGCCAAAGTCACAGAAACTAGTGAGCACGAAACCAAAATTAGAACCCAAGTCACTGGCTATTGCAGCCAGGCTACTTAACACTATATATGTAAATACACATCTCTTAATTTAATTCGAGAGGTGGGAGGGAGCTGTCACCAGGACGTCACATAAAGGGCAGCAAGGATGACAGCATGGGGAGAAGAATCTCAGAATATCAAGGACTCAACAGAGCAGGGATATTTTCCTAAAGGAGGAAGAGCAATAGATTGCAAGTGGTCATGAAGTGTTAGTATAATAAGTCCCCACCCCCAAAAAATAAAAAAAATAAGTCCCCAGCGTAGCATATAAGACGTGGAAAAGGGGAGAACCAGGCTGCTCTAGAGAGAGCAGGACCCCGTTAGGGTGGGCATGCTTTGAAGACTGAGACACACAAGGGCTAAGGATCCCAGGCAGCCCAGTGGGAGGGTTGGCATGGGGGCAGAAGAGGAGTCAGGAGCCCACGGGGTAGCAGGGTGCAAGAGTACACAGAGGAGACAGATTACCCGGCGGGCCAGAGCTTGGGTGATCCTTGGAGATGACAGGATGGCAGGCCAGATGGGGCTCGCTAGTCTCCAGGGGACCCTCAGGCGTCCCGTTGCTTCCCTGTCCTCTGAGCTGCCAGGGCGCTGGAGCACTTGGCGTATGGTCAGCTGGTCGCTGCCCGGGCTGGAAGGGGAATCTTTGGGGCCACAGGACGGGCAGGGGAGAAAGGAGCTCTGCTTGGCCCAACTGGAGGCTGGGAGCTGCCAGACCTTGAGGGAGAATTAGCTGGTCTAGGAAGCTTACCCTGGCGTGACAAGGGAGGTAAAATAATCTGCCTAATGTACATTCCTCCCTTCCCCTGGAAAATCCGAAATAGAGCGCAATTTGCTCTAAGCACTGTAGTGCATTCTGCTTCTTTGGAAGGAGTCAGATAAGGAGTTCCCCCAAAAGAGCAATACCTGTAGTAACTAGAATGTTTAAGAGCCTAAAACTGTCTCCATGGCCCCCAGGTAAAGTAGGCAACGTGTGGCAGCCATGTGACTAATCTCAGTCACGGGATCACTGCTTTGGGTCTATTTTTCTAATCTTCCAACCATCTATTTATATTTAGAAACTACCTCAACCAGCCACTAACTACATGTCACAGGCTTTCTCAACCGTCTTGTACGCCTGCCATCTCTCATTCCTGCCAGGCTGGATCACGCTGAAACAGTTTTTAAGTGTGCCTTTTAGGTTCCAGCAAAACGCTTTCCTCCTAGGAAAATGCATTTGAACTAGATGCAATTCCTGCTTCTGTTGGGTTCTCTGCTATGGGTCTGTAAAGCTGAGAACAGCCCAATACTAGAGCCAGGATCATTTCTCTTGGCCCACTGTTTGCTTTTGCTTTTGCTTTTTTTAGTTATGGAAAGTTTCAAACATGCACAACAGTGTGGAAGAAAGAACAAGGACCCTATGTACCTTCCACCCAGCCTCAACCTTCAACAGTCATTGACTCATTTTGGCCACTATATTCAGTGGGTGATGGGAGGGAGGGAGGGAGGAGAAAGGGAAAGAGAGAAGAAAAGAAAAGAAGAATACATTAAATAAAGCGTGTTGCACAAAATCTGGAGCATGTTCCCCACTCCCTCCGTATTTCCTTACTTTGGAACCCATATTGAAATAGTTCTCACAAATTACATGCAACTGGCTTTGCAAAATTCTTCCTAGATTCCAAATTTCAATTAGATTTCAGGGAAATCACTAGGAGCCTGGTTACAAAGAAATCTGTCTCATTGTAACTCGCTATTCCGAATGCGGTGCAAAAACAAAACCGATTATTTGTGCCAAGCTCACATTTTACTTGTTGGGGATTTTAACCACACGCAGCAAATTCCAGTAAGAAGCTTTAAAAATTTTTTCAGCTAAAGAAATGCTGGTCTTTGGTGGGAGTGGTGGAAGATGGGGAGGGGGAGGTGGGAACAACATCTGATTTCTGAAAACTCCTGACAAGTCCCGAAAGTTTACATTTCAGACTATTTGAAGAAAAAGGCCCCATGGAAGATCATTTTGGGGTGAATCAAGGGAGACGATTCTGGAGGGAGTTGGAATCAGCTACTAGTCTTGAATAGAGAGGCCACATGGGCCTATCTCTTGGGAGTTTCTCAGATGCAGTGTGTGATATCCTTCCTTCCTTCCTTTGCTCCTTCCATCCTTCCTTCCTTCCTTTCTTCCCATCTTTCTGTCTTTTTTTAGGAGTATATCTTGACTGAGAAAACAAGAATTCATATCATCAATATCCACAATCATATAGTTGCTTACCAAGGTCCTTCATTTTCTGTTAACAGGTAAAAGTGAAAAGGGAAATACGGACAATGGGTGTCAATTTTAGCTCAAAACCCAGCCATTCATATATTACCAGAATCATTTGAAACCTCCCATTGTGGCATTCGTTGAACTCAGATGACTGCCCCAAAATACTGACCACGTCTGCATAACAGCAAACATAGGTTTGGCATGACTTTAGTCAAGGCCGGAAAATCTTGACCAGTGGCTTCTCCACTTCCACGTGGAATCCTCCCTGGATCAAAACGCTTAGGGCAGAGAAGTCTCTGAAATGAATGCAGGCACACGGAGGAGGGGCGGATGCGTAACTTTCACACGCATGCACACGCACACGCACACACTTTACACAAATGGAAAAGAGGTGAGCCACTCTCTTGGGGCGTGAATGCCCTGGAAGGCCCCCCACCAGCACCTGGTCCTCACAGGCAAGTCAAACATCCCAGGTGGCCTGCCTCCACTGGGACAACCCTTCCCATTCTCCACCATCTACAGAAATTCACGGGAAAAGACCACCCTCTGGAGAGTCAGTGGCCTGGGTTTCCTTTCCACTGCATCGGGGATGGACAGGTACTTCAAGCTCCAGGGCCTCATTTCCCTCTGCTCTGACATAAGAAGAAGAAGTAGGCCAGGTGGTTTCTGGAGGTCTAAAGACATCTCTGCACACACAGTGAACCACAAACACAGAGCAGGGCTTAGCGACTGCCAGTGTGGATTCAGAACTGCTCCACATGTCTAAAATGCATGACCGTGGGAATGTCACTTGATTTCTTCTAAAAGCTAGAAAGAGGAATACTTGTGTCACAAGTTCTTGTAAGGACTGAATTCTTTAAACATATAGAAAGTGCCTGACGGAAGGAATGTGCCGTAACACTCGTACCCTCCTTCTCAAAATGCTATGATTTCCAACATCAAGGAATCTGGGAAGTTTGCCTTTTTGGAACACAACTAGACAATTTAGTCCAAAATATTTCCCACTATAACTCATTACTCACTGGCGCATGACACGTATACACATTTGGGTCAATAGCACTGGGAAATACTCGTGAGATAGAAGTATTGCGTAGTCCACGTCTTAGGTGAGATATTTTAGATACTTTCTTTTTCTTGTTTTTTCCAAGTCACTTCAAAATAAAAGAAATGGTATAAGTGAAACCAAGTTGGGAAAGTGAAGTCCTCACAAAGTTTGTATTGCTAATTAAATTAAGGCCTCTAGCAGATCAAGGACAAAAAGCTGAGTTCAACAAAATAATTCCTTTGATCTCAAGATTTTTTACTTCAAAGACTCACCAGCAGGAGAGTGCAGGCGGCTGCCAGGGACCCTCCTCCTTACAACGAGGGGCTCCTGGTGAAGGAGAACCTTGGAGCAGCGTGAACGCCCGTGGTGGCCGGCCCTGCCCAGGCCGGACTCTGCAGTGAGCTGTCTCAGGGTAAAATAAACAAATCAGAAGATGTGGGTTTGAGGCCCGAGTCCACCCCTTTACCCACATCCGATGAGAAAGTCACTTGACATCAGTCTTCATGTTCTCCCAGGAGAAATGGGGCGATAATACCTAACCTGTTTGTCTCATGGGTTTGATGTGAAGATAAAGCTGGGATCTGGTCTTTGGATATACCAAATCCTGAAATAAATGCCTGGAGAGATCCTCAAACAGTTTCCTTTTTCTCCCAGGTAGAGTTTTTTCCACCACTTAGTAGGTGCTCAATAAACTCTGCTAACTGAGTGAAGCTGTGAATGAAGACTGTGGTGGGAGGTGGCCCCCGGGACACTCTGCCACTGAGCTGTGCTTTGCCCTCCTCTTCAACCCCCATTTATTGTGCATTGCACCCCTGGCTCTACTTAACCCTGGGGTGTAGTAACAAGGAAATACCAGGTCAGGGAGGGAGAAGGACAGTGGGAGGTGAGAGAGAGAAAGGGCTGCCCTGCAGCCAGGAAGGAGGACAGCTATGGGGGCAGGAGGAGACCCCTGCAGCTGCCTTTGGATGGGAACCTGCTCTGTCCCCAGCTCAGTGTGTCTGGTGCTACCTTGGACCAGGGGTCTTCGGTATTATTCCCTTAAATCTGTCTTTGCCTCTGACTGAATGGATTAAACATTCATATATTTCCAAATTTTCGTAAGCCTGGAAAGACAAGCACCCTAGTAATCAGAGAAATCCAATGTCAAGTCATCCTGAATCCTTAGTCACAAAAGAGGGCTTGGGGCACTGAGGAAGCCCGGACGCTGACTGCAGGATGAGAACACGATGAATAACGAGACCTGAAACGTTCACACACGCACCGCAGCCTTTAGAGACGGTCCTAAAGCCTCCCTGTACCTTTGAACGTCTCATTCCCACGACACCTTCGGACAAACTATGTTTCTCACGGTCAGAGAGCACAGGCAGATGCCAAAGGGCTGAGGTCTGCTGTGGGCTCTGGGGTAGGGCACAGATGGAATCCCCAGTGGGTGTCACCGTTTGGTATTGCCACATCCGTGTTCCCCTGCCTTAGATGAGTGTTTTCCCTTTGGTCTGGTTTCCTAACCCAAGTCTGCAGTGAATCAGCCCTTGATAAAGGAGTGATTCAGCGGACGACTATAGTCGGGTGCCCTGGATGAAGGAGACACATTCGAAGATACTATTAATAGTATCACTTGCGATGTTTGAGGCTGCAAGTCACAGGAGACCGAACCAAAAGTGTCTTCCAACATAAGCAAATGTGTTAATCTCACATACCAAGAAGTCTAGAGATCGGTGGCTCCAGTGTTATGCAACTTCTCTGCAATTCTTCTGGTTCCAGAAAGGCAATGTGGTGCAGCAATGAAGAACACAATAGATGAGCCTCTGCCATCAATCTCCCTGAGTTCAAATCCCAGCTTTGGTGTTTCTTGGCTGCAGAACTTCCCACAAGTCACTTAACTTCTCTGAGCCTTAGTTCCCTCCTCTATCAAGTGAAAAGAACAATAGTATCTCCCTCCCACGCTGGTTGTTAGCATTAAATTAATTGATACCCATAAACTGCTCAGCCAGGGCCTGGCATGCAGTGAACACTATGTGAGTGATAGCTCCCATCATCTTTATTTATTTATATCGCACCCTCATTGTTACACGTGGATTCCAAAGCAGCAAGCTTCCACACTGCATGTGACAGCACGCAGGGCAGGAAGGAAAGTGCGGATGGGGACAGGGCAAGGGATGAGGATGACACGAGCTTCTCTTGGGCATCTCTCCTTAAGCAGAGAGAAAAATCTTCCCCAGTACCCATCCCTTTCTGTTGGATCCTATTGGGCCACGTGGTGCTGTCTGAGCCAGTACTTGGCAAAGGGAATAGAATTATCATGGCTTAGAGTCTCTGTGCCACCCACATGAAGCAATTTAGATTTAAATTAAAATTAATTAAAAATACGTAAATTTTAAAATGTGGTTGTCCAGTGAAACAAGCCACATTTCAAGCGCTCAGTAGCCACGTGAAGCTAGTGGCCTTCATGGTGGGCAGTGCGGGTCTAGACTGCTTCCATCCTCCATTGAAGTTCTGTTGGACGGTGCCGGAATCGGAGTCCCTCCCCTGGCACTGAATGAGAGGTGAACCTTCCCTGAGCACATTTTCTCATGGTGTCCAAACAAAGTCAGAAGAAGAGGTGGCCATGGGGTTGGTAATCCACAATGATGGAGGAACATGAGGGGAGACCAACCTAGACATGGGTGAGATTGAAACTGTGGGTGTGGATGTGGCCGTAGGGGGAGAAGTTCAGGGAAGTTTAAGTCTCATTAGACGTCAGGTTTACCACACTGGCCTCTCCGCCCTGGAGCTACCTTCCACATAGGAGCCCAGCTATTTGATGGTGGCGGAAATTGGAATTATCAGGGAGAATTTGTTGGACATCGCTCTCCCAATCTAAGTAGTTTTATAATAGTTCCTAAACAACACAAATGAACCTCCAGCCTGCCTACATCCGAGACCCCAACCTAACATTCTAATAGGACTCTATAAATTACCAGGCTGATGCTGCCTATTTTTATTATTGTCATATAAAATGGGGCAAGACAAAGCATTTTCCACATTACATTATCACTATGAGGAACAATGTGTAACATGGCGAAGCCTTCAGGAAAGTAGCAGATCTACCTGCAAAATGCAGCGATGGGGCCCTCCTGGGCTTACACAGCGGCCTTTGGGGGCAGTAATAGTCCTTACAGTTCCTCCTTCCTCCAAGTGTTTGAGGTGTCGGTTGCCTGTGGCAAAAAATGCAGTTGGAGTAATAACGACCAATGCGCAGTGATGTTTAACTATATGTTGGGCATTTGCCCAAGGTCAGGAAGTGGCAGAGTGGGATTTGCGCCCAGACATTCTAATGCCAAAGCCCAGGTGCTGCCACACTTTCCTCCCCCCCCCCCCCCCCCCCCCCCGCCCAGGACTTGAAATGAGTAAGCTCTCTGGGGATCAGTTGGAGCAATGGTTCTCAAATTCAAGCATGCATCAGAATCATCTAGATTCCTGGCATATAGTGTGCTGGGGCAGGCTCCTCCTACCAGCTCAGGAGAGCTCCTTGTGCACATCTCTTCTCATCTCTGTGTTCAATAGCATCATGTTGGTAGCTTAAAATCAGTCATAGTGAGAGAATTTAAACCACAGGAATCAGCAACTCTAGGGAATGTGTTCCCTAGTGGACTGGTTGCTAAACCTTTACCAGCACACTCCTGGCCTCTACTGTAGTTGAGAGCCCTATCCCTGGAATCTCTGATTCAGTAAGTCTTGGATGTGAGACTTACTGAGAATTTACACTTCTAACAAGTTCCCAGGGGATGATGATGATTCTGCTAATCCAGGGAGCACACTTTGAGAATCACTTGGAAGGACATTTCAGAGAGCCCCGATTGTGATAACAGATCCTTCCTTCCAGACTAAAGCATAAGTCATCATTGACAAGAAGAATGCGGGTGGTGTCATCAAAGAATATTGGCTGTAGATGGCTCTATATAAAATTGATACTAACAAGAGCTAATGTTTACAAAATGTTGATTGTAGGCTAGAACCTGCTCTAGTCACTCCATGCATGAACTCATTTAATCCTCCGCAGGACCTTAGACAGTAGGTCTGTTACTACAGTTGAGGCTGAAGCACAGAGCAGTCAAATAACTTGCCCAGGGGCACACGGGGACTACGGGAGATGTGAACATGAGCAGTCTGGCTCCAGAGCCTGTGAATTTAACTGCTGCGCCACAAATCACAGATGAGACCTGACTGTAGTTCTGCCAAATATAAATCTAGTAACAGTTCCCTTAAAAGAATCATAAGAACATCAAAGAAAACACACAGAAAAGGGAATTTGAATTTGTTTCTCCCAACTGGACTTTCATGACTTAAAGGAAAATGGGTAAGGAGGTTTTCAGCCCTCTCACATCCTTCCTCCAACATCATGCATGTGCGGGAGACCCCACCACCAGCTGATGAGAAAGTCATTCTGCTAGATCAGAGGTCAGTACATTTTTTCTGTAAAAGGACAAGATTGTAAGTAGTTTAGGCTTTGCAGGATATACAGTCTCTGTTGTATCTGTTCAACTCTGCCTTTGTAGTTTGAAAGCAACCATGGACAATAGGTGAGAAGGACCATGGCTGTATCCCAGTAAAACTTTGTTCACAAAAACAGGCATTGGGCCCTCTGCAGCTGTGGGCTGTGGCTTAATAAACTATCCTAGATTCATTTAGAATTTGTTCTTTATTCCTAAATAACTGGCAGAAATTACTTCATTAAAGAATGAAGAATATACTTCATACTCTGACAGAACACACATCATTAAATTTAAGCAGAACTTCACAAAAACAAAACAAAATGCCAGTATATCTAGGTGATCACTTAACAAATACCAGTAGGAACCTGCTCGGAAGACGATCCATTTCTCTGGTTCTGATTTTGGAATAGAAGGTCTTTCTTGGTTTTAGCTGTGATCGTAGGCTTGGCTGGCTGGAGGATCCTGCTACTGAGGGCAAGGTCCGCAGATCCAACGCGTAGCTCCACTTTTGTCCTCTTGGTCAAAAAGGAAATGAGCTGAGCAAGAGAGTCTGATCTCATTTGATCATCTCAAATATGCATTTACCAGCCTAGAACCAATGCAGAGTGTAGATTATAAATCAGCAAGGTCATCTTTCTTCTCAAAAGATAAAATATTTATTCATTCCACTTCATAAACCAACACAATGCCAAAGAGTATGATGATGGGTCTGTAAGGGACTTTATAACAATGTGTCCCAGAGTTGTCCTCTATTAATACTTAATATTGAGATTGCCAACATCTTGGTAAATGCTCCATAACTTTTCTCCAAGGCTCTAACCCAGGTGTCCTCAAACTATGGCCTGCTGGGTGCTTTTGCCACTGCTGCCTGTCCTGCTTAGCAGCCAACTCGTCCCGAGCCCACAGTGCGCATGTGTGGAATGTGCACCGCACTCTCCAACGGCCCTCCAACGGTCTGAGGGACAGTGAACTGGCCCCCTGTTTAAAAAGTTTGAGGACCCCTGCTCTAACCTGTCCTTTCTGCCTCCAGGCTCTCACTGTTCCTCAGCTTTCCTAATGCACATCCCTGATCCTTTTTTTTTTTTTTTATTTTAGCATATTATGGGTTTGAACTTGAGATCAATCCTGTCTGTATTACCTCTGCGTACTAACTTAAGGCCAAACTCCATCGGCTGGCACTCAAGAACTGATAATCTTCTTTTTCTCTCTCCCACTTTATCTCAAATCTGTCTAATTTCTATACCTAGATATTCATGTCTTGAGGAAGGAAGTTCTAAGGGGTTAGTCAAATGAGACAGGTGTTTTAACTAAAGCATCTAGAACAACATGCAAAACCTTAGGAGAACCATATTCATAGCCAACGGAAGGACAAGGCCGTAGGCAAAAAGATAATCTAGGAGTCAAAGGAGTAGTCTGGGACAAGTTTCAGAAATAAGGCAACAGAACATAACATTTCCCCTTTTCTGTGGTAGCTGGGACACAGTGCCTGACAGATCCAAGATCCTAAAAGAACAACAGGGCGGATGCCCTAGGTCAATGCCCTTCAAACTTGCATTCCCCTTAGCATCGTTTGGGTGGCTTTTAACTGTAATATTAGCAGACCCCACCCCAGGTGCAGGAAAAGGGCCAGGAAATCTGAATTCTAATAAGTGCTTAAAGTCATTCTTGGTTGTTCAAGTGTGGGAAAATGCTGACTCCACATTAAGATCACCTGGAGGCCATGCAGAGCGACCACATGGAGAGGTTACATGGAGGGATTCTGGCTGACAGCCCCACTAAGGTTCCAGCCAACAGCCAGGCTCAACTGCCAGACGTGTGAAGATGCACCCAGATGACCCCAGACCCCAGGCACCAAGACACCCCAGCGGAGGCCCCAGACATCGTGGAACAGAGACAAATCATCCCGTTTGTCCTGTCTGAATTCCTGACCAACAGAATCCAGGAGCCCAATAACATGGTCACTTTATGATTTTTTTTTTTAAAAGCATCTGGTGCGCTTTTAAAGAAATACTGTAGCTTAGGTCCTGTCCCCATTATATCTTGATTTATTTAGTCTGGAATGGGATCTGTTATTAATTTTTTCCCTAGTTTTTGTTATAAGAATTTTAAATATCAAGCAGAGTTGAATGAATAATACATGAAAATCTGTAGACCCATCACAATTGTAAATATTTTGCAATACACTGGATAGGTAGGTAGGTTAGATAGATAGATAGATAGATAAAGTGATTGATAGGTAATAGGTAGGTAGAAAGATGATAGATAATAGGTGGGTAGATAGATAGGCAGATAAAACTGAACTATTTGAAAATAATTTGCAGACACGACATTTGACCCCTAATTTCTTAAGCACAGAACTACCCAACAATAAGGGTACTGTCCTATGAATCTACAATACCATTATCACATCTAATAAAATAGTAATTCCCTAATGTGCAGTCCATATTCAAATATCCTCAATTGTCCCCCAAATCTGCTTTTTAAAACCAGAATCAAATCAAATTTCATACATTATATTTGATTGTTAAGGTTCTTTAATCTATTGTTCTTATTTTTATTAATTTTTTCCTTACACTGACTTTTTAATGCAATCAGGGCAGCTGGCTGTATTATAGAATGGTCTGTATTGATCTGTCTCTTCATGGTATCATTTAGCTTGAATGTGTTTTTCCAGTCGGTCCTATAAACTGAAATTGAAGTCTAAAGAGTCTGTCTATACTCAGATTAAGCATTTGGGACAAGTATAATTCATAAGAGATGGGTACTTCTTATCACACCAGGCAGGACATACTGTTGTCATACTTTTAGTGATACTGGGTTTGACCCCTTAATTAAAAGGTGACCATCATATCTCTTCATTATAAAGTGTTTTTCTATTTGCATTTCCCTCCTCTGGACTCCAGTGGCCTTTTAACCATTCCTGGTAGGAATCTTGAAATATTCTACCTTGCATTACAGTCCGGCATCAGGGATCGGCAAACTTTTGCTGTTGGCTTTAAGGGACACATAAAATCTCCATTGCATACTCGTTTTTAATAATCCTTTAGATTCCTTACTAGCAGGGCTTACAGAAACAGATAGTGTCCTAAGACACAGCCCTCGGCTCATAGCTTGCCAACATCTTCCTTACGCCATCTTATATTTCAAGTACGTTGGGGGCAGGAACAATCTCTCAGTCATCCCTGTATGCCCTGCTTGTAGCAGAGCACAAGAGAAAGGATGCTCACTAAATGTCTGTAAAAGTCATGAATATACTTGTTAGTGAATACACATTATTATGTACGGCATACTTATAAAACTTTGTTATTACTCCAGAAAATAGAGAACACAGAGCTATAAAAACACTATGTATAAACCCAAAGCATGAGTTACAGACAGTAACCTGTGGGCAATACCACTCTACATGTTCAGTCACTTGTCTAACCCTTGTCCAGGGTGAGAAGAGGGTGGCAGTGGTTTGTGGGCACATATCGTCACAGAACTGGGAGTCCTTGGGATAAATGCAGGTCTCCTATGGAGACACTCTGTGGCTAAAAATGTCCAGGAACAGACAAGATAACAGAGGTGGGAGAAACTAAGCTTCCCTCCTTGTAACCCAAAAACTGGCTCCCACAACCTGAGAGGATTTTACCCCTCTCTCCCTAGGGGAAGATGCCAACGAGATGAGAAAGGAGCTCTGGTTTCTGGACTCCTGACTCCATTTTCATCTACATCTGTAAGAGGAACAAAGATTGATACCATCTGGAAGAAAACGGAAAAAGACCTGTAGCTGGTTTCTAGTGCTTCAGCACTCGGAGTTCGTTAGGGCTAAGGGAAAGAAAATAGGTCATGATTAATACTGTGAAGGAGGACAGAGTATGGTACTAAAATATCCTCTCAGAGCACCTTCCTGAGACAGTTCCTGAATTTACACCTCAGTGCAAAATGCTAATTTTACTGAGAGAGAGAAAAAAAAAAGCAAAACTGGAAATGCTTTTTATAAGATGTGCTGTCTGTGTTTCAGGAGGTTTCTACTGGTACTAAATTTCCACCTCTGATCCAAATCCTGGCGTCTTGGTGGTGTTACTTCCTGCTGCTGGAGCCCCCACCCTAAGCAAATCACGTCTCACATTAACAAGTGGACGACTTCGCGGTTGCAGCCAAGGAATTTAACAGTCCATTTGAAGCATTTTTAATCTAAGAAAATTTATTTCCATGTGTAGTTGGGATGAAAAGTATATGAAATCCATTCAACACAGAGGTGCTTTCAACTACACTGTTTGAAGTTACAATTTGTTTCTTCCCTCAGCTTGCTCGGCCTTAAGCCATATGTTGCTGTAAATTAAAAAGAAAGAGGGCATTTAAACCAAATGGTGTGTCTGAATAGCATTAATCCCCCTCAGGAGTAGTTTGTGACAAAAGCTAAAGATTACACGGTTGCTCTTTTAAGCACAAGCAAGTTAAACATCTGAACTATTTCTGCTGTCTCTTAAATATTAAGATGTAACACATTTGTGATGTTTGTTGACATTTGTTATACTTTTGATGAACAATTAGCCTGCAAGAATATTAACAGGAAATTCCATTCATGAGATAAGCAGCTGTTTGTGCAAAGCTTCAGCCAGATCATGGGACTAAAAATCTTCTTTATGCAACTACTGTTTATTGAATAGTCAGCATTCCTTGCATGTCCAAAAGGAAATGCTTTGAAAATAACTTTTATGGCTAATTTTGATTCTTATATTTTTGTAAGGAGAAAATAACTTTTATGGTTAATTTTGACTCCCATACTTGCTGTTGTAAAATATGAGTATTTAATACTGTCCTTTATGGCCATATAAATTTCAAATAACAGCCATCAACAAATGACTGACCCTAGTCATTTCCAAACTGTAATGCAGGATCCTAAGGTTGTTCTTAAAAACCCTGATTCCACAACATATCATAGTGCATTATTATTTCAGTCATGAAGCAAAAGGCTAAGAGCACTAAAAATTATATGAAACTCTCTCTTATTCAAAAATGGCTCTCTTCCATTTTAGAGCCGTTAAAACACTTAGTGTAATATTTGCATTGCAACAGTTACTTAGCATCCACTAAATTACCGGGGATATTGCTCCCAAAGATTAACGGGGAAACACTGGTAAATACCTGGTTAGATAACATCACCATAACACGCTTGATGGCAGTTCTGTGGAATTGCTCTGAAGGCAATAAGAAGTTCTCCAGGAAAGGGTAAGGGTTTTTATCAAAGATTCACTCACAATTCATCAATCACCAAATCCTGTAGAACCTACCTCCTAAATACCATCCCATCAGCCCCTCCTCCTTTATCTCCACTGCCCCAGCTCCCCCTCCTCTCCTATCTGCAAAACCCTATCTGCCTCCATCTAGCCAGCCTGCTCCTCGTCTTCCAGACACACCCGTGACATCCAAACTGTTGGGATCATGTGTCCCTATCAGTAACAGATTTCTGAGCAGGCATTCCCAATATGACATTCATTTATAAACTCTACACATATGCTACTTGCTGTCAGTAAAGCTTAAGGTCTTTCTTATTTTTTTCTCAGATTAAGGAATATATATGTGTATCCAGTTTTCTTCTAATATTTTTTTGCATACTTTGGGGAGTAGAGGCCTCTCCTGCAACTTGGGAGACTGCTGCTCAAAACGGCCACCAGAGTAAAGTTTCTGAAATGATATCAGGTCATAATTAAGACCCTCACTGAGGTCCTGAGATTATGGTCTTTAGCTTTTACTTTAAAATAAATCCAATGCCCTTCGGTATTTCCTTTTTTGCCCATGAGAGCCTCAGAGCTGGCTACGAAGCCGAACAGGTCTCTGCTGAGATGAACAGACCCACCTCACCCTCATCCTCATCCTCCCGCACCCAGCCCTTTGCTTGAGTCCTGCTGAGCTTCTGGCAGAGAAGGAATTAAGACAGAAAAGGCACTGCCTACTAATGGCGATTCTGGACTGCCCTGTGCCAAGTTGTTTTCCAGTTGAGAGCACCACTGAGGTTTAATTAGCCAAAAGCCTGAACTGCAGTTTTTCAAGAGGATTAAGCCATGTCCCTTTTAAAGCACTTTGCCAGGAGTGTGAGGTGAGCCCTGTTACATGACAGGTAGGACATGGGCCCATGCACCTTTTAACAGCTCCAACTGGCTAGAATTGTCAACCATAAATCCAACAGGTAATCCCAATATGCACCCTAACACCTGGACCATTCCACATCCTTTACATGATTTCATGTGAATCACAAAATCATGGTTTCTCCCCAACTCCATTAACCAGCTCCGCCTTCTGCAGTCAAGTTCTCCACTAGTGGTATCACCGCCAACCCTGCCTCCCACCAGCAAAGCTAACATTTCTGCTCGGTTCCTCCCTCTTCTTCATGCCCCATCCATTTACCAACATCCCCCCTTCCACCTCAGAGAAGTCTCTTAAATCCGTCTTTTCTCCTCTGCCACTAGTTAATCTAGGCCTTCAGCATTTCCCTCTTGAGTAATTACAATTGTCTCTTAATACTTTGTCCACCAGTCTCCAGGTTCTCTGCCCAGTAATCATCTTTAAAAAAAAAATTCAAAAAGATATTCTATAAAAAAGACATCTGCACTCGAATATTTATAGTAGCACAATTCACAATTGCAAAGATGTGGAAACAACCCAAGTGCCCATCAATACATGAGTGGATTAATAAAATGTGGTATATGTATACTATGCAGTACTATTCAGCTACAAGAAACAACAGTGATATAGCACCTCTTGTATTTTCCTGGATAGAGCTGGAACCCATTCTACTAAGTGAAGTATCCCAAGAATGGAAAAATAAGCACCACATGTACTCATCAGCAAAATTGGTTTCATTGATCAACACCTAAGTGGACATATAGGAATAACATTTATCGAGTGTCGGGCAGA
>VBSM01003039.1:19136111-19175216 GCA_008086735.1 Cheirogaleus medius
GGTTGCTGTGAGCTAGGCTGACGCCAAGGCACTCTAGCCGGGCAACAGAGTGAGACTCTGTCTAAAAATAATAATAATAATATATACATGAAAATATAAACTTAAAAATATAACATAATCATGGCATCATTTTTGGGGGGTGATGAAATTGTCCTACGTTCTGACTATAGTGATGATTACAAGAATCTCTATATGTGTGTCAAAATGCAGATAAAATCTCTATACCAATAGAAACTCAATTTTACTGCAGATAACTTGAAGATTCAAATTTTAATGACAGTATGATATAAAATGCAAATAGTTTTAATATATTTACTCACTCCCAGTTGGATTACATTTTGTGCCTTCTGAGTACACACACACCCCATTTGGGGATCACAGGGTCACAGGATTAAATTCAGACTCCTTAGACTGGCATTTTGGGGTTGCTATTGTAAAAGTAACCAAAAAGCCTCAAATCACTGGAGGATTTTTCTACCCATTTTGTAATGACTCCACCTCTAGTTACATGGTGTTATGGAAATACAGACATTGGGTATGGATCATTGTATGTGTAACTGTTATAAAACAGGTTACTTGTGTTACTCTTCTAGAACATGTAATTGGGCTAAATTTGCTTTTGTGGCCTGCCCAAAGTAATGACAGAGAAAGGCCCTGGCTGGGAGCGATAAGGTTGAGGGAAGAAATATCTATGATGTTAAGTAAAAACCGCTTATCAAAGTACGGGACCCAAAGCTACAAGAATCTAGATGGGGAGAAGCGCCACAGAAGGAAGTCAAGGAAGGGGAACAGGATAGATCCTCTCCCAGACAAGGCTCATTTTAAGCAAGCTTTCCCAAAAGTGGAGCAAAATCAGAAAACTGCACCGCAAATTTCACCAAGGTAAACCCATGTGGTCTGTCTAGTCACCAAACTGAGGAAAACTTGTGCAAGAGTTTGAAAGGATGAGCAAAAATAAACTCACCGGGTGTCCTGTGTAGCACATCCTTCAAGGTCATCTGAGTCTGTTAAGGGCCTCACCTTTCATTATCTTGGAGCTATTTCCCAACTCTGTAAGTTGTAGAAAACCGAAAATAATGCAAAGGATTCTTGTCTGCAGAAGTGCAAGTGAATTTTGTTCACTGGAATACAACTGATAATGCTGTCCTGTGAACATTGACCAATTTTGCATCTATTTTCTTAGATTCATTTTAGCATTCCTGATTGCCTACAGATGTCTGTGTTATTTGAATTTTCTTTTGAGCCAGTTGTAACATCTTACTATTTCTCTCATTAATTGGTAAGTTAAATAAAATCTTTGGCAGCATGTGTTCATGATTTCATGATTATCCTGATTTTGCCGTGTGTGTGTGTGTGTGTGTGTGTGTGTGTGTATACACTTATCCTTTAACACCAAGAACCGAGGAAGACCTCTGGAACTTAGAAGTGAGTGTGTCTTCTTGATAAGCAAGCAAAGAAGCAAAAGAAATTTCCCTTCCATCATCTTTCTGTTTTCTGCATAAAGAGAGGTGCTGTAGTTTTGGGCTAGAGGGGCTAAACTTCTTTTGAAGATGTCAACTGCCTCTGGATTGTGTTCTCTGATCTTTAGTAGCCTTCGGAGAAAATGCTCTGTTAAAGGCAAAACAAATAAAGACTATAATTGAAGTTTTGACATTCACTCCTACACCAGCTCTCAGAACCTCTTCTTCCTTTATTTCCCAGTATTCTACCTCTAGGCCCCTTCGCTGCAGCCACACAAGGTATATTACCACTTAGGCTACTTCCTCCATGTAGAATCCTTCAAGACTCAGTTAAAGAGTTACCTCCCCCTGTGACAAGGCTTTATTTATACACTTGTAGGCATGGTTACCAGAAAGTCGTAACTTTTCCTAAAACTTCACAGAATTTGTACAAATCTCATCTGCTTAGATGCTAACAGTTAATCTCGTTGCATGAGTATCAAGTTCAGAAAACTCATTACTCCCAATTAGCTCTAACTCTAGTTTCACTTTGGGAAGGGAACTATGTTTGTATAAGGGGTAGAAAGTGGGCCCTTGAGGGTGTAATTCGGAAGCAAACTACAAAAATATAGTTAAAGAGCTCTGCTTAATTAGTGAGAGAGAATTAGGTGGATGGAGTGAGTGAGTGAGGGGAAAGCAGAGAATGGAGGAAGATGAGGAGAGAAGAAAAGGGGAAAGGGGGGCAGAAATAGTCTTCCTCAAAAATAGTGGTGGAATGAAATTAAAGTTGGTGGAAATGTCCAAGTAACAGTTTGAAGAATGGGGGAGTCTATTATTTGATTTTAGATTAACACATTAAATGTCGTGTGAGTTGTGAGTTGTATTTAACTCTAGTTAAATACAAACTAGCGTTGTATTTAACGCTAGTTTTGAGCACAGGGCCTTGTGAAGTATATGTAACTCACACATCTCTTTGCCTTGGGAGCCACGTGGTGCACAGGCAACTCACGCTGCAGTGCTGTAACACACGTGTTATGTGTTGGGTGGCCCCCTGGGCAAACCCTGCAGTTGATTTGTGAAAATATTACTTGTTCATGTTCTTATTGTTATAATTAATATTGATAATTTAATTGCATATAACTCACACATAGAAAACAATAAAAAAATTTTCACCAAATTAGAAAGAATCATTTGGTTTTGAAGTTTTTATTCTATTTTCATAACAAAACATTGTGGCCCCAAGGAAAAAAAAATGGTTTTTAGTGTGACAGTCAATGTGTCATTTGCTCTGTGACTCTGCATCGTAACCTTCTTTGTCATCATATTGCCAGCAAGAATCTACCACAGACAGCCGCATCCTGTGCACTGTATTTTAATGGAAAGAGCAAATAATCAAGGGTTGTACCCCACGTTTGGGTTGACTCCAAGGAAAAAAATAAAGGAACAGCTGCAAGACAGAGAGTGGAGAACAAAATTTCAGCAGAAGCTGGAAGAGGAAAACAGAGGTGACTGGGAGTGTGATAGGAATATATAGAAATTTTGGCAAAACCGTTGAACTCCCACTGTCTGGTGGGCAGGGCATTTCATCAGATCTGATCCAGATCGAAGAAGGAGGTGGTGGGTGGCCCGGCTAACATCTGGCTTACTCAGATATGTGGTCCTAAACTGGGAACTTCTCAGGGACAGGAGCCATAAAATATTCATTTTCTCCAAGCAAAGTGCTTGCCTCATAATAGGTGATGAAAAAATATTAATGCATCACCTTACAAGTTTAATTAATAAGTACTGAGATGTCACTTATTATAGTTGGTTGCCTAATAGTCTCTTGTTCACCCAAGCTATTTATTATCTAAAGGCACACGGGCTTCTTATATTTATTATATAATAATATACTATATTATTTTACATATATTATTATGGATTTTTTTCTGGGATTAAGACACACCTTATTCTTTCCTGGTATCAAGTAATGTGTCAACCCCTTAAGGTTGTCATCATTCTTCAGTGTATTAATGAGCCACATTGAGCGAGGCCAGGATGGCCTACAGAAGTTTGGGTCCCAAGTACCTATTGGTGGCTAGAATATGCCCAGTCCTGTAGGGACTGTTACAGGCTGAATTGTGTCCCACCCACAGTTCATATATTGAAGTCCTACCTCCAGGACCTCACACTGTAACTGTATATGGAGATATGGCATTTGAAAAAAATCATAAGGTAAAACAAAGTCTTAGGGTGAGGCCCAATCCAATATGACTGGTGTCCTTATAAGAAGAGAACATTAGGACAGAGACATGTGTGTACATGAAAAGACCACACGAGGACACAGGGCAGCCATCGTAAGTCACAGAACAGCCTCAGGAGAAAACAAACCTGCCGACATGTTGATCTTAGACTTTCTGCCTCCAAAACAGTGAGACAATAAATTTTTATTGTTTAAGCCAACCAGTCCATGATATTTTGTTTTGGCAGCCCTAGAAAACTAATACAGGAACCACATTTTCCAAACTACAAACTCATAGACTCAATTGACTGGAGTGCCCTATATTTGAAACACAGCCATACCTCACCCATAGTTAATCCACAGTCTTACTTCCAAACAGGACTTTACTTAATCCTAGAAAAACACTTTTACTCAACTCGTTATAAACTCTCAGAAAAAGTGGTTCTGGCCGGGCATGGTTGCACATTGGGAAGCTGAGGCAGGAGGATCACTTAAGGCTAGGAATTCAAGACCAGCCTGAACAACATAGTGAGACCCTCTCTCTACAAAATATACAAAAATTATCTGGGCATGGTGGCACAAACCTGTAGTCCCAGCTACTTGGGAGGCTGAGGCAAGAGGATCGCTTGAGCCCTAGAGTTTGAGGTTGCTGTGAGCTATGATGATGCCACTGCATTGTAACCCAGGCAACAGAGCAAGACAGAAAGAAAGAGAGAGAGAGAGAGAAAAGAAGAGAAGAGAAGAGAAGAGAAGAGAAGAGAAGAGAAGAGAAGAGAAGAGAAGAGAAGAGCAGGGGAGGGGAGGGGAGGGGAGGGCTTCTATTACCACCACTGGAAATATACCAAATCCCAGTTCTGGAATGGAAGTTTTACCACTGTGCATCATTTGAGGCCATTTTAAATCCAAACTAAATACAATTTAGAGAAAATAAGGGCAGAAATCCAAGGACTCTTCATCCTTAACATATAAGCATAGGTAAAATTATTGTAAGGGCACATCCCTCTATTTTTGGAAGAGAATGCTGCCTGCCTTCAAGAAGATGCCTCCTGGGTGAGGAATATCAGCGGCATTCACAGAATCCTAGGCCTAGGCCACCTACATAATTAGAAAGCACCTGGGGGTGGGAGTGGAAGGGAGTTATTTTAAACTAAATAATCTTTAAGGTCTACATCAAAGAATGCATTGGAACCTGGCTGTAGTTGTTGATACAGTGCATATTAACCACATGCCTGTTTTCTCCCTCAGAGCTACAATAAAAAAATCAAAGTTCTTATTTATTAATATGCTCTATAAAAATGCTAAGACATGTATGTTTAAAAGGCCATTGGGAATCCAAGGAAAATGATGAAACATGTAGGATCCTCATGAAATGCAAGCCAGGTGTAAATTTTTTTGCCTTTCTCCAGAAAACTTCAGACTCACAGACTTTATATTATAACTCAGCATTTCAGTTCTTTCCACAGGTTAGAAAAATACAGCTAGGTAAAAAGCAAAATTAACTTTGAATGTTTCTGGAAAAATACAATTATTGATCTCTGGAGTAAGATGACAAAGTGAAACCAAATCATAAAATTGCCTAATTTACAAAAGACAGTGATGAAAATGTTTAAAAGCATAGCTAGAGAAAAATAAATTGCATCAACTATCCTTAAACAGACGAGGAGGGAAAATCTCATGCTAAATCTTTGAAAAGTGTTACCCAGAAAAACCCAGGTGTTCCCAAAGCTGGGAAGGCAGCTCCTAACCTCGTCTCCCCAGAAGCAACACCAAAACAAAAAGATGAATGGGTAAAATGTTGGGAGAAAAATCTTCCTAATTTCTCCCCAATTCAAAGGGATGCGACCAGAAAGGACAGGCAGGTAGCCCAGGGGAAGTGAAGTGGAATGTCTCCCTGAAACAGAAGTCTCAACCTGTCTCCCTCCTGACTCGCTCAGCAGGACTGTTAAGGGAAAAGGGAATGTGCGTGAAAGCCCAGACACGATCATCTCTGTTAACAATCAGGGTTTCTGAGGCACGAAAATAAATACACAGACAAATTTTCTCAAAAGAGAAAATAAGACAAAACCGGCTGAGACTGTGTAGGTCCAAAGCATGGTGTATACAAAAGTCTCACTTAAAATCCTCAGCCTCTCATCGGAATAAAATTGCCATCACAACAGGTGGGGTAGAGAACAGAGTCTTAAGGGACAGTCTCTGGAAACCAATACGTGAGCTCAACCCTACCTCCACTGCATAGTATTAGCGTGTAACCTTGCGCAGGTAACGTAGTGTATCTGCATCAGTTTCCTTATCTGTGACATGAGAGTTATTATACTACCTACATTCAAGGATGAAATTGGTTGGTATAGGAAAAACACTAAGAGAAGTGCCAGGCATATGGTAGACACTACGCTCATGTTAACTGTGACTATGGTGATGATTATTGTCAAAGTCCACAAACCCCCTTTTCTTACCCTCTCTCTCCCCAGCCCCTCCCTGCCCCCCACACCCAGAAGGATATGGAAAGCCCTTCATGGGCCAGGTACCATGTAAGTTACTGGTGATTTAAGATGAAAAAGACTCAATTCCTGGCCTAACTAAGCACTCAGCCTGGGGGTGGGAGAAGCAAGCACATAATTCGCCCAAGCTGCAGCCGTGGTTGTCCCAGTATGTGCGCGGCAGGAACTCAAGCCCTGGGAGGAGATCTATTTGAGAGCTCCCCACTGCCAACAAGAGCCACTCATCCACGAAGATATGGAAGAGCCCCCACTCCATTTTCAGTGGCTAGCTGTGTTTTGGTCATTTTTATTTAAACAGTCTGCTTACGTGCTTCCAGCTCTTCCTGCTCGGGCGTTGCCCACTCACATTGCCACCCTAAGTCAGCCCGTTATTGCCACGCCTCTTACACAATTTGCCACATACGCATGGACATCAAAGCACAGCAGAGCAGATGAGAGCACAAAGCATATCACTTAAGCTTCTGTGCTACACACATAAGCATGCTGATGCCCTCTTTCCTCTTGGGTTAGCATAGCATTGCAGCACACATATATTCTGCATATAACATTCTTTGCCTTTTCATGCCTTCCTCCCCATGCCCATGATCCTTAAGAGGAAAGAAAGAAAAATGGAAAGGGCCACAATGTCAGATCACGTTAATTGTGCACTGTTTTGTGAACGAGGCCCCTGGAGTTGTGCAGTCTACAATCTGAACAACCATATGCAACAGTTCTGCCAGCATAAACTCTAATAGAATGTGTATTTGATACACTGGGAGCACAGTAGATAGAGTGGTCAACTGTATTTGGGGAGGTCAGGGATAGCTGGACAAAACAAGTCCTCATTGCCCTGAATATGAAGCACGAGTAGGACCTCTCCATTCTTCCAAAGGTCTGGGAAGGGTGCTGTCTGGCACAGAAACATGAAACAGTACAACATTTTGACATGACAAGAAGAGCTTGGAGTGCAGAATATTTATATCAAAGGGGATAAAGGAAGGAGCAGCTGGAAGTGAAGCTGAAGGGGGAACTGTGTGGGGCCCAGCCTGCTACGCCTACACACAAGAGGGCAGGGTGAGCCCAGGAGGGGCTGAAGCTTGGAGGACTGGGTCACACAGGATCAGAGTTGTGCTTTAGAAAGATCAATCTAAAGTGCAAATACCAGACTAAAGTGGGGCCAAGCTGATGGGAGATTACTTGGAAGCTCTCACCATAGTGTGAGAATCAAACACAAGTATCTATACTGGTTAATATAGAGATTTCAGAAACATTTAAGAAACATAACAAATAGGGTGATTGGTGTGGGGAGTAGATCGAAGGAGACCAGAATAACTATCCGAGCCCTCACTTTGCTAACTGGTTCTAGAGGAGTAGAGGAGGAGAAGCAGGTTTGAAGGGAGAAGAAGAGATTAAATTATCGGAGCCTTTAAGATATATGGATAAATATGCTAAGGCACCGGATGGTTATTTGGGTCTGGAGTTCAACAGAAAGATTTGCTGTTAAGCTCAGAGTCACAAGAGTAGATAAGAAAGCAATGAAATGAGAAATGGAAATAGCCACTCTGGGCTAAGTATTTGGGGGAGTTTATAAAGGACAAAAATCAAGATGCAAGGTTGAGGAAGATATTTTACCAACAAAACCTGAAATAGTAAAGGACATGAGCAAGGAATAAGGCAAGAGGGAGAGACTGAAGTAAGAGAAAGGTAGAATCATCAGGACACAATCAAGGAAGGATTACAATGAAGAGCAGGCTTAAGGGGATTCATCCAGAACAATTACCCCTGACGCTTCAAGTCTAGGTTGGTAAAAGAAGGCATTCACACCCAGGAACTCTATTTTCTCTAGGAAATAAGTCATCCATTAATTAAGTCATTCTTTCAATCACTATCTTCTGAGCACCTACCAGGCACCCTGGCAGAGTAAGCATCATCCTTACCCTCTTGGAGCTTAAAATCTGGGGGGTGGCAGACAGTAATCAAACAATCATACAAATAAATGCAAAATTGCTACTGTTATAGATGCTCTGAAGAATGACATGGTTCTATAACAGTTTGTAGTAAAAGGAATTGACCTACTCGGGTGTCAGAAAAGCCTTCCTTGCTGAGTAGGTCAATTCCTCTTGCTATAAATCCTTATTGGGCTCAAGCACAAGTCTTAACTGACACAGGTAGAACATGTCACTTAATCAAGTGACATAACTACCAATCTACAAGTTGGCGTAACTAGAGGGGAAAGGCGGTGTGGGCTCAGCATGTGCAAAAGTCCTATGGAAGCAAGAGTACTGAAAGTCTTGGGATCAAAAGGTTGTCAATGTAGCTGGAGCAGAAAGAGTGAGGTACGGTGTGCTGAAAGATGAAACTGGGGACGTTAGCAGGACCAGGCCAGGTAGGACCTTGAAGGTCATTCCAGAAAGGCTCACCTTAATTTTAAAGCACTAGGAAGTCATTGAAGAGTTTTAAAGGGGGTAGATGGCTGAGCCCACATGATCACAATTGTATTTTATAAATTTTCATAAAGTTGATTTTAGTTGCAGCCTGGAGAATGGATCAGAGGTGCCCAGAGGAGACAAGATAGGCTAGTGGGGAGGCTATTTCTGGAATCCTGGGAAGTGATGACTATAGCTCAAAAAAAGTGGCCATGATGAAAATTCAAAGAGAAGATAATTTCAAAAGACATTTAAGAGATTAAATTCAATGAGAGTAAGGTGGAATAGTGTTGAAACACTTCCCTAGACTTTAGATCTACACCGCGATGAGTGAATTACCAAAATGAAGTACACTGAAAATGGCCTGGGTTTGGGAGAAAGAACATGTTTACTTCTGGGCATATTGATTTTAACGTGTCCTTGAGACATTCAAGAGTAGATATCAAGTAGACCGTTGGCCATGAGCCTGCATCTCAAAGGAGAAGTCTATACCGCAGATACAAAGAGGTAGGATAAGACTGTCTACAAAGCAAGTATAGAGAAAAGGAGAGGGCCCAGGACAGAATCCTGAAGAGTGCAAAGACTCAGTGGCTAGATAAGAGACCATAGTATTGCAAAAGGAAGGCCAGAAAGGTAAGAAGAAAACTAAGATAACTTCACACCACAGAAAACGAGAAGTGAGAAAGTTCCAGCAAGAGGGGCTGTCCAAAGATGTTGCTAAGAAGAAAGATGACGGTAGAAATGTCCCTTGGGTCAGCTTGGAGGTCAAACCAGAGAAATGGAGCAGGAACACTGAGGAGCGAGTAGGAGAAGAGAAAAAGGAGACAAGTACAATAAACAACTCTATCTAGAAATTTGGCCGGGTCGCTGGGAGTGAATGAAAGGAGTAAAAGCTGAGAAGTGTCTCGAGGAGGGGGCGGAGTTCAGATGAGTGGCTGAGAGTTAGGAGAGAGAGACCTGCCCAAGAAGAAAGCTAAATAAATAAATAAACCGAGGAGACAGACTGCCATTAATCTGTGGTGGCACCAGTGTGCCTGGGTGGGCAATTCTCTCTAGTCATCAGAGTCTGAGTCTGGTTGGGAAATAACAGATTGTGGTTAAAAAAGAAAAAAGGAAAAAACAAACCAAAAAAAAAAAAAAAAAAACCACACAAGGAGACAATGAAGTTGAGCGGCTTGAGACAAAGAAGTTCTAATTGCTTTTGGGATCCAGGTTTCCTGTGGAAGGGATTGTCCCCAAGAGGCCAATAATTAGCTGAAAATGGAGGAGTCAAGGATTAGAGGCCTCAATAAAGATGAAAAACATGTTTAGGGGAAACGCGAGTTAGGACAGCTGGGATAATAGGTGAAGTGAATGCTGTCAGTGTGCCCCGATATCTGCACGGCCACTCCTACTTCTGTGTCCTCTGCCCTGGCCAGACTGTCCCCGTCTCAACTCCCTTTCAGGCCAGCAAGGCTGGGCAGTGAATGCTCCACAGAAGAAACCCTCAGGGGAATCAGTGGCTACCTAGCCCAATGCCTTCCCTTCCCCCAGTTGGGACAACTCTGGGATGTTCTATCCTGCCCTGCAGAGTCACTGGCGGGAATAAGTTCCAGTTGTCCACAGTGGGTGCAGGCTTGGTGTGGTACTCTCTATTGGCTTCTTTCCCTCCATCCTCCACTCCCTGCTGGGATTAGCTTCCCATATAATCAATCTGCATTGAAATCCCTCTGCTTTCTGAGGGACTCAAACCAAGACAGTAGGCTATTGCTGCTGGAATTTTCAGAGGTGAATCTGTTTGGGGCTACAAAGGGTATAGGATGCTTGAGGACAGTGGAGACAAGTGCTATTGGTTCTGAGAAAAAAAAGCCTTAGAGGCTACCATGTTTGGGCTTATCTACATGGATGTCAAATTGACCCTAGAGGTTGTAGACGGTGACCTAGAGAAGGAAACCATGAACCAAGTACCAAGGTTTTCTATGATGTGGGAGAGAGATCAGAACATCAGTCTACAACAGTGATCCACAGGCGTGTGGGGTAGATTAAGTGGATGGCATGACCCAAAACAAAGAGGATTTGACACAAGGGAAATGAAGTAGCATCTAGACATAGGAAAGAAAAATGAGGACAATGTTGACTCCCCCTCCCGAATTTAGGATATGTAGGAGAAAAAGCAGCCCCCACTGGAATGGGCCTAATAATAGAAAAAAAATATCCCCAAAGGAGGATAAAGGATCAGTCTACAGTGGGTTGAAGATATAGGGAGAGTCTGTACAATGAAAAGGACAAGAGGTTCCAGGTGAACCAAAGAGGACATCATGGAAAAGCGTATGAGTTGGGGGAGAAATACCAACCAGACACCATCTGGGGGATGGACACGCTTGAAGCTCTGACTCGGCTGGGGCAAAGGCAATACATGTAACCTAAACATTTGTACCCCCATAATATGCTGAAATTTTAAAAAATTAAACAAAAAGAAACATCAACCAGAGGTTGTGCATTTCGAGCAGTGCCTCAGAGTGAAAATCTTCAACCACGTTCTGAGGCAGCTTCTGGCACACACAGTCACACTGTGGCGCAATCGGAGAATTGGGCTGGGCAGTCTGGCTCCAGAGACTCTCAAAAACAGAGGCCAATTTTTTACTTATATCATAAATACTTAACTTTTTTAAAAAATTGATGCATAGCACTCGATTGTGTGGTAATACATGAAATAATTAAGCAATCAATTAATAATAATCTTGCCCATACTCTGGCACTATTGCTGTTAGAAAAAAGAAACAAAAAACCCAGGTCTGTGTTTTTACTGCCAGTTTGTATCAAAGTAAACAGAATTAGCATCCAGCGCATTGACACTGAAAGGATTAATGTTATCTGTCCACTGTTCATTTTGAAAAGGAATCTGCCACCTAGCAACTTCTGACTTGGATTCCATCCATGCTCTTTGACGCATTAGAGAAGTTAGTGCAGAACAGTCTGATCTAATAATCTCCTGCCCAGAAGGAACTGAGCGTCCTGGGAGGATGGCCTGTGACGCTCCGCACAGACTCCCCCTTGGGAATGAAGGCTTCCTGCGGCAGACCCAAAGGCCTCCCAGTGTGCACCCCAGTGAGAACTAAATGGAGCTTCTTCACTCAAAGTCACACCCCCACCTTGGGATTCCTGCATCCAGTCACTGATCTCCATGGGGGTATAAAGGCCACTGTGAGTCAACTCCACAGGTCCACCCCAACTTCAGAGCTCCTGTGGTCTCAGCTGAGGCCTTCGTCAGGACTGCATCACTGCTCAACTTCTCCCTCACTTAATCCTCCTCCCTTCGTTTCTCTTTTACAATCTCCAAAACACTCCCTAATAAACATCCTTCGTTTAATCTCTGTCACAGAGTTCTGAGGAGCCACAATGATGTGGCTCCTGAACAAGTGAAACTTGGGGAAACCTGATCTGATACTGCAACATTGGTTTATAGAAAATTTAATACCATGTGCTAGGTATTGAAGGAGGGAGGGGAGAGAGCTTGTGCTTACTCATTTGGACTTGGAATTGAAGTCCTGCCTTATATTTTCTCTGGGGAAGAAATATTCTCAAGAATAATGAGATAAGGTATGATAAGAGTACCTAGGCCTAAGACTGGCTTCCATTCTGATGTTTACCTGCATAAACAACTTTATCTTCATGAGCCTCAATTTATTCATCCACACAGATGATCTCCAAGGTAATAAGGTAACCGTGGCTGCCATTTTTGGAGCACATGCCATGTTCTGACATCCTGAAATTCAAAGAGGTTGTGCATGCCCCTTCTCAGATGATGGAACCATCATTTCATTTTGGTGGGGAATTTTAAAAGATGGCTTGAACTATAAAATCCACTCATAAAATTTTTTAATCACAGCCAACTTTCAAATATGAATACAGGTAGTCTCCAATTTTTAAACAAAGTATATTATAAATGTAATTTGAAATCCATTACCTCGATGGAAGTAAGAGTATAAGTAAAGGTTAGTTTGGTAAAAATATTGTGAATGCCTGCTGCGTCTCAACCATTGTGCCAGATCCAGAAATAACAGTTCTTCTTCCCCAAAGGGCTAATATTTTGCAGTGGGAAGCTTCCTAGGCCAAAGCCAAAAGGCTGTTCAACCCATATACAATTCTGGCACCTATAACCATCGCTTGTAACAACTTGTTACTAAGGGGAAAACATTCATAGTTAGAACTCTAGATATCAGAAACATATTTCTCCCAACTCTTGTAGAGACAGCCTACAATGCTTCCAGAAGCAGAAATGTGCTTAATAGAAAAGATTGTCCCATATATTTCTTGCTGCACAAGATAACAAAAGGTAACCATAAGAGCAACTTATTCTTAGCAGTGTTAAGAGGTATTGCCCAAGGGGTCCATGGCCAAATGAATTTGGAAAAAAGTAATTTTTAACAGATTTCTTTGCTGAAGAACTTATTAAATACCTTAATATGTTATGATGCCTTTTATATCTCTAAAAGGTAAAAAGACAACAATGCAAATATATTTAACATGATTGAAACATACATTTAGAAATACAGTCATGTGTCACTTAACAATGAGAATACATTCTGAGAAATGTGTCGTTAGGCAGTTTTGTTGTGTGAACATCACAGAGTGTACTTACACAAGCCTAAATGGTATAGCTTACTATACACCTAGGCCATATGTATAGCCTGTTGCTCCTAGGCTACAAACCTGTACAGCAGGTACCGTGCTGAATACTGTAGGCAACTGTAACACAATGGTTAAGTATTTGTGTATCTAAACATATCTAAACATAGAAAAGGTACAGTAAAAATAAGGTATTATAATCTTATGCAACCACCATCGTATATGTGGCTCACCATTGACCAAAACACCACTGTCAGGCTCATGACTGTAGTTAAGATGGTAAATGCTAAATTATGTATTTTTGACCACAATTTTTTTAAAAAGATGAAAACAACAGGAAGTAATTTCTAAAATTCTTTAACTACAGAACTATATCTTTTAGGGCAAAGGGCAGGATACCTAACTATCTTGATTTTCCTAGGCTTATGGGCATTCCTGGGATTTTCAGTGCCATAATTAGGACATTCTGGGCAAATATGGACAATTGGCCACGTTACGTAATGAAGCCCTGAATACAATTTGGAAATGTTGCTCCAGGTCAATAAATTTGGGAGCGTTTGGAATAGAGAGAAAGAGTTGTTGCCCCCATGAGGTCAGAGAAGGGCTGGAATCCGCCTCCCCCATCCTCGCCACACCCATCTGCACTGCCCATTTAGATGTTGGGCTGGCCTTGCGCAGGCATCTGTAAGTTACACTTGGCTGTGGTGGGCCTGTGATTACCCTGCTTTGTGATACTGATGAGTCTACAGGAGAAGGAAATCTGTGTTTTTCTTCCAGATAAACTGAGGCTTAAGAAATATTCTGACCTACCCAAAGTTCTGAAAGAAGACTGCCAGAGTCAGAAATCAACGTTAAATCGGAAGAAGCCCATTACAGTCCACTTAGTTCCCCAGTTCACCAAACATCTAGAAGAAAGCAAGAGGGAAGTGGGTAATACCTCTGTCTCAACTAGCTGGAAGATAACCCCTCCACCCCCGCTGAAGTTTAGCAAGTGCCCCACTGGAACCTGGAGCAACTTGACAGGCTGGGACCAGAGAGTGGGTCCCTTTCCTGGACCGGAAGTGACAGTCTGCAGGATGGGCTGCAGTCCCCAACACTCATGGACACTTCATGTTGTCGTGTCCGGGATATCAAGTTTGAATACATTAGCAGCAAGGATGTTCCTAAATTAGAATCTGCGTCCCCAACTGCGGGGGCTCTTTAACCCAGTGTGGCGACAGTTGTGAATCAGAAGCCGGCAGCGCTCTGACTTGGAACCACGCTGAGAGTGCAGAGGCCCTGGGCCCCCGCGTCTGTGCGTCTGCGTCTGTGCGTCAGCACGAGCACATACATGGTCTCCGAGCTGGCAGGGCTTGCTGCAGGGACTGTAAACCCCACCATTTACCTCCAGTCCCAGGACAAGGACTTTCACACGCTGGGTGCATAATAAATGTTTTCCAAAATGAATGCAATTGTATACTTCCCTTTTGGGGGATGACATCATAGATGTTTGTATGATCTTGTTCCTAGCTACCAAGAATAGACTAAAACAAGGGGAAATGCAGGCAGATTAAAAAAAATTGTTAGATTGGTAGATCCTGCAATCCCTGTTTGTCCGCCAAAATGGAAGTCCTAGTGGCTATGGGGGTCCCAGGAGCCCAGAGGAAACTCTTTGTAAAAACCTCCCCAAATAAGTAATTATATCAGCAGCATTGACCCACTGCTTCAAAAGTCTGCCTCCTAAAGTTGCCTTATTTGTTTCTCAAAGCCTTGAAATGTAGATACTGTTACCCGTAGCAGATTCCCACGCAGATCTGCGGTCTCTGTGGGTCCCGGTGAGGGGAGGCTTTTGATTCTGCTCGTGGGGCTTTCCCTGCTAGAGAAGAAGCATCATTCCACGTGAAGTGGGGGTTGGGGGGCCGTATATTAGAGAACGTGTGCAGCAAGGTCGTTAGGTAATGACACAGATCCTGTTACAAGCATTCCATCACCTGTTTATTTTAACTTCTCCAGGCTGTGAGAAATTAACATTTAGGCCAACAATGGGTGCTCACTATTTTGAGTAAGTGGTATTTATTTTACATTTACAGACTATAGGCATTTGGCAAGCAGCCATTAGCCAAAAAGACACAAACACACAAAGACTGAAAATAATTCTCATTTTATTTCTACTTAAATGTGTAACTCAAACTGTTTTTATTGCTATTTGTTAAAGTAATCTTACTCCCAGAAGGTGCTCATAAAGCAATTGAATTCCCTGGGTGTCAGGTGTAGTAATAAGTCATTAGTCACAACACGTACATTCAAAAGAGTAAGACAACTTAATACATGGATTAGAAGAACATTTACCTAAAGAACAAAAATAAGGAAAAATAAGCAACTCATAAATTAGCATGCTAACCCAACAGTTTACATTTAATTGTTGATTTCACTGATTCTATTCCTAATTCACTGTAAGATTTTGCTCGGTTACCTTGTTAAAATGACAGCATGAAAACATGCTTTTCCAACAGAAGTCTTTGGCATGTTTATTAAAAGGTGATAACATGTGCACACACATATATCCAGTTATTGTCATCCCCCACATTAAGATGAAATAGATTAGCATGAGTATTTCATGTGTTTCCTGTGAAACTAGTTGTTTAGTTAGTATTTCAAAATGCATTTCCTGTTTTATGCTGAGGAGATTAACACCATCTATGTGGAAATAGTGTCTACCGTGGCCAAAAGAAATCATTTTAAAGTTCAAAAGAAAAGGGTGACATATTTTTCATTTTTGCCTCCAGGTTTGATGAAAATAAAAAGCAGGCTTTATAAGTAGATACCATGATTTCATAACAAGGAGGGAGGGGGAAGCATTTACAGTAAAAAGAACCCTTGGGAAGCTGTTGGCAGTTTGCGAAACTATAGTCGGGGTGGAATTAGTTTTACTGTACGTTAGATGTTTAAAAACAGCTGCTTATTTTTGTTGTTGATCCTGAAAGAATTTTGTTCCCAAACAACTTTCCTGGTATTCAAAATGGCTTTTGCCCATGCTATTTGGAAAATGTGCTTCTGATTTCCCAATTTATTTATTTATTACTTATTCATTTGTTATTTATTTAAAAGAGCCTCATGTCCATCATTGTTACTTAATAGAAAGATGACTGTAAACTTCCCATGCTGGCACTGGGAGCAATATCCTAAAGAACCTCCTTTTTACTATGGTCCCATTGAGCAGTGAGAGTAAAAATGAAATAGATGAATATAATAATTCAATGAAACAGAATAATTTCTTTTTAAATGAATGAGAGAGAACCACCTTTTAATTTAAACTATTTAACCATCTTCTGAGGTAACATATTTGGACAGGCAGTAGGTGAGGCCCTATGGCTAAAGTATATTTCCTTTTTCTTGTGGCTTTGAGGTTTTTTTCTGCATTTGAAGCCTATCTGGATTTAAAGACTTCAAGAATCCAGCTATCACAGTGTCTACTCAAGGGCTTGAAAATTTCAAGGGTTTGCTTTTGTACATGCTTTGCTTTGAGATCTTAAAAATACAAGCCTTTCTGCAACTAGATATGGTTTCTAAGAGTGATGTAGCAAAACAACAACAACAAGATCTGCCCCTATCTGTGAGGTCTGGGAGTTACAATATTTAAGAAGTTAAACAACTTCAAATTCAAATTATAAAACAAGAAAATTTACATACACACAATTGCATTGAAAGATTTTTTAAATCTAATTAGGCAAATGAGATAAAGGAAAGTATATCAAAGAGTTATCTATTATCAATTAGTTTTTGCTGCATAGCAAATTATCTCAATACATAGTGGCATCAAATCATAATTCTTTATTTGGCTCACAGTTGTGTGGGTCAGTAATTTGGGTTGGGCTTAGCTGGGTGATTCTTCTGTTATTTTCGGCTTCAATCACTCATGTATATATGATCAGCTGCTTGTTGTGTGGTTAGTTAGTGAGTCTCATTCACTTGTCTGGCAGGAGACTGCCTGTAGCCTGGAGTATCTTAGTTGTCTTCCATATGGCATCTCATCTTGCAGGTTGGCACAGGGAGGGAGTGGGGGAGGGAAGAAGGGGGAGAGAGAGAGAATTACAAGGTCTCTTGAGGCTTAGGCTCAGAATTGGTGGCCATTTCTACAGTCTACCAAAGTATCAAATTGCTTGTTTGAAAACAGGAAGCATCAGGGCCTAGAAAGTTTAGAAGCCATAATTCAAGCTATTAAGTTGCACTTGACTTTACACAAGTTAACAAACTCATTATTGCTTTAATTCCTTTCTAAGTAAGAGTGGTCCTGCTGCTAGCTTTTAAGGCTTCTGCGGAGACAAACTTCCAAAGTTTCCTACTCTGTGCAGCTAAGCATGTGAGCCTTTGTGTGATGAAAATATTGTCCCTCCTTCAGTTGGATGTGGGCAAAATCTTTCTTGACAGATCAAATGGGAGTGTGAGAGAAAGAGAGGAGTCCAGGATGACTACAAGGTTTTTAGTCTGAGCAACAGGAAGGCTGACATTGTCATGAACAAGATGGGAAGTGCCATGGGTAAGGCCAATTTCAGGGAAGTCTAGAAATTCAGTTTTAAAGATTTTGAGTTTGGTATATCTATTAGGCATTCACATGGAGACATCAACTACAGTAGTCCCCCCTTATCCTGGGTTTCACATTCCTCAGTTTCAGTTGCCTGAGGTCAATTGCAGTCAGAAAATATTAGGTGGAAAATTTCAGAAATAAATAATTCATAAGTATGAAATTGTGCAACATTTTGAGTAGCATATTGAAATCTTACACAATTTCATGAATTATCCCTTTGTTCACCTTATTCATACTGTCTACACCATTAAGTCACTTCATAGGTTTTTTTAGTTTTCAAATCTGCTGTGGAGGTATCACAGTGCTTGTGTTCAAGTTGCCCTTATTGGACTTAGTAATGGCCCCAAAGAGCAAAAGTAGTGATGCTGGCATATTGTTATAATTGTTCTATTTTATTATTGTTGTTAATCTCCTACTGTGCCAAATTTATAAATTAAACATTATTATAGGTATGTATGTATAGGAAAAAATATAGTATACATAGGGTTCTGTATTATTCAAAGTTTCAATCAACCTCCACTGGAAATCTTGGAGTATGTCCCCGTTGGATTTGGGGGACCACTGTAGGCCCTTAAATATGTCAGTCTGGAGTTGAGGAGAGCAGCCAGGCTGTAGGTTTAGATTTGGGACTTATTGGTATATAGTTGGTATTAATACTTAGATCATGAAACTAAATGACATTAGCAAGAGAGTGACACAGAGAAAGAAGTTCAAGGATGCAGCTCTGGGTGTCTCCAATCTAACAGGTCAGGGAGAACAGAAACAGATAAAACTAGAGCTAGAGGCTGGGCAGGGAGGAAAACGAAGATGTTCTAGCAGCCAAAGGAAGGAAGCGTCAAAGAGAAAGGAAGGTCATTGTATCAAATGCGGTTGAAAGATGAAGTGTAGTGACAACCACGGTATGAACCATGGGGGCAGGAGTGTGGCAGTCCTGGGGGACCTGAACCGGAGAAGTCTTGGCAGAAGGTGGGGCAAAGACCTGACTAGAAGGGTCTTCTGCGAAGAAAGGAAGGAGATGAATTGGAGACAGTGAGGATAGACAACTACTATGAAGATTTGTGCTATAAAAGAAAACAGAAGTAGAATACAGCTTGTTGGTGGAGTGGGATATACATATGCTGGTAGAAATCACCTTGTAGAAAGGAAACTTGGTAAGGAGTAGAGAAAAGGAAGAATCATATTCACAAGGCATATCCAGAACAACTAAGAGAGGATGGGCTCTTACACCCAGGTGGAGGTGCTGGCATCTGAGAGGGGTATGGAGAGTTCATCTAGAAAGAAACAATTTGGGGCAGGAGAGGCACAGCTTCTTCTAAGGACACAGTGCCCCATCCGGTAGGCAGAAAGCCTGGGATCAGTAGATGAAATAGAAGTTCACCCTTCCCAAGTCATTTAACCTTCAGGCTCACTCGGCACGTTGAGAAAGAGGAAGCAGGATGTGTCAGGAAACGGTACAGGGCACAGGAAAAGGTAAAGATGCAACCCTTTCCAATCGAAGAGCCAGAGCAGAAGGCTGATAGATCAGTATCTGCTTGAGCATGAACTTCACCTCTGCCTCATGTGTGCTGTGTCACCTTAGACATCATCGGATTGCTCTAAATGTTGGCCCCTCATCTATAAGATACCAACACTAATAGTTTCTCCCTTACCAGCTTACTTTGAGCATTCTGCGAGGTAATCCATGGGAAGAGTTTCACAGCCTGTGAGCAGCGTGCAGTTTTGGCAAATACTCTGATTGTGGTGGTTGTGTTTATTGCCAAGTCCACTTGCCTACAGATTTGGGATATTTTTGGGTGAAATTTACATAACACAAAAATTAACCATTTGAAAGTGTAGGATTCAGTGACATTCACTACATTCACATGTTGTGCATCTACCACCTCTGTCTAGCTCCAAGATGTTATCATGACACCAAAAGAAAATCCTATCCGAAGTCACTCCCCATGTCCCCTCCCTGCAGCCTCTGGTAACCAATAATTTCTTTACTGTGTCTCATAAATTTACCAATTCTGGATATTTCATACAAGTGGAATCGTGTAATGTGTTATATGTCTGCTTTCTTTCACTTAGCATATTTTCGAGTGAAAATACATTCATGTTGTAGCACGTGCCAGAACTTCATTCTCTTTTATGGTTGAGCGATATTCCATTGAATAGATATGCCACCTTTTGTTTACCATTTGCCCATTGATGGGCAAAGTTGTTTCTGCTTTTTGGCTATTGTGAATAATACTGCTATGAACATTTGTGTGCAAGTATTTGTTTGAGTATCTGGTTTCAATTCTTTGGGGTTTACACCTACGGGTGGAATTGCTGGGCCCCATGCCCTACAGTTTTGATAGCACATAATAAGTCTCTAGATGATATGATTTTGCACTAGGTAATTCAACTACAATCTCCTAAAGCCAGGAATCAGGCTTTACTCTTGTTTGCACCCTCAGCACCTAGCACAGTGCCTGGCACCTCATGGGTGCTCAAGAATTGTGTGTTGAATTCAACAGAGCTATTGTCCTGGAAATTGATTGTTGTATAAAGTACTCATGTGTAGGATGAGCGAAGAGACTGTAACCTTGGTGTCTTGGCTCCTCGTCCATAGTTTAGTTCTCTAAGCCACATTAGAAAAAAATCAAATGTTTATAAATCTTGTATTATAATATACACACACACACAGAATATGGGTCTTGGGAATCACTTTCCTAAATTTAATGAACACTTACTGTAAGCATTGGTTAATTCTTCTGAATGTGAATTTCCTCTTCTGGACAGATTAATTTCTTGTCAGAAATGATGCAGGGTTTCCCCCCTTGCACCTCTTTATATACTTTTTTCTCCAACTTTTGCCACATGGTTTCATTTCTCCCATGGCTTGAAAGAGCAGGAGAACTGAAGGTATTAACCGAAAGTACTGTTTCTTACTTTGTGTTTTTCAAATATTTAAAAATGAAAAAGCCACTCTTAGCTGTACAAAAACAGATGGAGTGCCAGATGTAACCACGGGCAGTGGTTTGCCAAGCCCTCACGTATCCCATACTATACCCTACTATCCTATACTTAAAACAGTTATAATTTTAGAATAAACTTTATATTTTTGTCAAAGGAGTGAGCAAGTACAGTTTCATAGATAGAAAATACACCTTGGAAGTACCTCTTATGAATGTGTGTATGTGGATACATACATACATTCCATGAGAAAAGCTTCCTCCCTGCTATGAACTGCAAAGGCATGTGACAGTAGCTTACAGAAGCTGTGGAGGCATCACTGGATTCTAAATGCTATAAATAGGAATAATAAAAAAGGATGCAACTTGGAGAATTTAGGGAATGGAGGAAGGAGACAAGTGGCCTTGAGTGAAGACAGGAGAACATAACAGAATTAAGGAGAAGATACATCTGGTTAGTTGTAAATATCCAGGGGCAGATCTAATAGTTAGGAAGCCCTCTAATGGAACCAGAGAGACCAGATGCCAGACAAAACCAGCTTTGAGAAGAAACTTGATAAACTACCTACATGTCAGTGAAAAAGACTGGCTTGTTCTGTTTACACTGAAAATAAGAAAAATTGTCTGACTTCTTAGTTTAACTTTTACATTCTTTGCCTAGAATTAGATCCAAAGAATAACCAACTTATTGGCCTGGAAGAGATTTTAGAAAAAGTATCTTAATGAGACACTTTTGTTTGTATTTTTCTTCAATCCTTCAGATGCCAACTCCCATTCTCCCTTGGTATACCACTCCCTGCAATGGTTTGTGCTATGACTTCTGAGAACTTGTTATAAATGTGAAATTCTCCTCTTTAATTTAAGTCCATGTCCACTAATTTGGTCCTTCACAAAATGGATGAAATACTGGTGCAAATTCCCCACATTAAAACCTGCCATTTACCTAAAGATTGTCATTAAAACTTCCCCAGTCTGCTTTTCTCCTGACCAAACCACTCCGAATCCTTGAAACTTTTCTCTAAGAATTGGTCATCCTTTAAAATATTTTTGTGCATCTGGTTTCTTCACACCATTTTTCAACAACAGAAACAAACAAACCCAAAAATGCATTTTCTAGTGAAGTTTGAACTCAGGTGGAATACTTAGAGAAAGAACACCCGGAGGAGAGAGATTCCCTAAACTCTTCTTGTTGAGCTTCTGGCATCTCAGATCCATGCTGTCTTTTCCCACAGAAATACTATACTTTTGGAGAATATTCATTTAGTCAACTGAGTCCCCCGCATGCGGGTCATTTTGCCACTAAATCTGTACCTTGTAATAATGTCAACAACAGCGACAGTTATGGCAGCCTCTAACTGTGTTGGCCTGTACTAATGGCTGACAACCACCCTCTGTGGTTGGTCTATTATTATATGAATTTTACAGCAAAGGATGCAGACTTGGAGAGGTTCAGAACTCTCCTGAGATGATCCCATCTCTGTGTGGGGGAGCCTGGCTTGCAAGCTATAGTTGGATCCCTGTATTTTCACTCTTGAGTGTCATGCTGTATTCTTCTCAGTGTCTATCTGTGGATGAAAATTAAATTATCAGCATCTGTATTAGTCATCTCAGGCTGCTATAACAAAAATACCATAGATTGGGTGGCTTAAACAACAGACATTTATTTCTCACAGTTCTGGAGGCTGCGAAGTCCAAGGTCAGGGCACCGGCAGAGCTGGTGTCTGGTGAGGGCTCTCTTCCTGGTCGGTAGCCAGCAGCCTTCTTCTTACTTTGTCCTCCTGTGGCCAAGAGCAGAGAGAGAAGAAGCAAGCTCTCTGGTGTCTCCTCTTATAAGACACTAATCCCACCCTCATGATTTTATTTAACCCTAATTACTTTGCAAAGGTCCCATCACGTTGGAGATTAGGGTTTCAACATATAAATTGGGGGGTGGGATAGGGGAAACAAACATGCAATCTGTAATAGTATCTCTTTTTATACTTATTTATTGAATTTTTACTACTCAGCAATGTGTCCTTCAACAATACTTTCTCAACTTCTCAAAGTAATTTTCAAATGCATGCTGGCTCTCAGTCTAAAGAATTAGCAACTCCATCTAATTAAGTAACATCCACAGTTTCAGTCAGTATATTTTCATTATCTTCATTCCTAATATGGAAGCTTAAAAGTTTAAACTTTGAATTGTAAATGCGAGAAGCAATAAGAGCTAACATTGTATTCCAGGCATTGTTGTAGGCATGTTACACATGTTAACTCCTTTACCCCTTTCTATTGCCCTAAGAGGTGGGTATAATTGTTCCCTCCAGTGTTACAGATTGAGGCACAGAGAGGACATGTAACTTGCGCAAGGTCACACAGCTGGAAGTCTGGCCCCATATCTTTACAAGTAGCCTTAGATTCAAAAAATATTCTATGCATATTTTGTTGCCAATTCTCTTTTAAATAAATAATCCCTTTCTAATCAGAATTTTAGGAAAAAAATTAGGTCATTTTCTTAATGTTATTTATCCATTTTCCTGCTAATAGTAATTTAGGTCTCTAACTTTTTGCTGTTAGGAAAAAATGTTTCTCTACTACAAAATGTCTGTAATGAATGGCAAAAAAAAGAAAAACTGAAAATTTTTATTTATTTTTTATTCTGAGAGAGTGATGAAGGATATGATACATATATTAATGATGTGGTACCATTTGCATATTTTAATGTATATAAAAAAGTATTATATATTGTTTCATGAGACATATATATGTTGTAAAAAATGAAGATTGCCAAGGGCATCATGTGCATCAAAGTCAGGGATTTGGAAAAAGTACAAGAGAAACTTCAATCTTATTTGTAATTTTTTTCCTTAGGCTTGGTGATGATTATATGCAGCTGATTTTTATATTATTCTTTATATCTTTTTGAATGTTCGAAATGTTTCTAATTTTAAAAATGATGTGGCTGGGCGTGGTGGCTCACACTTGTAATCCTAGCACTCTGGGAGGCCGAGGTGGGCAGATTGCTCAAGGTCAGAAGTTCGAAACCAGCCTGAGCAAGAGAGAGACCCTGTCTCTACTAAAAATAGAAGAAATTAATTGGCCAACTAAAAATATATAGAAAAAATTAGCCGGGCATGGTGGCACATGCCTGTAGTCCCAGCTACTTGGGAGGCTGAGGCAGGAGGATCGCTTGAGCCCAGGAGTTTGAGGTTGCTGTGAGCTAAGCTGACGCCACGGCACTCTAGCCCAGGCAACAGAAGTGAGACTCTGTCTCAAAAAAAAAAAACAAAAAAAAAATGATGTGGAGGAAGGAAATTAAATGTGAATATAGTAGGAAAAAATGCTGATCGCCAGGAAGTCTGGTTTTTAGACTTTGTTCTATAATAAGCTCTTGGTTTAAACTGAGCAAGCTGCTAGATCCAGTCTTCTTTCTTTAACTATAGAAAAGGGTTGTGCTAGAACAAGGGTCAGCAAACTATGAACCCTTGTTTTTATAAATAAAGTTTTGTTGGGACATACCTATGCCCATTTGATACAGGAAAGTGGACCCCAAAACTGGGGGCCAGCTTAAAGGCCAAGTGGATTCTTGGCTTCGTGCAGGAAAGAATTCAAGAGCGAGCTGACAGAGTAAGGCAAAAGCAAGTTTATTGAGGTAAGAAACGAAAAAAGGAAGGTGGCTACCCCATAGATAGAGCAGCGGCTATCTCTCAGAGCAACAGAGAATAGCACCTTGTGAGTTTCCAGGGTCCTATTTTATACTTTCAATTTAATTATATGTTAAGCAGAGAGAAGATTATTCATAAGATTTCTGGGAAATGGGTGAGGATTTCCCAGAACCGAGGGTTCCTCCTCTTTTTAAACCATACAGGTTAACTTCCGGGAGTTGCCATGGCATTTGCAACCTGTCCTGGCACAGGTGGGAGTTCCTTTTAGTGTGCTCATGCATTATAAGCAGGGCATAAGGAGCAGTAAGGGTAACCTGAGGTCGTTTTCCGTCGCCATCTTGGCTCCAACTGGTTTTAGCTGGTTTCTTCACTGCCTGCTGTTTTATCAGAGACCGTGGTGCAGGTCTTACGATTCCCTAATAAGCAGGGCCTGCCGGTTCCCTGTCTCACATTCATTCACATAGTGGCCCTGGCTGCTTTCGTTCTAGAGCGGCAGGGCTGGACAGCTGCAACAAAGACTGTATGGCCTGCAAAGTCTAAAATATTTACTATACAGAAAACATTAGCTCTACTAAGAAACTCAAGAACAGGCTTCTCAAAGCCCAGGCAGAAGGGAGAGGCTGGCTGAACATCCATTTCTTAAATCCAGAAATAAATGCAGTGTACAGGAGAGAAATAGATTTTGTGCAAACCCAACCAGTTCTTTTGATCCTAGACCCCTGTGCTCCAACTACGGGAGTTTACTGCCTTCCAAATCCACAATGTTTTATGGCCTTAAGGAGCCAAGTTGTATAATTACCATCACATTATGATGCAACACCTAATTTTCAAAAACCCACAATAAAGTCATGAAAAAAGGGAACAGTTACAAAACCTATACAATGTGATTGTTTTTCAGCTTTCATTAAAACTAGTTTATAATTAATCTGTTTCTTTTAAAACCTTCAATTTCCTCAGAGTTATGTTAAAGCCCTGCTTTTTAAATTTGTATTATCCTTTTTTCTAATGACAAAACATTGGTAGAAATCGGTTTTGAGGCTTAAAACATGAGTCTAGTTAAAACTAACCCCTGAAACTTTAATGACAAAAGTAATACAGTGCATTTTTTGGTCTGACCACAAGAGGGCTTCTTTTAGTCCCAATAGTAAAACCCAGCAATCTTTAATTTAGAATTTGCAAATATTGTACAAAGGAAAATGAGTTTAAAATCAAGTTTCTTCTGCAAACACCAAGATTTCCTTGACTGTACAGTTTTGTAAAAGGTGCAATTTACTGAAGAATCTCTAACATATGTGTGCGCATGTGTGTGTGTGTGTATATATATATACACTTCAAAACTCAGTTTCCTATTTTAAAGTTGGCATTTATGTGATGGAAACCAGCCAACCACTTATAACACATGTTGATGACTTCATTTTGAAGTAAGGCCAAGCGCCGTCTTTATTTTCGTTAGTTTTGTTATTAACATATAGAGCCCAGCATATTGCTGTGGTTCAATAAGAGCTCTACAGCCAATGGCTCCTTATTCATTATTCAAGATAACTCTGTCATGCTCGAAATGAATTTCCCTAAGTGTACCTACTCCCACACCAACCCCTATTTATAGTTTTCAATCCATTTAATTGTAAAGCAAAGGTTTGAGAAGAAAGACTCATATACCTCTTGCAATGAAGCCTAAAGTTTTAGGAGAAGAAGGTTTAGAAGTCAGGTTCCCGGAAAGCTAGTAGAGGAAGCTCTTAAAGGGCATGTAGACTCTTGTTTACAGGATTTGCTTCCTTCATCCTCAACCCTGCCCAGGGTTCCGCTACATATAACCACACCTTAAATTTAGGTCCCATTCCTCTATTATTTGACTACTGCTGACAGCTAATAGAACTAAAACACAAGACCACACTAAGCCAGAAGCTGCTAATATTTTTGGATTCATTGCCCAATTTATAGAACTCTCTAAATTCTATTAAAGTTTCACAAAGCTCACGCAAATGAAATGAAGTACCTATTGCTTGCACATCTTCAATCCCAAAATGTTCTGGTGAACCAAACTGAAAGAGGTTTTTATCAAATCTTTTTTTTTAATCTGGAAAATACAATTGAGAACCAAATCAACAAATATACCCAACCAATATCTTTGTCAGAAGGGAACTAGGATTAACTGTTCTTGCCCCATATTTACCATGCAGCAACTGATGCTCTCTCTGTCTCTGGCGCTGCCTGCCTCCAGGGTCCAGGAGAGGAAAAGGCAGAGGAGAGATCCCATGGGGGATGGGGCTGAGCAGGGAGTTGCTGGAAGTTGAAGTCGCTGGTTTGCTTCCAACACTGCCCCCATCGTATTGGCCATGAGTTAAGGCATTCGAATGAGCCCCTAGGAAACATGATCAAGATCTGCTTTGAGGAAGCCTGGTCAGATTAAAAGGCACAATTGCTAAAAACACAAAATCTGTGGCCTGTACAAAGAACGCCCAACTGGGAAACTTGAGGTCTAGCTTCGAGGCCCTAATCTGCCATCCTGGGGCTCTGTGAACTGAACTCCTTGCCAAGTCCCACTTCCCTGCTATGTGAAATAAAGCAAAAATATAAAATTATATTGGATATATAATTTCTAAAGCTCATCTCAGTACACACTTCAACCCAAGACTCAGTTTGTACTATACACAGCCCAAAAATTACTGTGTCTTCCTGGAAAAGCAGAGCCCTTAAGCCAAATTCTCTTCCCATGTGATTAAAAAGAATATTTTGTGCTAAAGACTAAACTGAGAACCTCAGCTATAATCTACAGGATGTGATTTTTTTTAAGCATAAGTGTATGAACAGCATAAATCCACGAGGTCCTCCCCGGAGGCACATAGTTTAAGAGATGGGCCCAGAAAATGTTGGTGTTTGATATTTCTGAGGAAACATTCAAGTGTCCCAGTCAAGTTCAGTCCTGTCTCAGTGAGAAAGGTCAGAGTTTATTTTTCAGCTCGGCCTGACTTTAGTGGGGATTTGATGAGTATGTCTGTTTTGTGTGTTCCCGTGTACAACATGCACTTTCTTAGAGCCTATAAACTCTATGGAGAAATAACAACCAGCAGCCATGCCTGCTGCAGGAATGTTGAACATTCTATAAGCCTCATCTACTGTCATGAAACTAGGTCACTGTGGGTCAGATCTATGGCTGCAGCCAATACCGTGAGAGTGCTGGAGGGACTGCTCCTTGGTGACTTTCTCTGCCGGGCACAGTCCTCGCTGGCCTTGTGTTGTGACTGAGCACTAACTGGCAAGGTCTAGGCTTTGCATGGTGGGAAGCGAGGGCAGTGGCTATATCAATCACTCTGTTCTGGATTGCTTGTTTTTCTTCATTAAAGTCTACAAGACTTTTTCTTTTCCTTTGGTATTTATAGTTGCCTGGTCAACCTTTCCAGAAACTATTGCCGGGGTTGCAATCAGTTAGGAGGGAAGCGGAAACCTAATGGCACACAGCAAAAGAGAAGGGGCTTCTGATGGGGCAAGGCGACAAAGTAAACGTGTCACTGGTCCAAGCAGCAGAGGTCGCATTGGTCCCTTTCAAATTACAGATCCTCAGTATTGGAGCATCCTCCAGGTGACCCGAGGGACCAGATGACAGCTTGATGCTAGGTCCTCAACATTTTCCTAAAAGGTATTCACATAGAGAAAGTAATAGTTATTTCTTTTTGGGTTCACAATTTTGCAAAAGAACACCCATTTTTCTTTTAAAGGATTCTTCACTAGGCACAGGAAAGCAAAATAATTTGCCAAAGATGACAGAAAGTCTACTAGAAGTCGAGGTCTTTTTACCTTCACACATATTTTCTTAAAAAAAAAAAAAAAGAAAGAAAGAAACTAGTATCTAACCAGATCCTGGTTTCTTTGCAACATGCAGTAGTTTGTCATGTTTATGAGATTTATTTTCTTATTGGATCAAGAGTTTGCTGTGGATAGGGAAAAAGGGGCTCAGGGAATTTTTAAAACTCTCCTTAAACAGTTAGGGTTATTAATTCTCACAAAGAGAAATATTTGCTTAAAGAGCTGATTCATCATATTATATCCTTGTGAACAAACATACCAAAGGCTTGAGTATAGGGAGGAAATATGGAGAATTAGTAATGAATAGGGCAGGAAGGAAGAGGAGCTGCCAGTTATTAAGCACCTAGTGTTGACAGGCATTATTTCATTCACTCTCAACATCAGGTAACAACCGTGTCTCCATTCTGTAGATGTGGAAACCGAGGCACAGAAACAGTAAGTAAGTTATGTTGAGTCCATGCAGGTGATACATGATAGATCAAGGGCCAGAACCTAGGCTGGCTCAAGGAAAGACTCTTTTCTACTCCACGTACTATGATGGACTCAGGTGCAGGGAGGGCTGAGCTGTAGACCTAGCTCTGCTACTGGTCAACAAGGCAGCCTTAGGAAAAATACTTTGATTCATCTGGGCCTGGGCTTCCTGAGAGATTAAGGTCCATAACTTAAAGTAAGGTACAAGTCCACCACTTTTTTTGCAGAGATAACATTTATTGGAATAGGGACATGGATAAATTAAGACAGAACAGAGAGCAAGAGCTTTATCGTGCTTATCTCAAACAGTGTCCACTAATTAATTAATTGAGGCATAATTTATCATGAAAGGTACAGACTTTTGTGATTCCAAGGGGTTTGACAATTGTATACGCATAGGTAAACCACCACCCAAAACAAGTTAAAAAACCTTTCAACACTCCAGAAAGTTCCCTCGTGCCCCCTTCCAATCAATTCCATTCCCTCCCTACTCAAGAAGGAAAGCACGGTTCTGATTTCTGTCCCCATGGCTTAGTTTTACCTGTCCTAGAACTTCATATAGGTGGCATTGTATCCGCCAATCCATTTTCAATGCTAGAGGAACACCTGTGGTTCCAGGAGGTAGATGGCAAATTACCTCCCCATTGACTGTGGAGTCAGCTCTGCGAGGCCCGTTGACGGCAGAGCGAAGGCCAGGCGGGATGTCGGTATTTGCTGCTTCTCCCCAAGATGCTTCTAAATCCTTTAAAAACAGGATCTGGTTCTTTTACAGGGTGGAACAATACAACGCACATATTACTTTCTCAATTAATATTTAATTAGATGATGCTTATACATCCTCTGCATTTATTCATCATTTATACATTCATTCATTCATTCAGTAAACATTTATTATTGTCCAACTATGTGCCTGGGACTGTCTGACGCTGGTCACAAACAAGATGCACAGTTTGTGTCCTCTGGGGGACAAATGATCAACCTCCTGCCAGTTGCAAGATGCAGGACTGATATTGCTCTGCTATGGCTGAACAGGAACAAGAATTTGAGTCTCAGGGCCACATGTCATTACTCATCCCATCATTCATTCACAGCCTACCATGTGCCTGGCATGGTTCAATACTGCAACGATACAAAACTACATGAGGCTGGATGCTACCCTCAAAGAGTTTTACCTTTTAGGAGTTATTGATCTCAGGCCAGAAGTCTCTGCTTTTAAGAAACCCTCTATCTGCTTTCTCCAGTGTCATGTGCATCGAAAAAAATAAATCAGTGCATCTTTTCCATCCAATCCAGAGTTCAGTATGTTTTCATGAGTCATGCCTCAAGCGGCTTTGAATGGGAGTCACTGGGCAGCTTTTAGAGAGGTGTAAGGAACCCACTCTGCCAGCAAAGGTGGAAGGACTTCTTTCCTGCAATATTTCATGCACTTCACAGCCTCTCAGTCAGTTCACTGTCAGCAGAGGCTTAAGAAAATAAACTGCACGCTAGAAGGTATGCTTTGGGGACTTTGACAGTTCCTTGGAAACACAGCAGAAAGTGTCCCAAGCTAATAAAGTCAGTGCCCACCCCTTCCACCACTCCTCCTCCAGCACACACATACTCTCCCTCTCTCCTTCTCTCTCCCTCTCTCTCAAGGTTAACCACTGTAGCCACTAGGGGACAAAGGGTTTCAGATGTGTTCCGCAGATGAATGTTTGATATCATGGGACAGGACAGAGCAAGAACAATCGCCTGCTCTTTGGCCAAAACTTTCCCATTAGTGTATCAGAAATGTGCAGGCTCTGATTGCAGAATAAGTAAACAGGACATAATGGGTTTTCAATAAATGCTACCGAGCCAGACTCCAGGTCTATTTGGAGAGGTTTATTTGACACGCAGAGCCTACTGGGGGAATTGAGGACAGAAAGGTAAAGGGAGTTAAGTTCAAGGATGAAAACGCGTCAGCGTGGGTTTCAGATCCACATGCAAACCGCAAAGAGGTGAGACTGTTCTGACTGGAACAACCCAGGGATCCAGAGCAACACCTTTGTCTGAAATATCCAGGTTTGTCAGAATAATTAGAATCTCAGAAGGAAATGGGACTTACAGAGCTTTGGGACTCCTTTTTTCTGTTTACTTTTTGTCTAACTCACTTTGTCCCTTTATTCCTCTGCTAGGTATGGAGACACAGGGTACAACCAGATGGAAAGCATTTGGTATGAAGAAAAAAAAATAGCTTATGTTCTAATAGACTGAAATTAGTTTTTAACAAGACTGAATTTCTTTCTGATTTTAACGGGAAAAAAATTAATATACGTGCACATTAGAACTTACATTAACTTAGACTTCTTTAAGCTGTGGGAGGCTGAACGACTTGGGACAAGGAGAAACGCTCTGTTCCCAGATGACACTTGGGGACACCCCCCACCCCCACCAAAGCCTGCAGAACAGACCGTCCTTGGGAGCCCTTGACTAGCCTCTCTGTTGCCTGGGTATTAACTCTCCACTAACAAGTTAATGAAATAATCAACAAAAGACTGGCACATTTGGAATACAATCCAAACATTGTTTCCTTAGTGCCTTTGTGTCTTTGGTCAAGTTCTCTGGAAGCAGAGTGTGAGACCAGGATCCTGGTGCTTGGAGATTATTGAGGGAAATAACCCTTCAGGAAAAACATGGAAGGGAGTCTCTCAGTTTGCCTGGGCTGCCTAACAAAATGTCACGGACTGGAAGGCTTCGATGCAGAAATTTATCTTCTCATAATGCCGGAGGCTACAAGTCCAAGATCAAGGTGTTAGTGGAGTTGGTTTCTCCTGAGGCCTCTCTCCTTGGCTTGTAGACGGCCACCTTCTTGCTGTGTCCTCACGTGGTCTCTCATCTGTGCCTTCCTGGTGTCTCTTTGCATATCCAAATTTCCTCTTCTTATAGGGACACTGGTCAGATTGAATTAGGGTCCATTCTAACAGCCTCATTTTAACTTACTGGCCTCTTCAAAGGCCTTGTCTCCAAACACAGTCACATTCTGAGGTATTGGGGGTTAGGGCTTCAGCACATGAACTGCGGACACAATTCAGCCCAAAACAGGGCTAAGAGAAGGGGACTAGGACGAGGAAGTAGGGGCAGGATGTGGTCTCCAGAGAAGCCCAATCTTATCTCAGTCCATGGAGTGGAGGTGGGGGTGACTACACCGTCAATCAAACCTTGGAGCTGTCCCACCTCGGCGTCAGCAGGCTGTGTCTTTCTGACCCGGCTCCTCCTAGCCTGCCAGCCGGCCAGCCCTCAGCATGCATGTGGTAGGGGCCGGGGAAGAGCTTGGTGTATTTATCTAAACACCTCCAGGCAGGGTGGCTCCTATGGGTCAAGGGCATTTTTCCAGAAAGGGTCACACAGGGGTAGGCCACTCAGGTGCTCCAGGAGCTGGGGAGCAGGCACCCCCACACAGAGGGTCCTGGGCTCCTCTGGGTGTTGCAGAAGCTTGCCAGTCTTCTGCCTCCACTGGCTAAGGCTACTCCTCCAGGTACAAACACAGGACACCTGAGGCTGAGGAAAAGGTGGCGTCATTGCTGTGGGAAGGAACAGGCCAGACCCCTCTCATTCCCAGTGCAGCTGCCCAGGCCTGAACCCTCGACTTCAGCCACAAAACCTATTAGCCCCACCTGTTTAGGAGCTTGCACATCCATTTCCTCTCCTTCCTCCCTGCCCTGGCCTCAGTCCAGGGATCCATCACTTCTCACCCCTACTCCTAAAGAGCTTCTTCTCAGATCTCCCCACCTCTGGTCTAAACCCACCCAACAGAGTCTTGAGCAGCAGCCAGTACGAGCACTTCCACTTCCCACCATAGGGAAGGCAAGGACGGAACCCATGTGGCTAGTAGGTGTTGCTCCAATCTTGCGTCTGCTACTTAATCGTGTGTGGCCTTGGGCTGCCTAAACTTTCTCTGTCTCAGTTAATTCAGTTGTAAAACATGAATAATATAACACAAGGCACCTTAGAGTTTGGAGGATTCAGCGGTCTATACACGTGTGGCACTTGGAACAGCGTCAGGTGCACAGTGAGCCGACGTGAGGGCTGGCGGTGACCATTTCTACTGCTGGTGACACAGTAGGTTCAGCATCAGTACCCAGCACCGAGCAGAGTGCTGGGCACAAAAGGTGAGAAAACAGAAGGTGCTAGACGGGGCCTGGCAGCCCGTTTGGATGAATATCACTATTATTTCTCCTGATATTTTTGCAGGTGGTGAAACCAGGAGCATGTGCGATCCCAGTTTCAGTCTTAATCTCTGACTCCACTGGCCTCCAAGGTAAATATTTAAAGTTAGTTTATAGTTGACACTGACTATGTTAATATCAGATAAGGGCAAGAAAACAAAAATCCTCTCATCAGAAGAGGTGATTAGGTTACAGTGAACCACAACAGTTACACCTGATGTTAATAATTTCACAGGGTAAAAATAAACAGCATGGGGAGTATTTGCGAATTGGCGTGAAATCTGTGCTCACCTGGCTGTTTTTGGTAACTTAAGTGCAGCCAGCAGGAACTTGAGCTGTATAACCGCATCTTCCCTGTGACCCCAGAAATCTCACACGCCCCGAATCCCGGTCCAGGTGCCCACAACCAGTTCTCTTCAAGATCTGAGCAACTTTGACCCAGGGCTGGGCTTTGCCGACTCATCAGGCCGCTGGACCCCCTGCAGGAAGGCCTCCCAGCGGGACCCTCTTCCTTCCCTGGGTACCCAGTACCCTCCTCTCTTTCCTCTGCCTCTTCTTCCACACAGCCAACCCTACTGCACAGCCTAGGAGAGAACTTTTGCCAAGATGCCAGGAACAGGCAGCAGATGATTAACACATCTTTCATACAGAACAAGTCTGGGCCCATAGGTCCACAGGTAGAGCATTTTAGAGTTGGACACCAAACCATTTCCTTCCCATCGATGCACAGGCAGGAATAACCACGCCAAGAGTGACTTTTTAAATGCCATTCTATACACGTTACGTTTTCCTCAGTGTTGTTTCTATGCATCATTTCTTTCTCTGCCTTGAATCACCCTCTTTTCCTCCTCTGTTTTGTTCTTTTTTTCTTGGTGGTTTTTGTTGTTTGTTTGTTTGTTCATTCTTACCCAGTCTGGTCTACCTGCTTGAGTCCCAGTCTCTCCTCTGTTTCCTCTCTCAGGCTGTGACGCTCTCTCAACACATAGCCATAAAAAAGCAGAAGGAATCAAATCCCATTAAGCAGGCTGCCCACCCTGAGTACACTGTTCTGGAAAGTTCTGCCATTTGCCCGATGCTCACAGACACAGGAACATGAGTCATCACTGAGATGCTGCTGCCACCCGCCTTTCTCCCCAAGCCTCCCTAAAAAAAGAGGAAATGGCCTCTGACTTTGGGATGTATGAACAAGAGCTCCACACACAGCACAAAGCCTGAGAACTTCTGCCTCGGACTTCCGCACTGGCTATGGGATGCTGGTCTTGTGTTTGGGTTTCAAACCTCAAATCTAAAGAAAAATGTCACTTGAAGTGTGATTTGTAGAAAGCAATAGAGAGAGGCTGACTCAGAAGGAAAAGCAAAGGTTAAATGGCACTGCTGTTTATGACTTCTGTCATTTTAAAAATAATTATACTTTTTCAAAGGCACGTTTTGGCAATGGAGAGGATGGAAATGAAAAGAGCTGTAATTGCTCTTAAAGAGCATAAAGCAATATTATGGAAGAAAGAAGATCAATTAGGCAGGCTGGTCAATAAAGCAGGAATGAGGTATAATTAAGCTGGTTCAAAGAAAAGTTTGATTAAAGATTACAAAAAGCTCTCTAATTATGAGGAGAGGCAAGGAAAATCTTCGGCAAGATTGCCAAAGGAGGCTGCACACTTTGTTAACCCTACAGATTGAAATGAGAAACCCAACAATTAGAGATGATTAGGACAAAACAACATCATTCCAACAATGGAGAAGCTCCACTCTCTAGTTAAAAGGATCTAAGACCAGCTTTAAAATCTTCAGCCATGTTCTTTCCAGATTTCTCAGAACCATGCGAGTGAGCATGTACGGCAAGACCAACCCTCAGCCCACTCCGCTGTGAGTGCAACTCGGCAAGGAAAGAGGACCTGGGAGCTTTTCTTCTCCAAGCTTTCATCCTCAGGATGCCAAACAAGACAGGTTGATAAAGGGTCCAACATCCACAAAGTCATCTGTGACAGATGTGATTTGAGGCAGATTGAACATGGAAACGATGAGAAATGATTAGAAAGTTAGTCTAGAACTATAAAACCCATCCATGGTTAAAAACTATTTTTCTGCTCCCTTTTATTCCAGCGATCTATTATAGAAAGAATTTATTTTCATTGGTTATTCAAAAAATGTTAGCATTCAGAATTCAGAAACGCTGAATCCCCTTTATTTCCCCTTGTTTTCTCTGCTGAGGAGGAGAAGACACACTACACACTCTGGAAAGAGGATGTCTCCAAAGCTCAAGTAGCTGTGGCTAGTTTTGGCCCCAGAACCCCCCAGGCACTGCAAGTGTCAGAGCAGACTTTGGAGATGTTCATATTGACCATCAACCAACAACTCCGTTCTTTGAAACCATCTCCACCTCTCCTGCTTCCGGGACCTGCCATTCCCATCTCCTCCTTTGCTGCAAAAGAGCAGCAGACTTCTGCAGTTGGCAGTGAACTGTACTAGTGTCATAAAGGAAAAGAAAATCTGTTTTAGAGAACAAGCAGTCAATTCCCCAAAACAAACACTTAAAAGTAAGCAGTGTCTTGGTTATAGGCTACTAGCAATGAAAGGGGCATATCCATGTGTGAATTTGCATTTGAATTCTCACCAGAGAGGCAGGCTCAGCAAACCAATTAACTAATTAAATCAATTAACCAAATGTGTAATTAACCTTGAGAACAGAGGTGTTAACAGAAGCACAACAAAGCACCCTCCTCCTTGAATTATCTGGTGGGTTTAAACCTTTCAGTTTCCATCTTAAAGGCATAGCCACGGAGAGGAAATATTCTCTGGGCATAAGACGGTGGCCAAGCAATTTCATCCCGTAGACTGGACGGAATCAAGCCGAGGGCTGTGCTTCCCACCCACTCCGGTCCAGCACCTATAAGTCACTGCACAGGAGTTTTGGAGAACATGGTCCATGAAACAGTGGCCCATTCATGGTCATTTCTTTTGAGAACACACATGTCCATTATTAAGAAAAGGGTAATAGCTAGAAATTTCCAAGCGGATCCCTCCCTGAAGATGATCAACACCTGGTCTTTCAAGCAATTGATTCTAAGAAAAAGGAAGCAAGAAAGGGATGACAAACTGTTTCAAACAGTCGTGGGAAGCCACGGTTTGGACTGAATTCCTACACTGGGCCCAGCAAACCGGACCAAACCAGAATGGAGTCACTTATGCTAATTGCCACGAAATCAAAATGAACTCTGAAACAAGCCAGTTATCCAAAACAAGAGATTCACAGCCACCAATCAAAAGAGACCTAGTTTACCTGAGCCTGTTTGTTTTAACCCTAAAAGAAAAATAACTTTGAAATGATCAATGTGCTTTTTGTTCCCTGTTTTCTGCTTTCTTCAGCACTTTTCTGCCTATAAAGCCAAACTCTTCTGCTCAGCTCATCAGAACACCCATTCTATTGTACAGAAGGAGGTGACTCCATTCTAGAATCACAAATGAAAACCAATTAGGGCCAGGTGTGGTGGCTCATGCCTGTAATCCTACCTCTACCACTTTAGGAGGCTGAGGTGGGAGAGGATCAATTGCTTTAGGCCAGAAGTTGGAAACCAGCCTGGGCAATAGCAAGACCCCTGTCTCTACAAACAAAAATGTTTTAATTAGCCAGGCGTGGTTGTGTGTGCCTGTAGTACCAGCTTCTTGGGAGGCTGAGGCAGGAGGATGGCTTGAGCCCAGGAGTTGGAGGCTGCAGTGAGCTGTGATGATGCCACTGCACTCCAGCCTGGCTGAAGAGAGCAAGATCCTACCTCAAAAAAAAAAAAAAAAAGTATAAAAGCCAAATAGACCTCTTAATTAAAATTGTTGTAATTTTGTATTTGGACAACTACTTCTAGAGGTTTGGTCTGTACACAGAAATCCCTGGGAAAGATGAACCTGTGGGTCTATAGGAATTCTAAAGTACTCTGTGCAATTCTGACATGTGGAAATTCATCTTTACCAAAACAATAAATTAAGGCCTTGCCGTAATTACTGTTAAGTAGCTCACCTTATAAAAAATTGGTTTTCAAGTAGCTTCAGGAATGTTACTTGGAATTAATGATGTGAAATACGCTAAGCTAGGACTGATGCATTTAAGTGGCTGTCATTTAGGGGTGGTGTGGCATTCACTCAGAAACAAAATTGCCAACAAAGAGTTATATGTTAAACAGCAAAGGGATAATACAGACAAGAGGAAAATGTCTATTGACTTAGTAAGATAGATTGACTTACACCATTACCTATGCCACTTCAGAAAAACCAAAATCTCGAAGGAGAGGTAACACAATCAAATCATTAACAGGGGAAGTGAAAGCTACAGTGTTAGGAAATGGGAAGCTTATCAGGAGAATAAATATGTATGTGAAATCTCATACTGGATTTTCCTGTTCCTTTTCTATAAAAGACGCCGTTTTGGACGTTGACCTTCGGCAAGATCAAAGCTCACCTGCACTAAGTCAGCACACAATTCCTAATCCTTAAGTAAAAAGATACACTTGTGAACCGTAACGCTCAGCCAAGCTCACAGGCTCTCCACGTAATCAGGGACTTAAAGTGCAATTTATAACCAGGCAAAGATGTTTGAAGAATCGAATTCCATTCACTAAAAACCCAAGGATCCCATTCCCACCCTGAGGTGCAGAGAAAGCACTCGGTATCCTTTCAGTTAACCTCTCTGGGCCTCAGTTTCCTCATCTGAAAAATGAAGGGGATTTTGGAACAGGAAATCTCTATGATCTGTCTCATGATTCCAGGAGATTATTTTTCTTTTCCACCAATAGAGGAAGAAACTTTCTGACAGCAAACATTTCTATTCCTACTATTTTAGATCAACCAGAACACTGAAAATTTGGTATGAAAAGCTTTTCTTAAGATAAAGAGATAAAATTTCCTTGAGAATAATTGCCAGTCTTGCTGAAACTTTAGCTGAGGAACTTATCAAAAAGAAACCACCTCATTTCAGACTGTGGACTGAATCCAGGGAAGGCAGATCCAATGCCTCACGAGAATTTAGAGTTACACAGTTGTTGGTCAGGTTGAGAGTAAAGAATGTGAATTTGTTTTTCCAAGATTCTCCAGGACCGTATGAGCTGGGACTCAATTTTTTCTTTACATCATAGAATTGAAGAAAACAAACTTCTAGAAAAAGATATGTATCATCTCTGCAAGGCCAAATACTGCCAAGTGAGGACTGGTCTCTACTCAGTCTGTTATTGTTCACCACTATCTTGTACCCCAAACAAGCTGTTGTCCCCACAGAGAGCCTTGGGGATGTCCGATGGCAGCAGGAGGCTGAATTCCAATTTTAAGTTCCTTCACACAAATAAAATACATTTTATCCTGTCTACCCCTATGCAAATTAAGTGTGTTAATACTGACATGGCATGGATTTGTTAAGAATTGTAATGATGGATTGATAATATTAAATGTAAGATGTTAATATCAAATATTAAATGTAATAACATTAAAATTAGATGTAAAATGTTAATATTAAAATGTTTGCTTAATTTCATTGAATATGTCCTGAGGCAATCCCAAAGAGATAAAAAGTAAGCCCAAGACAATTAGCATTGAAATGTATAAAAACATATACATTTAAATGCTATTTCTCTTGGACTTACTCATTCCCTAAACAATGGCTTATTGAACACTGGCTAAGGGACTCCCTAATTCTATTAGTAGAAATATGGATAGAATTGGAAAACCGTTCCTACCCTCAGGGATGTTGTAAACTACAATTATGTAAAGATCTTTACTTGGATAATTAACAAAAAATGTCAGTATTTAAAGCCACAAGAATCTTAACTTTTATACTCTGTGAATTGTGAATTGTATGGGGGTATCTTGTTTCTTTTAAACAACGAATGACAGGAAATATAGAAAAATTTGGTAAAGTATTCAAGCACGTGATAACACACAATTTTTAAAAATCATTGTAAGACAAATGGCAAATGAATTTTTGGGACACTGAGCATTCAGGACTTTAACTGCAATATTAGGATCAATACTAAATGTTTGCCTCTAGAAAAGAAAATAATGGTAAAAAATCGCAATGAGATATCACTTATCTCCAGTAAGAATGGCCTTTATCAAAAAGTCCCAAAACAATAAATGTTGGCGTGGATGCGGAGAAATAGGAACACTCCTACACTGCTGGTGGGACTGCAAACTAGTTCAGCCTCTGTGGAAAGCAATATGGAGATATCTTAAAGCGATACAAGTAGATCTACCATTTGATGCAGCAATCCCATTACTGGGCATCTACCCAAAATAACAAAGGACAATCTACAAAAAAGACACCTGCACTTGAATGTTTATAGCAACACAA
>VBSM01003039.1:19178724-19201329 GCA_008086735.1 Cheirogaleus medius
AGACTTGTTGGCTTTTTATGGCAGATGAACCTTTTCACTGACAGCCATTGACTCTCCACAATTGCAGTCATGCGACTGTATTTGTCATAACTATTATGTCTTTGGATAAATGTAAATCATGCACTAGGTACATTATTAAGCCCACTATTTACAGGAATGCTCTGGCAAATCCTTTGGCAAAGCAATACAATTTTTTGAAGTAAAACATGCCATTCAAGTGCTTTCTTTATAAATCTATTGTTTCGCTTTGCTAGGTTTGCTTAAAATAGCGTTTGCATATTAGTTATGGACATTTTTTCACATCAGTCTCCTACCTTGTTGCTATTTATTTCCTGCACTGGGAGTGAGCAGACCTCATGGCAATACAAAACATCTGCCAACATCTATTAAAGGGAAACCAAGTAAGAATAAACTTTGCTACAATTTCAGCAACTCCTTGTGCAGATGCTGGCAAGTAACAATCAGAGAGAGTGTGCCATTGCTTAAATGCACACACTGGATTCTGATGATCTGGCTTTAAATTCCAGTTGTGCTGCTTACTAACTGGAATTGTGCGCATCTCCAAATTTCGGATCCCACCTCTAAAAAATGTAGCATAGTGAGCTGTTGGGAAGGTTTAAATTAGTAACATAATGAATATGGTAAGTCTAGCATAGTACCTGCCACATAGTAAATTGCTGGATTAATGTTAGCTATCATTACCAGCATAAAAAGCTACCAATTTAAAAAAATAAAAGTAGGAGGCAGGGCACGGTGGCTCACGCCTGTAATCCTTACACTTGGGGAGGCCAAGGCAGGAGGATTGCTTGAGGCCGGGAATTCAAGACCATCCTGAGCAAGAGGGAGATCCCGTCTCTACAAAAAAATAGAAAAATTAGCTGGGCGTGGTGGCACCTATAGTCCCAGATTTGGGAGGCTGAGGCAGGAGGATCACTTGAGCCCAGGAGCTTGAGGTGGCAGTGAGTTATGATGATGCCACTGCACTCTAGCCCATACAACAGAGTGAGACCTTGTTTCAAAAAATAAATAAATAAAATAAAAAATTTAAAATTTTTTTAAAAAGTAAGAAAATGCTCAGAAATAGCCTCGGGGGACATTGCCTCATCCAAGGCAGCCTCTGCACCTTCCCCAAGTCCTTTCTCCCTCTCCAGCTGCAGAGAAGACTTCTGAATCAGAAGTTTCCACCAGCTCTGAACAAAGGTTGGCAGCGGTTTCAGGGCCTTCATCAATCCCGTCCTCATTGGCTTCCATCCACACTGTGCCAAGCGGAGTATCAACAGGATATGGAGTCATCTTCCGTGGTCCCAGCTGGCTTTGATTGTGCTGTGATGACTTGGCGGTTGCACACGCCAGATTGCAAGCATGTCTCAACTTCACCTCTTGAATGCAATGCTGTTTATATTTGCCCAGTACTTTTCTCCCCCTTGAGTCATTTGAAGATCATGCCAAACTCCTTGTTTCTTTTATCTGGATAGAGCCTTCCATATAGATATTTGAGCGTAGTTATTCTCACTGACATCTCGCAGATCTGGAAGAGAGTTTTTATAGCCACACAGCTGTTCCCTCACCACAGCCTGGCTCCACACAGAGCAAAAGTGATCCTTCCGAAATCTGAGCCGGATCGTGTCACTCCTCTGCTCCAAACTCTTCACTGCTTTCATTTCAGAATGAAAACCAACGTCCCTGGATGGCTTACAAGGCACCCCACAATCTCCACTCACTCCCATCTCTCATCTTCTTCAGCTGGCTTCCTTGTTAGCCGTTGAATACCTGCTGTTCCCTCTGCCTGGAGTGGGCTTTGCCCCCATCTCTGCGCCGGTCAGTTCCTTCTGGTCTCGATTGACACGTCACCTTCCCGGGCAAGCCTTCTCCTGTCCGCCCCTATAAAATAGGACTCTTCTTCTCACCCTCTCTATTTCCTTGCTCTGCACAAATCAGCACATACATATATTTGTTTATCGATTTATCAGATAACTCTCACACTAAAATGTAAAGTAGGTACCACGATGGCTTTTGCCGTGTTCGCCACTGTGTTGCCAGCACCTAGACCCCGAGGACACCAAGAAGGTGCTCAATAATTATTTAAAGAATGTTGAAAGAAGGGATTCGGCAGCAAGTAGGTATCTCATTCCGTCTGCAGATTTGCCCATCAAAGTGGTGCCTTGCTAATATCCTTTGTATCAATCTAGTTATCTTTCTTAACTTTCTTGTATTTTTAAAAATTACCTTCTATGCTTATTACGGATGACTCTAGATTTCTTTTCCTACTAATAGTCTGGGATACTTTATATCGCCCTCTACTCCTTGACTCTTTTTATAATAATCTACAGAACACTGTTTAACAAACTGTACAAATACATCATCCAGCTTTATAAATGCCTCTGTAGCTCAAAACGTTTCCCACAGCTGAGTTTAAGAAAAAAGTGCTTTTTACTCAAATGTAGCACACGATCTTGACTCTTAAGGTTTCAGGCCACTTCCCCCTCTTCTCCCACCCCTATCTTAACAATGGGTATATTATCTTGGCCCACAGGGATAGCAGCACTTCTTTGGGGTTTGCCTGGGCATTTTGGTGGTGCTCTGAAACTGTAGCAAAAATGCATTATAACTATATATGGCAAATCCTGCTGGTCTAAAGCCAAGAGGTTGGATGTTTTAATCTAGTTGTATCTTGCTTTCCTGTTCCTCCTTTTTTTTTTTTTTTTTTTTTTTTTTTTTTTTTTTTTTGAGACAGTGTCTCACTCTGTCACCCTGTAGAGTGCAGTGGTGTCAGCCTAGCTCACAGAAACCTCAAACTCCTGGGCTCAAGTGATCCTCCTGCCTCAGCCTCCCGAGTAGGTGGGACTACAGGTGTGCACCACCACACCCAGCTAAATTTTTCCACTTTTAGCACAGACGGGGGTCTCACTCTTGCTCAAGCTTGTCTCAAACTCCTGAGCTCAAACAATTCACCTGCCTAGGCCTCCCAGAGTGCTAGGATTACAGGAGTGAGCCACCACCCCCTGTCTCTGTTCCTGCTTAAAAGCATTGTCAAAGCAGAAAGTGGGTGGATATTATGGAATTTAAATCTCTATGAGAAAGATAAGGAGGGAACAGGATGAAAGTGCTGACAGGGTTGCATTGTTTAAAGGCAGAATGCTGAGAAAGAGAAACTTGCCCTTAGAGCACTTTCAAGTAATAATAATAATACACTTATCAGAAAGAATGATAACAAAGATAACAGGGAAATCTGGAAGAAATGAAAATAATAGAATTAACTTTGATTTTAGGGATTTAATTCATAAACATGCTAGAAAATTCCAAGTCTAACCCACACATCCCCAGCTCCTTGTTCCTTCTACTCTTTCTATTGGCGAGACTGCCTTACTCTTCTAGAACTGCCCCCACCTTGGAGAGGAGATAAAAAAAGTAAAAAGATATTAATTCCCTTCAGCAGCCACTCCAGGGGCTCACTAGCATGGGTTCTGGGGCTCCCTGCCGGGCTTTGAAACTTGACTCTACCTCCTACTAGCTGGGCAAGCTTTTCAACTTCTCTCTGCCTGCGTTTTCTCATCTGTTAGACAGCAATATTAATATTAATAATAATAGGACTACTTCTTAAGAGGATGACATGAGTTAGTAAATGCAAAGCACTTAGAACAATGCTGGCTACGTTGAAAGTGATCAATAATGGTAGTTAGCATTCCTAGTGGCTTAGGAATTTCTTCACTTTTTATTCATAAACTGAAAGTCAAGGATTTGGGATCTGCATTGGCTTTAAAAGGAACAGTGAACTTTCTCCTTCTCACTCTAGCTACATAACCCTCGCCCAGAGGAAGAGCCACTGAACTTCTCCCTATGCAAGGGGGGAGCTTTCCTCAAATGCATCTTCTCTTACCTGCACAATCAGGGGAAGTTTTCCTTCCTCCAGAGTATGCATATGTGAAGCGTGGCAACCTACTTAGAATTCTGATCATGAGACAGTGTTGAGAATGGTTAAACGTAGGCATTTTTCTACAGCTACTTGCTAGCTTCATTTTTGCCTCTCCACCTACAATGAGTGCACAGGATTATGATTCAGTTGTAAAGGTTTAATGCAATTGTGTCTCTGTACCTAGAACCTTGGCCATAAAGAAAATACACAAACCTCAAAGAAAGAAGCTACGTAGAGGAAGATCCTAGCTCAACTCCTTCACCATATGCTTTCCTCTGACCCGGTTGGCCCTGAGTGGAATGAATGAGATGAGGGGGCACAGCTCTTTGTTCCTAAAGGACAAGGCCGTTGGACAAAGATGGACAAAGGACAAAGATGTTGGTGCCGCTTAGTCCAAGCAGCCACAGAATGGACAGCCCTGGCAAACATCTGAAATGCCTCAGCACAGAGCATCTCGTAGAAAGCTAGATGATATGTTTATGTAATTTGTTAAACAAGCTTGCACTGACTACGGTAAAAAGAAAAAAACTCAAGGAGTGGAGGGTTATATAGCAATAACAATCTAGCTTCGTACAGCTTGATGTATGCTATGATTGAGGATGAAAATGCAATGTAAAGTCTTCACAATAGGAGAGGAAGGAAGCCTTAAACTTCCCAGTAATGTCTTTACAAAAAGAGCATCACTCGGGAGCTACCACACAGCTTATGAGAGAATGGGAGTGACATTTATTGAGTGGTATTACATTTGTTGAGGGCACATGCAACGAACATTACAAAAATTGTTCAATCATCAAACAATTTCGTGAATTAGCTATTGTTATGTCCATCGTAGTGATGAGAAATCTGAACTGGTACTTAACTTACCTGTGCAAGCCCTGAACTTACCTGTTCAAGTGTCACTGACTGAGAGAGGTGAAAGCCAGGAATGATGGATGGGGAGTTTCAGGTCGTTCTTCTAAGTGATACGTGTCGGGATATTAATCAATGCCGTAGACACAGCAGGAATCCAACTGAAGCAGATTCGCTTCTTCAAATTGTTTGACCACAATTCAGTTGATAGACCTTGAGGTTGAAGAAAGGGTAAAACAGGTGAATGAAACTGTGGCAAAGCAAACAATGAACGGAGGCAAGAGCCTGGAAGATCTTGAATTCTGAAAGTAAGCTTAGATGTGTTCACAGAAGTTAATGCCATGGTCGGACAAGACAGCAGGGCTGGCAGGTAAGCAGCTGCCCAGGAGGATGGGTTTGGTGCACAGGTGAACTTAGAGAGGACATTCGTAGGTGAAGGAGGATTCTGAATCACTTTTCTCTGAACTTTCTTGTGACTCCTGAAATAAGTTGGTGACTGGAGAACAGGGAAGGGGTAGGGAACACAAATGCTTTTAGAGGAATTCTCCTGCAACCAACAGCAGGCGGGAAGGGAAGAGCAAGTCTCCCAGGAGCAGTGGCATCTGCTGCTCCCACATGTGCCTTTAAACAGTGCTGCCCGAGACGCCCGCCACTGCCCATGTGTGACTCTGCAAATTTAAAATTTAAATTCAAAAGCAAAAAAAAATAAGTTTAAATTCCTTAAAAGCAAACGAAACTAAAAAGTCAGTTCCTCAGTGGCACCAGCCACATCTCAAGTGGTAGGTCAGTGCAGATATCAAACATGTCCATCATCACAAAAAGGTCCACGGGACAGAGCTGCCTTTTAGATGTTCTCCTGGATCTGCTTCTGGATCATCTGCATGGTTTTCAGCTGAGCACCGTGACTCTCTCCGAAAATGGACATGGTTAGGTGTGGCTGGATACCCCGGATCCCAGCTCTCAATGGTTTACAGGGTATTCGCATCAAGGGTTTTCCCCCACTGGCTGTTTCCTTTGTCCTGGAGCTTATGAGAGTCACTCTCCCAGCTGCAGCAGTGCATGACAAGCTCCTCCTGGCTCAGATTTCAGATGCAGTTTCCTCTCGAAAGAAGAGTCCCTGACTCCCCTCTCCACTGTTCCTGCCATTTACCCACCTTGAGGCCCTGAGCCAAAGGAATTTCCCTGGGAAGGCAGTTAAGGGAGGAGCTGGAGTCCAAAGGGTGGAAAGGTCCCTCCGAAATTTATTATGGCCCTTAGATGAACCCCCAATCATGCATGAGTGCCCTCTTTCATGCCAGAAGAAACAGCCTTCCATGCCGACAGGGAGGGGGAGATGCTCAGATATCACTTGCAGCCTCACCTTCAGTGCACCTGAGACACACTGATGTACAAAACCTAATGTCACTCCAAGCAGAGAGTGAGACAGAGAGACCCTCTGATTCTCTACAAACATCGTTCCCTATGGCCACTGGGTTGCACAAAGTATCCCATTCCAACATGCAACCTATTTGGGAGTTGGGATTATAGAAATACGTGATATCTCTCACTCGCTTGCCCTCCTCTCCTACTTGAGAAACCCTCCAGTAGAGGCACTTGTTTGGGTTTAAACCAGCATATGGGTGCACAGATTCTAGAAGAGTGAGGATGGTCCACTGGGGAAAGCAAGAAAGTCCTGGATTTCAGTTCATTGGTTTTCACATCAGCGCTGATTCATCACATTTATTTAGAATCTTATTGTGGATTGGAGACGCACACAGGGGAGGGAATATCGGCAATGTACTTCTTGCATATAAAATGCAGGTCTCCGGGGGTCTTGAGATTTTATTAAATCTCAAGGGAAGTAGCGTTACTTAGTCTAAATCCCCACCGGATATGGGAATCCCCATGTCATTCCCAAATCGAAGTTCTCTCTAGACTCTGCTTGAACATGGCAGAGATCCATTTCTTGTTCATTCAGACCACCCGGGATCAGCACAAATATGTTCCATCACTCTCTGCTAGATTTATGTGGGATATGTATGTGGATGAAAATACATGCCTCTAGGTTCGGTATCTCATAATCCCTAATAGTCAACCAGAGTGCAGGCTCGCCCGTTTGTTGGATGTGTGCAGTTTGACACTTCCTCAGCCTTTCCCCCTACAATTAGAGGATAAACTTCTCCTTTGTCTATTGCGTGATTCTAGAGAATGGTTCAAGTTCCTCTCTGCTGCCAATTTTCGAAAGCGTGGGTGGCAGAGATGAATATAGGCAGTATTTCTATAGTGGCAATGACTGTGATTTTTATATTAGAAGCCAACTCTTGTCATCTGATACAGCCTCAAGAGCCAAAATCCTGGCAGAAGGAAAGCTGATGAAGGCAAGTCAGAGAAGTTCTGCCTTTTCCGTGCACTAGAATAGGATGTTTGTGTCTCCTCTCGAGCCTGATAAACTTGTACAAACGGGTTTAGAGCCCCATTACAACCAAGCGGCTGACGGGCACAGCAAACATAGTTCAATGTTGAGAGCACACTTGCTTTCCTTGGTAAAACAGTAATGAAAAAACAATGAACACAAAAATACCCCTGCCTTCAAGGGAAGTATATAGTATCTTGATCATATTAATTTTTTAAATGAAGGAAACAAAACAATTCAGGATGTATTGAAGCTCATGTTAAATTAGAATTTATTCTAATATTCTAGAATTTGAGCATTTATTAAACTGCTAAATTGAGTAACAATATGGACTCCTTGAAAGTCAAAAGATAGACTAGGACCTAATGTGTTTTAAATGTTTATGGGCATCAAATATTTAGTGATAGTGACTCCTAAGAGAACTAAGGATCACCCTATGAATCGTGATGAATCACTCATGAATCTCCCTATGTTTCCAATGATGGATGGTTATGGAGAAATTTCTGATCTTCTGATCTTTGATGAAGGTCTAGTGGTTTTGCATAAGAGGTGCTATTGGCCTTGTATTTATATGATGTGTTGCAAACCTATTCTCATGCCTTGAAGTTGGACTTTAAAAGAGCAAGGATGTTAGGTGAAAGAACACATATATTGTTTGCAATTCAATACTAGATTTCTATGACTTCTTTATGGTTTTGGTTTTTTTGTCTCGGGTGGTTGGGGCAACATATTCCTCATCTTTCTAAATCCTTTCTAAATCTGCCTCCTGCTTCCTCTTTCTCATTCATTCTTCTCACCTGCTCTTCTTTTCCTTACTCTCTTCCCCCACAGATGGCCCAACTCCATAAAAAATCAGAGCTATGTTCTAGGCTTTGGATTTGGGGCCCAACTTTGAAAAACCTCTAGTGCATGAAATGTGTTGACTTAAACCCACTTCCAGAGGGTCTGGCTGCAAGCTCCTCTGAGCAGAGCAGAGCGAGCCCTCTCCCTGCAAAAACCCAGAACACGCACTGGCTTCTCACCTTCTCCTTTCAAATCTTACCTCTGTCCTTCAGGGTGTTTCCACACAAGTGGTTTAAACACAAATCTCCTAACTTTGTTCTTATGTGAAAAGAGGACACAAACCAGTTTCAGATCCCAGAGGCACCCTCTGCCTCCTGATTTGTTTCCATTTTTAAAATCAGCCTGAAATGCTAGACATTTGATCCAATAAATCAGGTGTAGGGAGTCAAAGGAACCGGTCTCCAGGGGTTGGTTTTCAGGCCGCATAGCATGCTTACCCTAGAAAATATGAGATGTTGTGCTAACAAATTCACTCTGGGAGGAGATGTGAGGTCAGAACACAAGTTCTCCATTGTAAATTCAGCTGGAATTGAGTCCCCAGCACCGACATCTTTTTTGATGAGCAGGACTTCTCACTTAATCATACCCAGGAGAGACCTCCCAGTGCAAACCTTGACAGTTCCCTCTCCTGAACCCTCTGCTGTGGCTGTTTTTATGTCCTCTGGACAATGTGGAGTTATAAAAATCTTTTATCTGCGCATTGCACCACAGTTTTCAAAGGGCTCTCACGGACGTGGTCTTATTTAGCTTTTGCGAGGGCCTGTGGCCTCATAGTGGCAAATAAAGAGAACTAGACACAAGGCGGCAGTGCCCTCCCGGCCAGAGCATGAGCTCTGGGGTCAGAATGACCTGAATTCAAATCCTGACTCTGCCATTTCCTAGCTGTGTAGCCTTGGGTAAACTATTTCATGTCTCTAAGCCTCACTTTTCTTATTTTCCAGAGGGAGATAATAATAGTACCTGCTTTACAGCGTGGGTACAGGGCTAAAGGAACCCATAGTGCTCTAGCCCAGGTGACAGAGCAAGACCCTGTCTCACAAAAAGAAGTCTTTTTAAAAAAAAAATCAGACAAATGTCTAAGCTGAACGTAAAGTAAATACAAGCTGAACAAGCTGTTAATCTGCAGGGAAAGCCCTGTGATGTCTTCCACGCTGCTTATACTGGTAGTAAAAAGGGAAATAAATGATCACAGAGATTCAACTCAGGATGTCTTTCAACTGATGGTTTTTCTCTGGGTATTTTTCTGTGTGCAACAAGAGAAAAGTTCTTTTCCTCACCCGTTGATTGACTGACTGCTGTGTGATGGGGATTCTCTCCACCAGTATCAGTGGTTGCCTTTAAATATTGTCTGCTACCATCCCAGTCCCAATCCCTCTCTGGCCCTAATATTTACCTAAATCATAAGGATTTAGTGAGAGTAAATAAAGCAATTTGAGGAAAACGTCCCCTCCCCAAGTTGACTAGATGAATACGCCAATTGTCTGAGAGAAGTGAATTGATTTATTGATCTTGGCCCTCAAGTAAAACATGAGTTTGGATGAGTTAACAGCATTCGTAAGCGTTTGCTCTTATCCGGGATGTATCTAAAGTTCCTGCAAGTAAAATTGCCTACGATTTTCTGCACACTGCTTTTTAATTGATCCTAGCTGTTTGGCTTTCTGTTAGGCAAAAACAGCTCACCTGAGAGAGACAAATTTGTGTTTACTGAATTCTACAAACCTCAGTTTCTTGAGAGGTCACGTACCTCATCTGTGATCAGTCAATTTAATGTGTATTTGGCTGAAAGTTTTAGCCCTAGTACAGATTTATTATAATTATTACAGTATAATGAAAGGGAATGCTGTCATTAATGACATCCACTCATACCCAAATAAATGTTCTTTCTCTTTTATTTCCTGTCTTTTGCTAGAGTACTGTTTGTTCTACATTTTGTTAGATTCTCCAAATAATCAAGTCACATATTTAAATAGTTGATGTTTGCTAAGTACTGACATTTCTGCTACTTTAGACATGAGGATAACTTCCTTTTAAGAAGTTAACAAACGCTCATGTGTGTGCACGCATTTATGCTCAATCACTGCACACTAGACAATAAATACTACCACTCCTTTTGCAACCTAAGCAAACACTGGGGAGAAAAAATAACTCTGGCTTACAGGCATATTTTCATTCTCTAACAATGAGCTATACAAATTTCCGAATCAGCCTCCTTACCCGTAAGTGCATGAACAAACCTTGCTCCCCTTTGTAACAGAGGAGATGGAGGGAAAGCTCAATTCGCATTTTATGTAATGTCACAAGGCCTGGTCCAATGGGGCATAGAAGGGTGGCAGAGTTGAACTTGGTCTTCCTTCTGTGGCTGCCTCCTGGGTGCTTTGGTCTTTCGAATACGAGGGCCTGGCCTAGCCAGGCAACAGTGGAGGAGTAGGCTCCTGAGCCACGTTCAGGGACATGAGAGCTCACGACAACATTTCCTCTCCCCACACCCCCAGTACTGCTCCAAAAAGGACCAGGCCCCCAAAGAAGAGGAAGGCCCGCACCCAGGAGCTGTCAGTCAAGGGGAAGGTACACAGGGTGAGAAAAGATAAAAGAAGAAGTCTGTAGAAAATATTTGAGGTTTCTTGTTTTAATGAAATACCCTGTCTCTGTCAACAGCACTAGAATTGCCGCAGAATTCCGTGTGTTTCAGCCTGCACCATGCAAACAGGAGTTTGCAGGTCTGCAGATATCAGTTTTTCCCATCTTCTGAGGTTACTATTTTATTTTAAGACAAAGCTAAAATACTCCCTTGTTAGCTCAGTGTGTGCTTTGAGAAGTCTTTTGCAATGTGGCATCTTCTGGAAGCTCAGGGCTGTACCAGGCAATGACTTGCCCTCAGCCAGGGATGGCTCACATTCATTTCCTTAATGGATCTCATTCTACAAATGGGGATTCGCAATATGGAAAGGGTTCGGATGGCTTGTTTGCACATTAGAACCAAGGAAAGAGCCGTACACCCCTCCCGTACCTTCAGACCTTACCTTTCTGAGGTTTATTGACTAAATAAAATAAAATTTTCTTATTGTCACCAGGCAGGGATACAACAGGGTAACTCTATCTAAAATTAAAAGGTTTCTTTCATCGAAGAAACTCCTGCCCCAACCCAATTTGACCCACATTCGTTACCTCATGAAATATATTTTTAATTTAACACAAATAATCATGATATTGACAGAATAGGCTGAACAATCATAACCCATCATGCTCTATCTTTATGAAACAGAAAAGAATTTCTTTTAAGGAACCACATATTAAAATGGGAGGACAATGCTTTGTTTAGTCTAATGTCAATGGAAATTAAACAAAAAGTGGCTCTCCAGTTGACAACATCCAGAGCATTTTGTAGAGGCAGCTTCACAGTCTGTAGAGGCCAGGTGGGACTGGGAAGGAAGTCTTGATTTCCTCTTTCTGCTGATTAAGAGTCTAGCACTTCAGAGCGCAGTTCCAGATGCGGAAGGAAGATCTTATCGTGGCCCTTGGACAAGCTCCATGGTCACAGTGGTCCTTGTTTCCTCCACGCCAAAAAGAAAGAAATAACGTTTAAAGTTCATTCTGGTTTGTCACCTGTTCAGATCCCAAAGTCCATTCCTTATCAGCATTTTTTGAACCTATGGGAATATTCTGAAGGATTGACAGCTACCCACCCAGTTACCCTAAAGAAGCTGAGATCCCCCAATAAAATTTTAATATCTCATTTACCTAGTACCCTTGGTTGTCCCCATATTCACAAGCTCTAAATTAACGTAGAACCTGAACTATTTACTATTCCCTGCCAATAAAAATATGACATTGAATTAGGTTCTACTAGTTTAGGCAGAGCTTTCTTCAAATCGGTATATTTATACATTAATGAATTCCAGTTTTATTGGAATATGAGCAAAGAGTATGGCCTCCAAAACTTTCACTTCCACTTTTTGGAATTTATTAATGTTTTCTTTATGGCCAATTACATGACTTTTATGTAAGTGCCCATAGACATAAAAGAGCATATATTTTCTGCAGGATATAAAGTCACATATATATATAGTGTTGAGGGTGTTAATTATATTTTTCATACATATTTTTCCTTATTTTTATCTGCTTGGTCTATTAAACTCTGAAAGAGATATAGTACAATGTCCCAGGGCAATGTTTTTGTTTTTAAATTCTCTTTATGTATCTATGAGGTTTTGCTTTATGTATTCAGCTTTTATGTTGTTTTGGTATAAAGGCACATGACTATAATAAATTCTTGTGCCTTGTATATTTTTATCATTAAATAATATTTCTCTTTGTCCCATTTATTATGTAGATATATTTTCATTGAAGCTCTATAGCTTCAAATCTCATTTTAAACTATTTGCTTAAATGACATGAGAGTTATCAAATGTAAAAAGAGCAATATTTTCTCTGAGTTATTATGAACAAAGACTGGAGAAAATTAACAGTTGTTATGTTAAGGAACTATATTATGAGTTAATTATTCTTTAAATCCATTTTTAAAATTCTGATTATATATGTGCAATAAACTGAAATAATTTTCAAATTAAATGAATATTTTTCTGGTTTCTAGTCACTATTGATAGGCATAGGATAATAACCATCATCCCAGAAGAGAAAACTTACCTGTTGTTACTTCCAACTTCCCTGCCATCTGTTCCTTATCCGTTCATCATCAAGCAATTTAATTTTGAAAATAAAGTAGGTGTGTCTGGCTACTCCCTCTGGGCAATAATTAATTTCATTAAAGCCACCCGTATCTAGTCAGCTGCATTGCTTCTCAAAAGGTGAGGAGTCATCACAAAGCTAAAGGAGTTGGAGAAAGAAGCAACCCACTTAATTCGTTGGCTTCTTCTCAGTAACCTCTTTCCTGCTCAAGGGAACAGTATGACTTTGGTCCGAAAAGGTTGGAACGAACTGATCCTTTTTGTAAATATTAGAAATAGGAAGTCGGGCAAGACGTTATAGACTACAAGTACAAGGCGTTCTCTCCATTGATAAGTTGGATAGACTGATAAACTGGCAAGTCAACGATGCTTTACTTTCTGATTTGACTTTCTGGGAAATGGAATAATGGCTGCTGCACTCTCAAGCAACAGAATGTCGACAGTAGGAAAATTTTGTCAGTACGTAGCCGTGTCCTCTTCCATCCTTTAGGCAAAGAACCTATAAAAGTTGGTGCAATATTTCCAGTATTCCACTGCCCTAGAAATGTCAATAAATGCATTTATACCCATTGTATACTTTGGCAGTGCACTCAAAGCAACTCTGTCAGTAAACGGACCTTTATCATTTTGGGTGACAGCTGGAAGGAAGTCTTTAGAAATTTCTCTAGAGGGTAAAGTAGGATGTCAAAGGAATTGCAACTTTTAGCATGAGTCTCAAAGGTGCCAAGTTCACACATGGCTGAAAGATGTTTAATCCCTGATCGAGCAAATGGAAACGAGATGATCAAAAGGATTGCAGAGGGTACCGGTTCTATTACCCCAGACTAAGCTCTTCACATTTCTACAAAAAGTATTTGGAGATTACTTTTTATTTGTTTTAACTGTGTACCAAATAGAAGTGTTCTAGATACAGATCATCCAGGGAGGAAAAACATAGAAAAGAAAGTAATTAGTGCTCAACAATGATAATATCATTTTATTTATTTATCTTCTTACAGAAACTTATACCAAGGAAAGAACTGCCTTGGAACCCTCAGTTCATTCAGAGATTTTTTCTGATTGCATGAAACTTCAATGGTCAGAGGCAAATTTTTCCCTCAGTTAAGTAAAAACAATTACCCATTCTTTTCCATCCATTTCTTTATATATTTGATGTTCAGTCTGCTTCCAAACATGCAAAAAGGTCATTTCTACACTCATACTCACATAAGCATTATTCAGAATAGCCAAAAGGTAGAAGCAAACCAAGTGTCCATCAACAGATGAATGGATAGGCAAAATGTAGAATATGCATAAAGCGGAATATTATTCAGCCTTAAAAGGGAAGGAAATTCTGACATGTGCTACCACTTGCCAGAAACTTGAGGACATTATGCTTAGTGAAATGAAATAAGCCAATCATAAAAAGACAAATATTGTACAATTCCACTAATATGAGATACTTATGGTAGTGAAAATCATAGAGACAGAAAATAGAATGGCACTTGCCAGAGGCCAGGGGAATGAGGAGTTATTATTTAATGGGTACAGAGTTTCAGTTTTACAAGATGAAAAGAGTTACAGAGATGGGTGGTGGTGATGGTTATGCAACACTATGAATGTGTTTAATAACACTGAACTGAACACTTAAAAATGGTTAAGTTGCTAAATTTTATGTTATGTGTATTTTACCACAGTAAAAAAAATGTGGGTAGTTGCTGATTCTAGAAAAGAAGGTAAATTTCCTCAGCAGAGGCAAAGAGAGTACAATTCGTGATCAATGTTGTTGGGAGAAAACAGCTTCTCGCCAACCAGACATGCCTCCGAACTGGAGATGCTGAAGAGTCCGTGATGTGCGTGTTTTTCATTTAAACTTAACTGTGCCTTCCTGGGTCAAGCCAGGATCCAAAATGTTCAGAGAAAGCAGAACTTCATGTGATGTTTTGAGTCCAAACAGAAACAGGAAATTCCAGCGACCTCTGGAAAGAGAACGAGTTCCCTTGAGAAGTTCTCACTTAGTTTTCCATATTGAATGAGTTCTGAATGACATCCTGAAACACATATGAACTGTCTCAATCGCCACATATCCTCAGTGTTGAGTAAAGTTCAAACAACTCGGAATTATTTTAAGACTTAAGAGTATATTGCATTGCAGACAGGAAAAGTTAAATTCTACCCTGATTATAGAAGAGATGAAAGTGGCTATTCATATTATTTACATAATCTTGCCTACCTGAAAAAATGGAACCACTGAAGCCATTCTATTAAGTATAATATGATGGTGCTCCTTATTAAAATAAGTACATAAGTCACAGGAGGTGGCCAATGTTATCACCCAGAACTGTCCAGCTAGGTTAATTACTTATCTCTTAATGGAATAGAAATGAGGAAAGGAGAGGGAAAAGAGAAGTAACATTTATTTAGCTCTGTCTGTGTGTTTGTATTCAGCTAAATTCTTTATGTAACTTCTTTTATGGAGTTCTTGTGACATCTTGATAAAATGAATATTATTATTTTTTAATTTCTACAGTTAAGAGAATTGAGACTTAGAGATGTTAAATAACTTGTCCACAGCTTTCCAGTTAAGAAGAATCTGATTTTAAATCCAGATTTAACTGGTTCCAAACCCTGCCAAGTTAGTAGTATCCATCCAGTGTTTGAAGGAGGAAATGAGCACAAAAGGAACAGGGCAGCACTGCTCAATAGAAATGGAATGTGGGGCATATATAGAATTTTAAGTTTTCTTGTAGCCACAATAAAAAAGTATAAAGAAGTAATAAAATTAATTTCAATAATATATTTTATTTATCCTGACACATCCAAAATATTATCACTTCAACATGTAATTGGCATAAAATTAAGACATTTGACATTCATTTTTTTCATAAGACTTTGAAATCTAGTATATAATTTATATTTATAGTTCATCTTAATTCAGATTAGCCACGTTTCAAATGCTCAACAGTCATATGTGGCTCGTTCCTACCATATTAAACAGCATCACTCTAGAGCACCAATATCTTGAAGATTTATACTATTCACAAATTTGGTCATTATAATTTTGTCTTCATCTAAATTACCTATTAAAATATTGACCAAGACACGTTCCTCAAAAGGTTAACTTAGAGTTGTCACCTGACCTGGCAAGCTCACTTTTAGGTATATATCTTAGAGAAATGAAATGAAATGAAAGCGTTTAGAGAGAAATGAAAACACACATCTACACAAAAATCTGTACATGAATGTTCATACCAGCATTATTCAAAATAGCCAAAAAGTGGAAACAACCCAAATGTCCATCAACTGATGAATGGATGAATAAAGTGTGGTATATCCATAGAATGGAATATTATTCAGCAATAAAAAAGAATGAGGTCCTGACACATGTTACAACACAGATAAACCTTGGAAACATTGTGCTAAGTGAAATAAGCCAGTCACGAAAGACCACATATATTATATGCTTCCATTATGTGAAATATCCAGAATAGTCAAATCCATGGAGACTGAAGGTAAGTTAGTGGTTTTCTAGGGCTGGGGAGGTTGAGTAGATATAGGGGGTAACTGCTAATGGATCTAGAGTTATTTAGGGAGGTGTTGAAAATGTTCTAAATTATGTCATGGTGATGATTACCTGCTCTAAAAACCATTAACCTCTACTATTTAAATGGGTGAATTGTATCATACATAAATTATCTCTCAGTGAAGTTGTTACATTAAATAAACAAACTCATCTGAACCCTTAAAAGAATATTGAGCAAAGCAAAGGCTTAAATAGAAGATTTTAAATAGATATTTATCTGCTAAGCCACAATCATTAGATGCGATGTTTCTAAAACTACTAGTAGTCCTCCCTATACCATTGTCGATCCTATGTTCCTGGTCTTGTCTTCAAGAAGAACATCCATCCAACAAACTATCTAGAAAAGTAGACATGGAAAGAAATAAACAAACATAAGCCACTGTGAATAGTCCTAAACGGGGAATCAGTACATAAGCTCCATAAAATGCTCACAGGAAAAAAAGGTCAACGTAGTGTTTCCTGGACCTACCAGTGCAGTGACTCTACCAAACGGATTGATTAGCATAATACGTCATGGTTTGTTTTTAGTGACATTATACTACGTCATGGGAACCTCATTTTTTTTTAAGTATTGTACTGTCAAGTACAGATCACATCAAATTTTCTGTTTCAGAATTTTGCTAAGTTTCCTCTTTATGCCCATTGGTCAATAGATTCCAGACTCCAGTTCTTCCCACTTTTTAAAAATGTTTGACAGTTCCAGTCTTGAGGACTTTTCTAATTTGCTGACGATGCCTCAGTGAAAGGACTCTGGTAAACAAAGAGCTGTCACAATTTAACTGACACTTGTGCACTAAGAAATATGTTTACACATGTTTGCAGCAGCACCGTTCATAAAGGAAGCAATTCAAGTGTTTCTCAACAGCAGGATGATTAAAAGGTACCGGTTTTCCACAACGTGGACTATCCCACAGCAGTGGGATGAATGGGCCTGTTTCACACACCGGTATGGCTGAATTTCCAAAACAATGTAGATAAAGAAGCAAACTATACGGTGTGATTTCACATAAAGTTTCAAAATAGGCAAAACTAAATACCTGTACACTATTTATTACTACATACACACACACACACATACACATACACACAAAAGCAAGGGTATGATTAACACAAAATTCAGGAAAGTAGTTATCTCTGGGGGCGTTGGGGGATGATATGCAATCTGGGTGGAGCACACAAGAAGCTTCTAGAGTACTGGTGATGTTCCATTTCCTGGCATAGATGGTGGTTTAAAAGCTATTTATTGTGTTGTTTAAACTACACATATATTTTTTCACATGCTGCTTGTATATTTTGCAATGAAATAGTGAATCCACATTCTGGCACATGAAGCAGGTTCTCATAGGCATACACCATTTTATGCCCGTATTATTCTGGTTTATTGGTCTGTAATAGATCCTGCATTAGCTGGATTCTGGAATTCAATGCTACTTAAAATATATAGATTTCTTTGTCAGCGAGGAGTTTTAGTGTTGGCAAGATATTTGAGATAGAGGATTCCTGGAACCTCAGAAGGTTTGCCAAGGGGCAAGCACAAGCCTCTCACCTCAGCCCTGCTCTGGCTTATGGCCCGGCCAGACCACCCCCAATGCAAGCAAGGTCAGGGAGCAAGCAGAAGATATGTGGTGAGGCCTGATACTTTCCTTTATTAAATCTTTATCCTTAGACATCAAAACTCCCAAAAATGGGGAGTGGAAATCATACTAGTCCCTTGGGCAAACGATAATGGAAGAAGCCCCAATCTGCCTACTCATCCTGATCATAAATATTGCTTCTAGACACTTGCCTGAACAGAAGCCCAAAAGAAACTTTGGCCCAGGTGTTGCCTTTGCATTGAGTGGGCTGGTTTATCTGCCAGTGCGCAGGGCTGTTAGGTTGAAGGAAAGGGTGGCTGCTGCTAACGCAAGGATTCTCACTCTCCCTGTGATGAACCAGCCAGCCAGATTCCAAGTGCAGATTGCAGTCAATTCTAAATACAGCAGCAACCACACCCATTTATATCTCAAGAAATATTCAGATTCCTACTCTGTAAGAAGTAATGTTTTTACAGGATAGAAATCCACTGAACAAAGAAAAACAAAAGCTTTTAAACTACTCCACAGTAAGATATTCCCAAGAAAAGACATTTTGGAAAAGACAGACAAAACAATGATATTTCAAGAATTCTAAAATTGCTTTTAAGTAAATGAAGGTATCTTTTCTAAATCCAAATTTGCATGGGTGTGCATATCTGTGGTTCCCAAAGCTCAGCTGTCTGTCCTAGATCGGCTGTCCCACAATGAATTCATGATGTGGAGGTCTTGCACAAAATGCCTAAAATAACCTAATTCTGTCCTATTGTCCTGAAAATATTGATTCTTAAGAAAAAGGAATCAGCGTGCAGATAGGATATGACCTCATATTCCCATCAATCAGGGTCATTGGAAGAACACGTTTGGTTTATAGTCACCCACTGCAGATTCTGATCAGTGTGGTCTATCCTTCCAACTGAGTGTTTGGGATCAGAAAAGGAATTAAAACTACTATGTTAATATGTAACTTTTACTTCAATCTTTAGTGTGGCTAATGGCCATGTTTTTCACCCATTTGAATTTGTTCTTTCTCATAGATCTGTGGTTCTCAGGCCTGTCTGTACATCAGAATTGCCTAAATAGTTTTTAGGGATTTTTCCAAAACAAAAAACACAACTACTACCCTGTCCTCATCCTCAAAGACTCTGACTGAATTGGTCTGTGGTAAGAGCACAGGACCTGTACTTTTTTTGTTTTAGAGACAGGGTCTCCCTCTGTGGCCCAGGCTGGAATGGTCGGTAGGATAATAGCTCACTGCAGCTTCAAGCTCCTGGCCTTAAGTGATCCTCCCTCCTTCCGCAACCTCCCAAAGTGCCAGGATTACAGGTGTGCACCACCATGCCCAGCCCCCAGGACCTGTACTTTGTTAAAACTCTCCAGATGTTTTCTTAAAGCAGGGCCAGGGTTGAAAAACAGGGTTTAAAGGCCAAGTGAAAACATGGGAAGATCAAAAGGAGCCATGAACCAGAGATTTTTTACTCAAGATGTTTCCTTATTTATGTTTAAATTTTGGGAAAGGAAGAGTGGAAGAAGGGATGCCTTATTGAAGCTCAGAATGACACTGTGGGATAGAACATGGAGCCGTGGGCTTGAGGGAAGGCCTGAATTGAAATTTGATTCCACCACTTTGCAGATGTGTACTTTGGGGCTAAAAAAGAAAAGACAGGAAGTGATGGGGAGCCTACTTAAGTGTCAGTGAGGAGACTTAGGAGCTCCGTCCTCTGCTGACAGCGTGGCTGGGAGTGTAGATAATGATTAAGCTTTGGAGTTAGTTGGACCTAGGTCCCAATCTGAGTTCTAATTTTTTAGCTTCCATGACTTTGACACAATATATTCTCACCTATAAAACTGGAACCTTGATAGTAGGTACCTCCTAGGGTTCTTGTTAAAGATGGAATCTGGACCTAGACCCTCTAGCTCCAAGACTACACGTACTTCCTCGGCAACCTCATCCAGTCTCCTGGCTTTAAATGTCATCAATAATGCTTGTGATTCCCAAACTCAGAGCTCCTCCAGCTCCAGACCACTTCCCTGAACTTTCAATTCATATATCCAATATATATATATTTTATATTTCTGGTGGAATGTCTAATAATTGCCTCAAATTTAATGTATGTGAAACTGAGCTACTGGTAACTATCCACTTCCTCCAACCAACCAGCGCCTCTCAGAGTCTTCATCAATCTCAATAAATGGCAACTACATTCTTAGAGTTGCTCAGGCAAAAACTTAAAGTCATCCAGACTCTTCCCCTATAGCCCACATCTAATCTGTCCGTGAATCTTGTCAACTCTACTGAAAACATATACAGAATCTGACCACACCCCACCTCCTCTGTGCCGCCAGCCTGGCCCAGGCCACCACCCTCTCTTGCCAGTGTAACTTGCTACACCCCTTACTGGTTTCCCTGCTCCCACCCTTGTCTACCAATAGTCTATAATCAACCCTGAAATCAGAGTAATTTTGTTAAAACATGCCAGATTATACTCTTACCTGGGCAAAACTATCCAACAGCTTCCCATCCCATCTCATGCTCTGTCCATGGTCTGTCCATGGCTGCCCCATCCTCACCTCCCTGTCTTCATCTCATAGTCCTCCTCTTTCACTCTCCAGACACATGGAGCATGCCAGGGACAATCTTGACTTCTCTCCTTTGCCCTTGAAGCTCACTCCCTCTCTTCTTTTGCGTTTTTATCTGCTTGGTGGACCTTTCCTGACCACTCTATTTAAAATTGCAAAGCACCTCCTCACTGCCATCAGCTCCACCCCCACCCAGAACCTCTCTGCCACCACTTCTAATGGACCGTAGATCTCCCTTGTCTGTCTTATTTGCAGTCTGTCTCCTTGCACTAGAATACAAATTCTGTGAAGGCAGAGATCTTCGTATTGTCCAAAACTGTCCCCTTAGCACCTGTAAGATTGCCCAGTACACATTGGATGTTTAATAATATTTACTGAATGAATGAGTAAGTAAATAAATGGAGTACTTCCCCTTACAAACTGTACCCGGGAAGACAGCCATGTGAAAACTCTAGAACTCTGATGTTAAGGGAAGGATTTTGTAGTCATAAAAATATTCTTAATCATTGATGCAAGCAGCCAAGAGGGCAAAAATACAGGAAATAATTCAGACCACTGGCCTAGAAGCCAGAAGGGGGATTTCTATTCTTAGTTCCATGCCACCCAGGAGCCAGAGCCTACTTCCAGAGCCTCAAGCTTCTTCGAAAATGGGAATAATAATGAAGTTTTCTGTAAGTATAAATAAAACAGTCTCCAGAAACTGGGCATTAAAAAAAAATTTATACCAAAGAATTTATTGAAGAATTATTTAGTCACTTAGCTAAACTCAATCTGTAAGTATAAGATGAGAAAGTTGGAATGAAACTTGGTCTAAATATTTGGGCCAAAGTGTCACTCTACCAATGTTAGGGGAATTCCCTTAAACTGTCAACGCCTGGGCCCTGGCCAGGAAGGGATGATATCCAAGAAGTTGTTCCTGAGTGCCTTCCAGCCACACCCACTACCACACGGTGCCCTCTGTATACCCCAAGTGCCATAGTCTACTCACGCCGATTTTTATATTTTTGAAATGTGTTTTTGCAATACAGTTTAGGGAGAGGGGAGAAAATAGACTTTGGGGGAAGCATCTCTCCCTCCACTTGGCTTCCTCAAGGTTCGGAGATTCCTGGCATCTGGCTTAATTTTCAGACAAGGAAACCAGGACTTTTCTGCTTCAAAGCAAAGCAGGAAGACTTAGATCCTGGCTGTTTGCAAATCTCTTCATGTCTCCTACATAAGAACAGCTCTTAGGTCATATCAGTTATTAGAGTTGCCTTCTCTCAAATTTACATATTTCTTCATGTAGAGGAGATTATTTGCAATATGGGATTTATCTATTTGTATTTTCCCCTCCTGGGAAGTTGCCTAGAATCACACCCCCATTTGGACTTCCCTGGCGTTGAAATGCGCAGCCTCGGATATACTCTCTTCTCTTGGCCGCATTTGCTCTCCCTCTCAGAGTGGAATCTCATTCAAATCAAAGTGTCCGGGCAACCAGTTCAGCAAGTTTTTTCTTTCTTTCTTTCTTTTGAGATTCCTGGCTGCCCTGTGGGGCTGTTCTAGATCAGCCTAATCAAGGAGTTTTAATCTTGAGGCATTAGGTGGAACTTTTACTGGCTAAGGCCAGACTCAGTAACAGGCAAGGTTGTCTAGACATTGGCACATCCATCGGATGACCCTCAAGTTCTTTAACATGTCTATTATTAATACTTGTCTGCTTTATTATAGTAGCTTTCCTCTGGCTCAATATGGGACAGCCTGTTTGCCAAGGTAAAATGTGGCTAAATTCATTTCACCATAACCGAGACCTTGGTAAATAGAAAATTTTTACTCCTTCCCTCCCTGTGTTTAGCTGGAGGTTCCTGCTAAATTAAACTGAACTAAACCCAAATCAATGCTGACTAACCCAAACTGCCCAAGAAAAGGGTATGATTTTAATACACTAGTATCAATTTTTCTAGTTTTTTCTTCTCATCATTTCACTTATCTACTTTGGAATTACAGAAGAAATTTTCTTTTCGCTTGCATTTTTCTATTCGGGCTATTGCTGATCATGACTGATATACAATTGAATATTTAAATATTGCATTTAAAACTTCATTTTAATAACTTGCTCAAGTGAGATGAATTATTTCCATTTATCCTACTATTTAAAGAAACCCATTCCAAATTATTTTAATATAATCAGCATTTTTTATCAATATTATTTTTAACATTATCAGCATTCGTCC
>VBSM01003039.1:19210242-19226208 GCA_008086735.1 Cheirogaleus medius
ATTTAGTGCAGCCATTCCTCCCTGACTCTCAGCTGGCTACCGGCCTCAGGGTGAGCGGTCCCTCAGGGGACTGATGGGGGGATGGGACCCAGGTCCTTATTTTATCCTCTGTCTAATGAAAATAAAAGGTCCTCTTTATTTAAAGAAAAAAAAATGTTGTTCCTAGAACTTGGGATTTTATGTGATAGCTGATATTGCTGATGGCTACTGTTCATTCAGGTTCCCTCACCTGTCAGACCATGTCCTAAGCACTCTATCTACCACGACCCCGGAAGGTACGTGTGATTAGTTCCGGTTTACATAAACGAAGCCATGATGTAGCGAAGCCAGGTGACTTTCTCTATATGACTTAGTGGCAGCCAGTTCTGTCTGTTTCCGATGATAGCTAATGTGTATTGAATTCTGTATGCGAATCCCTCTATGTGTATTATTTCTTATTGAAATAAGGAAGGAAGTGTCTCGCTCACATAAGGAGACTGAGAAAGCACCTCCAGTTCCCAGTTCACTTGTGTCTTTCTCCTCTGTGACACGAAGTTTTCCATGGGATTGGAGTTCTGGGGAGGAGTCAGCAAAAAAATTGGTCCTTAATATCAAAGCACTATCCCTCAGTGGTTAGGTATGGGCTCTGGAAACTGATGCTTGGGTTCAAGTGTCAGCTCTGTACCCATCTAGCTGTGTGACCTGGTGGAGATAATAACAATATCCTCCTCAAAGGGCTGTTGTGAAGATCATTCTAGTAAAAAGATGATCTTTTGATCAATAATTATTATTTCTTATGTATAAGAGAAAAGATATAGATTTTCCCTCATTTTTTCTGTTCTGGAAAAAAAAAAAAAAAAGGATGTCATAGAAAATGTTCTTGTTTTCCTCAGACAGAACTTGATGAGATTCAGGTCACTGGGATCAGTTCAGAGAACAGGTAAGATACTAACTAAAGAAATTAGGGTAAGTAGCTAATTAAAGTCTTGAAAACACCACACAGAGATCAGGCCACATCTACAAATTTCAACACCCAGCATCCCTAGGATTCTGAATCTTCTAGAAACACCACTAGGAAAGGACAATCCAGAAGAATTCTAACCTTAAGAGGGAAAAAAGTGAAGCTCAAATTGAAGAGACTTATTATTAAAGTTGTGATTGATGTGAACTAAAGTATTAATAGTTAGGCACTAGTATGAATGGTGACTTTAACATAATGATTGATATATACGTATACCATTTCAAGGCTGCATGACACAGGCTTTTGGAATAAACTGTTAAAACCAAACTAGGGAATAGTGGTGATGGTTGCATAACAATGTGAATGCACTTAATGTTGCTGCATTGAACGCTGAAAAATGATTAAAATGATAAAAATAAATCAAGCTTACTCTTGTCTGTTCATGTAGAATTGTACAAAGGAGTTCACCCTCCCAGCACAGAGTCTCCACACTCAAACGTCCAGCCAGACCTAGGCTTGGGGATCACGAACGTTGTACAGTAGTGGGTGAATGATTAAAAACCAAATCAAGAAGATATTATCAGTGAGACCACTTTGAAGCAAACAGTTCCTGCTACTCCTCTCGCATGTTTCCAGATGGAGTTTAACTGGATACTATCCTGAGATTGCAAAATGAAGTGGTTTTAAAATGTTTGTAATTTACTCTTATTTAGCCGTATCAGTCAGGATTTTTCTCGATAATGTGCAACCAGCACAAAACGAAGGGTTATCTAAGCAGGCCGCCGAGGCTGACAGAAGATTGCCAGGGTCATCCATGACACCCAGTTTCCCATTTGAGGGTAGCCAAATAGTCTCATTTTATTATCTGCTAGTTTTATCTAAAGTTGCTATAAACCTGAAACTTTACCATCTATTTTGTGCTAATAAAATATTATTTTTTGAATGATTATTTCTAAAACCAAAATAGGACAAATTAGATAGTAGTTAATTGTCTCTGCTGTTCATCAAATAATGATTTGTATATTCAAAGAAGAACTATGTGTGCTGAAACCCTGTTTTTCACCCCTCCCCCGGGATAATCGTATACCCCAAACTTGAGGCACAGCTGTTCCCCAAAAGTGCAGTAAAAGGGACCAGGAGGAAATAGCAGCTCCCTGGGTCACTGCTGCAGAAAAGGGCACAGGCGGAGTGAGCTCTCCTGAGATGCCACCCGGGCCCTGGGAGCATGGTCCAGTTCAGAATTCTCAGTCCACGTATGAATTCTTAAAATGGGGATAATAATATTGCAAATTTAAAAACAAATGAAGGCCAAGTGCGGTGGCTCACGCCTGTAATCCTAGCACTCTGGGAGGCCGAGGCGGGAGGATTGCTCAAGGTCAGGAGTTCGAAACCAGCCTGAGCAAGAGCGAGACCCTGTCTCTACTAAAAATTGAAAGAAATTAATTGGCCAACTAAAAATATAGAGAAAAAATTAGCCGGGCATGGTGGCGCATGCCTGTAGTCCCAGCTACTTGGGAGGCTGAGGCAGGAGGATTGCTTGAGTCCAGGAGTTTGAGGTTGCTGTGAGCTAGGCTGATGCCACGGCACTCTAGACTGGGCAACAGAGCGAGACTCTGTCTCAACAACAACAACAACAACAAAAATGAAGAGAGAGGATTTTGAAATTGAATTTCCATATAGAAAAGAAACCTCCTTTCTTCCTTTTTTCTTTCTCTCTCTTTCTTTCTTTCTTCCTCTCTCTCTCTCTTCCTTCTTTTCTTTCTACTGACTTTAAATTTCTCTGTGGCAACAAGATGACAGAACATTTACTTTGGATTCTTCGGTGTCTCCAGGGAAGTAAGAGAATCACTGGACAATGGAGGATCATTCATATGGCTCATTCTTTTCATGGCCAGTGCTGTCTGATTTGGGGTTATTCTATAAGCCAACGTTTGTCATTTAATTCTGCCTGGTGGTTAGGTTGGACAGATTAAATAAAGGTAATTTATGATGGGAAATGATGTCGGGGACTAATTCTTAGTCTAGAATCAAGGGTGGCCTTGGAAAGAACTCGAAGCCCTGTCTTGCCCTATTGTAGAATTTTCTGAGGGAGGTGTCAAAGGGGCATTTGCTGATGGGGTTTAGGGGATGGGACCATCTAATCTTGTTGCTCTCAGGAGGAAATTCTAGGGCAGGGGAGAGGAAAAACCACCTGATACTGCCCTGATCTCACCTGTCCCATAGACGTGGTATCCCAACCTGACTGTCAAGCCTATTGAGTAATCAGGCAAAGGAACCAACAACGCAAGGGTACTGACCTATAGGAACCTATAGGAGAAGAAATTCAAGATCCCTCTTTACTCCTCTCCCCATCCTGAACCCTCTCCTCCCCTGGGTTGAATTAGCAAAAAAGGTAAAACACTCCACTCCCAAAAAGGAGAGCTGATCAGGATGAGCCAAATGCTAGGAAACTATATTGTCCACATCCTAGTGCTGGGGTCTTCCAGGTGCATACAGGTGACAGTAGCCAAGGTGGTATGAAGTCTTCCTTTCCCTGAGGCCACATTTTAAGCAAAATTGGCCTTCTTTTCTGTAACTAGAGAAAACTTCTATAGTACTTATTTAGCACTCACTATGTAGGGCAGTGTTCTACCCCCACGGGACAGAAACCATTATTATCATCCTCATTTTATAATGGAAGAAATTGAGGCACAAAGTGATGGAGTTGACCAAGGTCAAGAGCTGGGATGCAGACGCAAGTCATCAGGCTCCTAAGTTTGTAACCCTAACCACTGTGCTATGCAGTAGGTCATCACACTTTGCTGAAATTATTTTTATTTATTTATTTTTTATTTTTAGAGATACAGTCTCATTCTGTCACCAAGGCAAGGTGTAACCCTGAACTTCTGGGCTCAAGCGATCCTCCCACCTCAGCCTCCTAAGTAGCTGGGACTACAGGCATGTGCCACCACACCCAGCCAATTTTTCTTACTTTTTGTGGAGATAGGGTCTTACTATGTTGCCCAGTCTCAAACTTCTGGCATCAAGCAATCCTCCCAACTCAGCCTCCCAAAGTGCTGGGAATACAGGCATGAGCCACCATGCCCAGCCGCAAATAGATTGTTCATAGTGTATGCACAAGTGTATCACTATTCACAATAACAACAGAACTCTTCATTCCCCTTCCCTAATTAATGTTTCTATAGCACTTACCTCCATGTAACATATTATATATTTTTATGTTTATCTTGTTTATTAGTTGTCCCCCACTGCCACTAGACTGTGTGATCCACAGGGGCAGTAATTTGTGTCTGTTTTGTTCACAACTATACACTAAGCCTCAGAACAGTCTGTCACATAACGGTCATTCCAGTAATGTTTGTTAAGTGAATGATCCATGTAAACTACTCAGTACAGCACCATGCTCATTTACTACTGTTGATACTGTTCACAGTATATTTTGTTTACTATTTACTACTCTTTATAAAAATAAATGTAAAAAACTAAAATGTTTATGGAAAATATTTACCAACATGAGATAACCCAAGGCGAGACTGGGAAGTGACTGCTATGGGGCTTGGGGGTTATGGCAGGGCCAAAAATGTTCTAGAACAGGATCGTGGTAATAATTGCACAACCTTGTGAATACATGAAAAAAAGTAGATCGTACACTTTAAGTGGAGAATTGTTTCTAATATAATGCTGTTAAAAGTTTTCGCAATAGGAATCATTCAGTTCTGCTGACAAAAATAGCTAACTGTATGTGTTAACTGTTGTTAGTTAACAATTAATGGCTTCTGGGGAGGGGATGTGGTGTCAGATGGTCATTTCTAGTCCACTGCTCAGAAGAGACCACTTCACTGAGCTTGGCCTCCAAGTTCAGCTAGATACATGATTTTCATCCTCCTTTTTAGAAACTGACAAAAAAGCAAAGTAAATAACTAAATAAGAAACTGCTTATTGTCGAAAGTAAAGTAATTATCCGTGAGAGCATCAAATAATGTACCCTTGGATGGAAAAATGTCCTTCTGAGATCACAACAAATACTGCGTGTGACCCAGGGGCCCATTGATAATACCTGCTGCTCAACTCTGTTCCCCAGCGTGTTATTAAACAAGTTAGTGGAGAGAGACACCCCGGAGAGAGCCTCCCAGGACTCGTACCTCTTTGGTAGTATGTTACATGCCTATATAGACTCCTCATGAATCCCACTGTTTATTTTATTTTTTTTCCCACTGTTTATTTTAATGGCCTCCCCTTGCAATTTTAACGCCTGCTCAGAGTTGATGAGTTGTCACATATATTAACACACACAGACATACAGCATAGCATGTCCCAACACTGATACTCGGGAGCTCACTAAATGTAATACACCTTTTCATTTGATAATTTTTCAAAAGAAAAAGTGAAGTCTACAAGCTCTTAAAGAGACTATTCCAGACAGCTCCTTTGGACAAGGATGTGTTTGGGTACAGCATCATTTTCCTGGAAGTGCGATGTCAGATCACTGTGTTTTTAACCTATGTTTTATGAAAGTTATGTTTTCAGAAAACATGTTTTCTGAAAAGAGTGCTGTGTCTTCTGATCACTACCACAGAGACAGTGCTGCCCTGGAGGCCAGCAAGGCTGGCTCTAAAAGCAGCTCGTGGTGACTTATGGACTCAGGCTGTAGCTAATTAAGAATTTCAATTAAAGTATGCGACACTGGATACAGCTCCAGCACTGTTCTCTTTCTGGCTGTTGTTCACGGTTGTTAAAGGTACTGCTGTTTCAGAATCGTGGGAAGAACAAAGGTTAATTTACTGGTCCTTTTTCTTTCTCTTTAGTGTCAGACCTTAACAATTACAGGAATTGGGACTGGACTTCTGGACCTTCTATTTCATTTTTAGTTTTTGACTTCATACAGAGTTAGCAGCTGGAAATGTCTTAAAGCGTTTCACTATTGTTCCCATGAGTAGTGAGGTTATCTGAGCACACCATTGAAGGCTGTCTGTCTCGTCTCTGCCTTTCTCCAAAAGTATTCTACTAGGTTGTTTAAAAAGTGAGCATCACATTAAAAGATATAATTTAAATTGCATCACCACTCTCCATAGAACATAACTACAGCCTCCAAATTAATCAGAACAGAAGGATCAGTCATGTTTGCTTGATGCCATGATAGAGTGATTGGTCAATTATTTTCTCCTCGCCTTGTTCCAAATTGGATTTTCCAGTTTCCAAGGAGATTCCTTTGAGAGGCAGCCCTCAACTTACCCTGGCTTCCTTATTCATTGCGACAGATAAACCAAGTGTGCTTAACCTCTGGTCCATAGATAGGACTATGTGCCCCAAAACTAGTGCAAAATTTTGTGTGCACTACCTTTTCCCAGAAAGGAGTCTATGGTTTTCATGATATTCTAAGAAGAATTCACCAACCAAAAGAGTTGGAAACCAGTTTGACTGAAGATATTGCTGTTCACACAGAGCTAAAAGCAACATTGTCCCTTGGAGTTTCGTTTTGGACCTTATCACTTCAGACCAAACAGGGTGAAGGGTTTCTGGATAAATGATGGGGGGAGGGAGCCAGGCCACCCTCTGTCTCACTGGGTTAGAGCCTCTGTAGAGCCCTTTTATATGTTGGGCAAAATTTCTCTGCTCAACTAGCCCGTACTCTAAGTAATGGAAAATTCACAGTCCAGAAAAAATGCAGCTCCTCAAGAGCCCTGACTTGATGAACAACTTCAGATATTAGGAGACTCATTTTGGAGAGGCTGGATGCCCCAAGCAGAAAGCCACTTGGCAGCCTCCTTCTAGGAGTTAGAAGTCCAGGTGTCTTAAGGGCTGAGTAAGTGTCACTTTCCACCAGTCCTTGACTTGGCTGCACCATCAGTATTGTGATAATCCCACCCACTTCTACCACCAGCGTGGATCATCATCACACTCACACCTCGCTCATCGACGTGACACTTGATATGCATCAAAGTCAATCTTCAAGGGTGGGAAATGTCTCAAAAAGGCTGCCCAGTGAACACTACATGAAAAGCAGGACTCAGTGGTGGAGATCAGGAATTTGAAATGGGTGGCTGCTATGGACTGCATGTTTGTACCCCCCCCCCCGAAAAATGCACACATTAAAACTGTAATCCCCAACATAATGGTATTTAGAAATGGGGCTTTTGGAGAGTAATTAGGCCATGAGGGTGGAGCCCTCGTGTTGGGACTAGTGTTCTTAAAAGAAGCAGCGTGGGAGAGCTTGCGTCTCTTTGTGGTCCCCACCATGTGAGGACACAGCAAGAAGGGTGGCTGTCTGCAAACCAGGAAGAGAGCCCTCACTAGACATGCTGGCACCCTGATCTTGGACTTCCAGCCTCTAGAACTGTGAGAAATAAATTACTATCATTTAAGGCCCCCAGTCTATGGTATTCTGTTATAGCAGCTTGAACTAAGACAGTGGTTTAGCAATAGAAGCTCAAAAATCTCTTTTTTCACATCAGCTACAAGAGTGCCAGACTCCAGCAGCAAATGGACTTCTCACGTGGCTGGACAGAGAGGCCAGGCGTGGAGCCTGAGAAAAGACAGCTAACTCTGTTTGAGGTTAAGAATTCCCACCATCTCCTACTCTTTCTTGCCTCTCTTCTTTCTCTCTTTTAAATGTTACAAGTACAATATGGACTTAAATGTTGCTTCCAATTCTTCTATTTATTGTCATTGAATTTCTCTAGGCCTTTTAGTTTTTCATCTGAAAATAATAATGCTTACCCTGCAGAGGTGCTATAAAGGATTAAGTGTAACAATGTACATAAAGCTCTTGGCACACAACTTGGCACTTAGTGAGGGCTCACAAAAGCTTGCTATTATATTAAAGTTAACTTCCACCCAGTTCCAAATTGAGCCCTATTCCAAATTAGGTCTTACCCTGCTCCTTCCTCCAGAACAGCTCCACACATCCTTCTTCCCACCCGCCCTTTTCCTGTCTAACCCTGATTCATTTTTCAGCTCTGGGCTTACACGTAACTTCCTTGGAAAAGCCCTTCTAGAAACTCTCGTCTGTATTATGCTGCTTATGATGCTAATTGATGACCATGTGATATCTTGCCATGTTCTTCTGTAGAACTACAAACAAAATTGTTTGTTTATTGCTTGGTATTCCCCCTTTCCTCTACTCCAGTATAAATGCACTGAGGGTAGAAATTAAATCCTCTGAATTGTCTCATGAGCAGGGTGTCTGGCATTTAGTGTTTGCTTACTAATTACTGGTTGCGAGAATGAGTCGATGAATGGATGAATCAATTCTTACTGAAGACTGGGCAGCCGTGTGAGCCTTAGCCTGTATGTGCCAGTTGTCCTGTATGCCTCCCTTGCAGTCCCCTCCCCAAGTATTCTGAGAACATTATTTTCCCATTTGAAGCTAAGACAGTTGATGCTGAACATACACCCAAAAAATCATCACATTCAACATGGATATTTGTTTGTCCTAAGTCAGTCCAAAATGTTTTATTCTCTTCGTCCTTAAAGAGGCTCTGCGGACTATTATGAATAAACACAGGTAAGCAACAGAAGACCTCCCTGCCCTCAAGCACAGGCAGAGGCCGTGCATCTGAGAGCCAGGGGATGCCTCCGGGGTGTCATGACCCCCGAGCTTCCTCCAGGGTGGGGATTCTCCTCCTCTGAGTTTGTCACATCTCAGTGTGACCAAATCATCCTCTTAGCTTGTAATGAGGGATTTTTCACTGGGGTCAACTCCCAGTAAATGGCTCAAAGTTAAAACTAAAAGTGGACTGGCTATACCCAGTCTTTGGGTATGCCATCAGCGCATGGCCCTAACGAAACAGTGAACATCACTCTGCCCCTTTCCCTACTCTTATCAGTTCTTTTCCCCTTTAAGAATGTACTTACTTTTCCTACATCGACATGTAGCAGTAACATATTAAATGAATTACCTGGCTCTTTACTTTTTCTAGGAATAGTCTTCACCCAAGATCTATCCACAAACCCCTTGAGAAATAGCCCTCCTCTCACCTACACAGAGAAGTTACTTTGAAATCTTGCTAAGTAGCATTTGACTTATTTAGTCTATATAGGAACAATGGATAATGTCGATATTAAAAAAAATCCATTTGGGCTACAAATCATTCAGGGTCACTATTAAAATTTATAAAAGTGGATGAAAATAATCTAGCATCTTAGCAGCAAACTAGACGTGTAAATTTAATAGAGGTTTAAAACCCATCCAGTCTCAATTTACCCATCTGTAAAATAAGCACAATAATTTAATTGATATAAAGCAACTCGGTTCAGTTCATAACTAATAAGGGTTGGCTATTGTTATAATTGTCATCACCCTAATCCTCGCTAGATACCTACAGTTCAAAGGACGCAGCCCACATGAGGAATTTGGCTACTATTCATTCTACAATATGGAATGAGTTTGCAGCTGCCTTGAGTTTTCAACTAAATAAACCACCATCCATTATTAAATTCCAAATGCTCAAACCGATCACAATTCATAGTTAGGAAACTTTTTAACTGGTTGTGCAATTTAGCAAAAAAGCACAGATATTTTTGAGAAGTGGTGGGTGTAGGAATCTAGGAACAACTCAACAAATTGACACTTAGGGTATGAAAATCGCCCCCCAAATTGTCAGTGCTTTGTTCCTGCATAATTTTAGTTCTAAATTTAGTACTACAAATATTACCAGATGGCATAGATTGACGCTAAGCCCACAAAGGTCACGTTCTTACAAAACATTTCTGAATTCTCAGTGGAAGTTGTGGCCACTTCAAGCATCTTTGTGGACCTGCCTGGTTTTGGTTGACTACAGCTAACAGGCATTCATGGATCTCTAGTCCAAATGAGGCTGAGTGCATAAAGGCTGGAGAGAGCTGTCCCATGTGTTAAATTTTTATCAAGAGAAGTTTGGAAGTAACATTCATCGGGTGTTGGGCAGGTGGGAGGGGGAGGAGGGGATGGGTATATTCACACCTAATGGGTGCGGTGCACACTGTCTGGGGGATGGCCATGCTTGTAGTTCTGACTCAGCCAGTGCAAAGATAATATATGTCCCATAAACATTTGTACCCCAGTAATTTTCTGAAAATTAAAAATAATTAATTAACTAAAAACAAAAAAGAAGACAAAGACAACATTTTGAACTACATGACCCCATACCCTGCTTATCCTGTAAACCAGGCAAATGATACCTTATAAACATATCAATTAACTGAGTAGTCCATGCCACGTGCCTGGGGTGCCCCCCCAGCTTCCTTCTCTGACACATATTCACCCTCCAAGACCCAGCCTAAGTGTGATCGCCTCCTGAATGCCTTTTGCAAGTCCCTCAGCCTGAATTAGCTGCCCCATTCTCATTTCTGTCAAGCTTTTCATAAGTTCCTCTGTTATAAAACTCACAACAGTTACATGTTTGCCTGCCCTAAAACTCTGGGCCAGTAGTGTGCTGATAAATATTTATTACCAAGCCTGTGGCAAATGCCCCTTTCCTTCCCAGAAGCTAGCACAGTGCTGGAAATGGTACATTCTCAAAAATTCTGAACTGTTCCCATTTACTGCTAAAGGGGTCACATTTAAGTTCAGCACGAGGGATACTATGAAGTAGAAGATAGGATTGTCTTTGGGAAACTCTCTACTTTGTATATTCTTTCTTTTTCTTGAAGGTTTTACTCTTCCCAAGGCTCATCCTGGCAGGAAAACTGAGTCAATAAACAGATTCAAAGAAGATGTTAACGATAAATCTAGGTGTTAACAAGTAAAAATATACATTACAGTAGTCACCTTTTATCTGAAGTTTCGATTTTCACAATTTCTGGTACCTGCAGTCAACCGGCATCATCACGGCTCAGTGATCCTACTTCTGACACATAGTCAGAAAGTCTATCGCGGCCGAATGCTATGTTGCAATGCCTACGCCATTCAACCCACTTCATCTCATTATATGGGCATTGTAGCCTCTCACATCAGCACACAAAAAAGGGTGATCACAATACAGTAAGATATTTTGAGAGAGAGACCACATGTACATAACTTCTCTTACAGTATCTTGTCATGGGTGTTCTATTTTATTATTAGTTATGGTTGTTAATCTCTTACTGTGACTAATTTATAAATTAAATTTTATCATAGGTATGTGTGTATAGGAAAAAACATAGTATGTTTGGTACTAGCCACAGTTTCGGATATCCACTGGGGTGTTGGAATATATCCCCCAAGGATAAGGGGGGACCACTCTAACTTAAATAGAATGCCTGTACAAGGCAATGCTTAATCCCAAATCACTACTCAGTAGTAGAATTTCATGCATTTCATTTATATCACTGAGGCAGAGAAAAGGAGTCTAAAGGTATTTTTACCAGAACACCTCGTGTCATATAAAGCAATGATCCGTTATGCTTTACGACAGTCCAGCGACTCTGCATTTCAAATCTGGAAACACAATTAGCTTTGTAAACCATAGAGTAGAGTAGAAGTAGGAGCTGTCCCAGTGGACTGCCACTTAACCAACTCGTCTGGGTTAACCAACACTCTTTAATCTATCTGTAAGGCAAGTTGCCCAAGATCACAACATGCAGTAAGCTTGAAACTAGTAGGCTTCCCGCTGGTGCACGACAGACACAGGTAACGTTGATAAGCACACAGCCCACTTATCAAAGTCAGTTATGCTTGTACCCAAGTATTTCTATCTGAAATGACTTGTTATTTTAATTACGATTTCATTAAATCCAACTATTATGAAAATGAATGAAATATCAGTGCAAAAAGAATGATAATTGTTTTTTCTATGAAAACAGTGAAATATTTTTCAAGGATGGAATAAAATTTAACAACAACTGCTGTCAAAGTAAATTTTGGTGAAACAGCCATAAATGACAGAACATGAGCTGAGTCATGAAAATCTAGAAGATTTATGTACTTTGATTATTTCTCAGATGTCTTTAAATTCTATGTTATAAAGAAACTGAAGTTAAAGCTCATAGATGGTATATTAGGGGATATCACTTATTCAAGAAAGAAGACACTACACTCCAATCAGTGGTCCCAAACTAGAAAAAAAAAACAAAACAGAAATCCTTGGCCCTACATCAAAAGATTAGCAAAGGAATGTACACGTATATATTTTAAGTAAAAACGTTTAAAAGAAATTACATTACTTTAACAAAAGGGATTCCGTGTTCCTAACACAAAGGAAAGATAAATGCTTGAGGTGACGGATGTCCCAATTACCCTAATTTAATTAATACACATTGTATGCCTGTATCAAAACATCACATGTACCATATAAATATACACAACTATTATATACCCATAATAATTAGAAATAAAAATTTTTTAAAAAAAGAGAGAGAGAGAGATTCCTTTAGTCCTCTTCTTCAATTAAATGAATAGCCTCTGGTTTCATGTGGTTTCAATCACACCAGAAGAGAGGTCCTATAAACACCTTAAACTTATCATGATCAACCCAGTACTCACCAGAGTCATTCTCCCCAGAGTTTGACTCTAATCTCTGTCCATTTCCTTTTCACCTTTCTCTCTCACATCCCCAACCTCCAAAAGGAAGAAAGGGTAGGAAGGGACTTTTTGATTACTTTATTCCTCCAAAGTGTGACTCAGCTGTAGCCATGTCATTCCACACAAACAAGGATGCTTTGGAATTGAGGAACAAGAAAGAGGAAGCAACAGAACCAAATGGCTGAGAAAGACAAACTGATTTGGCATAGTAGTGAAGAGGAGAATGAATAAAGAAGTTGGGAAAAAGGGACCCAGGCATCCTCAAATGCAAAATAGAGATGTAATGGAAAGGATGAGACACTGTAATTGGAAGCCAGGACAGAATGTATACCATGGAGTACTATTCAGCTCTAAGAAACAATGGTGATATAGCACATCTTGTATTTTCCTGGATAAAGCTGGAACTCATACTACTAAGTGAAGTATTCCAAGAATGGAAAAACAAGCACCACATATACTCACCAGCAAATTGGTATTAACTGATCAGCACCTAAGTGGACACATAGGAATTATATTTATAGGGTATTGGGCAGGTGGGAGGGGGGAGGAGGGGATGGGTATATACATACATAATGAGTGAGATGTGCACCATCTGGGGGATGGTCACGCTTGAAGCTCAGGCTTGAGGGGGGGGCAAGGGCATTATACGCAACCTTAAAAATTGTACCCCCATAATATGCTGAATAAAAAAGAAAATAATTTTATATTTTTAAGTGTTAAAATAAACTTTAGACAAATTAAACTTAACAGAGTTTAAATCAGCAAAAAATTATTTGTGAATCAGGCAGACCCCAAACCAGAATAGGTTCAGAGAGACTCCACGTTGCCGTGTTATCTGAGAGGAATTATGGACAGATAAAGGAAAGTGACACAGAAAAAGGAAGGGGGAGGCCAGATACAGTGGCTCACACCTGTAATCCTAGCACTTTGGGAGGCTGAAGTGGGAGCATTGCTTGAGGCCAAGAGTTTGATGCCAGCCTGAGCGACATAGCATAGAAAAATTAGCTGGGCATCACAGCATACTTCTATAGTCCCCGCTACTCGAGAAGCTGAGGCCAGAGGATCGCTTGAGCCCAGTAGTTTAAGGTTACAGTGAGCTATGATGACACCACTGCACTCTAGTCTGGGCAACAGGGAAAGGAAAGGAAAGGAGAGGAGAGGAGGGGAGGGGAGGGAGGGGAGGGAGGAAGGAAGGAAGGAAGGAAATGGAAGTGAGATACAAAAACAACTGGATTGTTTACAACTTGGTGTTTACCTTATTTGAACACAGTTGCCACCTGTGACTGGCTGAAACTCAGTGATTGGTACCAGAGTAGGTTACAGCCTATTTACACATCCAGTTAGGGTATAGTATAGGTCACTATGTGCAGAGAAACCTTTAGGCCCAATCTGAACTTACAGGGAGGCAGCTTTAGGCTAAACTTAATTTAACAAGTCTCACTCCCATTTACGCAACTGGCCTCCTAGTCTTGAAGGATCAGATATAAATGGATCCTAAATTGATACCATAGGCTTCCTTCAGGCTCTTCAAACTCTTCCTTTTACTCTTATTCAGTCTAATTGATAAATTGCCATACTTTTGAAGTGCCACAAAAGTTAAAAAACAACACAGGCCCATTAGTACAATTAAACATATTAAAAAATGGAACTAAATGTAGAAAATTCTGGTCCGAGAAAAGGCTGAATTCAGCAGTCCACATAGCTTATCTTCTTGGCTGCAGTGGTAACTAGTAAGCTGATATAAGCTCTCTGGGAGGCCTCTCTCATCCTTAGCCATTTGTCATTTGGATCATGTCTTCTTATAATCGTAGCAATGCTCTCAGGAGTCAGGTAACATGTGCCATTAGCCCCATTTGTCCAGATTGAAGTTTTACCATTTTTCCAGCATTGAAAACCAAGGTTCCATAATTGGAGCACAGCTGATGGACAGGACCCAGGACAGCAAGCAGGAAGAGCCAGAAACTTACCACAGATCGACAATGGACCATTCTAGAAGCCTTTCTCCTCCTAATGTATCTTTTCTCAATGACTTGTTTAGGGAAAAAAAAATTCCTCTGAAAGCAATTATTCTTCATATTTCTTCCTCTTTCGTTAAAGTCTTAGGTAATATTTAGTACTACAATTATTTAAATTTATTTTGAGAAATATTGGATACCTATATACTACAATTCCTAAATATCCATTTTTGGAGAAATGGCTAACTGTCCAGTCAAACCTGGGTTCCCTCTCATTGTATAACTTGGTGGCTAAGAAGTAGTTGGTAACCAGGAACTAGATTCCCAGCCTCCCTCAAATCTCAGCAACTGGAGCTCACCAATGGAATGTGGGCAGAGATGAAAGATGTCACTTCTTCACCAATTTGGTAAGAGGTGATGTGCCTTCTCCTCCTGACCCCGCCCAGTCTGCCGGCTTGATACAGCTGAGCCCAGGGGCTTGGAAGGCACGATGAAGAGGGCAGAGCTGCAAGATTTACAGAGCCTGGATCCCTGGGTCACTCTTGGAAGTAAGCCACTCCCCGACCAGAAATGTCGATTTTAGACTTTACATGAGTAAGAAATAGACTTCTATCGTGGTTGAGCCATTGCATATTTTTGATTTGTTTGTTATAGCAGCAAGCATTATCCTTTCTAAAATATTAATCCTATTTTAAGCCAAAATACATTACTGTCCCTAATGGTATGAGTTTAATTTCTGATCCTTAAAACAAACATTTCAGGGGGAAGAATGTCATCTGCTAATTAGGAAAAAAAGTTTTTAAACATAATAAAGAAGTGTTTATTTTAAAAATAAAAACCTCTCTGTCTTTTTTCTCTAACCATCTATGGGACTCAAGAACATTCTGTCGGACCCTTAAATTACGTTAGCACATGACTTATTCTCAATGTTTATTCAATCATCTGCCATCATCTTCTCATACTTCTAATAATACTCATGCTAATGACAATTTTAATACACAAGTCTCACAATTCCTCAATTTCTTGTTTAATAACTTTCATGTCCATTCCATGTAAGATACCCAGTAAAGGAGGCCATCACTGGAATCCATCAATCACCAAGATATTATATTCTAATATTCCTTGTCTTCTTCTTTTCTCCCTTCTCTTGTGCTGAACGTAGTATATTCTATCATTATGAAATCTAGTCCTTTACCCCAATTCATTGCCCACACGTAACCTTCTAGTCATAAATGCCAAGATTACAGTTCACCCTAGTGACTATTTCACTATATGCTAAGGGCTTGAGAATGAGACACTCGGCACCCTGAGTCACAGGTCTCTACAGAGGAAAGAAAGTTCTAATACATATCCAAGACAAAACAGCATTGGGAAATTCTTTCCACCTCATAACCTCAAAAGCTTCCACCCTTTCTCTGCCTCTCTCTTTCTACCCTACAGGGGGGAAGAGTGTTTCACCCAGATGACCACAAGTGGAGAGCAGTCACTCTTCCTGTTCCCAGGTGGGAAGGACACTGACTCAGAGTGCCAGGCCAGCTCTCTTTCTGGAAACAGACCTGGAGGTCCATGTCTGCAGCTCACTCTCTCCAGCA
>VBSM01003039.1:19226308-19257279 GCA_008086735.1 Cheirogaleus medius
ATGGTTATATTAGCATGTGTGAGTGTGTGTATGTGTATTAGACATGATAATAGCATATGCATTCATTGCTATGTAAACAAAGGAAAAGAGAACAGAAATGCCCTTTGCCCAGGAATGAGTGGGGAATAGGAAAGAAGAAAAGATCAAGCAAGGCTTCCAAGATAAATAATGCCTGCATCTGAGTGTGCAGGACACGAAAAAGTTAGCAGGGAGAAAGGGAGAAGGACTTATTAGGCAAAGGGAACAGTATGTGCAAAGTACAGAATCAAAGGAGATCTCAGTACTTCCAGAAATTTGCAAGTTGTCTTGAATGGGGCAATTTTTAAGAATCAGTAGTAATAATCTAGACATTGTATGGCATTTTTATCAGAATTTTTTTTCAGAAAATGACTGTATACATTTCTTTTTTGCCCATAAAAGCCCCCAAAGGAAATATATAGCGGAATTTTAAAAGCTACCCAAGGAATATTGCAAAAACCTCAATTCTCAAGCACCATTTGGTATTAGTCTAAAAGTACTTACCACCTTTCAGGGTGTCTTAGGTCTTTAATTAAAAATAAGGTATTAATATAATAGGAGTCTGAGGCCATTTTGGCATTGACCTGCTGACCGCTTTGGAGTGCCAGTACTCCCCTTCCCTTTCTTCCCATACCTGGGGGAGCAGATGAGAAAGCCAGGCACCCCCTCTTTGACACCGGCAGAAGTTCAGACCACACAAACTCTGGGATGTGCGTGGAAAACCTTACCCCTGCCACCTCCTAATCATAAAAAAGGCCCAGCTGGTCTCCTTTCCCTGCTCTCTCATGCCATTTGGACCTACCTGCCTGGGTGTCTGCCTTGCCCTCTCCAGAAATCCCCACTGTGTGAGTGATAAAGCTTTTCCTACCCTCCTGGGGCTGGTGCGGTGCCATCAGTATTGACAGCCAAGCCAAATTTTGGGTGGGGTCCCATCGTGTCTCCACAGGATGACCACAATGAGGAGAGACTTTTGTTTCTTTTGTTTTCATGAAATACACAAGAAAAACTCATTTGCCAGGTGATCCCCACTTGTAATTACGGTGCCATCTCGCAAATCACCCTGATGGGACTGTGCCTGAAAGTCACTTCCTTTGGAAAAAAGAGACCCATCTGCTTTCAACGCCCATTTGGTTCTGGCATAGTTTATTGAGTTGGAACAACAGTAAGATGGCCCGTCCATTTCTATCTGCTAACACACAAACACCAGAAAGTTTTTAGAGGCTTGTGGACAGCCTGTTAATAATGTAGGACAGATTCTCGACAACCAATCAGTCCTGAAGGAAAGCATTTCGAAGGATCTATCATTGGAAAAAAACTCTGACAAAGCAAGGATTAGGGCAGGCTCTAACCCTCAGGAGTTCTAAAGTAGAAAGGAGCGCAGCTGCACTTTAAATCATCTGAGTACCTACATTATTTAGGAACTCTTTTGTAACTGTTTGTACAGCAGGTGCCGTAAAAGGAGGTTGATTTTATGTGCCGGGGCATTGCCATTTTGTATATGTGTGTGTCATATGATTCATTCTGAAAACCCTAGCTTGAAAGTGCTAGTTAAGTAGGATGTTTCTGTGGAAGTTAAACTGGAACAAAATACTTCTATTCCATTCCATAGTGAAGGGATACTCTGCCATGTAAAGCATAGAATTTTCTCATTAATATTTCTAAGCTCCGTAATGCTTCCATTTTCAGCTGGGCTAAAAATAAAAGACATCATAATAGCGCCAACAAAGTATTTCTATCAGGGTAAGAGTAATAAGCGACCGGAGAGTCTCTGCTGGGATTATTGTATTACATTCATGGAAAACCACCAGTGCAGCCCGGGCGACATTCAAGTTTGCCGTTAAAAGTAATATATAGTTGTCTTGTGCTGAGGTCAGACTAATCTGGATAAGAAAGAAAAATGCTCTAAAGAAAATAAAATAAAGAATGAAAAGAAAGACAATATTCCCCTTGTTGGCTTGTTCCTCGAATTGGGGCCAGTCCAATATGCACACCCCGCTGCTTCCTGCTGGCATATTCGGGGGGTGAGAATCAATCCGCTCTTTGTAGATATTAAGAAATTGTGGAGGCATTAAAAAGGGGAACACTGAATAGATCTAATGTAGTTGGAGACAAAGGATTTAAGTGATGTGGAGGAAGAGGGCAAGAGGAAAGCTGGTCAAGATCTAGGGCGACCCGTGTCCCATCGGAGGGAATGGGGGACTTGAGGTCACCCGGGAGTCTACCCCGCAGCTCGGAGGTGACTCTTGTTTCTACTACTATTAATGTTTAGTGTCACCAACCAAATGCAAACAGCTGATATTACTTGGAACTAGATTTAAAAGGGATTTTTACAAAATACCTAAAATTCAATGTTTCTTAAATGTTCCATTTTAAATTAGTTTTTGTGGGGAGGGTGTGGTTCACACATCCTATATGCAGTGGTAGGAATGTATTCTCCTTTGCCTTTTAACAAACACAAACTCTGTATACACCAGGTCTAAGATGTACATGTATTTTAGACTTGAGGCACAAAATTGTTTTAATGGTGACCTAACCATGAGCAAATTTTGACTATTAAAAGTTTTCACTCTATGCTAGAGAATAAAACAGATTTTTTTCCCTAAGTGAACGACCAAAACGTTATTTTGCTATAGCAATAAACCTCAGCTGTAAATCATGCCATGCAGGAAGTAGGTCACTGAAAACTAAAATGATATCAGATGTGGTCTAGGATTTCAGTTTAGCAAGATTATCTTTTGTAATTGCTGTAAAAAAAAAAAACCCTATTTTTACTAAAAGCTTAGGGGAATGCTTGAGTGTTTTTAAAGCTATGTTACAGAACACAGATCTTGCCTTTAATTAAAACAACAACAACAACAACAATAAAAAACTATGTTACAGCAAAACATTCTTCTTCCCATGACAAGTATTTATAAAAATGCATCAGTTCACCTTCCTGATTTAGTAAAATTGTGTGCTGGATAGAATTTTGACTGTAAAAGTCATGAGTCTTGGTGTGCAACAGAGCCACCGTTAATATGGATTTTCAATCAGGGACTGTCATGCCTTTCCTGGAAGTACTACACCATTGAGTAAACAAAGAGTAAAGGAAGGGAAGTTTCTCTTTATAGGATTCTAGCTAAAGAAAAAAATGAGAGAATTTGAGTAGGACCACTTTACAACCCCAATAAATGAATGGCCCATTGAACACCAAGGGCTGAGACCATCCCAAAAGGAGAAATCACCAGACATATGGCAACGCCCCACATCGTCTATGAAGTAGTCTTGCTGCACCCTCCCCAACATCCCCAGAAAATTGAACCTTAATCTGAACAAGATTTTAGATCTAATTAGATATTTATGGGAAATACAAGAAATAGAGGATAAGATAATGTTATATGACACCATGGAAATGCAATCAGCAAAACCCACTATGGAAAATTTATAAGATAAACAAAACAGTTTCCTCAGCAAATAAATTACAAGGAATTAAAAAAAAAAAAAGATGACGGGGAAATCTACATACATTAAGAGACAATTAAGAGACATATATCCATCACAAGTTGTGCCCTTATATGCATCCTGATTCAAACAAACCAACTAAAAGGTAATATGATATATATAAGACAATTGAAAACTGCCTAGAAATTTTATTATAGTTAAGCAACGATTGTTATTTGTTTTAGAAGTAATAATAGCATTTTGGTTATGCTAAAAGAGAGAAAATCCTTATCTTTTAGAGATAGACTGAAACATTTACAGTTTTTTAAAATTAATTTTTATTTGACAAAGCAGATATTTTCTGGGATTACTTCCTCCAAGAATTCTGACTATTCTTCCCCTCTTTTCTCCCACTCCAAGCTAAGGTCCATCTCCATCGTGTCTCAGTAATACCTTGTACGTATTTCCATCTTTGCGCCTGCATGTTGTATAATAATCTCTTTATGTGAGTGTTTCTACCACTAGACTGAGCACCATAAGGTCAATGATCATGCCATAACTAACTAGGTGTCTCCAATGCTTGACAGCATGGTGAATCAATAAATGAATGAATGCGGGAATTCATAAAACCAATATTTTATTTTAAACTCTACATGCTTATAGCAACCAGGAGTTTTGAACTCCTCAATGCAAATGCTAAATGTTCTCTGATTCACAAGTTATAGAACTGCACTATCAGCTTTCACCCTCACTGTTTTAGCCATGTCTTCCTCCAAAGAGGCAACAATAGTCGCCATAGCTAACTTTTGTAGCCCACTTCCTACATACCAAGCACTGTTCTGAGTATTTCACGTTTTAAGTAATACTTTCACTACAACCCTATGATGTGAGACCTATTATGATCATTCCCAGGTTAGAGATGAGAAAGTGAGGCACACAGATGTGGGTAAATGTCCAGGGTCTCATCTTAGAGGCAGACCTGGGATTCATGCCCAATGTCTGGCTCCAGAACATCTTTGCTCAACCATGCTCAATGACAGGCCTAAGAGAACTAGATCCCTGCTCACAGAGGAGCTCTGGACTTCACAGAAAACAGCACCTCTGGGCCATGTCAGTTCCAAGCACTTGATTCATCAGTTATTCCTTTTTCCCAGAAAACAGTCAGAAATAAAGGCATCCTTAGGAAGGTAAATCGGTATACCGTATCAGAATAATTTAAAATTTTCTTCAGACGTCTAGCCAATCAAGTTGATTCACACTTCAGTCCAGACACGTTGCCCAGCTGGTTAAAGAATGTCTTTTCTTGCACTGAGATCAGATGTGGCATTGACCCCACTCATAGGACATCCATTGTCTGAGTGGGTACAGAAATGGATTCCCGACTTAGCTCTTCCCTACTCGCCTCTTGTCCCCATCCGGGTACTCCTTCTTGCTTAGAATAATAGCAGTTAGTCAAGGTTACAAAAACACTGAACATTCCTCCCTTACTTGAGGAATTTGGGGTTGGCCAAAATCATTGTCGAACAAAATATCCAAAACAGAATGGAACAGAATTTACTCGATCCTTCCTTTTTTTCTTTTTCCAAGGAAGAAAGAGTCTCACTGACTCCAGAATTCTTGGCTCAGCCATTACTCAAGCCACAAATACTTCAGTTATCCAGTGAGTCAGCGGCCTTCAACCACACTTTAAATAAAGGCCTTCTATCATGATATTTTTCACATGTGTTTCACTCCCAATTGCATGCCCTATAAATGCTAAGCTGTTGAGACTTTTTTCATCATTTGTTTCGGCAGAGATAGGCCTGGACAGTTCTTTCAAGAGGACTATTGCTTGTTTTCTAGTAAATCTCAAACAACAAACTTTCTAGTTAATTCAACTGGCAGTTTCTTGTAGCCAATTCTAGCATTACTCTTTCTTTCTTTCTTTCTTTCTTTCTTTTTTTTTTTGCCTATTTATTGTGGTACAATATACATACATAATATTTACAATTTTAGCCACTTTTAGTTGTACAGTTCTGTAGCATTAAGTACATTCACCTCCTTGTACAACCATGGCCACCATCCATCTCCAGAACTTGCTTCGTTTTTCCGAACTGAAACTCTGTCCCCATTAAACACTAACTCCCCATCCCTCTACGGGGCTTGTCCCAAACAACCACCATTCTACTGTCTACCTCTATGAATTTGTCTTTTGCTTTTTTGATGGTTTCAATAAATATGATAATCAGTATAAGGACAATGGGTTGCTAAAACAAAGAAATCTTTTTATCTTTAATTTCAATTTTTTTAAACTTTCAATTTTTTAAATTTGTAAATAACCCTCACTTTTTATTCTCTATTTCAATCCATTTGTCTGCCAGACTAGCTTAGGTACATATTTTTGTGGTTCTTAATATAATCGAATATTGGGCAGGAAAAGGAAGGGCCCCTAGTTTAAAAAAATAAATTTAAAGTGTGCTAGAGAAAGACGTTGCACCCTCAGTTTACCAAGGGTTTTAAAATTATATGTATTTTGGTGACATCTCTCTTCGTGGACATTATTAACCATAGATAATTAAGGATTTTTTAAGTTTGAGGCAGTCGATTGATTTCCGGCCAAAAAAAAAGCTTTTACTCATTTATCAACTTAAAAAAAATAATAACCTTTTCTTTTACTCAGGTGTCTCTGAGCTGGCACATCAGAAAACAGGCAAAACGGTGGAACTGGGAAGGAAATAGGCAGGGAGAAAGACATAAGCCAAGAAGGAGCAACTGGTAAAGCAACTTCTCAGCACCCGAGGACAGGTGCTGAGGGAGAAAAGACTCCAGCTCTGTTTTCAGAGCTACATGGGTGGAAGGCAGAGTGAGCAGGAGCAGCCCCGGCCGCACAGACAGATGCGCGGAGCCCAGCAGGCAGGTGAAGAGCGGGCAGAGTGGGACACGAGTCGCCTTGGTCCTGAGGATCAACTGTCACAAGAAAGAGTCATTTTTTTTCTGCTGTTATAAATAGAGAAAAATAGAGTTTAGATAGTAAAATTTATCCCTATTCCCACCCCCTCAACTCTCTCAGAGAGTAGAAATCTTTTAAAAAGAATCACCTAGGGTTAGTGGGGAAGTGGCTCTCCAGTGAGTTCTCAAGAGCCTAATTTAATAAAATACCTTTTGTTACCATTAGAAACTCGTTTCATCCCCACATCTCATCTGGGTGACAGTACATACACATGCTTAAAATCTTTAAACCACCTTTCTATGCATTTTGTGTTATTAAATGCATTAAGTATGATGCATAAATAATGCATTAAATATAATACATATGTTATACATGGGGGGGGGAGAAAGAGAGACCTGAAACGTGATCGCTTCAAACACATAACAAATGAACCACTGCTTTTTGGATATTGCTCTCTTGATATGCAAAATATGAGGAAAGAGAATTTTGGCCTTGGTAAAATTCTCCTTAGGATAAGAGGCCAAACATTGATCAATCAAAGGCCCCACAACCCTGTTAATAAAGGGAAAAAGATGTCCTGAGCACATTCCTAATGGGGTAATGACAAGGGACTTTCTACCAGAACAGTCTCTGCTTGTCTTTCTACACACTAATTATCCTTGCAGTGAGTGGGGTTTGCCTGAGGTCCCTCCACCCAGACCCACAGCATTCATCATTTCCTTCCCGCCCAGGCCCGGACTGTGTCATGTTGTATTGCTCAGGACTCTTAACAAGTCCAGAAACAATCACATTTGTGGTGTGACGACCCCTGGAAGGCAGAGAGGAGAAGAAATGGTATAGAGCCCCCAAGCTCCTTTCTAGTGACAACAAAAAAGCCATTGGTCTTGAAAAGTGATGAAAATCCAACAGTTTAAGAGTAAAGATGTTACCCGGAACCACCAAACTCTTGCTGAAATGAAGCAGAATTTTGAGGGAAAAAAACTCACCAACCAAACTAAAAATATGAAAACATTTGATGGTGAACGTGGACAAAGCCTAGAGCCCTTCATCCACTTAGACAAAACATTTGCAAAGATCACTTCAAACACATCAATTTTTCTTCTGTAAACTGGACACAGCTAAGCTGTTTCTGCCTTCTGGAAGTGGTTTTTTTTTTTCCTCCTTCCTTATCCTAACATCAAAATGTAACCACAAAGAGAACACAACATCTCAAATCCCAAATGTTGTTTCCCTGAAAGGTCCAGCGCTCTGTCTCCAGCTGAGAAGTTCATCATATCCCAATTTAGTAGCTATTCTTTTGCAATCTGCAGTAAACATCGTCATAGACACAAACACACAGTGCAGGTAGTGAGAAAATCGCTGCCAAAAATATCACAAGCACCCCTCAGGCAAACTTCCTTTCTCTGACTTTCTTTAGTACTTCAAGGACCTGCATGCAGTTGCCTGCCACACAGCAGAGCACACTGAGGCCTTTTATGGAGGAACGTCCCTCTCTTTCCTGCTCAAACTACTGTGAGTGTCGCTGGAGGCCGGAAGCCCATGACCTGGGCCAACAACAAGCCCTTGTGGCTCAGGGATGACTGCCCATTAAGAGGAGAGAAGAGGTCACTGGAAAAGTAATCCTGCTAAATGTCTTGCTCAGCAAGATGTAATGAGTATCTGATTCACCACACAGAGATCGATTTTTACAACAGTTTGTTGGAGAACAGAACATTAACAGCTTTGGAAGGGAGGAGAAAATATGTCCTTTCTCCCTCCTGCTATCTGTCAGCACCCGTTCTGCCTTCTGGCTGCGGAGGAGGGGACAGTGCCCAGTGATTGTCTCCCAAGCCCTGGGCACCTCCTTAGCCGAGGTATCCTCACAAAGCCCCCAGCCTGAGCTGCAAGACAGAAAAGGGATTTATACGAAACAAAGCAAAAGTTTTAAACATATTTGATTTTTAAGTTATTCCACTCGCGTGAAGTATGTTAATAGAGAAGTAAAATGTTAACCACTTCTAAAAGCTCTCTTCATCATATCTCAGGAAACAAGGCTAGCCAGAGACACATGTGCCTTCCTATATGTTTTCATCTGATTTCTACTCTTAATTCTAAATTCTTAGCCTGGCGTGGTGGCTCACGCTTATAATCCTAGCACTCTGGGAGGCCAAGGCGGGAGTATTGTTTGATCTCAGGCATTCAAGATCAGCCTGAGCAAGAGTGAGGACCTTTTTTTTAAAAAAAGTAAAATTTTATAAATAAAAAAAAATAAAAAATAAATTCTTGAAGGATAGAGACCAAAACTAATTGATCTGTATGGTCTGTAGGGTACTGCCAAAAACATTTGCATGTAGTGTATTCTAAATCAATCTTTGTTTTGTTCCCTTCTTAAAAATCAAAGTAAACCTTTTCCTTTTCTTTCCCATTTTCTCTTCCTTCCATCTCATAGTTCTTCCTCCTGTTTTCTGTCTTCCTTTGATCCTCCTTATTCACATCCACCTCCCTCTCCCTTTTTCCTTCAATCTGTATTTCACAAGCTGACTACCTTCTAGAATTAACTCGGGCTTTCAGAACAGATCTGACTAGTTGTGAGAGAGCCAGCAGGTGCTTATTAAAGGAATTGATGGGTAGATGAAACTGCCATCCATTCAGACATCTGGGTCTGCTCCTGGACCCAAGACAGAAGAATGAGGGGGAAAGTAGCTGAAAAGTGAAAGAGGGATGGAATTCTCTCGAGAAAGACATGGAATTCTGTTGGGAGAGAAGACCGGGCACTTCCCCTCTGTCCTGTTCTCCTGCACAAAGAGGAAGAGGAGCGGATTGCCTTATTGAAATAATGGACCAGTCATGCCCGGCTGCAGGAAATGAGCAAGCGCATAAGAAAAAGTCCCGAAAATAAAAACGACAGAAAAAAAATGGTTATACGCCAAACAAAAGTTGCCAGCTCTCCAGGAAAAACTCATTCATCAATCGGAACAAATTGGTGATCATCTGCTTAAGGGACTAGCAAGAGCCGTCTGTGGGTAACCTGTGCTGCAAAGACCACAAGCGCGGTGGCCAAAAGACCAACAGAGGGACGTCTGTGAAGTGCAGCAACTGAGAGTGAAATCACTCCGTGCAGCCAAGAGGCCACCACCACGCAGGTGCCTCCTGTATACATCCAACGATCCGAGCAGATGTTCTAATGTTCTAGACTGAGAAACGTGAGTGTTTTACCAAAGCAAAAGCATTATATCCTGTCCAGGGAAGAAAATCTATTTCCCTTTTCTTTCGTTTTCTCATTTCAATGCAACTGATTGCACTGTTGCGTCTTCACGTCCGGGGCAGTTCTGCAAGTGGTCAGCGCCAGGTGTCAGGGGTCATTTCTGCCTGTCCTGCCTGTATTTCACCACCACACCCCAACTTAGTCACAAAGCTCAGCAGAACACCAGCCTATTCGGAAGCCAACAAGCAAAATGCATTCAGGAGGCCTGGTTTTCCCTCCTACTGACGGTTAGAGTCATTGTGGTCACATCTAGCCATAAAATCCTGCCTTTCAACCGCACTGAAAATGAGCCCGGCGTAGGTTGTGGTGGGGATGAGATTAAGGGGAGAGATGGAAAAAGGAAGAGTGAATGGAAAGAAAGATCGTGTGTCTCCATTCTTTTTTCCTATAAGGAAGAAACGAGAAAATAAGTAAATAAGGTCCTTTCTGAAAATTCATTAATATAAAGCTTTTTTCTTGGCAAAATAAAGATAAAAATTTGGTAATTCTATGGCATATACCCCCCTATATATGTATATGTATATATATATACATATATATATATTTTTTTAACTCTTCTGTAATATCCAAAAGACTCAGACCATGGGCTCCACACAATTTCTCAAGTATTTTTCTTCCAGGCAGAACATGAATTCAATTGCCACTTTTTAAAAAAAACAAAATTATATCAGCTTCACAGGTTTTCAAATGATGACAATAACTTCCAAAAAACAAATTTTCATGGAAGGCATACACTCTTACCCATTACACTATACTCTGGGCTAGGCTTTTTACCGACCCTCTGTTTCCTAAAGTGTTTACTTTAAAATAAATCTTAGGAGAAAGTTGAATACACTCCAGAGGGAGCCCCGCTCTGTAGTTGGTGGTAACTCATACTTTCTAAAAAGCCATGTCTCCAAAGAGAAACGGCAAGTATTAATCCTGAACTACTACAACATTTTAAATAATTCCATTTTAGGCTAGATTAAGCCCACTCACGGATCATTTTCCTTCTCAAAAAATCGAAGTGCTTTATAGAGATGAACAAATTAAGCCTCACAAATCTGCTTTTTGAAGGTGAAAAAAAAATCACACTTGGTTACAGACAGGCAAAATGTTGGTTTTCTCTTCTTTCTTCTTTCTAGTGGCAAAGGCAGAGGGTGACAGGTGGCCCCAGAACTGTGCAATGTGCTGGAAAGACGGTGGTGGGTAAGACCACTCTTTCCTCGTACTAGGAAATGAGCCAGGCTGCCCCCACCTTCTCTGTGCACAGAGAAGAATGACCCAGAAAGTTTCCAAGGAAAACCACTCTGGCTGGCAGTGAAAGTCTCAGAGACACTGGACTCCCAGGCTTGTTGAAACTCAGTCCACCGGGTTCCTGAAGGACTTTTTCCTTTCTTTCATTATCTCAGCCTGCATTTTGCAATTCAGGACCTTACTTGCCATTGTGATTCTGTATTTCCTTGTATCTTTTAAGTTTGAAGGCTTCTCCTACTCGCCAACTGTATGCAATGTATCCATAATAGGGAGGGAGGGAGGGAATCTTTTAGAAAATAGACCTATTGTCTTCTCATACTTTCTTCCTCTTTCCCCTATGCCCTGTACTTAAAGAATCCCATTTATTCTCTCAATATTTTAGTGTCATTTAAAAAAATGCTCTAAGAAGAGTTAATATGTTAAGTGCTTGGGAACCTTGGATAAAAGGTCTAAGACGAACAAGAAAAAGGAAATGCAAGCACATCCCATAAATTGTTTCAACATCCATGCTGAGAGATTATGAGCAGGCAGAGAACAAAAGGGCCCTATGAAGGATTTAAGAGGACTTGTGTCCGGATCTACAACTGTAGAGTTGTTACAAAGGGTTCTTTAAACATTTCTGATGGGAATGAAATGAATTATGGCTCAGGAGAGGGGGAGGAGGATGGAAAGGGCAGATGTCAGGTAAATGGAAGTACTGCATTTCCTTGTCCACCCCACCCGCTTTGCCTTGCCAATGAGTTCTTTTTCCCTTTTTATTTAAGATTTGGAAGCTAATTTCCTTTTGCCTATTTTGTTCCTCACCTCACTATAATCTCCTTCAGAATTGCTTCTGTATTGATCACCCCCAAATTTCATGCATTCATGCACAAATCCCATTTTCATGTCATTCATTAAAAGACGTTCATCTTTGGAAGTTTGGAAAAGGCTCTCACCACTCATCATTGGTGCCGTCATTAGACAAGCTTTTATACGGAACCACATATATGCCAGGCCCTGTGCTGTGGGCTGGATTTACTAAACACCCCTGAATTAACGTTATAATCGGAGTCGTTTTTATGGAGACCTGGGCTGCATAAAATCCATGCTAAGAATAAATCCAGCATTGTCAGTAACTAACATGTGAGAACTATCTGAATTATCATTTAATAGTCACAGCAGCCCTTTGGAAAATGAGCATCTGTTATTCTATGCTGCAAAAGTGGAAACTGAGGCACTGGATTGTTAAGTAATTTATCTAACATCACATGTGCAGTTTACTCCGTTGTGTCTGACACAACCCACGCTTTCCTTCACGACTACCCACCTCTTTGCCAGAAATAGTGGAGAAAGGCCAGATCCTGGATCTTTAGTCTTTCAATCCAACTTAAAGCAACCCATTTAAAATACTTAGATAATTTTAAATTCCTGATGTTTAAAATTTAAAATGACCATGCCACTACTAGGCTTTTCTGGGTTTTGTTTGTTTCTGGTTAATTTATTTGTTTTAACCTGGAAAAGGAAAAGCAGTTTAAACTGTATAAAGTCTTCTTTCTTTTCTTTCTTTCTTTCTTTCTTTCTTTCCTTCCTTCCTTCCTTCCTTCCTTCCTTCCTTTCTTTCTTTCTTTCCTTCCTTTCTGTCTGTCTGTCTGTCTTTCTGTCTTTTTTTCTTTTCAACAACAGAATATGTGTAGAAAACTCACTGGACCTGCACATGCCTGGAGCTGCCTCTCTGGTCACACTTCTGCACATGAATCCAGGATTCGGGAGCTTTTTCTGTATAGGGCCAGTTAGGAAACATTTTAGGCTTTGCAGGCCATAAACTCTCTGCCACAACTACTCAGCTCTGCATTTGGAGTTCAAATGCAACCACAGGTAATACATAAATGAACAGGCGTGGTTGTGTTCCAACAACTTTATTTAAAAAACAGCCTGAGGGCTTGATTTAATCCGCCCTCTACTGCACACAGTTATACTACTATCTCTACAAGATCTCCTTTGATGTCAAAGTTCTTAACATGGGATCCATAGGCTTCAGGGAGTCTCTAAATTCTGCCTGAAATCATTTGCAAGATTTTGTTTATATATGTTTTTGTTTGTATGGTCATTTTTCAGTGAGTGGGGCCTGTCGCTCTCATCAGATTCTCAAAGATTCTGTGACTCAGAAAAGGTTAAACCCGAGACCCACAGTTCCCACACCGGCTGCTGCCTGCAGGGTGAAGTCACAGAAGGGCCCTCACACTCTGCTGTGTTTTAGTTACTTTTCCCTGTGATTTATGGGCTCTGCTCACACTGCACTATTATCTGCGTCCCCAAAACACCTTGCACAAATTCCTTGTCTCTGAGCCTTTGCAAATGCTTGCCAAGCTGTTTGACATGAACCTGCAATTTAATCCAATTCAATCCATGAACAACCCTTTATGAAGCAGCTCTTCTCAGCCAGGCATGTGTGTGTCTTCAGAGCCAAGACCCAGATCCTGGGTGGGAGACAGTCAGATAAGAAAACATGCAGCTACAGTTTGGTGTGTTGGGGAGAGTTAAAAGTGCTGTCACGCTCAGGAGAGGTGCCTACCCTGGATCTGGGGGTCAGGAAGTGTATCCTGGAGGAAGTCCTCATTACGCTGGGACCTAAAGAATGCATAGGAATCTAAATCTAAATGTGGAACAAGAAGTTTGCTGAGCAAAAAGAAAGAGGGTGGGTAGAAGAAGACACATGCCAATATCTGTGGACAAAATACAATTAAGTTTGTGGGCACATAAAGCAGGGTGAAATGAAAGTGTCAGAAGATTAGACTGCAGAGGGGGAAGCAGTTGTATCACCTATGTACACCACTTAAGTGTTCATACTTTATGATAAAGACCATGAGAAGTCCTCTTATAGAGGTATAAGGCCGCTGCTCGGTGTGGTCAGCTGGCTAGCACCTTTGGCATAACTGAGAGCTGGTTAGAAATGGAATCCTGCACCCAGCCCAGACCCACTGAATTAAAATCTGCATTTTAACACACCCCAGGGTGATTCATATACGCACAGAAGTTTGAGAAGCTTCTTTATCCTGGGTAAATCCTATCTCCCATTTCAAGTGACAAACTCCTACTTACTCAGGTTTCCCAAATGGTTTCCTAAGGGTCAAAATTCCCCAGGGTACTTGTTAAGTTTACAGATTTCTGGGCTCTCACTAGGAACTTCTTATTCAGTAAATCTGAGTTGGAGCTAAGGAATGTGTTCTTCCAGCAAGTGTTCAAGGATGATTCTTAATTTAAGAAAGTTTGGGAGAATACATTTCCTGATCCCCAACTCAGCAAAATGGATTGCATCTATGTGCCCCTAGCACTTATGAATATGATTTTACGTATCTGTTTTCCTTGGTAGACTCTTCCCTGTTGACTTGTTTTTGTGTTGCCAGTGCCTGACACAGTGCCTGGCAACTCGATAAATGCCCAAGTGCATACATGAATAACCATGACCACCACATGGCCACCGATGAGTGTGAGTCCATCAGGCTGACCAAAAGGTCAAATGTGGCATTAAAACAAAAGTAGCCTCAGTTGAAATGAGCAATTCATCAGTAAGATTTTGTTCTGAATATCCAAACCAAGGTCGAAAGTATGCTCCTGTTACCAGTTCAAGCCAAAACTTTTCTTTGCTCTAAAACTGGACATTTTGTTCCCTCTAGCAGCTGACAATTAGGGTAGATCCTTCCTGCCCCCTAAGGCGACAATCCCTTCCTCCAGCAATCACCACCTGAAAACGCCCTCATTTTCCTGGCCTTCTGAGCCACCCAAGGACTGCATTTGACCATTTGACCTTCTGTGACAGCAAATTCCTCTTGCTGACCACAAGACACAAGAAGAAGTTATTTCCTTTTATTTGTTCTAAATTTCCGTTTTAACCCATTTGCCTCCTATAAAGGAACAACTTTTAAAGGAGAAATTAATTCCATAGTTGTTTTGTTGTTGTAGGGTGGGAGGAGCTGGTCAGGGGATATAAAGATTTTTTAAAATCCCTTGCAGAATCTCTGATTTAGTTTTAAATTATATATTTTTCCCCCCGGACATATAAATAATACTTGTTCATTTTGCAAATTTTGCAAAACAAAGAAAAATGTAAAGAATATCCATCCTACCACCTAGAACGGTATCGTTATATTATCTATGAACAGAATTTACTCTAAAACGGTCACATGAACATTTTTTCCTATGTAAATGCTTTTGTCATCTAAGCTTCATGCTGCCAAAATCAGAGACAGGGCTGTGCGATGCTTCTGATGCCTGAGGGTCGCTGCCTTCCAGGCAGAAAAGTGACATGAGGGACTCCACCAAGCCAATTCCGGCTGAGGCTCCGAGGGAAGGGAAGAGACGGTCTAAACTTCCAGAAGGAATTCTTACTTTGGCAATGAAGCTGCTAGGAGGATTTGTCAGTCCAGGAAGAAATCAAAACAGGGCTACAACAGTATGAAAAATCTAGCTCCCTTCCCAAATGTCCTTGTACTTTCCAAAATCTGTGTAAGTTCTTCTTTGCCTCATTAATCACTTCTCACTCCCAACCTCCTGAGCCTCTGAAAGAGGTATTCAGTTAGTTAGACAAGTGATAGCACACTCCCTGTTTACTCTTTTACGAGGAAGGAAACTCACATGGTGATGAGTCACTTAAATTAGCCCATGGGAGAGCTAGGATTTTTTTTTTTCCACGACAGAGTTTTATTCTGTTGCCCTGGGTAGAGTGCAGTGGCATCATCACAGATCACTGCAACCTCAAACTCCTGGGCTCAAGCCATCCTCCTGCCTCAGCCTCTGGAATAGCTGGGGCTACAGGCACGCACCGTGACTCCCAGATAATATTTTCTATTTCTAGTAGAGACAGAGTCTTACTCTTATTCAGGCTGATCTCTAACTCCTGAGCTGAAGCAATCCTCCCACCTCGGCCTCCCAGAGTGCTAGTATAATAGGCATGAACCACTATACCGGCCAGAGCTTTGTTTTTTGATTAGCAAGCTAGGATCACTTTCCTATGGAGCCAAAAAAAGGGCTTTCTCAAGATTGGGTTTTTATGGGCATGTTTCTTTCTCTTAAATAAGAATGACTTTATTGTTTTATTCTTTAAAGGCATACACTCATTGTAAAACACTTAAGTGATGAAGAAGAATGCAAAGATTAAAATATGAAATCATTTAACACCCAACAATACCCAGAAATAACTACTGTTAACATGAAGGTGGCCCTCATTCCACACAACCCTAGACTCGTATATTCATTTATTGAAATATCAAATAAATGTTGAAAAGGGTGTGCAGATTTAAATAGTTATTCAAATTAGATTACAATAATAAAGTATTTTTCGTGATTTTAGTAGAAGAAAAAGGAATTTTCATGAAACAAAAGAAAATGCTAACTTCAACCTCCTCTCCCAAGATTTTGATAGTTATACAATTATATTTTGTTTTGTAAAGGCTTAAAATACTTATTTTTGCCTTTGTAAGCATAATTTCCACAATTCTTTAGTATTAGTTCTATCTTTATATGAATTTAATGCTAATTATAGGATTTATAGGCCAGCATATTCTTCATATTTGAGAAAGACTGCTTCCTTTAGACTTGAATAGCAACTTGGCCTAAAACATCTGTGTCCTACTTTCCTTCCCTCAGAACCTAGTAGGCTTGTCTCTGTGTCTTCTGACATTACATTTGCTGTCAAGAAATATCAGGACACATTTCCTCCTCGTAGGGGACTTGTTCTCTACTTGGATGTTCATGAAACCCTTTCTTTATCCTTTAAATGCAATGATTTAATCAAGATATCATTTATAGTTAGTTGTTCTATGTGAAAATTTCCTGGCAAACAGAGTAATTTTCCTAGCTATAGATTTAGTTTTTCCTTTATTTCAGGAATATTTTCTTTTGTTATATCTTTGAATACTTTTTCTATATCACTTTTCAGTTCTCTGCCACTAGTTATTCTTATTTTGAGCCATGTTTGTCCTCTGTATCTATTACCTCCTCTTTTAATAATCTTAAACGTATGTCTTCTTCCTTCACACTCAATGTGATTATCACAAGACTTTCCTCTGTGTAACTAATTTTGTTTTCAGCCTGGTCTCTTCATTCATTCCTATTTTATTCATCAATGCTGTAATAGTAATGATTTGATCCTCAATTTGTCTTATCAGTGCTGTAGTCTCCCTTATTTTATTCAGTTGTTTATTGTTACGTTTTTGACAACTTTTTCAATTACTTAAATTATTCCAAAGCAGCATAGTAAAGATGTTTAAAACCAGGCCTCTGAGATTGGACTATGTAGGTTAATCGACCACCTCTGCCTGTGAGTGATTTAATCTTAGTTGAATTATAAAATTAACATAAGCATACTTACTTGCATGTGCAAGGATATAATAGGTAAAGAACTCAAAACAGTGCCTAAAACATATTAGACAGTCAATGTAAGCTATAATCATAGCACAGACATACAAGGTACATTCTCTTGTTTCTTGGGTTGACAATGGTCATCTATCTTTTCCATGCTATGCCTCTTATTTTCTTCCTGTAGCACATTGGCCTAGTTGCTTGCCCATGCTTGCTCCTTTTGCTGATGTCTAATTTAGGCAACTCTGTTCAGAGCTCTCATTTCTCTGATATAAGGAAGGTAAATTCTCTGTGACTTGCCTTCTCACCTTTTCTGAGACTTGTTTGTTACATGTCCTTGGAGCCACCAAGGTCTCAATGTTATGGTAGTGAGATGACAGTAGAAAAGAGAGCTCAGCTAGAGCTGACCAACCTGGGCTCTGCTCTTCCAGGTCAGACATCCCTAGCAGCCCCTGTGGCTCCATATATGATGTGCTACTGAGCCTCTTCATCATTCGCTTTTCTCATTTGGAAACAAAAGAACACTTACTTAAGATAGTGTTTTAGTTTTCTATTGCTGCTATAACAAATTACCATAAATGTAATGGCTTAAACAAACAAAAATGTATTATCGTCCATAGAGCCTGTTACATAGAAGCTGCTAAATAAATCCTTGTTTATAGGATTAATCAGTCAACCTCAGAGCTGATTTCAGGGAAACGCCTAGAACAGTTCCATTCCGAGGGCATTACAGAGACTACCTAGCACGAGTGTCAAGTAATGCAGCCTTTGGATATTCTTACCAAGGTCTCGGTGTCATAATTTATCCTATTTATTCTTCCATACTTGGGATAGATGAAATTTATTATATAATTTTTTAATCTTATTTGAAAATTTAATTTTCCATACAACTTTCTATCTCTAATTGCTTCAAACCAGGAGAGAAATTTTTTTTATTAAGTCCTAGAGTTTATAGCAACAGTAGGTCAAGCATTGAAATATTATGATACATGATGAAAGTGCTTATTCAGTAGAGTCAGCAATTAAATGTGACTAGATTCAATATGAATTAAGACTGTCAGTTTTCCATGGAGGATGAACTGCTTAAACTTTCGCCCTATTCTGAAAGACACCTCCTGGAATTTGTACTCCACTCCTTGACAATCATCTTAATGCCCATTTGGGAGATCATGGCTGCTGTGGACTGAATGTTTGTGTCCCCCAAAATTCATAGCTTGAAATCCTAACCCCAAATGTGATGATATTAGGAGGTGAAGCCTTTGGGAGATAATTAGGTCATGAGGGTGGAGCCTTTGACTTAATTACTCAGAACGTGACCAGGCTGTACCCTGATTTCAGGCTTCCAGCCTCCAGAACTGTGAGCAATAAATTTCTTTTGTTTATAAACCACCCAGGCTATGGTATTCTGTTGTAGCAGCCCAACCTAAGACAATGGGTGTTGATGACAGAAATCAAAGGAAAAGAATCTTCTGCTCAGTATTGCAGAGCACCACAACCAGTCCAGCAGTGACTTAAGAACCTGGTTTTAGGGAAGATGGAGTAGCGAACTCAGCGCACAGAATCTTTCTCTTACCTATTTCCTCATGGAATGGATGAAAATTAATAAAAGTCAACCAATAAAATAAAATTTACTGCCAACAGCCAAACAAGGAAAAAAGTACAGCCTCATGCCATTACCTTCACAATGGGGTTACAGGCCAAGAAAGGGGACAGAAGATTCAGGCCAAGAAAGGGGACAGAAGATTCTGGAATAGTTTTGCTAAGCCATTAAGAATGTTCATCAAGCCTTTCCAGTTTGGAAAGCGAGGTGGAAAGGGTAGGTCCAGGAAAAAAAAAAGAGAAGTTTCAGGAACCAAGGTCCTACCTTACCATTCTAGATTTTAGCAGAGAACAAAGGATATGTCAGGTTTTTCCATTTTCAGGGCTTATTACTGAACAGTGGGGCTAAGCTCCATCCTGCAGAAATCTCCATGAACATAGGCCACCCCCAATGGGTAGAGTGAACCTTGACATGCGACATTTAACATGAACTCAGGAGAGCAGAACCCAGGTTGGTCAGCTCTAGCTGAACTCACTTTCCTACTGCCATCTCACTAGCATAACATTGAGACCTTGGCAGCTCCAAGGACATGTAACAAACAAGTCTTGGAAAAGATGACAAGGCAGTCACAGAGAATTTACCTTCCTTATATCAGAAAAACGAGAACTCTGAACAGAGTTGCCCAAATTAGGTGTTAGCAAAAGGAGCAGGCATGGGCAGGCAACTAGGCCAATGTGCTACAGGAAGAAAGTAAGAGGCATAGCATGGAAAAGATAGATCACCATTGTCAACCCAAGAAACAAGAGAATGTACCCAGTATGTTTGTACTTATAAGTATTATAGCTTACATTGACTGAGTGTCTAATATGTTTTAGGCATTGTTTTGAGTTCAGTTCTGGAAGTTAGAAGTATGAAATGAGTCTTACAGGGCTGAAATAAAGGTGTCAGTAGGGCATTTTCCTTCCTTCTTTTCTTTCCGTCTGTCCCTCCTTTTTTTTTTTTTTTTTTTTAAAGGCAGAGTCTCACTCTGTTGCCCGGGCTAGAGTGCCATGGAGTCATCTTAGCTCACAACAACCTCAAACTCCTTGGCTCAAGCAACTCTTCTGCCTCAACCTCCCGAGTAGCTGAGACTACAGGCACATGCCACTATGCCCGGCTAATTTTTTTAAAATACTTTTAGTTGTCTGGCTAATTTCTTTCTATTTTTAGTAGAGACGGGAGTCTCACTCTTGCTGAGGCTGGTCTCGAACTCCTGACCTCCTGTGATCCCCCCTGTGATCCTCAAGTGATCCTTCTGCCTCAGCGTCTCAGAGTGCTAGGATTACAGGCATGAGCCACCACACCCAGCCCCTTTCTTCCTTTTCAAAGCATGTCACTCTAATTTCCATTTGTCTCCCTCTTATATAAGGACATTTGTGATTACATTTAAGGCCCACCCAGATAATCAGGGTAATCGTCCTATCCCAAAATCTTTAAGGTAGGTACAGATGCAAAATCTTTTTTGCAATATAAGGTACCATTCACAGGTTCCAGGGATTAGGATTTGGATATCTTTGGGGACATTACCCAACCAACCATAGATACTTCAGTCAATGTACTCTAAGACTGCATTACCATTTTCATCAGCCAAGTCCTTCTTGGACTATGTTGCTTTTGCCATCAACTAAAACCAAACCCTCCACACTACTTTTGACATGAACAGCTGTTGTGCTGGTTTAACCTTTGATGATCATTAGGGCTATTCTCTCTCTTTTTGGACACAGGGTAGCAGTGTACTTCCCCTGCTCCCTGTAGAGTTAGGTGTGGTCATGTGACTTGCTCGGCCGATGTGATGTGAGATGAAATGTGTTACTTCACAGGGAGCTTTTAAGAGCTCATGTGAGATTTGCTCAGTGGCTATTTCCCTCTGTCGCTGTGAGCAGCTATGTTCAGATGATAGCTTTCCATCAGCCTGGATCCGAGAGTGAGGAAAATGGGGAGCAAATGTTCCAGAGGACTCAGGGTCTTCTGGGATGTGTAAGGTGAATTAGAAATAAAACTCTGTTGCTTACGTCACTGCAATTTGGGGAGTTCTCTCTTACCACTGAGTAATCTAGCCTATCTTGACTGATATAAATTCTTTCTTTAAATGAGTCAATGTTAAAAATCAGAGAATTTCCCATTTATTCCCATTAAATTTCATATTTTCTGTAGTGACCAAGTCTTCGATGCTTTCATAATGTCTAGGAATCTTGATCCAATTATGCTACATACAATGGATACTTTTATCAATTCAAAATCTGCTAAATATTGTCTCTGTGTTTTTATCAAAATTATTCACTTGAAAAAAGCTTATTAGGACAAAGCTGAGTGCATGCACTTATGGCATGCCACTTGAGAACTCTTCTCAGATTGATATTGATCCAAAAATAAAACTCTTACGATGTGGTACCTATGGGTGCATTGTCATTCGGCCTGTTTCTTCTTCTTAGCCATAACCACAGGATTTTCAAAATACTTAATACAAATTCTTTATCACAAAATGATCAAGTTTGGCAGAATATTTCCATTATCATTCTAGTAGCCCTTTAAAAAATTAGTTTAGCATGGCAATTTTGCTCTTTAGAAATCCAGGCCAACTCATAGCAATTGATATGTACCTTATATTTTACTAAGTGCTCCTTGATCATCTGATTAAATAATCATTCTAAAATTATATAGGGGTTCGTGGCCGGGCGTGGTGGCTCACTCCTGTAATCCTAGCACTCTGGGAGGCCGAGGCGGGCGGATCGCTCAAGGTCAGGAGTTCGAAACCAGCCTGAGCAAGACCCCGTCTCTACTAAAAATAGAAAGAAATTAATTGACCAACTAAAAATATGTACAGAAAAAATTAGCCGGGCATGGTGGCACATGTCTGTAGTCCCAGCTACTCGGGAGGCTGAGGCAGGAGGATCACTGGAGCCCAGGAGATTGAGGTTGCTGTGAGCTAGGCTGACGCCACGGCACTCACTCTAGCCTGGGCCACAAAGTGAGACTCTGTCTCAAAAAAAAAATAAAAGAAATAAAAAAATAAAAGTATATAGGGGTTCGTGTAAATATTACTAATTTTTATTTTCTGAGACTACCTAAAACATCAGTTGTTGTAAGACCATTTCTTTGTTGTTGTTGTTTATTTTTATTCTTATTTATTTTTAAATTTCACCACTGTACAGTACATAAGACCATTTCTTAAGACTTGGGACAGCAAAGTGAAATTATGTTGCACTCTGGTTCTTGTCAATGATTTTAGCTTGAATACAAAAATCCTGAGCAAAGGCAAATGACATTGGACTTGTCATACTTTACCATATTTACCTTCTTCTATACTGCCTTTCACTATTCAAACATAGAAGGTACCCAGGCAAAGTCATCCTTGTGAAGAAAGGAGGAGAGATCCATGCAGAAGCCTCTTTTTCTAATCTTAATGTCCATATATAGTAGCTAAAAGAATTGTGTTACTTTAATAGACTCTTGGAGAAGCAAGTGTGGCACAGTGATTAAATTCAATGGGTTCTACAATCAAAGTACCAGGTTATAAATTCTGTCTTTATCATTCACAAGTTTTGTGAGTTTGGACAAATTGCTCAAACTTTAACATGTAGATTCCTCATCGGTAAAAGATAACAATAAAACCCATCTCACAGTGTTGTTGGGAGGATTAAAGTAGATATTCCAGGTAAATGGCACAAAATGAAGTAAGTGTCTTTAATGCTATGTAAGGTTTCCTCTCGTATTGCAGGGCATGGAGAGAGATAATCACTAAATTAATTTACTGATCAAAAGTACATACAAAATGATCAACTATTTCTTGCCAAACTGTTACATGATATAAGCGAAATAATGAAGAGTTAAGTCTAGATGTTGCTTAGTGCTTAGGGAATCTGGCTGCAAATTCCTTTAAAATGTGAGTTTGCATGTCTTTGCAATTCTTTCTTCCTGACAATTGGAACTGATTCAACATTACCCAGGTTGCAAAGACATTGTGATTACTTTCTTTGCTGTCACCTGGCTATCTTAATGATAGGAGATCAAGAGTAGCAATCACTGCAGAAATCCAGGAAATCTCCCCATTTCTTTTTGTTTTCTCTCTCTAGGGAATCCAAGTTTTCTCTGTAAAGACATATTTTGGATTCCAAAAGAAAGAGGAGGAAAAAGAACTTTCAAAGTCACCAATCCAAGATAATTCATTGTTACTTTTGGAGTACTTTTAAAGAAAACAAACTTTTAAAAATTGTCAAATATTATTTCTGATATTTGTAGGCTTACTTAAATTTCTATAAAATATGTTGAAAAAATCTAAAAGGATGAGACATGATAATTGAGTTTATTTTTTTATTTTATTTTTTTATTTTTTAAATTTTCTTAATATTTCATTCTTTTTATTTTTTTGTTGTATTCTTTGGATGAGCATGAGTTTATTTTTATTTTATTGATCAGTTAATCAAAATAAAGTCCTGTTAAATATCCTACAGACTTAAGTTTGTGCTGAATTTTTGGATGAAAGAAGTATCTATAATCTTTCATATCTAATAATATCACTGATTTAAAGTCTATCATCATTATTTTCATTGACAATTATTTAATTATATTTGTGAGATGCTTTATATTTACTGAGAAAGAAACCTCATTTGACATAGCCCTCTGCTCTCTCCTTTATACATTTTTTTTTTTTTTTGGTATAGGATATCTGTCGTTCATTTGGGTAGGAGAATGCTGAGACAGTTCGTAATGAAAGCCTGAGTGTCTCGGCTCTTTCATCTTTGTACTTATTTTCTGAAGTGCAATCCTTCACAAAATCGCAGTGAGCCCCACCTTTCCTAAAATAACACTGGGGCACTTCAGACTCTGCCTCGGCCCTCCCCCACCACCCTAACTGCACATAAAACTACTGTGTCGTAGTATCTGAGGAAAGAGTGCTGTCAGGGCTGCCACATAATTTATAGGGCCCAGTGGAAAATGAAAATGCGTGACCCCTTGTTCAAAATGCAGGGGGAAACATCACCAATAAAAGTACTGTTATAAATAAAAAGCTTTTTCCTTTCTTCTGCACTGACTCCCTTCACTTGTCATGGTGTTCTTTATTTGCTCTTTAATGTCATTCCAAGTAAAGAAAAAACAAACTTTTAGGTTATTAGCAGGAATTTCATCATTCATCTTTGTATCGTGCAATGCCAATTTTAAATGAAAATACCAGAGCGTTTAACTCATGTGGAATCACCAAATTACACACTTCATATTCCTTTCCTTGTATATGCATGGGATGTATTTTGTTCTTCCAAGAACAGTGGGAGCACCACACAAAATTCACTGGATCCTTTTCATTTCACTTCTTGATGCTCACACGTTTTCCCTCCGCTCTCCACCTTACCGATGAGCAAGGAAGGAAGGACCCGAGGACGAGAAACCATGCACTGCCCCATCTTTCCTTTCTACACCTCTGTCAGCACAAGCACTGCAGTTGGCTGATACAGGGAAGTGGCATGATTAAGAAGGGATATGACAGAGTTCTTTGGTTTTTCATGTTTCTGTTAATAAAAATGCCAGTGCCTTCTTTAGGCATTCAAAGCAGTTTTGATTTGAACAGAAGTAGGGCATCTTGGGGCAGAGCCCTGCTTAGCCGTAGGCATCACACGCTAACCTTGTGCTTACTTTGAGCCTCGCTGAACTGACTTCTGGCATCCTGGGTCCTGATTTCCATGCTCAGCAGGCATCGTGGATGCTACACAAAAATGGACAGCAAAGGGTGGCTGGAAACACACACACATTGTGCATTTCTCCTCTGCTCACATGCTCTGTCGTCCCATCAGACTTCACTTGCAAAATGCAAGTTCAAAGATAAAACCATACAGAAATTCAAGCATGGGCCCTCATCAACTAGAGTCCTGTGCATAAGTCACACAGCAAGAAGCCAGCCCTGGGTGCTGTCATGTTGGCACTCCGTGGCTGTTCATGTAGAACATCATGACCACCGGTTAGTTAGGCTATGAAAAGAGAATAGAGAATCAGGACACCACCACCTGGCCTGGGGGGTCGCTATCGTTCAGTCACAATCACTTCACTCCAGGTCCTCATCTGCAACTCGCTCTATCTCCTGCCTCGCTCTGCTCGGGAGGTGGAAGGATCCACATTTTCATCATCCCAGTTATGACGTGTGTGCAACAAGTTTGTGGACATGGATTGGAAATAAATTCGAAGAGATCAATTTTGATAGTTCACAGGATTCTTTTCGAACAATGAGTTAAGTGCCTAAAATAACACTTTCTCAAGTCTAGAGAAAGTTCACTTACTTTAACATGCATACAAATTCATACAAATCACCTGAGGAACCTGCTGAAAGGTAGTCTTTGTTTTGGGGTGTTTTTTTTGAGATAGGGTCTCCCTTTGTCCCCCAGACTGGAGTGCAACAGGGCGACCACAACTTGCTGCAACCTCCAATTCCTGGGCTCAAGCGATCCTCTTGCCTCAGTCTGCTGATGGCTGGAACTACAGGGGTGCGCCACTGTGCCCAGCAGAAAGGTATTTTGCATGAGACCAACTCATACTAAAAAATCATTGCATATTTGAAATTCAAATGTAACTCAACATATTAAATCTTTATTTGCTAAATCTCGCAACTCCATCCCCACTGATTCTGATGCAGATGGGCTGCTTACAAAATCCTAAGTTTTCATTAGATGGAGCCATTTATAACTCCCTGAAAGCTTCTGATAAGCAGATTTGAGATTTTTTGACAGCACTGTCTCTGAGGAGAGTGGATCTGAAAGGCATTGTGATGAAGTCCCAGAGCCAGCAATATTGTTCCTCAAAATATTCCTCTGTCTCTCTCTGTCTCCATCTGTTTCTCTTTCTTGCTTCCACGAGTCCTGCTGGTTTCTCTCCTTCTTCACTGGATCCTCTCCTCAGCCCTAAGCAGGATGGATCCACGTTTTGTGGGGCCCACAGCCACCCCATGCAATTTGGGACAATTACAAGTACAAAATTAGTTCAAAAGTGAGTATTATGTAGAATGAATAAAGAAATCACCAGAAATGATAAATTTTAAAAAGTATGTTTTTAGTGAACAATCATCTATAATAATGTTTTCCTACAATTTTTTGGCTGTGTATTCCTTAACCACTTCTTCAAATGATAGCTTGTTTTGTAATAACATTTTCTATAGAGAGAACAGAATGACAATTCAGTCTTGCCTCTAGCATGATGGAGAGAAATTTGCTTTCTGTTGTTTATAGTGTAGGAGAGTTTCTCTCTACAAAGACTAAATGAGGATGTCATGCACATTTTTAGGATTGTTGGCAAATTTGGGCAGACTTCATTCAAATTTCTTTTATACAGGAGCTGTTAGATTTGGAAGAACTTTCCACAGACTTGCTTTATCTCAAACCTACTTTCTCCTCCATTTCTGGTGCTCGTCTTGGTAAGATCTCTGGCCATGTGTCCTCAGGTCTCTTCCTTAGGAGAGTCACTGATGTACCAGGCAGGAATGTTCACTGAAGCAAATCCTACACTCAGGACAGCTGGCATTCATTTAAATACAAATACAATATAATCCAAAATACAAAAATATATCCCACTTATGATAGCTCATTTTATAGCTCAACTTGGCTAGGCCATGGTGCCCAGATATTTGGCCCAACATTATTCTGGATATATCTATGAGGGTGTTTTTGAATGAAATTTGCATTTAAATTAGTGGACTCTGGAAAAGCAGATTGCCTTCCGTTATGGGGGTGGGTCTCATGCAATCAGTTGAAGGCTTTACTAGGACAAGGACTGACCTCCCTGAACAAGAAGGAATTCTGCCAACTGAGGGCCATTGGATTTGAACTGAAGCTCTTCCCTGGGTCTCCAGCCTGCTGGCCTACCCTGCAGATTTTGGACTGACTAAGCCTCCACAATCGTGTGAGCCAATTCCTTAAACCAAATCTCTCTCTCTATATATATACACACATCCTGTTGGTTCTGCATCTCTGGAAAACCCTGACTAATATGCCACTAAACTCCCCCTTACTCAGGTCTCAAAAATCCTCCTGCCCACTCCAATGCTCCCAGGATGCGGGGTGAACTTTGAGTGGAAAGATGCAGCAATCTTAAGGTAAATCTATTACCAAAAAAATGGCTCATAAAAGATTTACAAAACCATCAGAACACATTCCTAAGGTCCTGCCTGGAAGCAACTGTACCAGGGAGAGGCCCTGGAGCTGAAGTCAGAGGAGCTCCTTGTTCAATTTCCATCCTGTCCCACCTCCAAAGCTGGGGGGATCTTTGCCTCTCTGAGACCCTCCCTCCTAGACAGGTCACACACTGTGTAATCGGGGGGCCAAATCCCCTCCCCTCTCACCAACTCAAAGGCATTCTTCCCCCCATGCTTCTCTCCCTTGTCTCTACCCACTTCCCCTCTCAACTAGTCCATTCCCATCAGCATCCAAACACGGGTTGGGTTCTCTTCCTTAAAAATGAACCTTTCTTTGGTGTTTACTTTTCTCTCCAGGTACCTCCCCGTTTCCCTGCTTCCCTTTATAACTAAACTCCTTGCAAATCTGTACTCAATGCCATCCAGCCTTCTTCTTCCAATGTCTCTTAAATCCATTCCAATTAGCTTGATAAGAAGTAAAGGACCTGGAGGGCCCCAAGAGCCTCGGAGCCCCCGCACCAACCCTAGATGGTTAGTATCGTATTTTAATGAGAAGAAATAGGTTTCGGCTGATCGAAGCCCTGATTACTTGGGTTTTCTGTTTCATTGTGTGTTCATGTATGGCTGGGCTTCATCTGTAAGAATCCTGAGGATATTGGGATGAGGATGAATTCCTCCCTGGAGGATCCCCACTAAAATGGCTATCTGTACTTAAAATTAATTTTTTTTGCTTGGGTTTTCCTGGGACACTCGGTAGTATATTAGTTTGGTATGGCTGTCACAACAAAGTACCACAGACTGGGTGGCTTACACAACAGGCACTTATTTTCTCATAATTCTGGAGGCTGGAAGCCCAAGATCAAGGTGTTGGTAGGTTTGGTTTCTCCTGGGGCCTCTCACCTGGGCTTGCAGACGGCTGCCTTCTCACTGTGACCTCCCGTGATCTTTCCTCTGTGTGAGCACCCTTAATACCTGGGGTTTTTTCTTTTTCTTCTTTTTCTGGACATCTCAGGATCATTGAGTAGAAATTTACTCTCTCTTTTTTTTTTCTTTCTTTATTTTTTTAAGAGATAAGGTTTTGTTCTGTCATCCAGGCTGGAGTGCAGTGGCACAATCATAGCTCACTGCAGCCTTGAATTCCTGGGCTCAAACCATCCTCCGGCCTCAGCCTCCTGAGTAGCTAGGACTACAGGTTTAAATATATATATATATTTAAATTTTAGTTTTATTTTTTTTATATAGAGATGGGGTCTTGCTATGTTGCCCACTCTGGTCTCAAACTTGTGGCCTCAAGCAACCCTCCCACCTTGGCTTCCCAAAGTGCTAGGATTACAGGTGTGAGCCACTGTGCCCAGCCACCTCTAGTGTCTTTCTATGTGTTCAAATTTCCTCTTCTTATAAGGACACCAGTCAGATTGGACTACGGCCCAACCTAACAGCCTCATTTTAACTTAACCACTCTTTAAAGGTCCTATCTGCAAATACAGTCACATTTAAGGTACTAGAGGTTAGGGTTCAACATATGAATTTGGGGGGGGGGTAGAGGATCATAACTCAGCCCATAACAGTATAAATTCCAACTCTAAACCAGAATAAGAGCTGCTTATGTTTATGAGTTCTTAGGGGATATTCCATTTTTTATACCAAATCAAGGCCCAAATTGACAAATTTTCTTGTCAGGACCTTTGACAAGAGTCGGAAAAGTCAGTGCTATGAGTTTCTGGGGATGTCGTCCCTTGAGGGTCCCTGCTTTATGCAAGAACCTCAGCTCCAGCTGGTCTTTCATTCCTCATCAGCTGGGGAACCACTTGCCCTTTTTTGGGTTTTGTGGTGACTCCCTTTGGGCCTTTGTAGATTCTCCATACCTTCTTGTGAGCAGATTTATGGATTTTTTTTTTTTGAGGACACACTTTGGGGGGAATAATTTTAGATTTACAGAAAAGTGGCAAAGATAGTACAGAGAGTTCTTTTTATTGTACTGACATTACCTTGGTACATTTGTCAAAACTAAGAAAGCAGCATCGGCATGTTACTATGGACTAAGCCCCAGGCTTTACTCAGATTTCACTAGTTTTTCCACTCACGTCCTTTTTCTGTGCCAGGATCCCACCATTACATTTAGCCATCTGGTCTCCTTAGCCTCCTCAGTCTATGATGGTGTCTCAGTCTTTCCTTATTTTCAATGACCTTGACAGTTTGAGGAACACTAGCCAGGTATTTTGTAGAATGTCCCTCAATTTGCACATTTGTCCACATATGTGAATTTTAAAGGATGCCTATTGGTCATACCCAACACATCAAGGTGTACGCGGGAAGAGGTGTGATCTAATAATTCAACATGGTACTAGGAGAGGAAGCCTCTCCCCTCTCATTCTGTAAACTGCCCAATATGCTGCACGTAAATTCATTCTCCTAGCTTAAGTTTGCCAGGGTTGGTTTTTCTTGCTTAATTCAAAGAGCCTGTGACTAATCCACAACCCATAATATATTACCACAACCCCCCCACCCCATCCCCACTCAATTCTCTTTGCTGGCAACACCAAATTTATTACATTCTTAACATTTTAGGATTCCTGCAAAACTCATCAAGACTTTCCTCATTTGCATCATTCCCTGCACTTATCCAAAGGCCAGTGCCAAGACCACAGGTAGTTGTATGACCTGCTGGTATGGCTTTCTGCTTAAATTTCTGTGCCTGTCCTGGGGCAGAGATTGGGACAAGGGTACTCCTCTGGGAAGGTGGAGGCAGAAGTCTCAACAGAACTCTGTGTTTCAAGGGCAAAGCAGTCAAAGAGGTGAGATTGCTTCCAATCAAAGTTAAGTGGCCAGGGTCAAAAAGGAGAAAGCTGTGGGGGGGAAAGGCTGGCTAGGTTTCCAGCCCAGCTGTGAAGACACAAGCACACCCTCTTTGCCAGGCAGTAGAGCTGCCTCAACAGCTCCCTCTGCGTAAGGGAAAACTTGTCCTAGTCATTGTCCTAGCAAAGAGGGAAAGGAAATGACATTTTTGGGCACCCACTCAAAGGTGAAGGAAACATTGTGCAAAGGCCCTGAGGCACGATCAGGCTCTATGGGTAGGAAGTGGAGGGGAGAGGGGCAGGAGGCAGGTCCTGCAGGGCTTTGTCAGCCTCAGAAAGAGCTGGCATTTGATGGTAAATGCAAGGGAGTCTCTTACAGGGCTTAAGTGCAGTAGTAAAGTGTTGCTGGTTCATGTTTTAAACGATCGCCCTAGGTGCCATGGAGCAAAGACATCATTGCTCCCATTGGCAGTGGAGAGGAGGGAGGGCTGAGGAAGAAAGGGCAGGAAGGCGCTGGAGACAGGCGGGAGAGGAAATGCTTTGGAACTGCGCACTGTGAAGACAGTGGTGGGAGCTGCAGGGTGATGTGCTTTAGTTGAGAGTATTAAAGATGGGGTCACTAGAGCAAGTCGTCTGCTGCTCAGAACGGTAGGGAAGAAGATGATGCTAGAGTGAGAAAGGACAAGGACAGTGAGAAAATATGGGACCCAGAGACATTGGAACAGAGGTGACGACGTCTGGCGGAGCTTGGAGAGGGAAGGTAGAGAGAGGAGCCCCCACCTGGGTGCTTCTGTGAACTCAGGGAAGTGTGGAGTCCCCAGCGGGTTTTCTGCGTCTCCTTGAGACCTTCCCATTTGCACCTAACCAGGCCCAGTCCTGAATCACCACGGATATTCTGTCTTTCCTGTCCCCAACCCCTCTCACCCAGTGGTTTGTACTTGCCGGGATCCTTTCCTCTCTTACTCCCATAAGGCTGCATTACTCTAGCTTGCAAGATAACAACTAGTTAACCTAGTACATTGATCAGAGCAAATTATGCAAATCACCTTATCTCCTAGTTGACTAAGAAGCTGAGACCATATGGGGCATCCAATTAGAAAACTCCCTCATGCATCTCCCTTTCCATCTCACAATCTCCTCTCTCCCTACTTCTTTGGAGCTCTACCTCTTTCTTATCTTCTTCCTGCATGCCCCAAATTACTCTTACCTCTCTTTTTGAAGGCTCCTCTCTGTGATGGTTGAAACCACCACTATAGCCACAATCATATCAAGTTCCTTTTTAGCGTGCGTGTGTGTGTGTGTGT
>VBSM01003039.1:19257289-19270801 GCA_008086735.1 Cheirogaleus medius
GGGGGGGGGGGGAGAGAGAGAGAGAAAGAGAGAAAGATCTCTTCGACCAGATAAAAAGAATTTGCCATGCATTATTTTTTAAGTCTAACCCACCAAGCACAAGCACAATAACCCATGAAATAGTAGACGTAAACAGGTGTGTGCTCATACCAACTCATGAGAGCAGATCGTTAAATTCCCAGGAATTTTGCAAGCTGGTTGGTAAACACAGCCATTATTCAAAATTAAGTTACATAAACTTATAGTTAAATAAATTCTATTAAAACCAAAGGTTGTATATACTCAAAACTCATGTTTCTAAATTATTCTAGTATCCATTCCTATTATCTATGCAATCAACGTTATGATGTCTGTTGCATCTGTTACAATGGAAATACTAAATGATGATGTGCTAACTGTGCATCTCTTCCCAACTTTGCGTTTGGTGAATCATGTTGCTAGCTTGAAATCAGCCATGGTGAGAGTATTTACCACAAAGAAACCGGTAACGTTGTAAATGAGAGCTAGGCTCCCCAAAGAGTCAGCTGTTAAACATTTCCCAGCATGCTACTAATTGTAAACTAACTTAATGGAAGTTTAAAGCAAACTTTCCAGGTTTGTCTCCTATAACTCCACACGCACTGTCTCTGCCCTAAACTCTCTGATCTTGGTACCCTTTGCTGCAAACGCTTATATTAATAATATATTTGAGTCTTTCCATATGCCCTTTCCCTAGAATGCGCTTTCCTCTGTTCTCCGTCTCGTGGACTCCTCCTCATCCACTGAGCCCTGGTTCCAATGCAACTTTCTCTGGAAATTTCTTTCTGACCGCCTGTCTTACTTCGGTAGGACTGCCACAGCAAAATACCATAATACTATAATACCATAGACCAGATAGTTTATACAACAGAAATTAGTTTTCTCACCATTCTGGAGGCTAAAAGTCCAAGATCAAGCTGTTGGCAGGTTTGGTTTCTCCTATGGCCTCTTTCCTTGGCTAGCAGATGGCCACCTTCTCTCTGTGTCCTCGCATGGTCTTTGTGCACGAGTGTCCCAGGTGTCACTCTTTGTGTCCTCATCTCCTCTTCTTATAAGGACACCAGTCAGGTTGGATTAGGGCCCACCCTAACAGCCTCATTTAATTTAATCACCTCCTTACGAGCCCTATTTGCAAATAGTCACATTTTAAGGAACTGGGTGTTAGGGCTTCAACATATAAATTTGGGGAACACAATTTAGCCCATAAAACTCCACCAGGCATCACTTTTTATTTTGCTATCCCCTATATGTTTGTGCTTACTTTTATTACAGGAATTTTCATAATCATTTTAAAATTACCTCTCTGTAGTTGGTCTTTCAATTCCCTTAATAGTAGAGACCCAGCAAGGCATAGTGGCTCGCACCTGTAATCTCAGCGTTTCAGGAGGTCCAGGTGGGAGGATTGCTTGAGGGCAGGAGTTTGAGACCAGCCTGGGCAACATAGCAAGATGTCTTCCCTACAAAAAATTAGTCAGGCATGCAGTTGTGCACCTGTGAGTCCCAGCTACTTTGGGAGGCTGAGGCAGGAAGATCACTTGAGCCCAGGAGTTCCAGTCTGTGGTGAGTATGATCGGATCACTGCACTTCAGCCTGGGCAACAGAGCAACACCTTGTCTCTAAAAAAAGAACATAGTAGAGACCCTGTATAACTCATCTTTATAGTTCCTAATGCCTGACATCATAGACACGAAATGAATATATTTTTTCTAATTATTGAAAGGAAGAATAGACAGATAAAGCTCTGCTATTAGAAAAGAAATGTGTATTTTAATTGTCAAAATAAAAATGACTTTATGATGGTATAGGTAGCACAAAAAAATCAGAAATATAGAAGAGGGTAAAAAATAAAATGTAAATTGTCCTTATCCCCACCATCTAGAGATGACATCTGTTAGTCATTGTTGGTTCTCACTTCAAGCTCTCTACACATTTAATCTTATCATAAGGGAAGAGACAGCCAGTTGTTTCCTAATCTCTCTCCTTTCCTTCTTTTAAGTTATAGTTTTTAGCTGAGTAAATAAAAATGCAGAATAAATATTACATTTCTCAGTATTCCCTGGCCAATAGAACATGAGTAGGTATGAGGTGTGACAACTTCTCGGCTTGGTCCTTAAGAGACAGCAGGTGGGTTCACTGTCCCTCCTGCTGCTGAGGAAGCAGAGGAGCCTTCCTGAACTGTGGGACTGACACCCACACAAGCCACTGCTGGGAGCCTGCAAGGAGCCGGTGTCCCTGAGCACCTTGGGGACATCCAGCCCTCCCAGCTTTGTCTGTAAGAGAAAAATAAACGTCTGCCTTCGGCCACTGTGTTGCAAAAAAAAATTCCTGTAAGGTACAGATGAACCATGTCATTCTGTCACTTTTCTTTTACTTATTCATATCTCCACATCAATACATGTAGATGTACTGTGTCATTTCAGCTGCTTGACAGTACATTGGATTAAAAATGGCCACAAAGGAAAACAGTTTGGCAGTTCCTCAAAAAGTTAAACATAGAATTACCATCTGATTAAGTAATTCCACTCCTATGTATATTCCCCAAAGAATTAAAAACAGTTTAGATGAATGTTCATAGCTGCACTATTCACAATAGCCAAAAAGTGGAAACAACTCAAATGTCCATCAACTGACAAATGGATTTTAAAAATAAGGTGTATTCATATAATGGAATATTATTGAACAATCAAAAGGAAGGAAATACTGATACATGCTATAACATGAATGAAGCTTGAGAACATTATGCTGAATGAAAGAAGTCAGTCACAAAAGTCACCTATTGCATGATTCCATGTGTATGAAATATCCAGAATAGGCAAATCCACATAGACAGCTAATTTGTGGTTGCTGGAGGCTGAGGGCTGATGGGAACCAGAGTGGTGAGTATGGGTTTTCTTCTGGGGTGGTGGAAATATTCTGGAACTGGGGAGTGGTGATGGCTCACATAACACTGTGAATGTACTAACTGCCACTGAACTGCATACTTTAGAATGGTGCCATTGGTGTTAATGGAATTTTACTCCCTGTCCCCAAATGGCCACAGATTCTTTGCAGCTCCTTTCCTCCAGAGAGTCTGGAATCTGGGCTGGCCTTATGTCAGGCTTTGGCCAATTAAAGGTGGTAGAAGCAACATCCTGTGACTTCTGTACAAGTTCTCAAAAGGTCTTGCAGCAGGATCCTAATGGAATCCTGAGACCCCCATGGTGTGAAGAGAGACCACGTGGATAGAGCTGTCCCAGCCGTCCCCACAAGGCTCTGGCCCCGTGCGAGAGGCCATCTGACTGTGGCCACCCAAGAGAACCCAGCACAGCAGTCAAGCCCAGTCAAGCTATAGAATTTTGAGAAATATTAATAATAAGTCATTGTTGCCTCCAGTTACTTGGTTTTAGGTGGCTTGTTACACAGAAAAACTAATACAAAGATTATACTGCTATGCACATTTACCATAGTTTACTTAACCAATCTCCTTCAGAGAGGCATTTAGGTTGTGTCTAGGTTTTTAACTATTCTAAACAGTTCTGTCCTAGATATTCTTACATAAACAACTCTGCACTTATCTGATTTTTTCCCCCTAATGCCCTCAGCAGCGGCACAATTGCATTTGATGGAAGCTTTAGGAAAAAGAAAATCCAAACATATTCTCAACTCATTCAAGAAGTAAAATCAATAGTGGTGATTTCTGGCAATTCTAGGTGGGGAAAATAAGGCCTTGCCAGGTTGCTAAGAAGAACTTGCAAAAGGTCAGATGCAGGAACTCACACCTGTAATCCCAGTATTTTGGGAGGTTGAGGTGGGAGGATCCCTTGAGGCCAGGAGTTTGAGACCAGCCAGTGCAACATAGTGAGACCCCCATCTCCACAAAGATTTTAAAAACTAGCTAGGTTCAGTAGTGCCTGCCTGTAATCCCAACCACTCAGGGGACTAAAGCAGGAGGATTGATTGAGCCCAGGAGTTCGAGGTTACAGTGAGCTATGATTGTGCCACTGCACTCCAGCCTGGGCGACACAGTAAAACTCTGTCTCTGAAAAAAAAAAAAAGAAAAAAGGAAAGTGTTTGCATAAAATCGGTCCTATGGTGTATTCCATGAATCACACCCCCAGGTGCCTTACTTGAGTGGTCAGCATTTTTTTTTTTTTTTGTATTGCTCTACCCTTTGAGTGGGGAGCTTAGGGCTCTGCACAACTAACCATGCGGGTTGCACACCTCTGAGGCTGGCCCTGAAGCTAAGAAGTCAGAGAATTTTGAAAGAGGGGATGCCAAGGAAGATGAAAATTGAGAACAGGCTGTTGAATTTGATTATTTTGAGATCATAGTGACCTTCCAGAGAGTGGGGTAGGGAGAATAATCAGATTATGAGTGGATGAAGGGTTGGTTGCTTGGGGGATGAAGTGTAGACTGAAAAGTTAGGAGTTTGGAGAGGGATGGTCTGGCAGTTCAGAGAGCAATTGGGTTAAGAAACAGCTGTTTTCAAATAGAGTCGTCACAGTCACGTTTCTTGGCTTGGATAAAGAGCGGGAAAGATTGAAGATGCAAGCAAGGGGACTAAACGATGGCGCAAGGTTTGGAAGTGGCGAACGTGATTAACAATGGCGGTGGAGAGATGACAGCCCATGAGCCATGCTGGAGTAATGGAGGAGAGAGGGGCATGAAGACACAAGGAAATCGGGAGAGAAGGGAGATGTCACACATAGCTCCAAGCGGGCTTAATATATATCAATGCAGAGCTTTTCAGTTTTTCAAGAATTTTTATATTATTTATTTATTAAACTCAACAGGACCAGCACCAAACACAGAGTGGGTTAATTTATGACAATAACATGTCATGCCTGGGTGGGATATCACTTTAGAAAGCATTCTTGTTGTAGTTTGAAGGCACAGGGATTTAGTTAGAATTAACTACTCATTGAACGTTCTCTGATGAGGTGAATTACACTCTAGCCTAAGCTCATCTGTTTTAGAAAAATGACTGCTAGCAAAATGAGTTGTTTGAGTGTCTTATTCCTGTTTTATTTCTATGTTTATTTTTCTGTACTTAATTAATTCTATTACAATGTGAAACATTTCAGGTATTTTTCCCCCAAAATTTATTCTTTCTATAGAAATCATTCACAATTGTTTTCAGTTTCAGAGGAAAAAAAAAATCCCCTTGAGGATTTTTGAATTGTAAGTTACAAGATGTAAAAAAAATACTTGTCTAAAAATTTAAAGAACATTTAAAAAGGTCCCTTCAGTTTTGTTTGTTCAAAAAGGCAAAAACAAGGCCAGGCGTGGTGGTTCATGCCTGTAATCCCCACATTGGGGGAGGCTGAGGTGGACCATCACTTGAGGCCAGAAGTTTGAGACTAGCCTGGGCAACATAGTGAGAGCCATCTCTATCTATAAGACAGAAAAACAAAAAGGCAAAAACTTTTGATGTTTTAAACATTTAAGACTATAAGTGGGCAGAAAGGATGGACTGCTGTTTAGTTAAGCACGAAAGGATTTTAGAATGGTCAGTTATTAACTTCTAATTTGTGTGAAAGAAACTTTCAAAACTTTCCCTTTCTGTAACTAGTAATTAACCCATTACCGTGACTGGAGCAATTAAGAGCTGAGTATTTAATAAACATAAAGATAAGAGAAAAGGCTCTACACCCTAAATACACATCAAGATTAGGAATGGCAGGAGCAGCAATAACAGCAACAACAAAGGAACTAAATTTGAATCTGCAAAGAAAATTAGACAACCCATTTCAACAAAAAACAAACAAACTGTTGGTGGAGAACAAAAACAGAGGAAGATTATATTACTTAACTCATAAATATACATATATAACTCTCCTTTAATGTGGGGAAATGATCCAATCTATCTTAAAATAAAATTTTGTCAATTATAGATTAATTTATGACACTAAATAAGAAAACTTGAGCTTTTTATTTTGAAAATGGAACGCTTCATTAGCCTGGTATCTCTGAAAGATAAGTAAGTAGGATATTTGAGAAGGAACTTTGCCTCAAAGAACTGTACCCATCCTGGCATTAACATTCTCGTGTCTTTGTCACTCTCAGAAGACAGGGTTTGACCATTTTAGGCTAAACTGCTTTGTCCTGTGGGTAGAACGACTCCCTTGAAGGAAGCACTTAGCTTCTAAAAAATGACAATAAGAGTGGATATTCTTAGAAATTTATTGATTTTAAAAACTCCCATCTCTGTCCAATCTTGTCAAAATCCTTGTAAATTTCACAGTCCTTTTTTTTCCTTTTTAAACATAGTTCTTTATAACAACTGATTCAACCCCAAATACTTGAGGGTTAGATACTCTATTTAGAGTGCTTAAAATAACATGCACTTTAGCATTTGTTCAGCAAATAGAATCTTACTGCTACAGTTTATCTTTACACCTTTTTGAGAATAGGGGTGTATACAGAAAATCTGATGAATTCTGATAACCTAAAGCAGCGATTCTCAAACTGTGCTTATTAAAATGCAAATTCTTTGGCACCCAACATGCCCCAGAGATTCAGAATTAGGGTTTTTTGTTTTGTCTTTTTAACAGCTGCCCCAGAGATCCTGATAAGGTGGTCTGGGGACTACAACTTATAAAACATTGATGTAAACTTTTTAAAGAAATAAAATGATTCAGTAAAATTTAACCTTTATATATTGGCTCTGGCTAACAATTCTTTATGTGAGCCAAGTTTGGGGCAATTATTAACCATATCTTATTTGACAGGAAAGTGACTTTTTAAAAATTAATAGACTTTTTTGGGGAACAGTTTTAGGTTTACAGAAATATTGAGTGGAAAATACAGAGAGCTCCTAGACCCGCTTTATCCCTCACCCTCAGTGTCCCGAGTTTTTAACATGTTGGTATTAGTGTGGTACATTTGTTACAATTGATGAGCCAGTATTGGAAACAGACTTTTGAAATGACATGGCAAGATTGCCCAATATATCAGTGGCTGGGCTGAGGGTGGGAATGAGGCCACACCCATATACTCTCTTGAACAAGCTCCCAGGCAATTTTTATTTCAGAGATGTGGTGTGCAGATTAATACCATAATGACTGTAATTGTTCTGCTCCAGTATCTGATCACAAGTGGCAGCAGGACTCATTTGACTAAGCACTTTGGTTGGTGCCTGGGATCGTCAGTATTTATCCTGACTCCATCTTTATTTTCCCTGCAACCTTGGACACAGACTTTAAAGGCTGAGAGCTTTAAGTGCTGTAAACCTGTGAAACAGAACAATAGTGTTGCAAAGTATCATGAACTAATTTATACCTTGACTCTTTCCAAAGGGAAGTGAGGTGGGAGCACCAATATTAATGCCGAGGAAATGCACTGGGATAAGTTACAAATACGCTTGAATTTTCATATAAATAACACAGAAGGATGATTCACTTATTCATTCATGTTCTGAGACAGCCTGGGAATACAAATTTTATTCTTCAAGAAAAAGACCCTTATAACATGATACAGTTTCCTCGACAGTCTTAGACATAAACACCAAAGAATGGGCATATTATAGCCCACTGGTTAGGTGGAGCTTGTGGTAGGGCGAGTGGAATGATATCTTTGGGAAGGCCTGCCCGGTAAGATGTGCATTTCTGAGCTGAGTTTTAAAGGTCGAACAGTAGTTGGCAAATCCCCTAGAGGGAGCGTCTCAAACCATTTGTGGTAAAGAACCAGTCATTTTTGTTCCCTATCTGCCAGGTACCAAAATACTGCGGTGCCAGGTATGACTCACCACGTGAGTCTGACAGCACCCAAACTGGTTTATACCAGGTTCAAAGAGTCCACTGATCATGTGCTTGGATGTCGTGGCATTGTTAAACCGCTACCAAAGTTTCTAAACCTTTACTCTTAATTTCTCTACTTGTTACAGACAGGCTTTATTTAGTTTAGCACCGGGCCAGGTATCATTTGAGGGGCACCTGGAAGCCTGTTATTAATAGAAAGGTTCGCCCTACGGAATCCCAGTCTGTGGTCTAACGAGATCCCCAAGCGATTCCTGTGCACGATCAAGTTCGAAGAACTGACCTAGAGGAAACCAGGACTCGTACCAGGGGGGATGATCATTCATCCATCTCAACGCCATCTGCCATCTCTGCTTCCTTGAGGTTCCGGAAAAGGGTCACATTTTTAAAGGTGCTATGGCCCATGTCCCCTTCCAGTTTACGAAAACACATGTCCCCGCTGTTATGAAGACGTCTTTTAACCTGACTGCAGGAGAGAAACTCAACCCGGGAAGGCAGCTTCCAGAAATTCGGATTCGCCCCCGTTTTCGGCTTTGATCTGGCCCCGCGGCCCGCGCTTCCTTCCCCGGCACCGCTCACCTCCCGAGCCGCATTTACGAGACCCGCGAAGAGCCGGTGCCAGGGTCGGCTACACATCAAAGGCACAAAAGAAGCCCCCAACCTTCCCCCCCTCCAGTGACTAGTCTCTATCAGCAGAGGGAAGAGTCAAGTCCTCCGCGCGCGCCTGGGCGGGGAGGCGGCGGGACCCTGGGGAGCAGCGCGGTCCTCCCCAGCTAGTCCGGGACCCCGCGGGGGTCGGAGCCGTAGTGGGCGGGGCCTGGGTAGAGGTGGGGGCGGGGCGCTCCGGCCGGGCGGGGCCAGACGGTGTGGCCGCGCGGGGCTGGGCTGGGCTCCTGGGGGCGGGGCGGGGACTGCGAGTGGGCGGGGCTCGCTCCCGGGGGCGGGGCCGGGCGCCGGGCTGCAAGTCTCTGCGGGCGAGAGCAGGCTGAGCCGCGGCGCGGGAGTGCTCGGCGCGGCGGCGCTCGCACCCGGAGGGCGACTCGGGATCGCTTTGTGGCCGGCCGTCCCCCTGCCAGCCCCGAGTGCCCCGGCCGGAGCGCAGAGGAGGGGGCGCGCTCGCCAGCCTCCCGCCGCCCCCCCCAGCCCGGGGGAAGAATGTGCCACCAGCTGTTCTCCGCTCGCGAGCGCTTAGCCCAGAAGTGAGGAGAACTTGGAGGAAGAAGAGACAAAGGCTGCAGTTGGGACGGATGAGTTAGAGACTTGGGTTTGGGCAAACAAAAGGTGAGAAAGAAGAGAAGGGATCGGGCGATGGCAGCGGGGCAGCCCCGCGGGCTCGCGTTCCTGGGGGTCGCGCCGTGACACGCATGGTTTCCCCGGACCTGCCGCTGCGCTGACTTCCGCGAGCTGGGAGCCGGACCCGGCAGGTTGGGGGTGCTCCGGAACAATGGACAACTTCTTCCCCGAGGTGAGTGCGCTGCCGGCCCGACCTGGCGTCCCGAGCCCGGGGAGGGAGGGCGGGATGTGCCCACCGCACCGCGCGCGCCGGGTCCCTTTCCCTACGCCCGAGAACGGCTCAACTTTCTGGGAGTCGCCTGAAATCAACCCTCCCCACCCCCCGGTCTCCGATGAGTAAGCCGAGGCAGGTTTTGTTTTGTCCCGCGCTCCCACTTTGCTCGGCGAGGTAGGAGGTGCGTTTCCTCTTGCGTGGGTGGCTGGTCTCGGGTGCCCTCGCGGCGCACCTCGCCAGGTGAGCGCCGGGGCCCGGGCCGGAGTACGTCTGCCCGCCCGGCTGCCCGGGTGCAGGAAGCCCCATAAAATGTTCGACGGGGACGTGCCTTTCTCCAAGAAAGGTCTGGTCTGGTATTTCCTTTGCAAAACGTGCCGGCTTCCTGTGCAGGGATTCAAACCCTTCCAGAGGAGACGGCTTAATGAAGTGTGAGAAAGGGAGGTTGGGGTTTAATCAGTCACCGTTTTCTCCGCCTGCCGGCCTCGGAGCCTCAGTTCTGTGCTCACCCAGAAAGAAGTGCGCCTTTGGGGTTTGGGCAAATTCCAGAGGGTGGTACCGAAAGACCATGTATTTGTACTGACTGGCCTTGGCAGATTTTGAATTCGAATTGAAAGAAAATTCGTTTATGGCAAACTGGCTATTTTAGAAGATGAAACTGATGCCCTCTTTACAGTCCTGGAGGGTGGGACACCGAAACTTGACTTGAGAGCGCTTTTTTCCTCCCTGGGACGGAGAGTTACTGTGGTTTCTTGGCTCCCTTTCCTTTCTTGGTTGTGTTTATTTAATAAATTCTGTTTAAGTTTGAGGTTTGAAGTGGCTCAAAGTAAACTTAGTTGACTAAGAGAGTCTGATGTGATTTTCGTTGAAAGCCAGGGAATGTTTTGGGAATCCAGAAGAGTCTTGGAGTCTCCCAGCAAATCAGGTGGTGAGGGCTTGCCCCTGTGTCAGCCAACTTGCTTTATCTCACTTAATGGGATATAATATTTCAGGTAACTCTGCTTTCTGGATGCCCACTTACTGTTTTCTCAGACAACTATTTATAATGGCAAAAGCAATGAATATATTCTTCTGTAATAGTAATATCCAGTTTTTCAAAATGGTGTTTCAGGTGTGATATCCACATTCATTGTGGAAGGAAGACTGGAAAGGAATTAATCATCCATCAATATATATTTCCTCTCTTTAAAATATATAATTGTGACACGCTATTATTTTCTAATCTATAGAGCTTTGTTTTTATGCCTGTAAGAAGGCACCAGAACTTTTTGCAAGGGTTGCAGGTTGACTGACTAACGGTAAAGCACCCTGGGGCTCCAGGGTGTTCCGGTGTTTAATTGCTTGCATCTGTAAGGAAACTGAGGTTCTGCCTCTAGGGCAGTAATTCTTAACTTTGTTTTTGTTTTCTGGGTCCCTTTGAAAATCTGATGAAAACATAGAATTTGTATTCAGTCTATTGGGGTCCCAGTCCTTCTGAGGTCTGTCTGAGCATCGCAGGGGGCCATGGCCTCCCCTTGGGAAGAACTCTGCCCCCTAGTGCAAGTGGGGGGAACTTCAGGATGACGTGCTGCAGTTGCACCGTCCTGACCTCAGGTTCCCGTTGGACTTTGAAGTCTCAAAGTACTCTTTTTTTCTTGCACTATAGCGTAGTTTAGTATGAAACCTGGTTGTTGGATTTTACTTCAGTGATTAATATAATATTGAGTTAATGATCATCTACTCTATCCTCTTTATTTTGTAGACAAAGAATCTTAACTCAAAGATGTTAAGTCACTTGTCCAGTGTTGAAGAGCTTATTATTCAATCCAGAGCCCCTTTCCTTTGCCGCTGGTGATTTAGGTATTTCTGGGAAAGTTCGTTTATTTAAGTTATACTTTTAATTTCATGACATATTTGTATTACAGTATTAATTTCTAATCAGTCTTCGAAGTTTCACCCTTAAACATTATCACTTTCAATGGGAAGCAAGCAGGGCTTGCTCACCTGGTGTATTAATTGGAGACACACTTCTAACATAGATCTCCTTTCCTCTCTCTCTCTCTCTGATATCTTATAATAGAGCATCCTTTTGTTAAATTGTCCAGTGAAGAAAATATTGTAATGTCCTGTTAGAATAGAAACAGTGAGCATGGAAGTGATATATTCCCAAGGACAGCTAAATTGTAGGGCCTCCTTATCACTAAGTAGTATCTTATTGTTCTTTGCTGACTTTTCCCATTGTGGTTTAGGGATGATGAGTTGTTGCTTGTTGGACAGCAATTTAAAACTAATGCTAACAATTGGGAAAAAGAGGTAGTGAACAAGATGCTGCATGTATTAGCTTTGTGTATGAATAGCCAAATGATAAGGAAATGGAAACTACTTGCAACTTGCAGCTGCTGTGTAGAACTAGACTAGGGTTTCTCAAACTGGGTACCATTGCCAGATAATTCTTTGTTGTGAGGGGCTGTGCTGTGCATTGTAGGACATTGATCAACGTCCTTCATGAGATGCTTCCCACCTCTAAAAGTTGTGACTACCCAAAATGTCTGCAGACATTGCCAAATGAACCGGGGAAGCGAAATCACTCCCAGTTGACAGCCACTGAGCTAGACCCATGAAGCAGTTGCCTCGTGGTATTAATTCCTGTGCATGTTGCAGACACTGCCTTCTTGTCTGCACTTGCCTGTTTTAAATAGGATCTCGCTGCTGGCCAGCGGGAAGCTTTCGAGGCTTGTGCCAGTCAGCTGACGCCTGCTGACTTCAAAATGTTCTCCAGGATTGGAGAAACTGAGGGTGCCAGACTCCCATTTCAGTTTCTTCATAGTCTTCATTAGATTTTTATGGCTTCTCTTGAGTTAACTGTGTGTGCACTTTGGGGAAACTTGTTTTTTCAGTATTTCTAAGTTAAAAAGTTTACTTCAGGCAGAAACTGAGTTTAGATATGTCAATTACCAGAAGCAATTAAAAAAAAAAAGCAAACTTTTCTATTTGGCTCAACCAGCAAAGTGGCAAGATGACTGTGCAAACTTGTTGATGTTTTGAAGTAGACACTGTTTCCACATACTCGGGGCCAAGTACAGTGCCTAGAATACAGCAGGAGCTGCTAAGTACCAAATGAACTTGACTTTTTCGTTTTCCATTTTAGGCATAGGTGCGGCATAATGGTTGTTTGAGCACACGATCTTTTGAGGATTATTAATGAGACATAAACTCTTTGATATTCAGAATAAATATGTAAAATGTATACAAATAGATATTCATAAACACAAATTAGAAAGCAGGTATTACTGTTTAAGGGATAAATGTCAGCGGAAAATATTCCAGATGTACCTATTTCTTACAGCCTGGTTCACTCTGGGTTGGAACAAACTCAACTCCACAGATGTTAAGTGGAAACACGTGCCTCTTCCACTTACTTTGAGAAGGGATCTTGGTTTTGGTTGTTACCTGGAGTTGTTCAAATAACTTTTTAAACAAGAAATAGAGTTTCCAAGCATATTTTTCTCCCCATTTTGTAGCATATTTTTTGTTTGTGATTTATTGGCATTTTTTTTCTTGTTAGAAAAAAATTGAGACATCGTTATTTTTGGCAGCCCCTCCTCCAATCAGCTCTCAAGGTACAGAGGGGAATTGCCAAGGACTTCCTTGTCCCACCAAATCCTGAAGGCAGCCCCTTTAACGCCTATACAATCATTATCAGGAAATTAGCTGGGTCCCTTTTCCTTTTCTCACAATGGAGCTTTAGTGCCTTGCCTTTTCTGTGTAGTTCAAAAGATTTCTATTGTCAAGTACTCATTTTTTTTTACTCCTGCTATGTTGGGGACAGCAAAGCCCGGGGAGCAGCTGCAGCAGGACAGTTGTTGCTATCACAGAGTGATGAGCTCCTGGCCAGGGCGGGCATGGAAGGACGGCTTCTCCCCCATATCATGTGGCCTGCTGTTCTCAAAGAATCAGGCACAAACCGGCATGAGCAGGGCCTTCACTGTTTAACCGGAGTGGTGGAGGGAGAGTGCAGAGTGTTTGCTTTTCCAGCTCCACTGGCTTTAAGTGGCTTCACCTTTGAGGACATGAACCTTGAATGTGCTCTTGGCTGTTGTGATTGACAGGACATGGCTGTACCTTATTATTAATGAGTTTCAATATTTTGGATTCAGAGTAACTGATATGTAACATTTTCGTGTCATGAATTTGCAGGTGACTTTCAAGCATGAGCCACTGGTGGAATCTATATTAAACTTTGCCCCAGCCTAACTGCCTCTAGGCTGAGTTAAA
>VBSM01003039.1:19270901-19296553 GCA_008086735.1 Cheirogaleus medius
TTTTCAGTTTGTATACTTCTGGCAGATTTTGTATTTCCAGAATTCTGTCTAAAGCATGTTCTTATTGCTTATGAATCAAACTCACATTCCTTAGCCTGGTTTCCAAGGCCTCCTGATCCCGTAACTCTTTATTGTCTCCTCACACATGATCCTGTCTGAGGCCCTGTTACCCAGTCCTGCTCCATCCTTTGTGCCTGCCGTCCTCCCTGCCGATCGGGTGTCCTACCTGTCTGGCTCCTTTTTGAAACTGTCTCTGACAGGTCTAGCTCACGGTGACCCCTATTCTCTTCTCTTGTTCTCTCTTGGTCTTGTTAGATGGAGTTTACCACTGTTAGCTAGAGGCTTTACTTACTTTACAACCTCTCCCTTACTTTTCAAATGAGCAAATTGAGGTTAAATATCTCATTTATAAATAAGTTTTATCACCTTGTTTGCACTGAAAGGTCCTCAAGGTTGGGATTCAATTCTTGTATAGCAGTTATTTCCCCCAAAGTCCAGATTATTTTATGAGGGGAGGAAAGATGCTTTTAATCTTGATTTTGAAGCATTTTGCAGTTCTTTGAAGGCAATGATAAATATGGCTAATGTTTACTGGGTACAGTCAGCCCATCATATTTGTGGGTTCTGTGTTTGTGTATTCAACTGACCTTGGATTGAAAATAACTGGAAAACAATTGCGCCTGCACAGAACATGTACAGACTTTTTCCAAGGATTTTGGTATCTATGAGAGGTTGTGAAACCAATTCCCCAGGGAATTGGGGAACTGTACTCATCACGGGCCAGGCACCTTGCTAAGCGCTTTACATTTAGTAACTCATTTAATCTATTTAACAACTCTGTGAGTAAGGCTGTATCATTATAGCCACTTCATAGATGAAGAAAGTGAGGTACAGAGAGGTTAAATAACTGGCTTGGTGTTACACAGCCAGAAAATGATAGCATTTGAACCCAGACAGGCTGTCTCCAGAGCCATGGGAAGTTCTTCACTGCCATGCTTTTCTGTCCTGTTGGTGTCATTTGCTTTAAAATTGCATCATCTCTTCTATTAACAGGTTCTTTGATGAAGTGCCCTATACAGTAGGCAGTTAGTATTATAAATGATTTTTTTTTTTTTTTTGGTATTCAGGAACAATAAATGATTTTCGAGTTGAAAACTGCATAGGGGTTTGGGAAAACAAGTTGTCCCTGCCCCAGAAACACTGAAAACCCAGCAGGAAAATGTTATTCTGCTTTTGAACATGCCATTAATTTTTATTTGGTTTGATTTTTACTTAGGGAAGATAAATACCTTCTGTTTCCTTGTAAAATGTAGTTTCTAAAGTTGGTGGCCCCAACCTCATGAGAAAAGTAGAAAGATTTACATAATAAGGCACTTAGAAAACTAGATTTCTGAGAAGTGTTTATTTTATTAAAAGACAAGGTAGAACTCATTTGTCTCCCCAATTCTATCAACTATTGCTGTATTCTTTGAGGTTTTCTGATAGCATCTTCTCTTTCAATTAAAGATCCTGACTGCTTTGCCAGTTTCTTCGTACCAGTCAGTTTATTAATGCCTGTGGAGCAATCATGACAGCACATTGGATTGTTTCTCAAAGAGCATTCCTTGAATAATACATTTTGCTGCCTTGCTAAGAGATATTCAGAAAGCATGTCTGCCAGGCCTAAAGTAAATCTAGCAGCTCATGTCACATGACATCGTGTCATCTGACTCTGCCAGTTACAGGAAAAGGTGATAGAGTTCTTGGGGCAGAGCTAGGACATGTCTGTTGACTTACAGCCAAAGCAGGGGAGCAACATGGGAGCTGTACAACTAACAGCTCTTCCCTCACCCACTCTTCCATATCTGCTCTTAAGGGTTAAAACTTCCTCCATATAAAAGCATTTGAAATTATGGTAATTTAAAAAATGACATGGTTATATTAGAAAAGGTAGGCAAGGTTGAATTTTTGCACTTTGGGGTAGGGATGTTTACCTTTACTGTTTGTTGGTGCTTTAAGGGTCAAGATAAGACAAGATTTGGGGATGCTGGAATAGAATGGAGGTTTTTAGCTGGCTTTTCACCCAGTATTGACTTCCAGAAGAATTCTATTATTTTTTAAAATGTCTTTTGTTTGTTTGTTTTTTGGGGTGATCAGTCAATAATATGTGAGTGGTATCCCTTGACAATGGCATACACTGTGGAGGGAGGTGGACTTACCTCTGTGAAGAAGCTATACTTAGGAGACCTACTTTGTGTGTTAAAATTCTGTTTAAAAGTTCATCCAATAGACTGCAAACAGATTTACTATACTTTTCCATGTCATTCTTAAATTAATTTTTTTCTTACCTTAATCCTGCAAAGACTATGTAGTAAGTTTAGAAAATTTAGAAAATGCCATAAGCAAAAGGCAAAAAGAAACTTCCTTGGTCCTGCTCTTAAAATTTTGTGGTAAATGCTTTGAGACTCTGTGCCTCTGTATATATGTTTCTGTTGAAACACACTTACAATGTTTTTCACTTATTAGTTGATTGATAAAGCTTTAAATGTCAAGAAACTTGCAGAGGTATCGGCAGCCCCTGGCATTGGTGGGGCCAGGGGCCCCATATCACATATCTAAATATTTAAAAGTTATAAACCAAGCTCACACATTGGTAACTAAACTATTTTCTATTCTACCTTGACAAATAAACTTTGTTTAGGATAGAATCGAAAAATATGTTTAAAGTTAATGGGTTTTATTGCTGAAAGTCAGCAAATATCAAAGATGAATGAATTTAATTATAGTTGCACATGTCTAGATATTCTGTTGATGAGCCAGTGATATTTACATGAGTAATAAACATATGTACTCCATAATATATTTCCCATAAATCTATTTTTATTGCCCCATTTTAGCAAAATCACTAGTTATATGACTATTGTCAAGATTTTCACAATAATTTATGTTTTATGGACAGTAATGCCAAAGTGGAAAACCTTTCTTAAGTCATTGTGGTTCTTAGATTATTCTTTTATTAATTTAAGTCTAGAGAAGGCCTGCTTTTCTAAGCAGAACAGTAGTAGTTGCTGATATTGTCAACAAAATTCATTCAACAATATTTAGATTAAAAAATAAAAGGCAATTATGTCTGAGAGATTATTGATGATAAGAATTACTACAAAATATTTTAATTTTGTTATACAGATTGAGTATCCCAATTGGAAAATCTGAAATGTGAAATGCTCCAAAATCTGAAACTTTTAAAAAAATTATCTTTTATTGATATATATATACATATATATATATTAGATGTACATATTTTCAGGGTACATGTGGTGATTTGATATATTCATGTAATCAAATCAGGGTATTTGGGATATCCATCACCTTAAATATTTGTCTTTTCTTTATACTAGGTATATTCAAATTACTCTCTTATTAATAACTATTTGGAAATGTACAATTGATTAATGTTAGCTATAGCTACCCTCTTGAGCACTTGATAAGCCACTCAAGGGAAATTACTCATTGGAGCATTTTGGATTTGGGATTTCTAGATTAGAGATGCTGAACCTGGTATCACGCAAATATTCCAAAATTTGAAACGCTTCTGGTCCCAGGCATTTCAGATAAGAGATACTCAGCTTGTGTAAGCCTCTCTCATTTATATTGTGATTTTTCATCATTTCTTAAAGCAAGTATTTCCTGAGATCTTTGTACTTTTCAGAGATGTGTATGTTATAAAGAAAACTGAAAACAGAAGTTAATTCACTAAAACTCTGTTTTCAGAGGAGCCTATACCCTAATGCCTATTGACTAGAAAATAGTCTATATGAAAATGTTTTATGATTATGTCTGTGTGACTCCTCCTTCCGAGTCATGCAGATGATTTTGTTTCTTCTGATTTTTTAATATTTTTTTGAAATATCATTTTTGTTGCATGTTTCACATTCAGTTCCTTTTCGATTTGATTGTGGAAAAAGTTTTCTCTAAAATTATCGAAAACATGTTTTTAAAGCGAAATGGCCAAATTAGTTCTGTTTGGGGTTTTGGGAAGCTTTTGCTGATATTATTAATAGTAAATGGTAATTCATAATAGCTGCTCCTAGTGCAAATTCAAAATGAATATCACTTTCCACTAAAGACCGTGATTTTCACTTTATTTGAGGAACTTAATGCTTATTTATTTATTTTTTTGTCTTTGTGATGTGTGGGGCACTGTAAAGTCTTCAGCCCAGGACCAAGGTCCAGGTGTCTGGGTCTAAGAGTAGCTCTGCGAATTCTTCCTGGGAATCATCAATTATATGACAATTTTAGGTCGTTGCCAGAAAAATACAGCATATGAACATATTTGTACCTAGATCATTGCACACGTGTTTATTTCTTGAGGATAAAATTTTCCAGGAGTGGAAATGTTCTATCAAAGAGTTTGCAAATTTTTACTTGGATTATTTGGTAGCAATAGTTTCATGAGAGCTGTCAGTGCAGCTTGTAGTAGGCACAGCTGAGATACCCCCATCATGATTTATTTAAGATCTCAGGGCTTTTCTTATTAGAATCTTAATGAAATGCATTGATTAGTGGAGGAAGTTAGCTCATGATACTAGATTTATATTTCTACTTTTAGGTCTTCCGTGAGGCAGAGTGGAGGAGAGAGGCAGTTTTTTTCTGTTAATTACAAGCAAGGCTGTTGATTCACATACTCTGCACCTCCCACCCCCAGTCTCCCCATCCCAGAGTGGTAACAATATTCATTTAAGGCCAAAGCACACTCAGGGGACTCAGCTGTGCATTGCCCGGGGAGCCATTGGACATTTATTTGGAGAATTATTTGTAGGGATTTTTCTTTTCATTTGTACATTTTGCATTATAGTATCCTTGTGAGTTAAGCCTGGGCAACAACAGTTGGTGTTGTGGTTGCTGTTCTCACTGTGGGGATTTAAATAACATACAACAGCGTGGGGTGGGGGGGGCAGGGTGTGGGTAAGGGTCTGTTTAAGGCTGATTGTTTATTAACCCTGGAAATTTGTCCATGGACTTTGAAATAAAAGTGTTTATTACACCTTTGAGAACATATATACCATTGTCATTTAATACAGATTTGATTCTATTTATTTCCACCTATGTTTTGTTCTAATAGCAAGTATTGTTGTAGTGTTGTGATCCTCCAGGGATTTAGCAACTTGAAGGCTGAAGAAACTAGAACTCACGGTTGCAGAAAAGAGCACAAGTTCTCAAAACCTCCCTGCTGTGGGCATGGCTGAGCTAACTATTCTCAGAAGCAAAGCTGCAACACCTTGCCTTGGCAAGTGTCCTGAAGGCGGTGACCAGGTTCCTGCTGGCTGGCTTTGCTTCCCCTGTCACCTGCTGCAGCTCATACTCTCTGTCCTTGACCATGGAGGCCGCTGAACAAGTGGCCCTTTGCACACCCTTTTTTTAGACTGACAACAAGTTGAGCTGTTAGAACCTCCCCCTTATACTTCATTTTCTAGAGAGCCACTTATTGTTTTGGATCTTGACTTATAGCTTCCAAAATTTGGGGGTGGTGAGTTTTTTTTTTTGTCCCTCTGATCCTTTGCTGCCACAGGCTAGATTCTCTTTACATCTGATTGTCTGATTACCGTAGGAGGCCAGAGCTGAGGGCCAAGGTGTGCAGCCCTCTGGTAGTTTTCAATCTCAGATTTTTGAATGTGGGCAAGCGTGCCCTCTACTTAGGTCTTCTCAACCTCGGCACCCTTGACATTTTCAGCTGGATCAGTCTGTGTTGTGGGTGGGGTGGGGGTAGGGATGGGTTGTCCTGTGTGTTGTAGGATTTTGAACAGCATCTCTGGCCTCTAATCACTAGATGCCAGGCACACCCTTCACCGATGCTGGTTGTGACAACCAATGTCCTCTGCGAGGCAGAATCGCCCCCAGTTAAGAAACACTGTGCTATGTCTACACTCTTAGGGCTGCCGATTCAACTAGGATCTTGACAGGACCTTTTCATGCTTCCTAGTCTTTCACATTAGGAAATGTGTGGGGCACCACACATTTGTCAGTGCTGAATTTTTGTTCTATTAGGGATCCAAACTCTCTCCATGAGGTTTCGGCATTGACAATCATTATTTACTTATCCAAGTCAAGTTACATCGTTCAGCTTTGTTAAAATATTCCCAGCCAGCCGGACCCTCTTCCCTAAGGCTGTCATTGGTCCCCCCCTCTGGGACCCGTCACCCGCCAAGTGCTCTTTGAGATACTCTCCCTAGAGAGTTAGAGAAATATTTATTATGCTGAGTAGTTAAACTGACAGTTGTTCTCCACTAGGAAAAAGAAGGTTGTATTCTCACATAAAGCTTTGGGGGCGTGTCAGGGTAAGTCATAGCTACTGTCCTCCCTCTGTGTATTTGTATAATTTTATTCCAGTATACTTTTAAAAAAATATATAGACTCAGAAATTACCCAAATAGTGCAGAGAGGGCCTTCCTGTGTACCTGTCACCCAGTGTCCCTGGTGGTACATTTTACATGACAATAGTACAGTATCAAAACCAGGATTAATCTTGGTGCAGTCTACAGGCCTTATTCAGATTTCACCTGTTTTGCATACATGCACTTTGTATGCGTGCGTATGTAATTCTAATTACATATGCATGTATGGAGTTATCACACATATGGAGTTGCGTAACCATCAGGACAATCTCGATGCAGAACCCTCCCTCCAACTTCCAGGCACAACTGCCTGTTCTCCTCTGTCATTTTGTCATTTGAGAGAACTATAAAACTGGAACCAGCCAGTACCTTTCGAGATTGGCTCTTTTCAGTCAGTGCCTTTGCGACCCAGCTACATTGTTGGGCGGATGAAGTTTGTTCCGTTTTATGGCTGAGTACTATTCTGTTGTTCAGCTACAGTTATGATACCTTTGCTAATGCCCAGGATCCTTCTCGGACTAACAATTACTCCATAATGAGCAACTCTATTTTTGTCCCATGGCTGTTAGGAGCTCAAATTCTCATAGCCCTCCTCATTTACTCCTTGTAGTAAATTAAGTGCTGTTGTCAAGGAGCTTTTTGATTTGTGACTCTTTTTCTCGATCAGTTTGAGATAGATTTGGTCAGATCTGGTGCATCTGGACTCTTGCTCATCATCATACCAATGAGTGGATTCCTATTCCTGGTTTCTTTACCTGAGATGAAACTTTGTGAAATAAAATGACTCTTGCACAGCTGGGCTCTTGGGCTTGAGGTCATTTAATGCTGTTGATGTCACAGCCCTGATCTGTTACGGCAATCTGTTATGTGCAATAGCCAGGTGAGCAAATGCACTTTGGAGTTCGCTATAGCCAAGACTTCTTAGGATGCCGAACAAAGATGCGACAAGATATTCTAGTTATCTGTCAGATTCTCAGCAGGACCCAGTGGAAAGTAGATTTCTTTGTTGTGAGCCAAGACTTTTAAGGACATCCAAAGTGGCTTTGATCTCCAGTTTCATCCAAGTTGCTGCGAATGACATTATTTCATTCCTTTTTATGTCTGAGTAGTACTTCATGCCATTTATATAGCACATTTTCTTTATCCACTCATGAATTGAAGGGCATTTAGGTTGATTTCATATCTTTGCAATTGAGAATTGTACTGCGATAAACATTCGGTTGCAGTTGTCTTTGATAATGACTTCTTTCCTTTGGGTATCTCAGGAATGGAAAACCAAATACCATATGTTCTCACTAAGTAGGAACTAATAGATGGGTACACATGGGCACAAAGCCATATAAAGGACATGAGAAACCAAGAGTGGGGAGGGCAGGAGGATGTGTATGGGATGGATAAAAACTTACCTATTGGGTACAGTGAACACTGTTCTAGTGATGGGTACACCAAAATCCCTGAATCAAGCATTATACAAGATATCCATGTAACAAAAACACGTGTACTCCCTTAAATTAATATTTTGAAATAAAAATAAAAGCAACTTTGATTTAGTCATAGTGTTGGTGGCAGTGAGAGGATCATCCCAGTAAAAGATGTGGCAAGAAAAACCAGAGTAGGCAGGGACAGACTCTGCCCAAAGGCTTGCCACTCTGCAAAGAGCAGTGCCACTCGGTCCTGAGAACATGTGCTGCTCTCGGAAGGAGCCTCTGCAGAACACGAGGATACGATGCTGTATGAGGTGAGACGTGAAAAAGCGTTCCTTGGATTCTTTAAGTCACTGGTGGTCCTGGGACTTGCCTGCTTGGGAGGAATGCCCAGTGAAGGGGAGCCCGGGGAGTATTTTTCCCAGTTCTTTCTTACAGGGCAGGGGCTCTTTCTTATTGCCTACTTCTGACTGCTTCTGGCTCCATGCCTTAAAAAAGAGAGTTGTTTATTGGGCACAGGGCAAAAAACAAAAAAACAAAAACAAAAACAAACTTAGACCCATCCCACTCAAGACAACTCTAACTTTTTAAATTCCCCAGGTGAGGGCCACTTGCCCAGCCAGGGATCTGCCGTCCCAGCTGTCCCAGTCCTAGAACTCTCTGTCTGACCCACCCTAACCTCACTGCTGATTTCTGCACCAGCCTCCTCCTCCTTCTGTCTCCATTAGACCCCTCATCTTGCTCCCTTTTCCCTTCGTAATTAAAATCTAAGCCGAGATTGGTTTGAGCCCTAGGGAGACACCCTATATTCTGCTCTCACCACTAGGTTGTATGTCAAAGTCAAGTCAAAGAATTTCTCCACATACTTTTCTTTCTTAATAACTCCCTGTTTTATATGAAACATGCCTATTGGCTCTTGTGTTTTTCCACCAAGCATGTGTATAAAGTGTGTCTGGTGTTTCAACAAGTAGGTGAGCTGTTCTCTCTCAAGTATAAAAGAGATACAGACTTTTTGTTTAAACTAGTTTGTATATTTATGATAAGTCTAATATATATCTTGTGTGTGTGTGTGTGTGTGTATGTGTGTGTATACATGAGATCTGTCTGGATCTGTCTATATCCAGCCATGTGATGTGTTCTTGTTATGTTAACAGTGGCTGGATACTTTCCAGACAGACCTCGTGTATATACACACACACTCGCACACACGCACACATTGGATTTAGCATTGAGGTTTTAGGGTTCCTGGCTGAGGCAGTTGCAGCTGCTGGCATGGGACATGAAGTCTCTTACCAAGGCCATGTTGCCTAAGGGTTTTTGCCCACATCTTGTAGATACACTATTTGCTGTAAAGAAGTGAACAGAGTCTTTAGTAGTCACTATTTCTGAGTTGCTTATGGTTTTCTAAAAGACAGAAGTAGCCTCTCTACCTTTTTATACACACTTGCCATGATAGGATAGGGTCATGAGAATACTGCTTTGTCAGTCTTAAGAACTGCGTTTCCAAAAGATTTTCTTTTTTTAGGGATTCTCTTCGAAAGGAGGTGTCAAGTACAACTTCAAGAATATGAAGTACAAGTGCAGACTGTAAATTCTGGCATTAGTTTTTTCAGAGCTTGAAAACCAATGGAATTCACCAATGAAATATTTCTCATGGTGTCTTTTCACCTATAACAATCTTATTCTTGCCTTTGGGCTGATCTGGTAGGTTAGTTTACTATATTTTAGTTTCTAAAACCATGTCCACTTAAAGGTTCTCTCAGAACAGGCCAGTGCATCTTTTCTGTAAAATATTTAAAAGATAGAATCTCCTGTTGTTTTTAAAAGTATGAATCAGAAAAAAAAATCTGATGAAGTGAGCTCTTGGTTATGAAATTAAAAGGATTAGATTCTGCCATATGATATTTTGCATATGTTGTGAAAGGTAATTTCTGCAGCTGTCATTTTACCATAGTTATTATTTTCCAGTGTTTTACCATAAAAAATTAAAACATGAGTCATCAGTTCCAAGAGCAAAAATGGAAAGCAAAAACGGTTCTAGCATGGCTGCCTTAGGCTTGTGGATTGTATGTAGTGTTAAGAAAATGTGCTTCTGAAATTGAAAAATCTCTTTCAAGGAGTTCAGAGGGCTCTTAAGGGAATGTAACTTTATCTTTCTTCTCATGTTACCTTTGAGATTTCAAGTAAATTTTTTTTACTCTGAGCCACCTGAGCAAGGTTACTTTACCCAAGATCCACCATCAAATGATGGGGTCAGAAATATAACTTAGGTTGTTGTGTCCTCTGAGTCTCTTAAAATCTCCATTGTCACTTAAACTTCCACCAGATCACTAAATGTGAATCTTTAGAGTTGGCATGTGCCTGTGAAACAATGAAATGAGATATCCTCAGAAGAATTAAAGGCCCATGTGAGGGTTTTCTTTTGACTTGTTATGAAATGGTTGATGAAGTTAAATAGCTATTCCTTATGAAAAGCAGAATTTTGGAAGCGTATTTGAAGAGATAGTATATCCTGTCTTTATCATAATTTAGCTTAGGAAAAATTACCTTTTTAAAAAAATAAAAAATTTTTGTATTTCAGCAGTACTCTCTAATTCAAGTTAATGGTTTATTTGTCAAGGGAAGGAAATATGGTGTATACTTAGGATTTGATACAGTATGGGATGTTGGTAGCAGTTTGAATGAATGGAACTGCCTTGTGCTGTTCATTCAGCCTCCATGCATCTGCATTTTCATTTATCCATTTTTTAACTTGTGCAAATTTATGGAGCACTTACCACGGACTGGGACTGTACAGAATTTTTACATGAATTAATTCATTTAATCTGCCCAGCAGTCTTTACGCAATTATACCGTTTTCATCTCTACTTTACATATGAGAACACAGAGTCGCAGAGAAGTTGGGTAACTTGCCCAAGTTCGCACACTGGGAAGTGGTAGAACAAGGATAGGGACCACAGAGGTCTGGCTCTAGGGAGCATGGCTTCGTTTGAGGAGGGCAGCAGGGGTTCTTGCCAGTTTGTGAAAGAGGGGAAGATTCCATCTGTGTGGAAATCTTTAGGAACGTGTATGTGTTTCCCTGTATGGAGCAGACCAAAGTCATGTAATACAAGACCAAGAGGAATTATCTGTTTTTGCCAGCAACTGGAACAAGGAATAGAAATTTTCCTATAATTAGACAAAGCAAAAACAGACCTTCTGCTTGTTTTTGTGGTGGCAGCAACTGCACACTCCTCCTGAGTGATCGGAATAAGTAGGAATTCTGTTCTGAATGAAGATTCAAGCAAGAGTTTCAATGAAATTTTTGTATGTTTCCGGGGAGCACCCCTTCTGAGTGCTAAGGTCACATGGAATGTCCTAAATCGTTTTTCTGGACTTTGTCTGTTTCTGGTAAACTCCAGATTCCCATGAAGTGATGTTAAGAGAAAGCGTGTTTGCTTTGGAATCTGGGAGCAGCTTGTTAATTTTGCTTGTAATCTGCTGAGCTGATGCTTCTGTCTGCCTTGAAGACGTAAGTGACACTGAGCTGTCTAGTCACAGCTTTGGGCTTTGGGATTGTTCACATCTTCCTCACCCAAGATGGATAAAAGTGCTGTTTTCATTTGAGTTTAGTGATAAAAATTTTAAGAAGCCATTTTGGAAATTGACTCTCCTTCTATCCGTGTATGATTTTAAAAGGTGATGGATAGTTTAAAAAGCACATGGCTAGCCTGGTTAGATCAGCAGATATAGTCTTTTCCATAAAGTGTCTAGCCTGGATGTTGCTAAGGGATGGGTACCTCATTAGGGATGGGGTTAGAGTTATGTTTTATATAGAAGAGTAGTTCTCCAGTGGGGGAAATTTTGTCTCAGTGGGAACATTTAGCAATATCTGGAGATATTTTTGGTTGTTACCACTGGCGTGGGGAGGACGCTGCTGGTATCTGTGGGTGGAAGATGCTGCTAAACATTCTTGATTGTACAGGGCAGTCCCCGATCCCATCCAAAATGTCAGTAGTGTCGAGGTTGAGAAACCCTGATGTAGAAGATTGACTTGTTTCTATAACAGTCTACCCTACTGTATTTTGTTATTTTAATTTTCTGTGTTTTCTAAGTAAAATCATTACTCCCGAGGTAATTTCCTGGAGTGTACTTTTAGAAGTGTGTGTGTGTGTGAATGATACATTCATCTGATTTTTATTAATTTTAGTATCTTCATTATACTCAGCATAACTTGGTTATGTATCTAGATCTGTAGCTATATCTTAGTTTTATTAATTCCAACATTGATTTCTGTGTCATTTTTATTCTAGGCCTTCTTCTTGAATATGAGGTTTCACTTATCCTAGGAAGCAAAGGAATAGACAGTAGAAATCTGATATGTATATTTCTGAGATGGAAGAAAAGTGGAAGGCTGGCATTAGCAATCTTATACTCTATATTTTCTGCACCTCTTCGTGTCATTTGGTTATTTTAGTTAATTACCAAGTACTTGGGTACCTGCCCTGATAATGCAAGAGGCAGCCTCTTTGAATGGGGTAAGTGAACCTTTACCAACCAGCTCCACACCTTCTCTTTTCTTTTCCTCTTCTCCCAATTTTGATGAGTAAGTGTATGATTTTTCTTTCTGCTTAATTTTCACCAAGCATGTTGTTTTCTTGCCAGCCAAAGTAATGAATCACTCTAAAAGCTTGGTAAGGGCAGTTGAATCAGCAGGCAAAACTCTTATTTGCTGAAAATAAATAGAGGACTGCTTATAAATTCACACCTTTATTGCTCTCATCAAACCTTCAGGCAGGACGGAAATGAAGTTGGACCATCTTAAAGTTTATGGATTTAATCTATTATTTAGGAATGAGTTCTTTTCCATGTTTCTCCTTGCCTGTTTTCCCCTCCTAGCAGGGGGGGGGGAGAAAAAAGAAAACAATTTAATCTGATTTGTATTGACTTCATGACTTTTTGCCATTGGAATATGCTAAAAATGAGACATCTTTCTAGGTGCACTTTGTCACACACTCTTTGTTGATTGAGAAAAATTTAAATAGAAAGACTCATTAGGACTCCAAATGGGATATTTAATTTGTTAGAATAAGAGTCTGCACACTGTCCATTTGTAGTGAAATTAATTTGCTAAGTGGATGATTTGTTGAGCATTAGCTGACCCTGATGTGGTAGAATTAAGGTCTCTGGAGACAGTTCACGATAGAAATCTGGGCTTGATAGGTTGGTAATGAGGTCTCAGTGATGACAGCTTTACCATGGCTTGGACTTAACACTCAGGGGACTGAGTAATTCTGCCAGTAAGGGACATGCCTCAAGTGTTTCTCACCAGCTCTGTTAATCCAGATTAATGATAAGAAACCTGAGTATGGCAAGTGATTGCTGTGCTTCAGCGATCACTGCTCATTAAAGACTGATGTTGATGGCATTCATTGTGATTCACTTGTGCCACTGGACCTCTGATGGACCTGGCGTGCTGTGAGACCAAGGCTGTCCTGGCAGCTTGGAGGACACTCACCTTCGCCATCTCTGAGACCATGATGCCGAGGAGGGAGCCGGACGCCTAGGAAGTGCAATTGATTAACCGATGCACCTTGGAAAGTCCCTCAGCTTTATCTAGAAACTATAAACATCTAAAACAAATAACGGCAGCAATAATAATAGAGGACACCCACGGGGCACTTATTTGGTGCCATTTGCTGTGCAAAATGAGCCCTCTTTATACAGATATACAGTATCCCGTCAAATCCTCTGCATGTTAGGAACTGTCGTTAATCCCATGCAAGTTGAACAACCTATAAGTACCTTGCAAAGTCGCACAGCTAGATGGGACTCCAGGTCTTTTGGCTCCTCTTGCACCTGTGTGTTCATTTCTCCTCTCCCAAGTTGATATCTCAAGAGCTTATCACAGCTCTCATGGGTGTGTGGCTTGTTCCTCCCAAGGGCTGACAGTGCCTGTATGGACTTTTTCTAGTGCTCTATGATTCCACACTAGGCAGCAGTTATATTTCAAGGTTATTTTCATGGCTTGGGTACCCAATTGAGGACATGTTTTCTCTAGAATTCCCTCAAATGTAGGACAGACATATGTCTTGGGCTAGAAACTCATTATTTATACACAGGCAAAAGAAAAATAGACTCTGCAGAAAGAACAAGTCTGCAGAATTAACAGTGGCATAGGTGGGCCATGTTGGTTTTTTTGCACATCACTGGTCCCGGTGAGGTGACGGTTATGAGACATACTGATTTGTTCTTCTGGTGCCTGCTGTCTGATGGTGTAGGCTTACCAGTAATGGATATTAGGTTCTCGTAAGGGAATGGGTCCTGCGGGCTTCATAGGGTATTCCAGCAGAAGCTCCTGAAGGTCCTGGGAAGGTTGTCACAGGTTGGCATCACATGGAGTGGCACTGAAGGAAAGCCACATGGCCAGTAGGTGGGTTCAGCGGAGCTGGCTCTGGGGGTGGATGCCCTCAGCCTGGCTGCCTGAATGTTCCCGCATGTCTGATAAGGCACCTTGGTCTGTACCCAGCTTCCCCTAGCATCATCTTAAACACATGGTCCAGCTCATGATACCACGCTGGAACATTAAGGTCTTTATCATTTGGTCAGGGTCAGACAGAGTGCTCATGTGCCTTTGCCTTTCCTGACCCTCCTTGCCACCGAAGCCGATGTCTCTAGGTGCCTGCTTCCGGGGAGGAGCTCAGGCTAGCTGAGTCTGTTGTATTGTTTCTTGTCTGTACTGAAATCTTATAAAAGGTAAGGAGAGTAGTGACCCATGTGATCAAGGTCCTCATTCCTTCTCCTGGTGCCTCTTGGTTCTCTCCTTGTCTTTTTGAGCAACCGTATCCTAACCTCCTCCCAGCCCCTATCCTCGCACCCCTTGTTCCCTTGTAGTCTAGGCTCTGCCTTGCCTGTTGTACTTGGACCCCTGATTTTTGACCACTTTATTTCTGAACTTCAATGTGTACCTGTGTATCATAGTTTCAACTTGACTCTCTTGTTCTGACTCAAGATGTTGTGGGTTCCTGGCCATGCCCAAGCCCCACATCGCACACCTGCCCCTGCTCCGGCCACACTGGTCACTGCCCAGGGTTGACCCTGCTTCTGTGCTAGACTGTCCTCTACTCCCTGCCCTCCCTGGCACTCCCCACCCCGGTCACCTCTACAGTCTGTGACTTGCTGCCACCCTGGGGTCCTGGTAATGACATGTCTTCTCATCTTCCTTCTTCAGCTAAACGATCACCCTGCAGATGCAATTTTGTAAAAGATTATTTCATTTACAAACCTATAAAGAAAGAGATCCTCCAATACCAGGATGGAACTTGAAATTGATCGTTCAGTCTTGACTTTCAGACAGCCATACAAGGAGAAGCAGAGAATTGTAGTTTGCGATGTTCACAAGCAATTAGTATTCTCAGCGCCTGAGTTCCTTCAGAGTAACCAAGTGTGCAGCCCTCTGCTTTGTTGCTAGTCAAAGAAGACTTGACTGTTACTCCAGATTTGGCTTTTTTAAAAAATCAATTGACAAGAATTTTAAGAGAAGATTGATAGCTGCTTGTACTTTTTTGATTTAATGAGGTTTTAGCACCTTTGAATGCTGAGTATGGAAATGGTTTTTTTTATAACTGGGGATAAAGAAATTGATTTATATTTGTGCCTGACATCAATCACAAAAGAAGGAAAAAGCACTGTGAGACATGTAAGCTCCTTTTTGGTGGACTTTATTAAAACCAACGGGGAGATAGAATTGGTTTTTATTTTTTATTTTTTTGAGGAGTGCACAGAATTTCCTTGCGTTCTGGTGTTCGGTTGGCAGGTAGCCAGACAGCATGCCTATGGCTCAGGAATCATCCCAAACCAAACTAACGGAAAAAGTCTGACTCGCTGGAGGCTGAAATTCAATATCGAGGAGGTGACATGGTGTGTGTGTGTGTGTGTAGGTGGTGGGGGCAGGGTATTAGGTGAACAAAGTCTGGAAGCCTTGCCCCTTGGCAGCTATAAATAGAATACTTACTCACTTGGGTGGCTAGGGTTTTTATTCTGCCATTTGGTCAGAATTAAGGTATGATTCAATATATTATGTCCAAGACTGGCCTGAAAACATACTCATTTTCCTTTTGATTTGAGCCAAGTTTAATCAAGAGCACTGCTTGACAAGCCCATTAAATAACTGAAACTTCCTTTCAAAAGCTTACTCTGAATGGAGGCATTATGTACAAAATAATGCATTTTTTAAAAACCAATATGGAGACCCAGACTATGGGAGGCACTGTGTGAAAGGTCACAGCTCCTTACATAGTCTGGCACTGTTACCTTTTTTACACAGGGGCCAGCAGCTAAGCAAGATGAGTGCAGTGAGCCAGGTTGAGGGCAATAGGGAGTGGAGGGGATTGTGGTTAACTGGAGCTCACAGGCCTGGGAGAGTTAGGGCTCCGTGTTGCCAGGCCTCCTCTCATTTTTAAACAGAGACCAGAAATCTAGATTTCTGTGAAATGTTCCAATTTGTGAAATGTTGACAAGTAACGTAAGATGTTTTGGTTTTTACTGAGTGGGCCAAACAAAACTTGGCTGGGGCTTGAACTCTCTTTAGATGGTGAAGAAGTACTGATTCTTAGCTTTGGAGCAAAGGGAGGGAATGCAATGGCTTATATTTTCCTTTGGGTTAGTTTAGATTAGTTTTAGCCTGCTTTCGAAAAATAATTACTGTAGTGTAAAGCCATTTTGAGAAGGTGGTATCTAGATTAAATTTCTGCATTTTCAGGTCCCTTTAGCCTTTTGGCCCATTTATGTTTTTCATTGGGTAATAAAAATTGGGATAGAATTTGGGATAGAAATTGGATAATCTTGTCTTTTGAAGGGAGGGAAGTTTTATTTTTCTATTTTAAAAGTTTACTCCATTTCTTTGTTTGCAGAGTTGTGAGGTTTGGAGGACTGGGTGTCATACTAAGATTCTGTCCCATACTTGTTATGACTTGGCATTCTTTTAACTACTGAGTGCCTCCCCCACAGAGTGCCTCTGACAAAGTGTAGCATAGATAGGAAGGGTACAGAAGCAGAGCGCCTGGGTTTGAACTCTGCCTGAATGCTTGCTGGGTGTGTGGCCTTGGGGAAGCCAAGTCCCCATTCTGTGTTTCATGCTCCTATTTTCAAACTGGGTTTGATCCTAACTGTACCCACCCCATAGGATTGATGGGAAATGAAATAATGAATGCATTTAAAATGCTTAGAGAAGGGATAGACACATAAAGTAGTAGGAAAAGTAGTAAGAATTGTTATTATTAGTTTTTACTGCTAATATTTTAATAAAATATTTGAGAGCCCATTTAGAATAGGACATTGTCATAGGCATTTTCACATCATTTACACGTGATCTTTACAACTAAATGAAGAACAAATTATTATCTCCATTGTACAGATGTCACACTAGTTTTTATGGGAAAAGAACAGAGGGCAGGAGACCTGGGCAGAGCTCTGATCTGTCAGTTACCAGCTGTGTAGACCCAGGCCAGTCACTGTCTTCCTGGACTTGACTCAGGTTTCCTGTGTGTAAATGGAAAAACTGGACTTGATTGCCTCTGAGGATGCTTTCAGCTCTGATTTATAAAAGTTTTATTTATTTTTTGAGGTGAAATTCATATAGCATAAAATTGACCATTTCCAAGTGTACAATTCAGTGGCACCCAGTGCATGTCATTGTTGTGCACCTCTATCAATAATTTCAAAACAATTTGTTATCCCAAAATAAAACCACATACCCGTTAATTAGGCAGTCGCTCCCCATTCACTCCTCCTCCCAGCCCTTGGCCATCACCAGTTTGCTGTCTTCTCTGTGGATTTACCTGTTCTGGATATTTCATACAAGTGGAATCATAGGACAGGTGACGTCCTGCGCTTGGCGTCTTTTACTTAGCACCATAACATTTTCAGGGTTCACCTACATTGTGTCATGAGTTGGTACTTTATTCCTTTTTGTGGTTGAATAGTATTCCAGGGTTGGCTCTGGTTTTATATAATGTGTGTAAAATACATTGTAAAAAAATACTTATTTATCCATTTTATATATATAATGTGTATATTTTTATATTTATGTTTGATTTTCATCTGGCAAGAAGGCCCACCTTTAAAGAGATTGGAAAAGATCTATTTTTATTAATGTCATGGTACCTGTTCCAAAGGCTCTACTTGGTACCTCTATTTTCAATGGGTTTAACTAACAAACTTATTTTGAATAGTTTATTCCCCCCCACCACCACCAAAAATACATCAGTAGAGGAAGCAGTTTACATAACCTTATCTTTAGAAACTTAATGGTAATTCTGTTCACTGGAGCCTGAGGCTTATGTTCCAAGGGCCAGCTTAGCTGGATGTCCGCATGTGTGACTTAACACACACCGTCACATGGCTTTATGTCGATGACGTCATTCACCTTCACTGTGTGCCAGTTGATAGGAATATACAGGTACTCTGCTTGAAACAGCTTCAGAGAACATTCAGAGATGATTTTTTGCTTTGGTTTTAAGTGATCACCACTGTTTTGATTTTTTAATAAAAGACAAATTTTTATAATGCATTTTCAAGTAAAATGTAAAGCTGAGAAAAAGGAAGTCACCTGAGTGTATGCTGTACTCACCCTCATTTCCTTCTCAACAGCTGAGATCTGGAAATGCCAAAGCATAGATTTCCCATGTTTTCCATAGTAGTTACATTCAAAACCAAACCATAAAGATACTTTGCGTGCCTTTTCCCACACTGAGTTGTGTATTCTGTGGATTGCTTTTTAAAGAGGAAGGATGTGTTTCCTATGTAAATGTTGTAACAAAGTATTTTTTAATATTGTCTGCATAATCCTTTTGGATATGGTAGTACTTGGAGCTCATTTCAGGGTGGATGAAACTGTCCTCTTGCGTAAGCTTTTTGGTTTTTGTTTTTCTTTTTTCAAGAAATCACTCTAAATGAAAATGCAGTCTCTGGTGGCCTGTTGAGTGACAGACTTAGCAATCAGTGGTCTTTTCTTTGGTCCTCTCTGTAGCATTTGATGTTTCTCCTTGGCTCTTCTAAGCCTGTTGGGTTTCCTGTGACGACAGCATCCTTTTCTGGTTTCCTTTGTTGCCTTGTTCTGTGTCTCTCATGGAGAGGCAGCGTAGTGAAATTACAAGAGCATGTGCGCTGGAATTACTTCTGTTTGGAATCCTGGATCTACCATTTAATAAATAAAAGTTACAAAGTAGCAAATAAAGAACAGAAAAGGAAGAAGTGAAAATTTTCAAATGGCTATCAGAAATGGCCATGTTCTTCAGGGTTCTTGAATGTAGGTGTTTTTTTCTTCTTCTTCACATTAGCCAAGGGGCTTGAGAGGAGAGGGGATGGATCAGGAGACATCGTCAATGGTGGATGGACAGCATCTGGTACCTCTTGGGATTGGGGGAAGGGAGTGTTAAGAATGTCCCTTGTCTAGCTTGGCCAACCCAGTGTGGGTGGAGACCCTCAAGATGGGTGTAGAACAGGAGGACGTTTGGAGAAAGGACAATGAGGTGGTTTTGGCAGAGCTGGCTTCTGGCTTCTGATCCAGCCCTTGGAAGTGAATGATTTAACAGTTTCCAGGTGGGGTGTCACTGAGCCTGACGAAGCAGCCATCTTTTCTTTAGACCTGGTTCTGTACCAGGTGATTTGTCCCCCAGGGATCATTTGGCAATGTTTGTAGATATTTTTGCTTGTCACAGCTCAGGGCAGGGGTTATCTATGAGTAGAAGCCAGGGATGCTACTAAACTTCCTACTGTGCCCAGGACACAGCAAAGAATTATCCAGCCCAAATTATCCAGCCATCTTTTTCTTTGACAGACCCTAGAATGGGACTTTCTAGTTTTGTGGCACTTGTTAGTCAATGGAGGTCTGAGATGGGTCCCTGGCCCTGGCAGGCTGGGGGCTGTTCCTGCAGGAGGGGCGGTTGGGTTTCTGGGAGGCGGCTCTGATTGCAGGGAGAGCCCCTGGCTTAAGGGTGGGAGAGTATTCCTTTTGTTTATCCTTCTCTGCAGCTGTGCCCCTGCCCTCTCTCCTGTTGAGAGCTGTAGGGCCCTGGTTCCTTAGAACACGCTCAGTCTCACCCAGAGATGGTTTGGGAGAAGCGGGCTTCAAGGTCAGTGAGGGAGAGTATTACCCTCAGAAGATAGCAGCAAGCTTTGCAGACCAGACTAGGATGTGAGGTTGAGTCTGCCAAGAACACTAAGTCCATTCTTGGGGAGGGGTTTCCGGGGGCAGAGGTGTTGGAAGCCACATGTGTGTGGGTTAGCTTACAGATCATCAAACCATCTCCAGGACAAAGGACGCAGAATGCTTTCTGTGTGCCCCACACGCAAGACTCACCCTGTTGATAGAGGCACCGAACTGTACTGATGTCCAATATTAAACTCAGCGTTCTCAACTCCCAGACTGTAGAGGAATACACAAACTCAGTTTCTCCTACTGTTCTCTCACAACATGCTTCCGACACTAGATACGGGGGCGGGAGGTTTCTGCAGCCACCAAGCAAGCAGTCAGTTCTGTAGTGGACACTAGCTGGTGTCCTCTAATTCAGTTCAGTTCTGACACTGTCTGTCTTGAGCCAGATCCCGCAGGCTGAGGGCTTAGTTCTTAAGACTGCCCCCCACTTCCAGTGCCAACCCCAAGCCCCAGGATGTTTTAGCTGTGCTTCTGCTGATAGGCTGTAAATTGCGATTCCCACGACCTGCTCCTTGGGTTTGACGAATTTGAAGAGCAGCTCACAGAACTCAGGGGACACTGGCTTAGGTTTACTGGTTTCTTACAAAGGATATTACAGAGGATACCGATGAACACCACCTGAAGAGGTGCACAGGGCGCGGAGCTCCCCTGTCTCTCTGGGTGCCCCACCTTCCAGAAGCTTCCACGGGTGTAGCTCTCCAAAAACGCTGACCTTTTGGGTTTTTATGGAAGCTTCCCTGCACTGGCACGATGGATTACATCATTGGCCATGGGTTAGCCTTCAGCTCCGCTCCTCTCTCTGGAGGTTGGGGGTGGGGCTGGAGGTTCCCAACCTCTAATCTTGCCTGAGTCTTTCCGGTGACCATCCCTGCCCAGAAGCTACCTGGGGGCTGCCAGACTGTGGCCATTCATTAGCATACAAAGACACCACTTTGAAGATTCCAAGGATCTTAGGAGTTGGAGAAAGGGAGGTAGACCAAATATTTATTTCACCGTATCAGACAACTCAGCCTATCATTTTCAAATACTTTGGCTCAAGGAACACAGGTCCTCACTCCCATTTAAACACACAATTGCCCATTGTATTCTATGCGCATTTCTTGTGTTATTTCTCTCTCTCTCTCTCTGCATTTTATTATGGCTATTTTCTGTATTTATGAGTTTTGTTTCTGATTAGATTAAACTCTTTGAGAGCAGAACTGGCCTCCTTTCACTTTGCAGGCAGTTGAGCAGTTATTTCTCTGCGCCAGGCTCTGGGTTGGGAGGTCTCACTAACATTCATTCCCTTATTTAACCACTGACTGCTTGGTGGATTCCTGCTTATTGCATTTTGTGAAGTAGGAAGCTGTGGCTCAGGAGAGCTAACTGATGGGAGAGATGGAACTGCCTTGAGTTGTGAGGATGGACTTGGCTGGGTTCAGTTAATTTTATGGTATGTAAATTATGCGTCAATAAAGCTGTTTAAAAAAAACTGAAGAAAAACCAAACCTGTTCTGCAGCCTGTTAGCTCTGGACCTTGGGCAAGTTCTTTAACTGCTCTGTGTGCAACCTGTAAAATGGGAGCATTATTAGTTACTTGCTTACAGGGTATTGTTAAGAATTAAACAAGTTAGTGCGTGTGAAGTGCTAGGACAATGGCTTACACACTCCTCTGCTGTTACTTTTGTTCTCCAAGGTTACACAGCCAGTGGGGCTTAGGAGCCTGATCTACTGGATTCTGAAGCCCATGTCCATGTCATTGAATTCTGTGTCTTTCTTGGCCCTGGCACTGTGCCTTGTCAGCCATGAGGGCTAAGTAAATATTTGTAACATGAATGAATGCATTTGGAATTTTTGCTGGTGGTGGTTCTCCAGGTAAAATGAATTTGCTGCAAGAGAAGAACACAACACACCTTGGGATGGATGCATGAAAGAAGCAGAACCCCAGGTTAGAGTTCTGGAAAATACTTTTGCATACCTTAGCCTGGGCTGAAAAAGCAAACAGCTTCTCAAATCAGTCGTTTTCAATTAACTCATGCCTGTGTGGAAAATGTGGCTTCATGACGGTCTGGCTCTAGAAGCTGCCAGGGAACCGAGGAGCAGAGGTGGGGGCGGGAATTTCTGTTGCCTTCTCTGCATCTAGAAAATGAGATTCTGCGCTGGAGTTCGCACAGGAGGGCAGGGCTTGAGTGAATCAGGTGCCGGTATGTATTGAAGGGAACCCTAAAAGACTGTGGATGTCCGTAGATTATTCAGGATAGGATGTGTTTTAAAGGTGCAACTATTATCACCTTTATTATTGGTTTTTATAAATGTGAACCTTAGAATCTGTAATAGGAGGCTTCTTACCTGTTTAAATGCTGCAGACTAAGCTTGGGGAAATGAGTTGGACACAAAAGGTCAAGGTCATTGTTAACAGGGCAGGGCTGGTAAAAGACTAATACCCTCTTCTGGCTAAGTGCTGAAGTGGGTGGAGTTTATACTAAGGTCTACCAGGTTCTTGGGTCTTCATTATAAATTCTCCCTCCCTTCTTCCTTCCCCAGGCACTACTCAGTGTGCTGGGATCGAGGGAGGAGGGACGAACTAGCAGAGGTGGTTCAGCAGGGAGGGCTGGCATCAAAGGAGTTATTTATTTATATACCGATTTCTCCATGGGGGACAAAGGTGCAGAACCAACTCCACTGTGGAGGGAAGCCCAGCAGGCAGCGAGGGCCTCCCAGAGGAGGTGAGGATGCATTGAGGTTCTCGGCAAAGCCACAGGGCAAGCTGGGGTGAGAACGAGCTCAGCCTGGGTGAGACCTGAGAAAGGTCTCCCGGGAGGGCGGCTTCGACCAGGCTGGAGGGGTGTGCAGGGACCAGGTCGTACACAGTCTGTAGGCTGCTCCGGAGGGATCTAGTTAGAATGAAAAAAGGCTTTCAGCAAGGGAGGGGTGCAGGCTTGGTGGCAGAGACTGAAGTGGGATGGGGTGGGTGTGGGAGCCTGGGGTAGGGGTTCGACCTAGGAAGTTGGTGAGAACAGATGGCTTGGCTGGCCTAGCTGGCCATGCTACTCCAGCCAATTGTCACCGGATGAAGCAGCCCCCCCCCATCTTTGAAAAGCTAATTTGCTTCTCTCAAAGCTGCTCACCTCCCTGCTGGGTGTTGGGGGGAATTTACAAGTTTTTCTGCTGTCAGTGTTCAGATCAGCCACATTCTCGGCTCCAGAGCAGTTTTTGTCTGCTGTTCAGGCACACTGCGGTGTCTAACCTCTAGCCCGTGGAAACGCCAGTTAAAAACACATTTGCCTTAGACCACTGTTACTAAGTCTGCAAGACTCTTTCCTCTTTCTGTTATCACATTAAAAATATCCGAGCATGGTTAGGAGGTGGAAAGGGCAGTTTTGAGGTGAAAGCACATACATTCTGCTGTTTGGTATATAATTAATTGTCTAGTTTTATTTGTCTTAACCTTGAACCACCAATAACTCAGATAATGAGCTGACATGTGCAGTTAAGAGTTCAAGAATTTTAGAAAACATTGCTGTTTAAATTGCTGTGAGTTTTGTACAGCAGTAAACATGTATGTTTTCCTGCCTCCCTTTGGTAAAACATGTCACGGGGCAATTTATGTGCTGAGTTTCCCAGAGCTGTTTAAATCATCTTATACAGTGGACATGTAGAATTTACATGCTTGGAGCAATTCTGATTTATCACATTCTTTTGTTATTTCAGAGGTAGGGACAAGCTTTTTCTGCTTCTCAGGTGAATGTTGAACTAAAGTAGATGAGGGTAAGGCAGGCAAGAAGATGAGTAATTCATACATACCTTTGCTGGTTGTCACTGGGGAATTTTGTACAAATGTTCCCTAAAGTGAACAAAAGCAAACATAACGAAAATAAGTGCATTTGTGGCTGGTATCTTTGCTCATACACTGCCATCTTTGCTCACAAAGGTGCATCTCTAGATTCTAGAGTCTAGAACTGAGTTGCACAGTACTTCAGCCTTGAGCCACATGGGGCTTTGTGGCACTTGAAGTCTGAATCGAGATGTGCAGGGTGTGGAAAATACACAGCAGATTTTGAGAATGAGTAGGGGGGAAAAGAATGTCAAATATCTCATTGATACATTTTTTTTTATATTGATGACACATTGAAGTGATCATCATATTAAAAGTAATCTTACTTGTTTCTTTGTAGTTTTTTTCCCAAAAAATGTGGCTAACTAGAAAATTTTAAATGACATACATGGCTTGCATTATTTCTGGCAGACAGCGCTGGTCTAAAGATGCATTTCCTCTGCAGACAAGGAGGGTTCCTAGGGAACTGATAAGTGATGAGCAGGGAGCTCCGGAAAGTTTTATCTCTGGGGTCCTGGGAGCTGCTTGTAATCAGTGGAGCTGCCGTTCCCCCAAGGAGAACAACTTCCTTCATGACTTGGCCCAGCTGCTGGGAGCCTCCCTGCCTGCCAGCAGTGCTTTGTAGAATTCAGTTTATCTCCCAGTCTGGGATCGATGACAGCAAGAGGGCACACACGCCTGTAGGTCAGCTCTTTCTTAGGACAAAAAGAGTTCAAGGAGTTCTTGAGATTATAAGGGTCTGTGGAGTTTTAATCACACCCTTGAAATGCTCCAAAGCAGTAAGCAGTGGGTAGTTGCTGAGGATGGTTCTGAATTCTGTTAGCCACCTACACGGTGTTTGTTGTTGCTCAATTTTCTTTGATACACTTAATTTTAAACCTCTTTCAAGAGCTTACTCACATGAGGGGTTTCAACCCTTTTAGGCTCTGCCCTTCTAAAATCATGCTAGATCTGGCAGCCCAGGATAGGATGTCCCTAGGGAGAGTGGTCAGTCTCGCCTATAGATTGAGGCCAGGGAGAGGAGTGGTGTTTTCTCTAGATTTCCAGAGTCTGTTGACAAACCTCTGTGGCATTTGTATGGAGAACAAAGAAGTTTAGATTGTGACTTAAGAGGCTTTCCAGTTTGCTGGTTTTAGCAAGAAAGAGCAGCACATCCACATTCAATAGAAGTCTGCAAAGAAGATGTATTGCCCTTTGAAAAGCCGAGGTGTGGGCTTACACACAGATTTACAGTGGACTCCTCCAGGGGTGCTTGCTTTAAACACTAGTAGGGCTCATTTGCATGTCTTGGAGTAAGATGTTGTGGTATTTTATTGGAATACTTGTAGTGATATGGCAAAGTCCCTAAATCATGCTTCTAAAGGACATTTTTTTCTTACAAAGGGTAAATTTCAGGTGATATTTAGTACATGTTTTAAGTGTACTCTTGTAGGAATGTCTAAAATAATTTTTAAATGACGTGTTTTAAAATGACTGGCCTTTCAACTAAACCATTTCAAAACAAATACTTGGATTGCAGTGAGCACTAATTATCGGAGTAAATCATAACCACAGAGGTGTATACCAGCATTTTGTAGTAGATTACTCAGAAACAGTGCATTCTCTTTCGCAGACAGAAAATCTGTGTCTGTGGTCCCCAACTCCTGGTACCATCCGTGGCATGTTAGGGACGGGGCACAGAGCTCACCAATCCCCGCCCCGCCCCCCGCCCATCAAAAAAATGTCTTCCGTGAAATGTGTCCCTGGTGTCAAAAAAGTTGGGGACTACTGATGTATGTGATTTCCTTTTTTCCTTCCTGTCCTTCCTTCCTTTCCTTCTCTTGCTTCTTTCCTCCACTCCCTTCCCT
>VBSM01003039.1:19303699-19314115 GCA_008086735.1 Cheirogaleus medius
AAAAAAAAAAAAAGACTGTAAAGTAGGAGAAAAAGTACTGTTTAAATCCTTGGTGCTATAATATATTATCCTTATCTCGTTTCTGGAATTCATCAAGAACAAAGACCCACACTCCCTAGGCCTCTACAGCAGATTTTCTAAGCCAGGTGACTTCTTTACTAAGTAACTGCAGGCAAAAAGAGGAAAACTTTGTTTTGGCTGGTGAGTTTACTGCAGATTTAAATAGCCATAGTAATTTATTTTATGCATTGCAAAATTATTTTACTGCTGTGTCTTTAAAAGGAGAAAAAAAGCAGGTCACATTTCAGGAGCAAATTGTGATCTTGTCATGTGGGTGGCTACAGCATCCCAAACCACAGCAGTACTTAAGGGAGGCACAGCAAACTGTCGTGGGAGGTGACATGGTGCCCTGTTCTGGGGCTGAGACCGGAGTTGTGTGTTTGGCTAAAGAATGTTCTCTTTCTGGTGAATCTGTAATTAGAACATGCCCTGCGGCACAGTATTTAAAGTTCTTCATTACATGTCTTTTTAGAGTTGTTTTTCTACCTTATTTTTGAACTCAATTTTTTCAGTCAGAGTTCAGGAAAGAAAATCAACTTTAAAATCGGAAGAGAAATGTAATAGTTTTTAAAAGGACAATAGTAGGTTGAAATCTGTGATAATGATACTATCCTCTTTACCTTAAAGCAGGGCCAGCAACCTTCTTGTGTGCAAAGGGCCAGAATGTCAGTATTTTAGGCTTTGTGCAGTGACTTCCCTTTGCTTCTGGGTGGGAAGGAGCCACCAACAGTAGGTGACTAATGGGCCAGGCTGGGTAGGTGCTGCCTGACCTAGAGTTTTATGCTTTTCTTCCAGGGAGGGGGATCGTTGAGCACCATGATACGATCTACCACCACAGCCTCACCCTTGGATTAGCTTGGGCAAGTCTCCTGTGTGGTCTCCTCGACCGCCCCAGTCTTGTCAATGGAGAGCAGGAACTTGATGAATTTAACAAGAATCTTCGGAGTTTTAACACAGCATTTGGCCCTTACATTTAATCATTATGGGTTTTGGGGGACTTAGGAGGGTATGTTTCTTGACACCTCCATCGATCAATCAGTTACAGAAACGTGATTGGATTTTCCTACTGTGGAATGCTTAAAAATGTTTTTGTACAATTGAGAAGCATACAGGCTGGAAAATCGATGTTTGAAAAATGTGTTTAAGTTTTTTAAATGATTTGAAATTATCGAGGTGTAATTCCATATAGTAAAATTTACCCAGCTGAATGATTTTTACTACCTTTATATAGTTGTGTGGCCATCACCATAATGCACCCCGGAAGTGCCTTCTTCCCCATTCAGTGTCCTCGCACCTAGCTATGCCCCGCCATTCATCTACTTTCTGTGTCTGTGGCTTTGCCTTTTCTAGAAACTTCCTATAAAAGGAACCCTACGATATGTAGTCTTTAGTGTTTGGGGTCTTTCACTTGCCACATGATGTCTTTGTGGTTCTTCCTTGTTGGTGAAGGTATCAGTGATTCATTTTTTCATTACTGAAGAGTTCCATTGTCTGGATTTACCGCATTGTGCTTATCTGTATACCAGCTGATAGACATTTAAATTGTTTCCAGTATTTGGCTATTATGAATAATGCTGCTATGAATATTTGCATACAAGACTTTAGAAAAAAATTTCTTTTGAGTAGGTAAATATCTAGGAGTTGAATTGTTGGAACATATGGTAAGATTATGTTTAACTTCTTAAGGAACTGCCAAACTGTTTTCCAAAGCGGACGTACCATTTTACATTCCCACCGGTTTCTCTACATCCTCACCAACCTTTGGTAGTATCAGCCTTTTTTATTATAGTCAGGAAATCATTTGTTGGCAATAGAAAATGGAACCTCTATGAACCTCATTTATGAAGAAAGGGATGGTATTACTTTCCTCTCTGTCTTATAGGATTGCTCTAAAGATCAAAGGAGATGGGAATTTATGTGCAAGTGCTTTGTATTGCAAAAACGTTACTGGTGATTATGTGCAAAAAAATTTTTAGCTGTGAAATTTAACACCCACGTTTCCATCTCTGAGAATAAGATGATAACTTGTCCAAGTTTTAATATAATGTGTATGTTTTGATCAAACTTGTTCCACCTGCTTATAAAGGCAATTTTTAATCAAATTGTGAGCTTTCTCCATATGTTAGGTTGCCTATATTGTGTATTAAATTATCAGCCTTATTTAACAATGACAGAATGTAATGGTTTGCATATGATGGGTAAATTTTTCTTTCCCTCTCAAACTTGGATGGTCTGGTAAATGTCTGCCTGTGATTTGTGTTCAGATGCCTGTGGGTGGCCTCTTTTGGACCTGGGCACAAGTGTTCTATTCTAATAGAATGGGAGTAGAAAGACTGGGGGTGCTCAGAGAAACCGCCAAGGACAATCTATGTAAAAATATCCATGTCAGCGGTTTTACTTTGTAATTCTGATTCTATGAAAATTGCCAGTTTATACTTTTTCAAAGAACAAAGGGAATGTTTTGAATGTATTTCCCTCCTTACCTGTGGAAGACAGCTGATTATTATAGATCTAAGAAAACTGCCCAGTGGCCTCTAGGTTTGAAATCTGGGCTGGATTTTGTAAAACTCGCTTATCAGCAGCTCTTCACACCTGTTGGAAAAGACCTTTGGACTACAGAAGCTGGACTGTGTGTTTGATCATGTAGCACTGTGTCAACAAGGGCTTTGCAGTACTTTCAAACGAGAAGGCAAAGAGAGCCACAACTAGACGCTAAGCCAGTCAAAGAAACTGCATGCTAGAGTGACAATATGCTGTGGGTGGCCTCTGGAAGTTGGGAGGTTCATATTAATCCTGGTGACAATTTATATTAATTTGGTAATGTTGCATAATCCTAATTTCATTCTTATTAAACAGTTTTAATAAATTGGGAAACAGGTACTTGAAATCCTTTTTTTGTCTGTTTCTTTTTATTTTATTTATTTTTAAATTTCAGAATATTATGGCAGTACAAACATTTTGGTTACATATTATTGCCTTTGCACTGCCCAAGCCAAAGCTACAAGCATGCCCATCCCCCAGACGGCACACTCTGCATTCATTAGTTGTGAATTAATTTACTCATCCCCTCCACGCTCCTCGTGACCCGATGAAAATTACTTCCATGTGTGCACCTAAGTGTTGATCAGTTAGTACCAATTTGATGGTGAGTACATGTGGTGCTTGTTTTTCATTCTTGTGATACTTCATTTAGTAGAATGGGCTGCATCTCCATCCAGGATAATACAAGAGGTGCTAGTTCACTGTTGTTTTTCATGGCTGAGTAGTACTCCATGGCATACATACAACACATTTTATTAATCCACTCACATATTGATGAGCACTTGGATTGTTTCCACATCTTTGCAGTTGTGAATTGTGCTGCTATAAACATTCAAGTGCAGATGTCTTTATTATAAAATGACTTTTTTTCCTTTGTTAGATGCCTAGTAGTGGGATTGCTGGATCAAACGGTAGTTCTATTTTTAGTTCTTTGAGGTATCTCCTATTAATTTCCACAGAGGTTGTACTAGTTTGCAGTCCCACCAGCAGTGTAAGAGTGTTCCTATTGAAATCCTTTTTGATGAAAATGATGGGGGGGTGATAGTGGAAGCAAACAGAAAGCTTTAGGCTTAGGATTCTGGAGTGGAGGTGCACTGGGATTTTTTTTTTTCTGATCCTAACCTAATGAGTAAAAATCCTCACCTTATATGGCTTTGAAAATATTCATTTGAGTGGGTGTGTGTGTGCCCGTGCTATGTTTGGAGGTACATATTTCAAAGCTTTCAAATGTGGCAGTCTGATATGTGAATTAAAAAGAAGATGAAAAAAGTCATTAGGCACTCAGAAGCCTTTTTCTAGAGCATTATAAATAATGTGGTTTGGGTGTGGAATTATATTTGAGAGAACAGTCTTAGCAGATGCCTGAAGTCGATGTTGTTTTTGGAAGCAGCTGTTTGCTAATAAAGAAATCAGGACTGACAGGCGGTTGTAAGTGTCATTCTTTCCGTGTGCCACCGGCATCTCTGCCCAAAGTGGGAGTCAGAGGGAGCGTGCTGGACCTGTGTAGACAGGGAACTCAGCCCCTGATGGTGTTAATGTGTGTTCTTTAAATAGGCAGCTTCAGCATTTATTATGTAGAACACTTCGTATTCATCTTTGATGCTGTTTTCCACTGTGGGGACATGGTTGAAGAACTACGGATGGGGTCAACCAGTTAAAATCCCCATGATGTGGGGGAAATTGATGGGGAAGACCGTTGGGGTTGGGACGCAGCCGTTCACCGCCTCCCAGCCGCTCCGCATCCCCGCTGGCCGGTGCTGTGCGGGCTGGCTGGAGGCAGCGGCGGGCAGGTGTGCGGGTGTGCAGGTGCGCTAGAGCCGGGCCTCGTGTGCCGGTCCGAGCCCCCGCTCTATGCTTGGCCGCCTGCTCCCGTCCTCTGGCCGCTCTGTTTGCGCGATCCTGATTGGTTACTTTTTGAATCCTACTGTTCCTGATTGGATGTTATATCTTGTTCCTGATTGGATGTTATAGCTCGTTGCTGATTGGATGTTAACGCTTGTTGCTGATTGGCTGTTAGCGTTTGTTGCTGATTGGACGCTTTTGGAGTCCTACCAAGGGTATAAAAGCAGGAGGAGACCGGGAAAGGGGGGTCAGAAGATCTAGAAGTCAGCGGAGCATGCTGACAGAATAAAGGCCATTCTCCACTCTCCACATGCTGCTGGGTTATTTCTCTGGTCAAGAGCTGTTGTGAGAGCTGTTAACACTTTCCGATGTGGAGCTGGCCAAGAGTTGTTAACACTTGCCGGAACAAAATGAGTGCACGTGGAGAGGGCCTCGTATAGGGGTTTGTCATGGGGGATGCTCGGAGAGCTGTAGAACCTGCAGGGAAGTTACATGAGTTGTTCAGTGGGGGAAAGGGGTCTGTGCCATTTCAGTTCTGGGGCCTCCAGCCACCTTGATCTTCTTAGAAATGCTTGTAGAACCTCCTTCTGGGGCCCCAGGGTCTAGCTGGCTGGCCCCAAGTGTTTTCATCTGACTTGAGGTTGACTTACTAGGGATCCCAAGTAACAGAGGACAGCCAGCGCTGGAAGCCCTGGCTGGTGGATTTGAAACAGGTTCATCACTGGCACTGAGGGAGTAACTTTTAAGTCAGATTTTTGTATCATCTTAAATTTTCCCTCCTAGGAGGATGAGAGGGAGCAAATACATGATGTGTGTGTGATAACTGGCCATTTAAATTGACCTCTGTGTTGTTAGATTTTAATTGTTGACTGATTTATGAATGCATTTGATTTATTTATCAATTATTTCCAGGAGTCAAATAGAGTCAGCATGATGTGCAGAAAGAGTGTGGGATTAGGAATTGGAGAGACCTGCCCAGGTCACTGGCTGTGTGGCATTGGGCATGGCTAAGCTCTGAGCTTCAATTTCCTCGTGGAGGTAGGAGGTTCCTGTCTTAGTGAAGGTTAGTATTCAATAGAATGTCACTGAGCTCGTAGCACAGGAGTGTGATACATCCCGGGCGGTCCTTTACCCGAAGCTACTATTTTTGCTGAGTTTACTTGTATGTTATTTCTCACCTGCCACTCTACAGCAAGATTGCAGTAGTAGCCGTTTCAACTAGAAATGGAACATACCATAACCATTATATTTCAAATCTCTCACTTATTTCAAATCAAAATGGAAAAAAATAGGAATAAATGAAATGAAGTTGAATATTATAAAAAAAAAGAGTTCAATCGAAATGCCATTTCAAGTTATAATTTTGTTATAATACAGCCACATTAATACACTGATTCATGAGGATGTGCTCAGTGTCCTTTTTGTTGGAGTTGATGAAATTGTTGTGCAGAGTAGAATTAGTTTAATGAGATACTAAAGCTTGGTGTTGCGTTCCATCCTATGGGTATATATCAGGCGTCATAAAGGTAATTCTTGATAATTCAAATGACTAGTGAATACCCAGTAATTTCTTCAAACTTTGTCACTTGACTTTGGGAACAAATGGTTTCATGCTGCGAAGCCAAAGAAAGAGGAAATTGAGCATCAAAAAGCTAAATATTATGATATCTCTTTGTTCAGTGAAGAAGTGAAAAATGGAAATGAAATCAATGCCAAAAAATATGCCCAGGGTTGAAACAGTGCAATCTGAAAATTGCTATTATATTTTTTGGGCTATAGTCCTACCAGGGGTCCTCAAACTATGCCCCGCGGGCCACATGCGGCCCACTGAGGACTTTTATCCGGCCCACCGGGTGTTTTTGCCCGTTTTGTTTTTAAGATATGTGCAGTGTGCATAGGAATTTGTTCATAGTTTTTTTTTTTAAACTATAGTCCTGCCCTCCAACGGTCTGAGGGTCAGTGAACTGGCCCCATGTTTAAAAAGTTTGAGGACCCCTAAACTATGAAGTTCATTAGGTGTCTGGTATAATCCTAGCACAGCTCATATTGGCAGACAGAGTTCTGATATTTATTAGAAACTTTAGTCTCTCTTTTGGAGATTCCAGTTGGCATGTGGATTTTGGTATAGTAGGATGTCAGTGGAGTTGGTCTAACGTCCGCCAGGTGGGCAAGTGTTTGGGGCTTTGACCTGGGAGATGGGAACCACCAGGTCTCAAACGGTTCTCAAAGAGGGTGAAGCAGTGCAGAGACCTGGTTAGACTTGTGGTTTCAGGAGCCCACCTGCTTGGGTTCAAGTTCTTCCCCAGTCTTGGTGAAGAAGTTACTTCAAGTTACTTCACCTCTGGGCCTCTGCTTCTCCATCTATAAAATGGCAGTGATAATAGTGCCTACCTCACTATCTCAAAGGAGTGATCCACTTAAATTGGTTGCATAGTAGGACCACAGGGGCTACTATCTTCTTAGTCCTGCCTTTGCTTTCTCTGTCTGGTGAGGCTCTCTCTGTGCCACCCTTGTGGATAGTAAATAAAGGCGGTGGATGATGCTTCCCAAAGATTTGTTCTTTGTTTGTTTGAGAAAAACATTTGCTTCTCAAAATGTTTTTTTTTTAAAAAAGGAATGTAGGAGTCATGATAATTTTGAGGGTGGTGTTTTGCCACAGGATGCAATCCAAACTCATAGTTAAATCTTGTTTGTTTTGTTTACAGGGAACACGGGTCTGGCTGAGAGAAAATGGCCAACATTTTCCAAGTACTGTAAATTCCTGTGCAGAAGGCGTCGTCGTCTTCCGGACAGACTATGGTCAGGTGAGAGCAAGTCCCTGCAGCTTCCTGACATCCGTGCTCTGCTTTGTAGCTGGTCTTACCCAAGGGCACACGAGCTTGCCCACCCCACCCCCAACACCTTAAATCGTGTTTCTAAGTGATAGATCACAATCCCAGTGCGAACGTAGGACGTACACGTTGTGAGTGTGTGATGGATACAACACAGTTCTCCCAAATGGAGCACAGCAAGGGCTCCAGCCAGTAGGGACAGAAGAGCACAAACCGGCCTGGTTTCCTTCCTGGGTATTTTCCACCTTCTTGCACCTTTTCCAGAATCAGAAGTGTAGAATGCAAGTAATTTGAGACAAAATTCAAATATATTGATAATTGCCAATTGATTGCCTTATCACTTTCTTTTAAAATTCTTAAACTTTCATAGTGCCTTAGTCCTCTGACGGAATACCATAAACTGCGTGGCTTGTAAACAGCAAATGTTTATTTCTCACAGTTCCGGAGGCTGGGAAGTCCAAGACCAAGGTGCTGGCAGTGCGGTGGCTGGTCAGGGCCCCGCTACCTGGTTCATAGACAGCCAACTTCTCGCTGTTGACGGAAGGGGCAAGGGAGCTTTCCCGGGCCTCTTTTATAAAAGCACCGGACCCATTTGTGAGGGCTTCATCTTGATGACTTAATCACCTCCCAAGGGCCCCACTTTTTAATACCATTGCATAGGGGATTAGGATTTCAACGTAGGAATTTGTGGAGGACACAAACACTCAGTCCATCACACAGAATTTTGGAAATACTGGCATGCCAGTGGACTTCAGGGTGGTGGCATCCTGATCACTGTCACAACAAGACTGACCCACGCCGTTAAGCTGAGCTCAGCGATCTGCCCTGCTGAGCAGCTGAAGAAGTGTCTTCTGTATGGGAGGGACACTGCTTCTGTTCCCACTCTCCAGTGTAAAACGAATGAATACCCATTTCCCCAAAAATAAACGTGAAGGGAGCACAGTATATAACAATAAAATAAAAGGGAACACAACATATAACGGAGTAATTCATTTAACAAAACTGTGTTTCTGAAAGCATTGTGAAATAGATTTTAAATGGAATTATTTTCCTTTCTTGTTGAATTATATAATATTTTAATCCCAGAGCCTTTCCTCTTATTCTTTTAACTTTGCTTAAAAAAAAATTTTTTTTGGTAGAAAACATACAACATTTAACTTTACCATCTTAACCGTTTTTAAGCGTATAGTTCCCATTGTTGTGCAACGGATCTCCAGAACTTTTTCATCTTGCAGCACTAAAATTCTGTGTCCACTAAACACTAATTCCCTCTGCCCTCAATTCTTCTTTCCGTTTCCATGATTTTAATTACTTTAGATACTTCGTATGGGTGGAGTTATACAGGATTTGGCCTTGTGTGACTGGCTCATTTCACTTAGCACGATGTCCTTTGGGGTTTCTATTTCTGTCTAACTAAGCCTTGGTTGGCAGAGGCTGCTAACACGACGACTCCACCAGTCCCTTAGTGCAACTGCCTTTGCCTCTTGGTCAGCCACCTGTGCCACGTGAAGCCCTCGCTGGCCACAGTCGATGGGCAGCTCTCAGTGAGGTTGGAGTGGAAAGGGATGGGTAGGTCAGTAGTTCTGCTCATTTTCAACAGTATTATATGGATTGTGGGTTTAGAAAGAACTAAACCGGAATAACATGTACTTGAAAACTACACTGAACCTTGACCTCTAATCTTCAGTTGGTCATCCAATACTTGGTTTTTATGTCGTCCACTCTGTCATTCCCAAACATAACAAGTATAATTAGCCTGGTGATTCGTGTAGGAATTATAGGGTTTACAGAGGAAAAGTGAGGCCGGATTTTAAAAATTGGGGTCAAGCTTGGATCAAGAAATGGCACTGGCCAAAATACTCTAGTTTCTTTTTCTACTGACCTGCATAGTCCTTCCCTCCTTACGTCACACGTTCACTGCAGAACTAACAGAATAAGGAGAAGTTCAGTGACCGGTCCTGTGCCCGGGACAGGAACACCTGTGCTTTAACTGCGCAGGGAGAGAGTCTTGAGGGAATCGGGGTCAAAGATTTAGAACACAGCCTTGTTCTGGTCAAGCCCGTCTTTGGTTACTTTTTGAAATACTGGTTAATTTTGATTCAGTTTGGTATGTTATTAAAGGATGTTGAGATACTGGTATTTCTGGCGGAAGGGGAGAATGGCAAGTTAGTATTTAATGGGTATAGAGTTTCACTTGTGGAAGATGAAAAATTTCTGAAGATGGTGTTCATGGTTGTACAACAGTGTGATTGTACTTAATGCCACTAAACTGTGCACTGAAACATGCTTAAGCTGATACATTTTATGTTAGTATATGTATTTTTTACCTCCTTCCCCCTCCCACAGACTCACCAAAAGATGTCAGTCAGGGTTTGAGGTCAAATGGTAACTGGCAGAAATTGTCAAATGGCTATTTGTGTCTTTAAAAACGATTTCTGTGAAATCTTTACATCACCCAAATATGACCTCTTAGAGTCCTTAACCGGTTTACAAAACTATTAGTGTAATTTTCCTTTGATTTAGAGCAGTGCATATGAAATGTTAATGCTCATGAATCACCTGGGGAACCTGTTAAGGTACAGATTCTGACAGGCAGGTTGGGGTTCGGCTGGAGGGTCTGCATTTTTCACAAGCTCTTAGTGACATTGATGTGTCTGGACAAACCACACTGGAGTAGTGAGAATTTAGAAGATATTCCTGAAAAACATCTTAAGGTCATAGTGACCTAAAATGAAGAGCAGGAAGGACGCAATCCCTTACATACACCACCAGTACTTCTGCTTTGGAGGAAGCAAAGATAATAATGACAAGGAAGAGGGCTTTGGGCAAAGTTTGAAAGTTTTTTTCTGGCCCTTCGAAGCTTTTCCTCTCTTTCCCATTCTCTGTGCCCTCCCTTCCAGTGACCATTTCATCTCGAGTGTGGCCAGGGGTTGGGCTAACTGCAGTATAATAATTCTCAGGAGGATAAAGAACAGTTTAAAAAAATCCTCTTGGCTCCTGGCACAGTAGCTCACGCCTGTAATCCTAGCACTCTGGGAGGCCGAGGTGGGTGGATTGCTTGAGCCCAGGAGTTTGAGACCAGCCTGAACAAGAGCGAGACCCCTTCTCTACTATAAATAGAAAGAAATTAGCCAAACAACTA
>VBSM01003039.1:19333755-19344681 GCA_008086735.1 Cheirogaleus medius
AAAAAAAAAAAAAGAACCAGGCTGCACAGCAGGAGGTGAGCAGCCCAGGAGCAAGTGAAGCTTCATCTGTATTTACAGCCGCTCCCCATGGCTTGCATCACTGCATAAGCTCCGCCTCCTGTCAGCAGTGGCATTAGATTCTCATAGGAGTGCAAACCCTCCTGTAAACTGCACGTGTGAGGGATCTAGGTTGCTTAATCCTTATGAGAATCTAATGCCTGGTCATCTGAAGTGGAGCTGAGGCGGTGATGCTAGCGCTGGGGAGTGGCTGCAAATACAGATTATCATTAGCAGAGAGGTCTGACTGCACAAGTATAATGCACTTGAATCATCCTGAAACCATCCCCTCTCCCCTTTCCGTGGAAAAATTGTCTTCCATGAAACTGGTCCCTGGTGCCAAAAAGGCTGGGAGACTGCTGTGCCAGAGTCTAAATACTTAATGCAGGTTAAAAATACCGTTACATTTTAACTCGATTTTTAACAATGGACAGGTAAGAGTGATTGACTTCATATTGTCTAGGAAGTTAGGCAGGGGAGTCCAGGAAACTGTAACATATACTGGAGGTGCCCACTAGCCTGCACTTTGGCCTACTGCCATAGGTGGGTGGTTGACTCTCAGCCCTGCCTGCCACATGGGACCTTGGCCAAGGTATTTAGGTTCTCTGGGCCTCAATTTTCTCATTTATAAAATTGGAAGAAGAATAGCACCTTTCCAGAAGACTGCTTGCCAGATACAACATAGGTATTTGCCAGGTTATACAGATAAGAATTGCCATAATGACATGTATGTATGTATTTATGCATATATGTATATATAGACACCCCCACACACGTACAAGACACAAAAATATTGGAGTAAGGTATTGCCATAGAAAACTAGAAAGTAGAAGATTCTGTGCTGTGTGGGGGCCTGGGCTAGCCGGGTGTGGTTCTGGCTGGCGGCAAGGCCAGGCGGGATGTGCAGGTGAGAGTGTGGTGAGGGGCTCAGAGTGCAGGGGAACAGGAAGGACGAAGCAGGGCCAGCAGAACCAGGATCCATAGCAGGATTTCCAAGGAAACAAGCCTTGACAGCTTCACGATGGAGCAACGAGCTGACTGTCCACTGAGAGCAGTCGTCTTGTCTCAACAGCAGCCTGCGTTTCTAAGGTCCTTAACCCTGGGCGTTGTAACCACTCCTCTGATGCTCACAGCAGCCTTATGAACCAGCAAACGGGAGTTAGCCTCCTCCCATGGACAGCTTGGGAAAAGGAAGGGCCCGAGAAGAGGTCTGCGATGCATCAGGCCACATCCCACAGCGAGGGGTTGCTGCTGCTGCAGCCGGGGGCTGACTCGGAGCTGATTTCCCTGGCAGAGTTGGTCTCCCCCTGCCTAGAGCCCTTGTGCTTTGAGTGCAGCATCTTTTAAAGGCACTTTCGAGGATCAGTTTCCCCATCCGCTCTTTCCTGGACTCCCTCTCAATGCCATTTCTCCTTTGTGTCTATTTCCATAGCGTCTCACCGGCAGTGCCGGCCCTGAGTCAATACATTTTGAACAAAAGAGCTTTTAGCAAAAGGCAGGCATGCGGATGACTTAAACCCCCATCACAAGAGTCAAAAATCACACTCTTACCTAAACTTCCACAGGTCTGGAAATGCATTATCCAAATGTGCTTATCCACGTGAAAGGTTTTCTATAAGGTGCTATTTTCTGAAGTTTTACTTTATACCATGAAACCAGGAACATTCTTTCCACCTGCTTTTCTGCTTACTATTATCCCTCCAACCCCTCCCCACCCCAAGACTAGTTTCATGCTTTTTATGATCGAGTCCTTTTGTTCAGTTATCAGATATTGTGCTAATCTCAGCAGGAAATACTATGGCTAGGCCTGGGTGTGGGGAACTTAAGCTAATATGTTCTAAAAAACTCCAAGCCCCTGAACCCTCCCGCGTCTGGAATAATGAAGGCAGGACAAAGAGATCATGGCTTTATTATTAGACACACTTACAAGAAAGCTTATTAATGGAAAACAGTTTGCGAGAAGAGTTGGCAAACAAGTCAGCTGCCATTGTTAAAAGTTCAAATAGAACGTGGCTTTGTTGAAGGAGAGTCTGAATTAGTTATTAGTGTCTCAGACCACAAAGGCTGCTGCGTTTTGATGGTCTGTGGAGCTCATTAAACATAACCGTCCTTTCTGTCTTGGAGAAATGTTAAAAATTAAACATTTTCAAATGAAAATTAATCTCCAGCTTTGCTGTTTTATGCTCTTTCATGCATAATTTAAAGGGTATTAAATTTACAGAGACAAATTTTAGTGTCAGTATTAAGTAAAAGACATTTTAAGCCGTTTGTATAAAAATCTGGAAAATCCTTCAAACTGTCGAGTTTGTGCCTGCTTAACAGAATTGTTCAAGTTGTTAGTAATTTGTTCTGATCTTTGTACAGAAATATTGCCTCCATTTTAATAGGAGTAGCTTGACTCACAAAATAATTATCCTTAATATCTCAGTTCTTCTAACACACAGTGAAAAGGCCTTAACAACTATAAAATTGAATTCATTTGAAAATGTGCATTGTTTCTGAATATTTTTTTCTGAATCTATCTTCAGTGTTATATAAGCAGCTTTCTAAATCACCTCTTTAAAAAACTTTTTATTTTATTTTATTTATTTATTTTTTGAGAAAGGGTCTCTCTCTGTCACCTAAGTAGAAGTGCAGTGGAACTATCATAGCTCACTGCACCCTTGAACTCCTGAGCTCAAGTGATCCTCCTGCCTCAGCCTTCCAGGTAGCTGAGAATACAGGCAGGTGCCACCACACTTAGCTAATTTTTAAAAATTTTTTGTAGAGACGAAGTCTCGCTATGTTGCCCAGGTTAGCCTTGACCTCTCAAAGCACTGGGATTGCAGCTGTGAGCCTCTGTGCCTGGCTACTTTTTAAAAAAATTTTGAATAAAGATAGCCCTCTTTATGTTGAATCTCTGGGGTTTTTTTCCCCTCATATATTGGTTTTAGCTTTATTTGTAGGAACTAGTCATTTTAAATATGGGCTTACAGGGCTGGGCAATTAATTGCTTGAGGGCAGGAGTTTGAGACCAGCTTATGAAAGGATTTCATAGAATAGGTATGCTTAAACTCTTCTGTATGTTTTTTATTTTTAATTGCAATGCTACAGGTAGGAAACCTGGCCAGAGATTGTCAGAGCTGCACATGCTTACCCCTGTTCCTTTTCATCTCTCTCTTTATTTTTCTTTTTTTGGAAATAGGGTCTTTCTCTGTCACCCAGGCTGGAGTGCAGTGGTGCCATCATAGCTCACTACAGCCTCAAACTCCTGGGCTTAAGCAGTCCTCTTCCCTTAGTCTCCCCGGTAGCTGGGACTACAGGCACGTTCCACTATGCCCAGCTAATAGACAGGGTCTCATTCTGTTGCTCAGGCTGGTCTCAAACTCCTGGCCTCAAGCAATTCTCCTGCCTTGGCCTCCCAAAGTGCTGGGATTACAGGCATGAGCCACCACCCCTGGCCCTTCTCATCTTGTATACGTACAGTGAGCCCATCTTTTACCTGGCTGTCCAGACTCTTACTTTCTTCCTTCCTTTTCCACTAAACTTGCAATTAAATTACAGATGCCCCTTGACTTACAATGGGGCCTCTGTCCCGACAAACCCCTCATTAAATCAAAAATATAAGTCAAATGGGGAGACGCACATCTTAGGGATGTGGAGAGCATTGTTGGGGGGAAGGGAACACCTCTAACCCTTCTTAGGGAGAGGCAAAGATATACAATGTAACCAAAATGTCAAAAAAACAAAAACAAAAAAAACTTTTATCGAGTGGTGGGCAGGTGGGAGGGGGGAGGAGGGGAAGGGTTATATACTTACATAATGGGTGCAGTGTGCACCACCTGGGGGTTAGACACACATGAAGCTATGGCACGGTGGGGTGGGGGAGGGGTGGCAGGGGCAATATATGTAACCCTAACAATATTTGTACCCCCATAAGTTGATGAAATAAAAGGAGAAAAAAATATATATAAGTCAAAAGTGCATTTAATACACCTACTGAACATCATAGCTTAGCCGAGCCTACCTTAAATATGCTCAGATCACCTACATTTTGCCTATAGGTGCGCAAAATATCTAACACAAGGCCTATTTTATAATAAAATGTTGAATATCCCATGTCATTTATTGAAAACTTTAAAATCATATTGTTCTGGTACCATTGTAAAGGCAAAATATCTAAGTTCAAAACATTGTAAGTCAAGGACTGTCAGTACATAGGTAGCTTCCTGAAACCTTTTCTCCCAGCCTTTCTTTCCTTCGGATGCACTACTGAGTCACCCAGCACATAAATCCTGAAACCCTTCTCCTCTGATATTCAGTTGGTTAATATCCTACAAATTCTATTTTTTTTCACACTGACTGTCCTAACTTCAGATCCACATTTGCCCATGACAGCTGTTTCACAGACCCTTCTTCCTGGACTCTCTTTCCCCATCCTGTGTCACCAGGGTGCCTAAGCATAGCATCAGTAGTAGTAATGGTAGCTACATTTGTAGGTGACAGCAGCAGCTGGGTGCGGCTATCCAGGCAGTGGTTGTTAGTTCCCGGGCTGTGGGCATTTGCTCAAATTAGGTCCCAGTGTACTGGCAGCTCAAGGCTTGGGGACATGGGGGATGGTCCCTGGCAGGCATTCAACTTTGGAGCAGTTCTTGCAACAGTCGTGTAGGATCTGGGGTGGGGTCTTGGGGCCTAGGTGCAACACTGGAATCTCGGGGTGGTGTCCCGGGCCTGGCAGAAGCTCTGGAGACGCAGAAGCAGAACCTTGAGCTCTGGCATGTGAGGCTCAGAGCTGAGACTGGGGAGGAGCCGGAAGCGGTCCTTCTGAGCAGCGCCTAGAGGGTTGGAGGCTGATCTGACCTGGAGGGTGGGGTGAGGCTGAGCAGACAGCAGGCAGTCGGGACCTGGAGGGTGGAGTCAGGGCCAAGCAGGTAGCAGGCTGTTCTGTAGGCTGGAGAACCGGGTGCCAAGTCACATGGGCAGGGGGCAGTTCCAGCTGCCCAGGGACCACGGAGTTTTCCCCGCACCCCCAGGGCCCACTGAAGCAGTCGCCTCCCAGGCCACAGTCCATGTGCGGGAGGGGTGCTTGGCTTCCAGTCACCAGGTACAGCTTAGAGGGGACTTCCGTTGGTCCGCTCCCTCCCCAGCCGGGTGGGGGCAAAGTGAAGGCCACAGCTGCAAAGCCAAGTCCCGTGCTGACCTGGCACCATGCACCCAAGAGCTCGGGATGGCTTTAGCTGCTGCCCGATCCCCACTGCACCTATTGTCTGCTGCAATGACCCTGCACAGCCTCCAGGCAGATCCCTGATCCGAGGCAGCGGAGAGAGTGACCTCTCACAGCTTGGCCACATTGCCTGCAGGCTGAGCGTGGTGCCCCAGCGCTCGATCCTGCTAATCTTCCCCGAGAGCGCTTTGATGTTACCAAATGTATTGCCCTGTCACCTGTTTTTGTTCCCCCACACTGAGAGTCCTACGCAGCTTCTCTGTGGGTTCACAATGTTCCTTCCGAGAATAGCTGTCTGTAGGTAGGCATCTACTTCCTATCTACTCCTCTTTCCTTGGGAGCTGCAGGTTCGTGGGCTGCTTCTAATCCACCATTTTTTTCCCCTCCTGATGTCTCCTGATGGTGGCTTCAGGATAAACTCTTCCAGTGGCAGCGGCTGGACCCCACGCCTACTCCTGCCAGTGGCCTCAAGGGAAACGTTCCTGGGGCAAACAGAGCACTTGCTACTTGTTTGGCACAGACTTCCTTTCCTGCTGTGGTCCCTTTTTGCCTTTTTGTCTCCACGGAGTAGCATTATGGAGAGAGAGTCAGAGTGCTGGGGAGATTTAAAAGAAGTCCTGTAGCAGTGCACATTCACCTTACGTTCTGAACATCCGTCAGTCTGCCGCCTGCCTCTTGATGTCACGGGACCATGCGTGTAGAATAGAAAAGTGGTGGATGAACACCATGGCTTCACGCCTGGGCGACACGGGACAACAGTAACCTGCACTGATTTGCGCTTGTGTAGAATGCTGGCCTGAATTAACATGAAGCCTGAGATTCATAAGCAGTTTAAGTCTGCAAAACACTTACTATATTATAACATGGACTTTGAATTGCAGGAGCTCTTGCAGACTGCTCTTGTTTTGGCCCAATGAGCCATTCTTGCTGTCAGGAGTAGGAAGTGTTCAGCAAGCATTTACTCTGCAGCAGGGATTGTGCTAAGTGCTTTGTGTGACTTAGCTCACAACAGCCAAGAGGCAGGTCCTCGTATTTTCCACACTTTCTAGATGTGGCATGAGGCACAGAGCAGAGAGAATTCTTTCCCAAGGCCACTCAGCTTTGGTATGAACTCAGTGGGATGCCAGAGACCCTTGTCCTAACAGTAATGGTGGGCTCGTGCCACCTCCTAGCTTCGAGGTTGACTCATCACAGTTACTGTATATACTGTAGGTTAAGCAAGTGATTTACTAGTGACTTATCAAGACTTTGAAGTTTTCTGCTTACATTGCAGTGTAGCCTTGTGTACCTCTATCCACCTGATTTGGCCACATTAAAGACACTAAAGACACCCATGTTTGTTGAGCTGACAGCTTTTAGACCAGGGCATTTGGAAATGCATGGGATTCAAAAACTGAAGCCAACAGCATTTAGGTGCTGGGGCCTGGGTTCTGCACATGAGCAATGAAGAACTCCCTTGTCCTGACGCTAGAAGTGCACTTGTATTTCAGAATAGGTGGTCAAGATGGAGGCTTCCTTGTTAGTGTTGCAGTTCCCTGCTCAAATAGGTATAAAAGTAGAAGGGATTGGGTTTGAGGCAAGATGGTGGAGCATCAGTGGTTAATGGAGAAGACCAGCAGGGGACCAAGGGGTGGGAGGAGGCCCCCAAGTTAGAAAAGCAGAGTGGAAGTGAGACTGCTTGTCCTGTTTGAAGTGAACTTGAGTGTCCTCAGCCCATTCTTCTCGGCCCCATCTGTCGTCCTCTTCCACGTTCCTGGCCTTGGGTTGGGCTGATCTTGGTCAGCTGAACTTCTGATTTTTACAAGGCAGATTCATTTGTCCCACTCAAGCTGACCTTCCTCATTCTGGGAGTTCTGGTTTTACCTAATTTCTGCTCTTGTTCCTTCATGCCCCTTTGGCCTCTGCCTTTTTATCAGCAGAGTAGTGATCAGAGTGACACTTGGGGGGGACTCCAGCTGGTGAGTTTCAGCACAGGCACAGAGATACTGCAGGTTTACAGTCACACAATTTTTTGGTCTCCCAGTGCATAAAAGTTATGTTTATACTATACTGTTGTCCATTAAGTATGAAATACCCTTCTGTCTAAAAAACAAGGTATATACCTTAATTTAAAAACACTTTATTGCTAAAAAAAAATGTTAAAGATCATCTGAGCCTTCAGTGAGTCAACCACCAATCTGGGTGTCAGTTGCTGAAGGTGGGGTGGCTGTGACAATTTCTTAAAATAAGACTGACAACAACGAAGTTTGCTCATCAATTGACTCATGAGAAGTCTTTCGTGAAAGGAAGAGCTGATGCAATGATGTTTGATAGCATTTCACCCACAGTAGAACTTCTTCCAAAATTGGAGACAGTCCTCTCAAACTCTGCTGCCACTCTATTAACTGTTTATAGAATATTCTCAATTCTTTGTTGTCATTTTGACAGTGTTCACAGCATCTTCACCAGGAGTAAATTCCATCTCAGAAACCACTTTCTTTGCTCATCCATAAGAAGCAGCTCCTCATCCATTCAAATTTTATCATGAGAGTGCAGCAATTCAGTCCTGTCTTTAGGCTCCAGTTCTGACCCTAGTTTTCCTGCTATTTCCAGCACATCTGGAGTTACTTCCACTGAAATCTTGGACTCCTCAAAGTCATCCATGAGAGTTGGAATCATTGTCTTCCAAACTCCTGTTAATGTTGATATTTTGACCTCCTTTTATGAATCACAAATGTTCTTAATGGCATCTAGAATAGCAAATCCTTTCTAGAATGCTTTCAGTGTACTTTGCCCAGATCCATTAGAGGAATCACTATCTATGGCACTAGTTATAGCCTCGTGAAATGTATTTCTTAAAGAATATAATTTGAAAGTCGAAATTACTCTCTGATCCAAGGGCTGCAGAATGTATGTTGTGTTCGCAGGCATGAGAACAGCATGAATCTCCTTCTCCATCAGAGCTCTTGGGTAACCAGGTGCATTGTCAATGAGCAGTAACATTTTTCTCAGTAATAAGTCTCAATAGTGGACTTAAAATATTCAGTGAACTGTGTTGTCATCTAGGTTTTGATGCCCCATTTATAAAGCACAGGCAGAGTAGATTTAGCATAATTCTCAAGGGCCCTAGGATTTTCTGAATGGCAAATGAGCATTTGCTTCAACTTAAAGTCACTAACTGCTTTAGCCCCCAACAAGAGAGTCAGCCTGTCCTTTGAAACTTTGAAGCCAGGCTTTGACTTCTCCTCCTCTCCAGCTGTGAAAGTCCTAGATGACATCTTCTTCCTCATTGTCTTTGACCCTGGAAAGTCAGTGACGGTGGGGCGGTGTTGATGAGTGAAGATGCAAACCGTTGTAGGTGTGTTATAATGAAAGTAGCAGTGGGGAGTTGAATGTATAGCATTTTTGTCTGCGACAGTGGAGGAGGAACTGCTCTCTGATGGGAATATTGACCATTTGTTAGCGAGTGGGAGAGTGCAAAAGTCCTTTTGTCCTAGTACTGTGTTTTGATTTTGTCGCACTGTAAAATGGAAATTTGAAGAGATACAGTCTTGTAAGAGTGCACCAGAAAGAAAGGATCCTTAAACTCCCTTTGGGAGAGCTCCCTGTGGGATGGGAAGCTATGCAAAGAATGATGATATTGACGAAAACATGCCCCTGTTTATCTCTCCTAACCTTTGCTCTTAGGAGGTTTCAACCGGATTCCCATCAGTTTCTCTAACACGCAAGTACTTTGTCTCTGAGATATTTAGACTGGACTTCCAGGGCAGGATGTGCAGAGCTTTTGTATCCTTTGCATTCATAGACATTTACAGAGAAATAGCAATTCCTTGTTGGCACTTTAGGGGTGAGGAGGGGCACCATACAAGCTTATGTTGATCATGGTCCGTGTCCTAGGAAAACTGTCTCGGTGTATTTTTTGTACTTTATTAAAAATACTAATACCCTTTTAAAAGAGATTTTTACTCTCCTTACCTAGTAACCTACTTTTTTTTTTCAGTCTTTCCTCTTTCCAGCCTTCTGCCTTTTCTTAATTCTTCTATTAATTCAAGTAGCATTTTCTTGATATTTCTACAGATGTACTTGGCAGTGGGATGGGGTTGGTGGACAAGGAAAGTTGGGAGACAGTTATTTCATGCTCCAAGCTGTTGTGCTTTGTTATCTCCTGGATAACAGTTTCTCCTAGTTTTTATGCCATTAGCGTGAGCCAAGCTGACCTCTTGACAGTTTTGTATATATTTCACCAAACAGCCAAAAATGACTTTTGGTTCCAGTTTGGAATCCGGAATCATTCCGATTCTATTTTTGTTCACTGGATTAATAAATACCGTGCATGTTATCTCTTCATTCTTACTTGACATTTGGAAATGTGTTCCTCTGCCATGGGCGGCCTGGAAACACAGAGTGCTTAAAGCCAGGGTTCATACCTAGCTTGATTTTTGACTCTGGCTTAGAAGTCAGAGTTATATGGAGGCATATTTGGTTGAAATACATCTTTTTCATGTCATATAAGGGCAGCCAGTCAATGAAAAATGTTCAATTTTCAGCTCAGCCTTTGGAGTTAACTTTTAGATGATGCATCAAAGGTCCACATTCTATGATCTCAGCACCGTAGATAGACAGCTGATGTTCATTCCTTTAGCACACAATTATTAATGTTAGGCAGCTACTGGCTGCAGGCATTTGAAGAGGGAGTGAGGACCCAGAGGGTTTCGTGAAACACGTCCTGGTCCTCACAGACTGGGCTGGGCCAGTGCAAGGACTGCAAGCGAGAGGCGTCCTCTGCCCCCTTGCCTGCTGTGCACCAGGGTTCACTTATGCCCACTGTCCCCTTGGCCCAGGTGCAGCCTGGGATCCTCATCATGCTGCCCAGGAAATCAGCCACCTGGACACCTGAGCTGAAAGTTTTGCCTCTCCTGATTATCAGGCAGAATAAGGAAGGCGAGATTACAATGTAGGGTGATAAGTGGCCTGAGAGGTTTCTGTCCAAGGTGCTGTGGGGGAGAAGGCTGCCTTGCTCAGGCCAGGCTTGGGGGGGGCGGGGTAAGGTGGGGGACCAAGAGGGTGGGGTCACCCCAGGAGAGTCTCTCCCAGCAGGGCTCTGAGTCAGTCTGGTACGGCTGGAGTCAGCCTGGCCGGAGAGGCTGCAGGGCTGCCCAGAGAGGACATTGTAGAGAAACCGTGTCAGAGAATTGGTACTTTATTGCGCAAGAGATTGGAAACAAACTGTGATAGAATTTCAATCAGGGTATGATCAGATTCCATCACTAATGACAATAACTCAATTAACTGAAATATTTGAGTTGCTTACTCGGTACCACGAACTGTGCTAAATTCTCACTGCGAAGTGTGGGTATTTTGCTTATCCTTATAGATGATGATGCTGAGGATTGGAGAGCGGAGTAACTGGGGGCAAGTTAAGATTGCTCAGCCAGTGAGGCACAGAGTGGAGTTTGTTGCCGTCAAAGCTCATGTTTAAACTTGAACAGTTTCCCCTTAAAGGGGAAAAGTTTCCAGTGAATCCCATTTTGGGAAATACCAGCTAAAGAGACCATTCTCATCTCTGAAAATAGCTTTCCATTCTAAATTATTAGTGCCAAGAAAAATTGTCATTAAAACTAGTGCAATATTTTCAGTTCACAATTGCAAAGTTGTGGAAACAACCCAGGTGCCCATCAATATATGAG
>VBSM01003039.1:19344781-19371607 GCA_008086735.1 Cheirogaleus medius
TTTGTACCCCCATAATATGCTGAAATAAAAAAATAAATAAATAAAATTAAAAAATAAATAAATAAAAAATTTCATATCAAACTAAAAAAAAACTAGTGCGATATTTTTTAAAATGTCACTTAAAATTAAAAACATTTTTAAATAGCTATCTTGGACTTGAATTTGAGAAACTCTGGATTCATTCCGCAGGAAACTAGAAGCAGAGAAATGAATTTGGTGGCAGTTGCAGGGGTCCTGATGGAAAGTGTGAGGACCCGAGCTGCGTCTGAGGCAGGAGGAAGAAAGGGGGAGAAGATGGATTCTAGGTGGTGTCGGCTGTCCGGTCACCAGGGCGGGGGAAGCAGATGTGGTGGCTGGCAAAGGGGAAGGACTTTAGGTTGGACCGTTTCTGGCTTGGGGAGCTCAGAGTGAAGGTGTCAGTCCCTGAATTAGCTCCAGGGTGAAGAGGAGGAGATGAGTTCTGTTTCTGTTTGTTCCTTTGTTTGTTTTGAGATGCTTGTGAAACTTTTAAGGTTCAGTTTGGTTTCAAAGAATGATGATATAGGAATTATAGGAGTTACAGGAATAGAGGTTCTATAGCAGAGTTCAAGTTCATGCTATTTTCGTTTTTCCGTGAGGGGGTCTGGGCTTGTGACTGGGAAGAGAGGGGTGTGAAAGGGAAACTTAAAATTAGAACAGGGACCAGGACATCAGGACGGGGATATAGGAGCCCCAGAAATGAGAGCTCATCCACCAGTGGTTGAGGGGTAGGAGCCAAGAATCAGGGATGACTCAGGAATCCTGGGATGACTCAGTCCTGTCCCTGCTTCTTGCTTAGTAGAATTTCTCTAGGCTGAAGCTTACTGTGTTTAAAACCAACGGATTACAGGAGAAGCCCTGTTTTTGCTTCTAAGAGTTTGCGACTCTTGGTTGTTTTGTTTTTGTTGTTTTTTTGAAAGTTGTTCTACAATGCTTATTTCTTTAAAATTTATCAATTCTCTTATACTTATCCAGATATATTCATTGGTAGTGATTTTGATTGGACCGATTTCCCTTAAGCCTAGAAATGTTTAAAAGCTTTAGAAAACAGGGAAAGTGTCATAGAAAAATGTAAAAATTAATAACACCTACAAACTTGCAACCCATTATTGGATGTTGGTGTGTTTTCTTCCAGTCTTTTGTTTATGTGCATTTCAAAACTTTTTTAAATTAAACTTTTTGATTTGCTATAACTGTAGATTCACATGCCTTTGTAAACAATCATACAGAAAGATTCCATGTCTCCTTTACCCAGTTTCCCCCAATGATAACATCTTGCAAAACTAGACCTCAATATCACAACCAGGATATTGACATTGATGCAGTAGAGATACAGAACATTCCCATCAGCAGAGGACCCTCCTGTGTCCCTGTAACAGCCACTTACTCTCCTGCCCAAGCCCCTCTTTAATCTCTGGCAGCCACCAGTCTCTTTTTCATTCTCTGTAATTTTGTCATTCCAAGAATATTATATAAATGGAATCACACAGAATGTCACTTTTTGAAACTGTCTTTTACAGCCTTTGACTATTACAAATAAAGCTGCTAAGAACATTTCGTGTATAAGTTTTTGTGTGAACATAAGTTTTCACTTATCCAGAATGAATGTCCAAGGGCACAATTGCTGATTGTATGTGTGTGTGTGTATTAAAAATACACCTAGGATTATACTATGTGTGTGCATAGTGTTATTTTATTATAAATTTATTTTAGTATAGCTCTGTAATGAAAAAATATTTTTATATACAGTGATCATTTTCTGCACACTAAATTCTTAAATGTGGAAAAGTTGGCTTAAAGGATTTGGACATCTTTTTTCCTTGATAGATTTGGCCCACGTGGTGGTATAAGGAACAAGAAAGCTTTATTATACATCTTAGCAGAACTGGGACAACAAGGGTGATTTTCTTTGTGCAGTAGATTTCCCACCCTAAAATTGCACGTATAGTTTTCTTTTGTGAATAAAAAAGTAGTTTAGCATTGAAGAGAGATCTGTACCCAAGCCCCCTATAAAATTATGACTCCTGGCCTTGCATATAAGTGCAGATTTGAGGTCTGGTTTTCCTTAATATTCAAATTTCCTAGTATATTCTTTAATATGTTTGTGCACATGTGTTAATCAATCCTTCCAACTGTACCAACTCGTTGCAACAGCTAACTTTTTTCTCAAATTCTCCAACAATGGTCAGGGCCTATGTATCATCAAGGTCTTTCAGGTCAGCAGCAGTGGCTGTGCTGTTCCGGCAAGTGTTAACAGCTCTTGACCAACTCTACTTCGGCAAGTGTTAACAGCTCTCACAACAGCTCTTGACCAGGGAAATAACCCAGCAGCATGTGGAGAGTGGAGAACAGCCTTTATTCCGTCAGCATGCACCGCTGACTTCTGATCTTCTGACCCCCCTTCCCCGGTCTCCTCCAGCTTTTATACCTTTGGTAGGACTCAAAAAGCGTCCAATCAGCAACAAGCTTTAACATCCAATCAGGAACAGTGGGATTCAAAAAGTACTCAATCAGGATCGTGCAAGCAGCACGACCGGAGGACTTGAGCAGGCGGCCCAGCCACTGGCCTGCGGGGATGCGGAGCTGCAGGGAGGCGGCGAGGGGCCCCGTCCCAGCGCCTGATGGTTTTCCCCATCGGTGCAAGTGAGCTGGTTGCATTTTGCAAATCTTGTTTCGTGGCACGGCTCTGCACCTCCACTGGCAGATGTCTTGCTCCCATGTTAGCTCCCTGGGTTTTAGGCTTCTCAGACTCCTAATCCTATCAGTCTGCCTGCCTGCAAACCCTGCAGTGTCATCAGAAAGGTTTGAGATCCTTGGTTAAGAATCACCGCTTAGTGACTGATCTGCCAGCAGCATTACGGTGTCATGCGTGTCGTCACTGATACTTTTGGGAGTGTATTATTTGTAGCAGGAAGAAACCCTCCATTTGGGGGACCACAGTGTTTGTAGTGATTGCATTTAGAAGGGGTTAAGAAAATGCCTTCCTGTGGAGTTCCTAGCAAGTGGGTTTCATTGAATTGCATTTTTCAGTGAGATTTATTCTTTATATCTTGTCTCTGGAAAAAGTCTCAGTCTTGTGCTGATATTACAGCTGTCCATGATGATGAGCAGGTAGAGAAGTAGATGTCCTCTCCTGAACCGCCTATGTGGGCTTTAGTTGCTTCTGGTCAGAGGCTGGGTTCCAGGGCAGGGCACAGGGTTCTTCCCGCCCCCGCCCCTGCCGCAGCCACACTCAGCTCCAGGGCGCCCCGAGCCACCCACTCACCTTTGCAGCTGTTGTCCTCCTGGCCGTGGCCTGTCCCACAGGACTCACCCCCAGCGTACCCTGGGCACGGCTTCCCTGGCAGCCCCTGGCACGCTGTAGGTTGGCCTGCTTGTCTTTTGGATCCTTCCGGGGACTGTAAACTCTCGGAAGGGAGGGGCCGTTCAATTTGTCTTCTCATTCTCAGGGTCCAGTTCTCAGCCAGGCACGAATGACTGAGGGAACTTCAAAGAGAGTAAATAAATGAAAAATAATGGGATAACTTAGTGAGATGAAGCCTAGTGCACCGGAAAGGCAATGTAGAATGGGCTTCCCCTCCCATCCCCTCTCTCTCCCACAAAGGGCTGTTGGCATTCTTCCCTTTTGACTCCATTCCCAGGGTCTTGACCCTGGGCGATCTCTTGTCCCTCATATTTGTGATTCATCACACCACACTCTCCCTGTCAGTTTAGAAGAAAAGTGGAGGACTAACTGCATAGTAGTGGGCCAGGCTCTGCGTGAGGTACGATTCCCCCATCGACTCTAATCTTCATAGCATCTCCGCAGTTAGAGAGAGTAATACCTTTAGTGTACACATTTGCAGATCAACTCAGAGGCTGAGAAATGTACCCAGGAGCTCACAGCCAGTAAGTGGCAGAGCTGGAATTCAAAAGGCTGTCTTTGAACAGGTGTACCTTTAAGGTCTGATTCCACCACGCATGCTCTTGTGTGACACCAAGGAACCAAATGCTACCTGTGCTGTGTGCTGTGGGGCAAGTTTCCTAACATCTCTGATCCTCTGTGAATTCATCCTTAAAAAAATGAACAACAGTAGTTCCTCCTCTTCCGAGGTTCAAATGAGCTAACAAGCAGTGTGCCTGATGCATGCAGCCAGCACTTAATAACCTGCCCGTTTCCTCTGCCTGGCACTCTTATTTTATTTTGGTACCCAAATGACACACTGGGCATTGAAAACCCGATGACAATGTAAATGACTTAGTCTCATGTGCTAATTTGAGTCTTTGAAAAAGAAAATCACAATCTTTGTTTTATCTACATTTAATAGTTGGTTATCTAACAAACTTACCCCAGGAAAGTTAAAGTAACAGAATATTTATTTGTATAAAGATAATTTCTATCCCCTGTGCCACAGTAATTAGAATGCTAAATCTCTGACAACTTTGAGCTGAAAGCAAGGTGCCGTTGCATTTTTTCCTTGCACACTGGGAGAGCAGACATGTATAAGCTTGTTTGTGATGAGATTCCAATGCAACTTTCTGGCAGACTTTTACGTTTTCGTGCCCCAAATACTTTCTCAAGTCTCATGAGGCAGCAGCAAAAACAGCAGGACAAGACTGATTTTCAGTTAAGTGGGTTGTTGTCTTCTTAGACTCTTCTTGGTTGCAAAGAAACATAATAAACTTGTGAATTACTTAGTGCAGAGTAATGGTGGAGCTTGAGGGCGCAGCAGCAGCCATGGAGAGCTTAGGGTCAGTGAAGCTTAACATAAGGAAGCTCATTTCTCTTTACACGATTGCTCATTTCAGCCACGTGTCAGGAGGCAAATGTCTTAACAACCTTTGTCATTGATTGTTACTTTAATTCATAAAGGAACAAGCCTATAAATGAAAGAAAGAATGTAGAATTCCAGGGAAAGTCTAAACTAGGCCAGCCAAGTTTGTGCAAAGGGATTAAAATAGGGGAGAAAGTGTTACGTCAGTTAGTCTTTCATTGATTAGCAGGGCAAGATCGTCATAAAAATTGTAGACCTGAACATGCTCCTCTCCCTTTGTTCATTTCCTCCTCCCGCACAGCAGATGTGGAGTGTTCTCTTATCTAGAGAGCCTGGGCTCCTTCCTCCTGAAGACTCTTGATTATTTCCTTGTAGAATGTTCTGTGCTGTTCCTTGCAGTATGCTTCCCTGATAAGAATAGCTACCTTTTATCACGCTCTCATGGGATTCCAGGTGCTGACTTTTACCTATGTTATTTTCTTTGTTTTCATAATAATTCTGAGTTATCTGTGATCATTATCCTTATTTTACAGAGGGGGAAAATTGCAGGCCAGGGAAGTTAAGTGTTCATTGTCCCTGAGTTATAGACAGCATAGATCTAGAAGAAATGAATCCAGCTAGATATGATTCTAAGGCCATGTTTGGTTCTTACTCCCCTCTGCCTCTCCATATAATCTGCTAACCATTTCTTCAGCATGTGTTTAGTCTGTACAGTGGGCCAGGGCTGGGCACCGGAGGACAAGGTGGGCATGTGGTTCCTGCTCATGCAGTCGGGAGATGTGAAATCAATTGAGAGGGTCACAGCCAACATTTAAAAGACGTGAAATAGAATGGAAAACGGGGATGCCTTGGCCATTGTGAAAGTGTTAGGAAGCTTTTATGAAACTATAGTATTTCACAGCGAAACACATACTTCTCACCCTGGGGTATGAGTTTGAAAGATGCTTAACTAGAGGTTCCAGAGGGGGGATGCGATGGTTTTAAAACAAGATAATGGACAAGTGATTACAAACTGTCATTAATAAGGAGGAGAGTGGCAGGGGGTCCTGGGCAAGACCACTTGTGTGAGGAGGACATCTGGGCTGAGACCTTGAAGAGTAGCAGGAACACAGTGGCCCAGACGCAGAAGAGGGTGCAAAGGCCTGGGCCAGGAAGGAGCAAACGAGTATTCTCAGAAGCAGAAATTGTAGGGACCGTACTGCCTAAGCATAATGCAGTGTAATTATAATAGAAAAGATTAACAAAAGTGTAAGCTCACCTGGTTGCCTAGAAATCATCACCATCATCATCACCCTTCTTAACTTGCATCAAATAAGAATTAAAAGCTGCATAATATTGTCATGGTGATTTTTATTTTCTTCTATTCAGTGTTTTTATTTCTTTGATTGTTTTTAAAAGACATGCTTTTATGTTTTATGCAAAGCTTTGCTTATAGGCACTGGCTCATTATTATCATTTTTTCTAATATCTACATAGACATCTTGCTCTTTGGCATGTCAGGGCATTTCTCAACAAGATATCTCAACTTTGGCACGGTTGACATTTCGGGCTGGGTAGTACCTTGATGTTTATTTAGCAGCATTCCTGGCCTCTACCCGCTTAATGCCGGTAGCACCCTCCTCTTCATCCCCAAGTTGTGACAACGAAAAATGTTTACAGACATTGCCAAATGACCCTTCAGGGGCAAAATTGAAAACCATTGCTCTAGAAGAAATTCCAGGCTAATGCGATACGAAGGTGCCTTGATTGAGAACACTCTCTCTCCCATCTGTTGGTCATGTTAGGATTTTTTTTCTTTTTTATTTCTCTGTTAGGTTTAATGAAATTTATACACATCACTCTGTACTATCTCATAATCATGGTGGGGGTTTCCTTGCAACACACGTACTATCCTAAGGTTAAAAATAAAAGGGGATTGGTAACTGATTGGGTATAGTGGCTTACACCTATAATTCCAGCATTTTGGGAGGCTGAGATGGGAGGATCGCTTGAGGCCAGGAGTTTAAGACCATCCTGAGCAAGAGTGAAACCCCATGTCCACAAAAAATAGAAAAATTAGGCAGGCAGGGTGGTGCATGCCTGTGATCCCAGCTACTGGGGAGGCTGAAGCAGGAGGATCACTTGAGCCCAGGAGTTCAGCCTGCAGTGAGCTGTGATCAGCCACTACACTCCAGCCTGGGTGACACAAGGAGACCCTGTCTGAAAAATAAATATATAAAATAAGCAGGGATTGATGATGGCTTGGCTGTTTCTTTAATCTAATTAATTGACTCTGTGTCTTTTCATTTTTCATACAGAAGTGGACCCTCATGATGGTCACGCCTTCTCCCCTTGTTTTTCCCTGGTGTTGATTGGTTTCCTTTGTCTGCCCCTCCCCCGCCACACTAATCCATCCACCTTGTGACCAGTGGTTTGTATTTCTAGAACAGGAGCTATTTGTTCTGAGGCCCCCCTTTTCTCTAAGTGGATTTCCTGCGTATTAATCTTCCATGTTTTGCTCATTTCTTAATTTTACCTCCTTTCGCCTGGTGTGTGCTCCATTGAAGTAACCCAGTTTTTTTTCTGAGTTCGGTTTTTAGAAAGACATCTTATTTCAGTGTTGTGACCCTTGCTTCTTCCAGGAAAAGTCCTGTGAAGAGAATTCTGTTCTTTAAACTTAGAATTTTCTTCCCTGCTCTTTGGGAATAATCTTGCACAACAAATACCCTGTTAATTGTTGCACATAGAAATGACTTTTGATGGTTTAAGAGGCTCTCTTTAAAAATTCTTCAATAAGGTTGTGGGTCTTACTAATCCTTTGAAATCATCCCAAATTAAATCAGGGGTTCATTCAACCACTAATACGTCAAGACACTAGAATGCAGGGGGCTGGTTCTGTCCCTCACATCCGTAGGGTTTCTCCTTTGATGTCACCCTGTCGGTGAGGCTGTCCCCAAATACCTGGTATAAAAGCACCTCCCTCAGTAGTCCTTAGTCACTCCTTACCCTCATTACATGTTCTCATAGACACTCATCACCGCCTGTGATACTATGTATTTAGTTGTATATTTGCTTTTTACTTTCTGCCCCTGAATTGCAATGTAAGCTCTATCCCCAATGCCCAGAACACACCAGCATAAGCAGCAAAATAAATATTTGCTTGAATGTGTGGATTTTCCAAATTTTTTAGTTTTATCAGACACTTATTTAGCACCTTTTGAATGCCAGACACTATTCTAAGATCTTTACAAACGAGAGCCTTTACTCGTTAACCATCACTGCATGGATGGTTATCCCTGCCTGTCCTTCACAAATGCATTTTTCTCAGCTATTCCAGTCCTTTTCCTCAAATAATCATTGTTTTGAGCAGCTGCAATCCTATATCTATCTTGACATAATGTTTTCTTTTTTCTGTTTATAAGCTTCTGTTTTAGTCAGTGTAGTAACTATTATCTCCCATCATGATGCTGTGTCCCTGAGGTCACGAGAGGGAATGGTTCTAGTTCTCTTGGTATTCCCACTCCTGGAATGAGCACGCGCCCACATTTTGTACACAAGGTGCTCCTGAAAATAGGATGAAAGGAAGTCAAATGTACGAAGGTGGGGAACACTATTTACAGCCATATTTTTCAGTGAGTAGGTGCCCAGCTCTGAGCTGTGTACTTGAGTTTATGCATTATTTTTTCATTCCAAGTGCATTCAAAAAGACAATGAAGTGTTTACATATGACATAAATATTAAGTTATACACATATATACTGTATAGTAGTGTCTAACTATTATAGGGGGTGTGTGATTTTTTTTCCAGAAAGCACAATCAATATAAATACTGACAAATATTCTAAATCATTTCTGTCTTCAAATTCTGGATTTCTTAGTGTCCTCAGTGTCTGACCATGCTAGAAGAAGTTGTTTGTTTTCACGTTGGTAAGGACTTGAGCAGGGGATACTTGTGCTGGCTTCGGTGCCCTGTCTTACCTGGAAGAACATTTTGGAGGTGAGCTTGAGTTGTGTTGGCAGGAGCTTTGAGCCAGAGGGTGGGATGAGACCCTCCAGGTGCGTGCAGGAGTAGGGAGGCCAGACTCATCAGCTGCCCAGGAGGTGGCCGGGCCAGGCACAACCTGCCTCTGGCCTACTCGCATCAGCCCTTTCTATGAAGTCCCAAGTACCCTGCCCAGTTGTATTACTTCTGAAACCTACCTGGATTGGCATCCCAGGAATGTGGCTAGCTGGGTTTCAGTTCTTTGGCTTCTGGGAATTTCTAGGCTGCCCTAGGCTACTTCTACTCTCGCCAAAGTTTCTGTTTAACTTTTCCCTCTTTGTGTTTATGACGTAAAAGGAAAGGTCTACATGTTTCTTCACTCTTGAATGTCCTGTGCCTTCTTCTTTAACACCTTGTTAATCTGGGGGTGAGGCACCCCCACCTGCACTCTACCCCGCCCTCAGAGCTCTGGGCCTGTCTCCTCTTCTGGAGGATGTCTGAGCCCAGGAAGCAGCTGGGGACAGTGGCTCTTCCACAGAAGAGATGGGTGGGTCCCTGCCCTGGCCTTGAGCAGTTTCTCAGGGTTGGTTTTGACAACTCCTGTGGTTTATGTGGCAGAAATGCCACTGCTGAAGTTTTAATTTTTCTCTAGAAAAACAAAACATGTCATTTGTCATGGCTTATGAAAACCTTGGGATTGGTACTCATGCATTGCTTAGTGTGTCATTCTCCTTTGCAATAACATACCATTTGTTGCCCTGTAGGCAGCTGGGCGATATTTAAAAATAGAATCCCCAATCAAAAAGTGCTGCCAATATGATTCCAGAAAGTTATTTTGCGTGTGCGTGTGTATGTATGTGTGTGTGTGTGTATGAAGGTGAAGCATTTTTCATATTATTTACACCCTTGCTTTTTTTAACCTCTTGGTGTTTGTTTTTATTTTACTTAAACAATAATTATAATTCAACTAGTTTAAAAACTACCAAATAGTAAGTAAGTAAATATGGAGGAGAACTCTATAATCAAATGATTTTGTCACTGCACAGTTTGTATGTAAAGCTTGGTCACCAGATGGAGCTTCACTTGATATGGTTAATCCTGTCCCAAATCACTGGCAACAAAAGAGCGTGCTAATTCAGTAATCAATCCGACAGTATCGGAGTCACTGCATGTGTGTGCTGCAGCCTGTATGTAGCGCTCATTGGTGGTGTTCAGAATTTTAAGGAAGATAAGTTGTCAAGCAAACAAAGAAACCAATTTTATTTTAAATCTGAAAGATGATTTGTTTTGCCTAAAGAGCACATGAATGCTGTGTATCACCGTTGAGAGGGAATATTGTTCAAGGATATTTTCCAAACATTCCTGTGATGATGTGCTTCCAGCCTTTGAGCAGATACATGGACTACTTATATAATAAATATGAATTTATGTAATAAAGTACTTTTAAATTATTTAACACTTAATTTGTAGAACTTTGTTATGAAGCTTTGAAATTATGATATGATCCAATGTGAAACATTATTTAGGGAAACAAAATTATTTTCTAAAAACTTGACCAGTTTCTTAACTTTTAATGATTTATATCAATTGGAGAAATAGGCAGAGAAGTGAACTGGAAGTGCGTAATTTCTGTGATTCTCAAAGGATGGTTAGTCTTTGAACTAATGTCTTTTAGGAACGTATCAATAATGTCAACATAATTGCTTCCTTTAGAAATATATAGGTGACATAAAGAAAATGAAAAAGTTCTTTGCAGTATATTTTGTATTGCCCAATTCAGGATCTTTTTGCTGAGATTATACTGAGATTATATCGTCAGTTTGGGAAACTTCTGTGAAAATCACTTCCGGCTAATAACTAAATAAAATGAATTCATTTCTCTCCCTCAGGTATTCACTTACAAGCAGAGCACGATTACCCACCAGAAGGTGACTGCCATGCACGCCGCGGACGAGGAGGGCGTGGACAACATGGCCTCCTTGACAGAGCTGCATGGCGGCTCCATCATGTATAACTTATTCCAGCGATACAGGAGAAATCAGATCTATGTAAGTTCCCTTTGTAACGCCTTTGAAAAATCCCTGAAGTTTTGAGTAAATGCATGTTTTTGGATTCAAAGAATACTTCCTGCCTTTTGAGAACCCCAAGTTAATCTAAATAAAACTATACATTCAAGGGTTTTGCGAAACTAGGAACTTGGTTCAATAACTCATGATCTCCTAGTGTTTATTGCCTAGATTTTTTACAGGGGGTTTACTTTCTGTTGAAGGGTCTTCTGCACCTCGAGGTAATTGGACCTTTCTTCTTGTGAATACTCCCTGTTGTATTGTGTCTGTAAGTGTTCTGTGACGCAAAGAAGTCATGTGGAGTTATTTGACTTCCTCAATTAAGGGCTGAGGGAAAATGTTGACTTGCAGACTTGAGCACCTGAGCTTTTTCTTTTTCTTGACTTTTCTCTTTTTATTGATTTTCCCTCATTTTTCTGGCTCTGGAGCCCACCCTACGAGATATTTGCATTCAAGGGAACCTGTCTTTCCAAGTTATGGGATTCCTGGTTTGCTAGGTGAATGGACAACTAGCCATAAAAAGTAGCCATGCACATTTTTCTCTCAATTTTTATGAAATGTGACCATACCTCTATTATAAAGTCACATTGAAAAATCACTTCTATAATAACTTGTTTGACATTAAAGTACAGATATTACACTCTCTGTCGAGATAGATTGACCTGCACATTCTATCCCTTTCTCAATCTGCCTGTTTGCAGGTCTTTATAGTAAACTGCTTATACGTTTATTTTTCTTGTCAAGTTCAAAACCCATAGTTTTCTTAAAAATCCAAAATTATAATACTTTCAAAACCCTTGATCTTTTAGTAATTTTTATGCTTTAGGAGTTACATTTAGATTTGCCAATGTGTTTGTGATTACGATTAGTAATAATATCAGCCTTGACAGTGGATAGTAGGAGCTGAAACTCAAAGCATGTTTTGTGTTCAGGTGCCTCCAACTTATCTCCCCTGAGACTGGGAAAGAAGAGTTTTAGGAAAAAGAGGAACTAGATATTTGTGGGTTTGATGCTTAATTTTCCTCAGCTTAAAAAAGAGACTGTATTTGCCTTTTTTTTTTTTGACATTGTGAAAATGTCATTTTTGCTAGATAATGCTTGCCAAATGTTTTCAAACAGCCCTGTCGAGAGAAATTCAATCGTGTTGTAGTCCTCTGACATGCTGAGCTTGCTTACCCTAAGTCTTTAGATTAAAATATTTTCCATATGTTCAGAAAAGGTAATGTTTATACATGTTTATGTAAAAGTGGCTCTGTATTCTGTGTTTTGCATGTGCTGGCAGAATGTGCATTATTTATTCCTCTGTTTCCATCTCAAAAATCTCCTTGTACGTGACCAGTGAACTAACCATCTTCTTCCCATAGAACACACACTACACAGGTATCCATGTCACTACCACCCTGTGCGTGTGTTTTTATTATTAAGTATCTGACAGTGTCATATAACTGTTTGTTTACAGAGCAATTTCCTTGCTAGCTTTGTCAAGGACTTATTTTGTCTTCTTTGAGCCAAGGACAATGCCAGGCACCTGGTAGTTATGCAATAAATGTTCGTAAAATAAATGCCTTTCATATAACAGATAGCCTGTTGTAGTTGGTAATAAAATGTGAAGCTAGATTTTTTAAAATGTTTGTTGGTATTTGTCTCTTGTAGGTAAGTTCAGGTTGAGTATCCCTAATCCAAAAGTTAGAAATCCGAAATGCTCCAGAATCCAAAACATTTTGAGCATAGACATGACGCTGAAAGAAAATGCTTGCTGGAGTATTTGAGGTTTTTGAATTTAGGATGCTCAACTGGTAAGTGTAATGGAAATATTCCAACATCCAAAAAAAAAATCTGAAATCTGTAACACTTGTGGTCCCCAGCATTTTGGATAAGAAATACTCAACCTATATTTCCTAACTTATACTCTTCTGTCTTTAAAGGAAAGACCTAAGTCCTGTGTTTGTGTGCTTGTGTGTGTGTGTGTGTGTGTGTGTGTGTGAGAGAGAGAGAGAGAGAGAGAAAGAAAGTGTCACCATGTTGTCTAGGCTGGTCTCAAACTCCTGGACTCAAGTGATCCTCCCACCTCAGCCTCCTGTGTATTTGGAACTATAAGTGTGCATTGCCAAGCACAGCAAGACACAAGTTCTTATTATATATTTTCAATAGTCAAGAAAAAGTCGATTAGAAGGAAAACAACTGCTCAATGGGTTTAAAAGACAGAGCCTTTTAAAAAGTTGTTGCTTTTCCTCTTTCCATGGTAATGTTGTTAAACCTGATAGCTAAATTGCCCAATAAATACTGTGAATAGGATCTTGGTCTTGGGGTGATACTCTTTTTCCTCTCTTTTAAGGGAAAACCACAGGAATTTTGTACATCCAATTTGAAGCTCAGTTCAGTTAATTATGTCCTTATATGCCTTCCTTTTGAGAAGTGCATAATTGTATTTATCTATAGAGCAGCCACCACGATTTTCTTATTACCATTGAAGCTATTTGCCGGGGGATGCCAGTACCTGCCAGACTCTGCTGGCATGGAGACAAGACTGCCACCTGTCAGAAGAGCCACAGCTCCCCACCTTGTATCCCGGCCCCGAGTGATGCCCGTCTGTATCTTTACAAAACAAAACAAAACAAAAAATTAACTGCATGGTACCAGAGGGGTTTTATTAGTTTTCTATTGCTGGCGTAACAAATTGTCATAAATATACCAGCTTGAAACAACAAATTTATTCTCTTACACTTATGTAGGTCACAAGTCCGACAGGGGTTTTTGGGGGGCAAAATCAAGGTGTTGGCAGGGCGGCTCTGGGGGGTGGGATCCGTTCCCGGCTCATTCTAGCTGTTGGGGGAATTCAGTTACTCACAGCTGTAGGACTGAGGTCCTTGTCTTCTTGCTGCTGTCACCTGAGGCCTATTCCCAGCATTTAGAGGCCACCTACATTCCCTAGTCCCCTGATATATGGTCCCCTTCCTTCATCTTCAGGGCTAGTCACTGTGGATCCAGTCCCTCTCGTAGCTTCAGATCTCTTCTCCTCTTTCCTGCTCTCTGACTGCAGCCAAGAAAGAAAAGTCCGCTTTTAAGGACTCAGGTGATTAGAATGGGCCCACCTGGGCAATCTCCCTGGGCTGCCTGGGTAACCTCCCCAACTCAGAGTTCATAACCTGATCACATCTGCAAAGTTCCTTGTCCTGGGAACATCCCCTCGTCATAGGTTCTGGGCTGAGTGCGGGTGTCTTTGCAGGGGGCCGTTATCCTGCCCACCACAGGTGCCCTCCTTTGCATCATGCATTGAGTAGGGACTCATGTGGCATTTCCCCCCTGCTGCTGTCTGGATCTTCTATTATTTGTTGACTTTCTGCTCTGAGTTGGCTGCTGGCGAGTTGACTCATCTCCAGGTAGAGAGGACTCCTGTCCTCCCCTAAGAAGGAACATTAGCTTTTGCTCCTTGGGGACCAGTCTTTTTGTCTAAGGACTTTATTAGAACCTAGCAAAATATATTTTTTCCCTAGCTTTTGGCATCCTCCATTGAAATGGGATAAAAAGCGATAGAAAAGTAAAAGCACTCAGAATAAACAAATCAGAGTCGATCTGCCTTTTTTCTCTACTAGCCTCCTCTTTGGCTCTGTATTAATAATGTAATCTTTCTGAAAATCTGTTTGTTAAATTTACGTTTTTTAAAAGGTCAGATACCGTACGTAACCCCTCTACCTGACAGGGATATTTTAAAATAAAATAAGCGGAAGCTTTAGAAACTTACCTTTTGCACCTTTCTCTCCATCTTACTCATCTCATACCAATGAGAGTTTATTTAGAAAGCTCCTGCCTTGACTTTGGTGGGTGTTGAGGGGCATTCAGAGGTTTATAACATCATCCCTAGCTTCACATCTTGCAACTTAGTGGCGAGATAAAACCAAGGCCAGCTCCCGGCACACAGCCTTGAATAATAGAAGAAAGTCTCTCACTGAGTGCCAAGTTGTGTGAGGGTGACACAGATGCAGTTGTGACCCTGTCCGTGAAGCCCTGAAACCTTATAGCTGGGCCCTGTCGCTGCTGCTATGGGTGTATCCCTGCCCCAGGCTTGTCCTTGAGGGAACAGAAGCCACACAGACTTTGATTTCAGTGTCTTAGGGCCGAGTGATCCAGCGTGGATCCCACACCAGGGGTAGAACAGCGACACTCTTTCCATACTGCCTGTGCCCTACAGTGGGAGTCCCTTCCTGCAACCCCGGCTCTTGTCCACGTTCCCCACCCCCTGGGGACTTCCCGACTTGGGCCCAGCTCAGCACTCCAGCTCCTAACTCCCAACCCCAGGCCTCCATCCTGAACGCCCTGGCTATGGGCTTCCTGCCAGAGGAGAGGTAGATTCTCCTGATTGTGCCCCCTCCTTGGAAAGGGTCTGATGAGAGTTCCAGCCTCCCCTGTTTCTTCCCGCCACCTGTTAAGACCTGGCGAGGATGAGTGCACACACCTGTAAGTTCCTAAAGACTTAAGGAGAGGGGGGCAGGTGTGTGTTTGTAGTGCCAAGACATAGCCTATAAGTGGGTTAGAAAGTCCTGTGGAGGGGGTGACAGTGATGACACTACAAAGGCGGGATAAGAATTGGTTAGCAGAAGAGGCTAGTGGAACACCATCCACGGAGGTGGAGATTAAGGTGAGTTTGGTGTGATGGCCCCACTACGGTGGGAGAAGGTCACCTTTGCTCATGGAATCAGATGTTTGTTGGGGAACCTTAGATGGGTGGGCAGGATGGGGTTAGAACACCTTAAAGCTTTGGCTCTCAACTAGAATGATTCTGCCCCCAGTGGGCATTTGGCATTATCTGAGGATCTTTTGGTTGTCACAACCAGAGTCACGGGAAGCTAACGGTGTCCAGTGCGTAGAGGTCGGGGTGCGGCTGGACGTCCTGCAGTGCACAGGGGCAGCCCGGCGACAAGAACTCTCCAGTCCAAGATGTCGGTGGAGCCGAGGTGGAGAAACCCTCCCTTAGCGTTAGGCTAATCTGGAAAGTTTGGGGTTGATATGAACAGTGTAGACATCCCAATGTCTTTGTTAAAGACTTTTGAAGGAAGAATTTTCCTGAGAAAAATTTTAGAAGAGTTGAGAGGGAGGTGATAGGAGATGGGACTAGAAGAGCAGGCAGTCCGAGAGAGTGTCACAGCGATTCCGTGGGGAATCGGAGATGAGGGTCTGAGCCCAGGGCAGAGATGGGAGGAGTGAGAGAGCAGGTGAGCGGGTGGGGCTGGGGGTGAAGTCACTTAGCTTTGCTCACGCCAGGACTTGTCAAGCCCAGTGGCCATGAAAACGAGGTTCTTACAGACCTGGTCGCTCTTAAGGAACGTGAGACAAACGAGTGCGTTTTGGGTGCCTGTCTTCGGTGCTCTGTGGCGTCTTGATCGTCTCAAATTGTTATGTACTCAGCATCTAAACACAGTGTCGACAAGGGCAGATGAGGTTTCTGTTGTGCTGAAGGTAAATTCCGTGTCCAGAGTGCGGGGACTGCCAGGCTCTGAGGCGTGGCGGTTTTGTTTTCTGCCCAATGGAAGAGAGAAGCACAGTCCCTCCATCCAGGGGATCGTCGAGCTCCGGGTCAACTGCATGGGGGAGACTCCTGTGCCAGTCTCCAAGGAACGGCTCCAAACCACATCACGGAAGAGCCGGGGGGAGCGGCAGAGCTCGCCTGCAATTATGGTGTCGAGGATGGCTCCAGAGGAAGCCGTTCTCTGTTCCACCCAGCCCTTTGGTTAGTTTGTTGGTTTTATGGAACAAACAATGCAGAGATGGGAATCAAAGGAGCCCATTTTTAAGCAGTGGGGCTGTGTCTAAAGATAAATGCTTCCATAAGCACAGATGATGCTTCACAGCTAATGTATTTTTAGGTGTTTCAAAAATATCCTCCTTTGGTGAGGTGGCATTCCAGCCCGAAACTGCAAATGTGTTTGATGTTGTTCCTGAATTAACTTTGAAGACCGCCTCTGTCAAGCATAACGTGTGAGCAAGGCACCAGCCAGTTAGAGACCGATTGATTGGAGCAGGCAGTTGGACTGAGTTCACCTGTGGGGAAATCATGGGCTGCTTGCTGGGTTAAGACTGCGTAGACCCTGCCTTTGAGTGTGCTGTGTGCGGGCCATGCAAATTGAAATCTGTGTCTCATTTCCTTGGGTTGAGTCCAAGGTAGACTTTTTTTGGTTCGTTTCCATCCCTTTCCGAAGCTAGTGTCAAGTAACAGTGTGCCTTTCATGGCTGGAGGACGGCCTGGAGTCCGGATGGTTGGTTAGCGCAGTCTTGGCGTGGGACTCGTACCGGGAACAGCTGAATGCGGTGCGGTCTGTCAGGGGTTTCTTGTTTTTTGGGATTTTTTCTTTTTTCACATGAAATCAAGACTCATGTTGCCAAAAGATGATTGTAACCATCTGTCTGACTACATGTATTTTTAAACTTTACCAAACATTTATGCTCTGGAGTGGTGACTTCCACATCAGCACACGAGAGTGGCAATTAGGAACTTTGTTTTTTGTGGATCTCTCTCTCTCTCTCTCTCTCTCTCCTCTCTCTCTCTCTCTCTCTCTCTCTCTCTCTCTCTTCAGATTCCTTTCAACAAGGAGGAAATTTTAGTCAGAAATTCACTCAAAGGAAATGGAAATGCCAGCATTTCTAAATTTAAGAGCTTGACTTCAGCTAACAGCTGATCTGCTGTGATGGTTTTCTTTTCAACAAACTCGAATGCTTAATGGCTTTTTAAAAATTGTTTTAAAATGTTCTTAATCGGTTAATTGGCCCATGGCAAACTGATGCCACCTTGCCTGGTACCAGGCTCCGTGCTAGGTGAGGCTCAAGGATGCAGAATTACTCTCGTTCACAATAATAGTTTGCTGAAAGATTGAATAAATGAAAGACAATCAGTTGGTGAACACAGGCGCAAGTAAACCTTTGACAGTAGCTCACGGTAACAATGAGTGTGATAAAAATACTTACTTGGGAGCACAAAGAATGAACATCAGAATGAGGAAGTGAAGAGAGGATCACAAAATGATTCCAGCCAAGGCACTAGCTGCGCTGAGTTTTGAACATTTGTAGGGGAATTTGGCCAAGAAGGAGGGTGTCTCTCCTGGCAGCAGACCATCTTGTGGAAAGACATGAAGCAGCGCGATGCATTGTTGCTTAATATCCAGTGCAGGACACTGTGGACACTGGAACGAAGGTTGCATGCCGGCGGCTGGTAAGGTGGTCGAGAACAGGAGAGGAAGGACTTGCTCTGTGCAAGTTAGTGAGCTTGAGCCGGGTCGTGAAAGCTGTAGGGGACAACCTTAAATATGAGTTTTGGGGAAATTCACTCAGCCGCACGGTGGTAGATGAGTGCAGGAGGAATCGGGTCTGGGAGGAGAGCTGACCGGTAAGCCAGATGGGAAATGACAGTTTCCCAGTCAGGGAGAGTTAGGGTATGAGACATTAAGAGGTAGAATCCGTGTGTTTTATTGGGTTTGGGGGGCAAATAGGCTGAATTTCTATAGGATTACTGGATTACCCATTTTGGTTGACCATTTGTCAAGAGGAAACAGGTGTTTGGGGGAGATTAGCCTTCACCATGCTGAGTTTGAGCCGTCTAAGGGACATCCAAGGGGAGATGTCCAGTGGACCATTGAATATACGGATCTGTAACTTAAAGCCGAAGTTGCACTCAGGGTAATGCTTTAGGAAGTCAGTCATTGTCGTATTTAGCTAAGATGATTGAGAGAGAAGGAAAGAGGGGAATGGTGGGTGGGAGATAAATCTGGATAATGTGACTCCCACTTCCTAACTGTGTTTGTTTCCCCTTAGAAAGTCTGCCATGGCACTGACTTTAAATAATCAGTTTCCCTAGTGCATTTCAGAGTACTTGATCTACGTCCAGCTTCTCAGGACCACATGATGAAAAACAGTTGTGGTTTTATCTTCATTAAAAATAACAATAATAAATACCTCTGATTTATGTCGCACTTTGGCGTAGTAATCATGTAGGGTAACAGAGGATGCCTTGTAACCGCTGATCAGAATCTTGGGCCCACAGCGTGCCAGGGGAGGTGTTAATAGTTTCAGGGCTGAGGACTTTGCAAACCAAACCATGTCTCGGTGAGCTATTCCTGTGATGGAATTGTGACGTCCCACCTGCAGTATGGGTCCTTTTGTATCTGTAATCTGTCTCAGAAAGCCAGTGGGTCATTTTAAGTTTTCTTAGTTATATTTGATTTTTAAAAAATTTTTATCACGTGTATTTAAGGTGTACAACATGGTGTTTTGGTATACATATGCATAGTGAAGTCAAACGATACTTGATTTTTTGCGGGGGGTGGTGATAGGGAGTTAGATACCAGGTATTATCCCCGCTTTGAAAACCTTAAATGGGTGGATTATGGATTGAAGAAGTGCAATGAGTTTCTCCCAACATTTTAAGCAGTACGTGCTACAGCTGTTCCAAATTATTAAAATGGGCAAGGAAGCGTATTCTTGGGCGAGTTATGTGGAACTTTTCTGACTAGAAAATGTTTTTATGTGCTTCAAAATAGAATGCACTTTCTATTTCTGAAAAAGCCGTTAAAATGACCGGGCTATTTATTCTTGTGGAATTTGAAATCCAATATGAGGAAACCGGTACCTGGCCCCACCTCGTGTTGGGGAGCTGCGTGTGTCCGTGGTCTTAAGCTGCATGGAGTCACCATGGCCATTTGTGGAGCAGTAATACCTTTTTATAGAGTGAGAAATGATATAAGCACACTACAAATGTTGTCTTACAGCCCTTTGGATTTGTCATCACACTTCATCTTCCCTTCACTTGATACTTGACAGCCAGGCTCGCCCCGCCCCCTCCCCAACTGCCACTGCTGCTTAACATTGCGTGTGGAACTTGCTTATGATTCCGTGAACCTCCTAAACATGCAGCCTGCATTCTAGTGACAGAGTCGTGCATGCAAAGTGAAGAGTGAGGTGGGATATTTAGGATAGTGGAGGCAGGGGGTGGGGAATAAGATGTCCTTATTTCTGTCCTTTCTACTGGGAACTATTACTGTGGTTGCTGTTTTACACCTCTGTTTCAGCAGGTTCAGAAGTGCCATCGGGCACATACATGGGCACAAACAGCAAACACTCAATAGTGAGTAAAGATCCTAACATGCGCTGAGGCCCCCCACCCTCTTCAGTAACCTGTTATGAAAATAATTTGTTAGGACTTAGGCTGTTCTATCACCCCTTTTGGTGACTGGATTGAGGTGGCAAGACCATGAGGGAACAGGCTTTGTGGAAATCCGGCCGAAGCTCGGGGAGGCCCTGAGCAGACCAGGACAGCGTGGATGGAGGGAGAGGGTGGCTGGGTTCTAGGGGAGCACACAGGACTCAGATGATGTTGGCCTCTGGCGATGAGCCTGGCAGAGCTGGGCCAGTTGTGGATGGTGAAGGCGTGCGGTGTGCATCCGCGACGTGGCTCACTGTCCAGTCCTGCTTCCCGCCCTCCCGTTCCCCACCAGCTCTGGGATTGTAGGGACAGCATTTTACTGTCTCTTTGTTCCTTTGTCTGCCAGCTGAGGCAGCAGCAGTGACCCTGCCTGCCCATCACAGTGTTAGAGAGGAACAAATGAGGGGTGTGCTGATCTGTAAGCAATCCTCTTGGATTACCAGCTGTCAGTTAAAGTTGTTTTGGAAGCTTGTGGGCTTAAATGTCATTTAAAATCCTGTGAAGAGGAAGAACTTTCTGAAGCTCAGAAACTTTTAAGCAATGACTTAGGTCATTAGTGAGAAGGTGAAATAGTAAAACTTTGGGCATTCATGATTTAAGAGCCTTACTAACCCCCAGTAGTAAATACAGGTACATACTCTAAGGGAGACATTTTAATTACTAGTGAGGCAAAATTTCCTATAATCTTGAAAAACAAAAATAAAAAATCAGGTTTTCTCTCCATACCAGCCAGACACACATTTTACATTATTCTTTGCCTTTTTTTATGAAGAGATTTCAGATTGTTGAGTTTTAGCTCCAATTACGTCTGGTTGATGTCCCTGTTGGTATGTGGAAGTCTATTTGTTGAATTTAATGCCAGCCATGACATAACATTTATTAATTGTTTAAACTCTAATGAGATTATTTTCTCCCTGAAAATCTCAATGCCTTTTGTTCTCCCCAGTGCTCAGAGGTCTATAATTTGTCATCAGAGCATTTTTGTTTCTTAATTTGAGTTAAAATTTGGAAGTATGTATCTTAAAATTTTTTATTAAGGTTAAGGAGCATAATGCCTCTCGTTATTTTACCCTTCAAGTCTGTGCTTGCTTTTAAATCTCTCTTCACACTTAGAAAAACAGATTAATGTATTCTTTCTAGTACCAAAGTTCTCAGTATTACTTAATAGTAATTTTTTTCCTTTTTTTAAATTAAAGAAATTTTAATTGTGGTGAAATACACATAACATGAAATTTACAATCTTACCTATTTTAAATTGTACAGTTTAGTAGTGTTAAGCACATTTACATCATTGTGTAACAATCTGCAGAATGCTTTTCATCCTGCAAAACCAAAATTCTATACTCATTAAACATCTCCCCATTCTCCTTCCTCCAATCCCTGGCAAGTGCCACTCTACCGTCTGTATGAATTTGACTAGCCTAGATACCTCGAATAAGTGGAATCATACAGTATTTGTCTCTTGGTAACTGGCTTATTTCACTTCCCATAATGTCTTCAGGGTTCATCCATATTGTAGCATGTGTCTACATTTCCATACCTTTACGCCGAATGATTCCATAATATCGGTATAGCACATTTTATTCATCCATTCATTTATCAGTGGGCACTTGGGCTGCTTCCACCTTTTGGCTGTTTTATACAGAATATTTTTTAGACACTGTAGAAAGTTTGAGAAAGCATTCTTGACTCAGTGGAAATAAGCAAAAGAGAACAAGAAAATGCTCCGAGAACACAGATTTAAGGAAAACCTTGAAAACAACAGATCCAAGACATGTTATGAATGTATGTTAGTTTTCACTTTGTTTAGAGTATTACATATGGTCTAAATTACAGGTTTAGAATTTTTTATTTTTTAAGAATATGAATTTTGTATGTTGAAAGCCCCAGTCACAAAATGAGAAGGACCACAATGGTAGCACCTACATTCTTTGGAAGAGTCATAGTCATAGTCTACAGTCTTTGGAAGAGAATATAGCCATATAGCATTAAATGCTCGATCTTTTAAAATCAGGTGCAGCTGTTTATTTTATACAAAAGTGCTCTCTCTCTACCCAACAAGGAGAAGGATCTTGAATGTTTTTGAGGAATTTGGGGGAATTCAACTCATGGTCTGGTTTAAAGCTATAAAAGTGGATCATGGGGTATGAAAGATTGTCATGATTTTGAGGCCGGCATTTTCTAAAGTGCTCATGCGTTTATTTATTACTTAGCTTAAAAGGCGATGATAAGTTTTAAAAATTGAAATGCAAATCATTTTGGAAAAAAATGTTTTTTCATTAGATACATTGTATGGTGTATAAAATGAAAAGTAAGGTAAAAGCCTGGCTTGGGACTGTCCATTAAATGATGCAGCAGAACCACCTTTCATCTGCAAACACTTTTCAGCACCTTCAGCCATCGCCCTGACAGAGCAGACCCTGGGAGGAAAAGCCTTCGGCCTTTTATTCCACAGGAGATTTGGGGCCTCCCTCAAACGTTGCCACAGCGGAGAATACAGGCAAGGCTGAGAAGGAGCAGTGTGGCGCAGTGAGGCAGATGGGAGCACAGCAGAAGCTGGGGAACCTGGGGCGGTTTTAGCGTAGATGATTAGTGTCTTCCTCGTTCGCTGTGTGTGGCGTCATGTTTATGGGCTGAGAGCCTGGATGAGTCCACAATCCTCAAAAAAGATTAAATCAAGCACAGCTATCTGGGTTTAAGAATACAAGGGCATGTGCTGTCCCCTCATAAGTTTCCCATCAAAATGGAGAAAATTAAGGCTTTCTTGCAGAAAGCACTAAAAGTCTGTTATAAACAATATTTATGTGCAAGTTTTAATTTCTTGACAATGTGTAATAGTAAGGGACTGTGTTTTCTTCATGGTAACTCACTCGGCCGACTGGCGGGTGAGGAATGTGTCTTCAACATCTTACAGTGAGAGTCAGGCACAAAGGTCAGTACTGTTTAGGAAAAGTGCACGGCCACCAGAGTGTGGTGCTCGTTGGCCGGAACCAACGTCTTCCTATAACTAAACCAGTTTTGATAGTTTTGCTCTTTTCACCCTCAAGCTATGTGCATTTTGAGGCCATTTGTTAAAGTGTTCTGTTTCATGCCATGTACGGTTTTCTTCCCTCCTGAAAGATGGTGACTTAATACTGTGGTCCCCACCCCCGATCCCTAGTACTGGTCCATGGAAAAATTGTCTTCCATGAAACTTAGGAACTGGGGCCACACAGCAGGAGGCACGCGGTGGGCAAGGGAGCAAAGCTTCATCTGTATTTGTCTGTACTTCGTCTGTGGGTGCTCCCCATCGCTCTCATCACCGCCTGAGCTCCACCCCCACCCACCCCCAACACTCATTCTATGGAAAGATTGTCTTCCATGAAACCGGTCCCTTCTACCAAACAAATTGGGGACCGCTGGCATAGCACTCCATTGGTGACACCGGTGCAATGGGGCAATGACTGGACTCAGCAGGGAAAAATTATGGTGAAGTTTTTCATGGGGTCCAGCATGCATGTCCACTAGCAAATACAAATTCTGCAGGCTGCCTCCACGCAGAGCCTCTGCTGTTAAGCTGCCCGGCTTGCTTCCTCCCCTAGCAGCACTGTGATGGGGTGCAGAGGACACGTGGACTTTGGTTTCTGGCCTGTGTCTGTAGCTGCCATTCTGAAACACTTTAAAACTGTTTAATTGGGCAAGGTGCAGTGCGAATACTATAAAAATGTAATTAGGTGTAAAACCATTTGGATGTTGCATCTTCACCTTTGCTGACAAGCTTCATGCCACTGTGTCTGCTCCCCCCATTCAGAACCTATGCCACCCACACCGTCAGGATCGGCAGTTTCTTAAAAGGCTACTTACTAGTTCCCCAGTTAGGAGGTAACATGGCTGTGAGATTTTAACCAAAATAATCATTCTTTCAAAGAAAGCTTATATAAAAAGGAGTTTAGAAATAATGATGGTTTTATGAGTAAATCAATATATTAAGAAAAAAGGGCTCATCTCAGAATTTTCCAGCAACCATACAAACATGTTATGAACAGGGCATGCAAAATTTCCAAGGCATAGGTGTATCATTTTTTTTACAATGTGTTAATGATGAGTGAATATCCTTAATACTAAGTTAAATTAAGTAAATTTAATAGTCAACTTAATGTCATTAACTGTGGCTCTTACATTGTACTTAGGATGAGGCCTGGCGTGTGCGTAGTTCAGATCACCACATTGATTGTTGGCTTTGTTGTCTATTGCCCTACCTGTCTGTATAAAGAGTGACAGTCCTGACTGTCTTGACTTCTGCTACAGTAGGGAAAAAAATAATATATTTCACAGTAAAAAGGAACATTTTTGACATTAACACAATAAAAACAATAATAATGTATACAACTACCAAAAAGGTAGAAAACAAGCCTGACATTTTAAACAAAGTAGAGGAAGGGGCCAGGTATTCAAGCATTGCCTGCCTGCCTCCTCACCTCTGAAAAGAGTTGACATAAAAAAAGGCACTGGAATATCTGTGTCCAGGCATCGGTGGAGGGTGTGTGGTCCCCTCAGGAGTAGGACACTTTCCTTCTGCAGGGAAAGGAGCAGCTTCCCTCTTTGTTTCTGGCTAAAGATTTAGCCCATTTACCCCATGGTGCTCTGACATAGTCTTTCTAGAGAGTTGATGTTTCCAAGGACGTGAACATTTACTCATGAAAGTATCACTTTTTTTTTCCCTAATTAGGGTGGAATTCACTTAACATAGAATTAGCCATTTTAAAGTGTACAGTTTGGTGGCATTTAGTACATTCACAGTGTTGTACAACCAAGACCTCTCTTAGTCCATTTTCTGCTGCTACAACAGAATACCCACGGTGATAATTAAAAGAAACACGTTTGTTTGGCCCATGGTTCTGGAGACTGAGAAATCCAAGAGCGTGGCACTGGCATCTGGTTGGGCCTTCTTGCTGCATCATGGCAGAGGCATCACATGGCAAGGAAGGGTTTGAGACAGAGAATGGGGACTGAACTTATCCTTTTATCAGGAGCCCACTCTGCAATAACTAACCCACTTCTGCAATAATGGCATTAATCCATTCATGAGGGCTCTAATCACCTCTTAAAGGCTCTGTCTCTTAATACTGTTAGAATGGCAATTAAATTTCAGCATAAGTTTGGGAGGGGACAAATATTCAAACAATAGCAACCTCTGTCTAGTTCCAAAATATTTTCATCACCCTAAATGGAAACCCTATATCCGTTAAGCAGTCACTCTCCATTCCTTCCTCCAGCTGTTCCTAGCAACTGCCAGTCTTTCTGTTTCTATGGATTTACATATTCTGGGTATGTGAACTTTTGTATCTGGCTTCTTTAACTTAGTATGGTTTCAAGGCTCACCCATATTGTAGCATACATGTATCAGTACTTTATCCCTTTTTTGTGCTTAAATATTAGTTCTGTATGTGGATATGTCACATCTTACTTATCCATTTAACTGATGATGGGCATTTGAGTTGTTTCAACCTTTTGGCTATTGTGAATAGTGGGGCTATGAACACAAGCATACAAGAATTTGTTTGAGTATCTGCTTTCAGTTCTTTTTGATTTATACCTGGGAATTGAATTGCTGGGTCATATGGTAATATCTTTTATGTGTTTAACCTCTTGGGGGTTCCGATTATTTCCAAAACATATTACAGTTTGGGTATTCCTTATACAAAATGCTTGGACCAAAAGTGTTTTGAATTTTGGTGTTTTTTCCCCCGCTGGATTTTGGAATATTTGTATTATACTAACTGGTTATGCATACCTAATACTGAAAATCTGAACTGCTCGAATGAGCATTTTCTTTGAGCATCATGGTGGCACTCAAAAAGTTTTGGATTTTAGAGCATTTCAGATTTTGGATGTTTGGATTAGGGATACTCAACCTGTATAGACTTATTTACATTTGAAAAGTTATACTGAACATATAGTACTTTGCTTGATGTTCCTGGCAGTTACTATGAATATAAATTATTACAAATGGCTATAATATGGGACAGATACTCGCAGGATGTTTGGACTTTTTGTCTACATTTGCTTGGTTTTTCTTTTGGATTTCTTTTCTCCCTGTGTGTATGTGTATCACCGGTATCTTTTTGTTTCCAAATTTCCTCTTCTATTAAGGACACCAGTTAGATTAGATTAGGGCCCACTCGAACGGCCTCATTTTAATTTAGCCACTTCTTCAAAGGCCCTATCTCCAAGTTATAGTCATACTCTCAGGCACTGGGGGTTAGGACTTCAACATGCGAATCTGGGGGACACACATCAGCCCATCATTCCCCGCAAGGCCCTTGGCACAGTGCACAAGCTCCATAAAAGGTGGCTTGGTGGTTGCAGCACTCTGCTTCTACCCGTCTGATTTACTTTCTTAGTTGCGTTTGAGCCTGGAAACCAGGTAACCAGACCGAGTTAGCATTTCTTGCAGAAGTACAAGCTAATAGTTATGTTCATATGGAGAGGGCCACAGGCATTAAGCTTTGGTAACTCTGTAGTCTCGGTTTTGCTGCTCTGAAGATGTTGCTTAATTGCTAGCCTGGTATTGTCCCAGATCAGTAAGATTGTCAGTCATCTAAGCTCCAGTTAAAGTATATGACACTTCATGGGGTGTTGAGATTACTGAAAGAATACTTAGGATTTTCAAAATGGTCTTAAAAGCTATAGCTAACTCTATATAACACAAATTGCCATTTTGGCTATTTTTAAGCTTACAGTTCAGTGACATATTAAGTACATTCAGTGTTGTGCCTCCATGGCTACTAACCACCTGCAGAACTTTCCCATCACCCCAAACAGCAGCTCTGTACCCATTAAACCACACCTCTCCTTTTCT
>VBSM01003039.1:19376816-19401116 GCA_008086735.1 Cheirogaleus medius
TCCTGAGGCTTAGGGCTGTAATTACCTTGGGCTGATGAGAAAGTAGAGTGCAGGGGAGGAGGAAGAGGAGAGGAAAGTTAGACGAAAGTGTACTACCCACAGAGAGTCCTGTTACCTTGACCTTAACGTCTGGGACATTTGGTATATTTCTAGGTTTTGGCAGTTTGTGAGTGATTTAATTATTTCTATTCTTTGCCTTATTTACATAACATTTCCATGGCCCAGTATATGAGTAGTCACCATTCATCTCCTCGTGCCATTTTCCCTGAATTATGTGAAACTGCCTTCCAGAGAGGCAGTTCCAATGAGCACTTCCTTTGAGCATGATCTTGGCACTGAAAATGTTTCGGATTTTGGACCATTTCAGATTTCGGCTTTTCAGATTGGAGGTGTGCTCAGTTTGTATATTGCAAATATTCAAAATCCGAAATTCAGAACACTTCTGGCCCTAAGCATTTTGGATAAGGGCTATTCAACCTGTATGAGAGCTTGGCAGAGGCAGACGTCCATGACTCTGTCCATGCCCAGCCATACTTTTTCTCGTTGTATCATCCGTTCTGCAAGCATCTGCTTTAGGGACATCTTAGAACAATGAGAATCCTGGGTTTTCTTTCCTTTGATCAAGTCTTTGTTGTAGAGTTTGAATACTATGTTCTCCAAGATTATATTTTATCCACGTTGTGTCAGTCAAGGTAAGCTAAATGCTATAACAAACAGCCCCAAACCTCAGGGACACAACAGAGGAACGGCTATTTCTTATTCCTGTAGCAGCCCCTGGTGGGGAGTTGAGGAACTTGACTCTGGCCTGCAGCCTTCTGTTTGGGACATGTGCTGTCCTTGAGGGCACCCAGACATCAAGGGGAAGGTGAAGAGCCCAGAGGACCATGAAGGGGTTTCAGCCACCAGGCATAGAAGTGGTTTATATCCTTCTTGCACCCCTGTCCAGTTGGCCGCATCCTGTCCCCTGTCCCTCACTGCTCTGTCCTTCCTGCAAGGGAGGTTGGAACGTGGTCTGCCTCTGTGTGCCAGAGGGTGTAGAGTTGGGTTTGGGCAACACATAACGGTGTTTCTGCCTTATCCGTTTTAACCAGAGAACTTGCTCCTTTCATTCTTGTTTTGAACAATTCAGTGACCAACAACTGCTAGGTAGATATGTATACTTTTTAAATATGGAGAATTATTTAAATTTGTCCTTGAAACTCTCCCTCTTAGTTTCGATGTTACTCATGGAGTGCCTCGTTGTTGAGTCCCTCTGTGTGCCAGGTGCCTGGCTGTGCCGGTACCAGTTATTCAAAGATGAGAGCTAAGCCCTGTGCTAGGAAGATTCTAGTTGCTGATAAGGGAAATCTCAAACCAAAGCTGGCCTAACTTACCCAGGCCAGATCGTTATATCATCTCAGACAGCACAGAGCAGAGCAGTTGTAGGGTTGTGAATTCAGCCACTCCCCTTGGGCTTGTCTCTGATTTTCTTGGCTTTTGCTTTATGATCTCAAGATAGGTATGGATTCTCCAGTATCGGTTGTCTGCCGCAAGGGGGACATTTTTGCCTGGTCTCTGTGGTGCATGTGCATGTGGGTATCTGCACACAAACCTCCCCGGGAGCCCACAGCTCCCTTGACGTTACAGCTCTTTGGCTGGAATCATGATGCTGGCCTGTGGCCACACCTGTCGCTTACAGAAGAGAGGGAATGACTGTGGTTGGCCTAGACCAGCGGAGATACCCGTGTGCCCCCTGGCACCCAGCCTGGCATGTTTGGTGTCATCTCTGAGTCATTTTCTCTCTTTTATTACATGCGATTAATCATTGACCACATTTTCAGTAAAATTCCTCTTTACAGATAACATCTTAGGGCTTGGAGCTCCACAGGCCTTCTCTTTAGGACTCATGGGGCTTGTCTGCTTCTCCCACCACTTGCCAATTATTAATGTGCTCCCTGGGGATGGTGTTTGTGTGCTGTGCTGTTACTCATCCCTTCGGTTCACTTTCCTTGTAAGTTCCTGGTGTTTTTGCTGCTTCTTTCTCCCCACAATATGGAGCATGGCACTGTGAAACTGATTGGGTTTCTGTTTCTAACTCTCGCATGCCCATACCTTCCTCTCCAGCCCGGCTAGACGTGCCCAGGACCCGGCAGCCATAGCCCTAGATAATAGCATCCACCGGAGACCCCTTGAGTCCTCCCCAGAGCTGCCTTCTCTACAGCGGACCTGGGTGGAGTCAGTCCTAGCCTGCTGCCTTCTGCACTTGCCCCTGAACCATCCAACCCAATCTGAGCCCATCTCTCTCTGCCGCCTCTAAGCCCGGCCCACCTGACCTAACCGGCCACTGATCTCATTCTCCAGTAAGGTCTTTCCAGCTTATCTGGCTTCTTCCTTTAACTCACATTATCACCTTACCTAGAACCCCTCCCATTCCCCTTTGCCCTACTGATGTTTGCTGGTCTTTTAAGGTGTAACTCATCCCTTATGTCTCTCCTCTGATTCCCTTCCCTCTGAATTGCTTTGTTCACTTTTCCTTAACTATCACTAATGCTCGACCTGGGCAGGACTTCGGAGTCAGACAGACCTGGTGTTAGGATCTGACTTGGACAGTTGGCCACTGCCTCCCTCATGGGGTTATTGTGGGAACGAAATAATTTAGTGTGGCCATGTACCTGCAGATTCATTGCCTTGTCCCCTCAATCATGTTTGTGAACAATCGCATTTTTACACGTTTACCTGCTTTAAGTCTCCCAGAAAGATGCTGTGAACGTGCTTGTTCATTTAACAAACGTTTACCGAGTGCCACCAGCCGGGCACCGCTGAGGTGTTTGGACGCACAAGGACCCCGACTCTTGCTGCTCGTACCTTCCATGGGAGACACTCTCCTTCTCGCAAGCTTCCCTTAGTAATTCTGTTTTCCTCCTTTGCCAGAAGAGGTACGTGCGAGGCCAGAAATGGGGTGGCCCACAGGAAAGAAGACTTTTACTTGATTTTTAACTCCACTCTTTTAAAACAGGCATTTTTATCTCCCCTTTCCCACTTACCAACGGTTGTTCTATTGAGAAATTACAGCGCCATTGACCAAAGCTGTTTTTGTGTTTTGTTTTGTTTTTTAATTATACTTAGAAGCACAAACTTCTGTGTTTTGTCTTTCAGTGGTGAAAGTGGGGCAGGCAAAACTGAAAGCACTAAGTTGATCCTCAAGTTTCTCTCGGTCATCAGTCAACAGTCTTTGGAATTGTCCCTAAAGGAGAAGACGTCCTGTGTTGAACAAGCTATTCTTGAGAGCAGGTATTTCTTTATCCGTTTTCTTGTTTCCACCTGAGAGCACTCACGTTCCTCGCGGCATGGCTTACTTAAGGAAGAGTTAAAATTAGTCGGTCTAGTTTCTATTTTTCTGGACTTCTCTTTTACGGTTTTTAAAGGAGAGGTCTTGGCGTGCACATAGCACTTTCTAGTAACCTCAGCAGCAGCTCGTTGCGGTTGGGGGTGCCCTGACCCCTCCTCGTTGGGCCGGTTCAAGGTGGGTGGGGGCTGAGTGGTGCCAGGGGTGGTCTGCAGCCCCCTCCCACCCGAGAGCCCTTGACTGCAGCGTCGCGTGCGTTTGCAGGGCCGGGGTCAGATTGAACGCTGCTATCGGAGGTAGTGGGGAAGGATAAAGCTGACCAGAGGCCCGGCGGCAGCAGGAATGCCGACCCCGGGCCACTACACAGAAGGCTCAGCGTGGAGACAGCAGGGCTCAGTTCCCCGTCCAGCCATTTGGAGGCTTAATATGAGCAGGGTGGGCTCGTGCAGAAGGTCAATGATCTATCAAGAAGCCCCAGAGCTTTTCAAAGACGACTCGGTATTGTCTGAGTTGTTATTTAAAATGTATACTTGCCTGATACATGGCCTGTGCCTTACAGTACTTTAGAACCGATAGAGACTTTACAGAGTCTGTTGTTTAGAGTTTCGTATGGAGGTCAGCAAACTACAGCCTGGTGCCTATATCCTATATCCTGTTATTCATTTGTTTTTAACGTTCAGACACTTCATTTTTTTTAAATTGTGATAAAATATACTTAACATAAAGTTAATGATTTTAACCATTCTTCAGTGTATAGCTCAGTGGCAGCAAGTTGTGCAGCCATCACTGCAATCCGTCTATGGAATGCCATCTCCCTCCTGTAGTTTGTTTTTACAAATAAAGCTTTGCTGGAGCCCGGCCACACTCCCGTGTAGCGTTTACAGCTCTTCTGAGCTACAGCGGCAGAGCTGAGTAGTTACAACAGAGACGCGGCCTGCAAAGCCTAAAGTAATTGCTGTCTGGTCTTTAACAGAAAGTGTTTGCCGACCCCTGATCTAGTCTGACTCCGTTTTATAGTTGGAAAAGACCCAGAGAAGTTTAATAAGTCGCCCCCAGGACATAGAACAAATGGTGAAATTTCCAGGACTGGGACTTTGTCAGTTCTAGAATTCGGGTAGGGGCTGTTTCTGTGCCATTCCTGGATCGGTCGTGTGCAGGGATGAACCGCTGCGGCCACCTTGACTGAGAACGTCCTTTGCCCGCACAACCTCGCTCTCACTCCACATGGGTAAAGTACGCGGGATAAACCCGTCTGGCAAGTGTTTTGAAAATCTGTCTCTTCGGAAAACACATGTAGTCACCTTCAGTCCTTTTGGTTTCGGATTTTTCTTGCAATTGTATAATGTGACATTCGTGAGCAATGCGCTTGCTGCCGTCTCTTCGCCCTGACTAACGCTGTCTGCTGTCCTCACTTTTCCACAGCCCCATCATGGAAGCTTTCGGCAACGCGAAGACAGTGTACAACAACAACTCCAGTCGCTTTGGGAAGTTTGTTCAGCTGAACATCTGTCAGAAGGGAAATATTCAGGGCGGGAAAATTGTAGATTGTATCCTGTTTCATTTAGTTCTTACTCACAGCATGCGACTCTCTAAGTGGAAACTGTTCTCGCTTATCATAAGGACCGGAAAGGAACACGACACGTTTCTTTCTGCCTAGTTAGTGCTCTAATCTTAGTGTACTTGACCTGTTAGTTATTCTATGAGCCAGGCATGGTGGCGCATGCCTGTAGTCCCAGCTACTCAGGAGGCTGAGGCGAGAGTATGGCTTGAGCCCAGGAGTTCGAGGCCCGACTGGACAACATAACAAGACCCCTGTCTCCTAAAAAAATAAAATAAAAATTTTTGAAAATTATTCTATGAGACAAAGAACCATATTTCTTTTGGATGATATGTCCATAATTTGAAAAATTGAATTCCTCATTTAATATCAGATATTCGTTTGAAATTAATTCTGTCAAATCATTTGGCAGCTGGTAGAGTACCACGTGTCATGTTTGGGATTGGATTGGGATGAAATAGCCTATGCTTTGTTTGTCTTCTGGCTCTGGAAGTTTCAATGCCAAAGGAACAGTAACTATAATTATTTGGGTAACAAAGAATAGAAAATTAAAGACTAACTGAGCGTGTTATGTCTTCGTTTTATTCCTTGACTTACCATTACTTTTCACATGAAGATTTATTAGAGAAAGTAAGTAAATGTGATTAATTCACAGTTTTCTTTCTTCCACAATAACAATTTTCAGAAATTACTGATTTGTGTGAATTAAGCAGAGAAGACGTTGCTGACTAGAAATCTGATTTATCTCCACAGAACCGAGTAGTAAGACAAAATCCCGGGGAAAGGAATTATCACATATTTTATGCACTGCTGGCAGGGCTGAAACATGAAGAGAGAGGTGAGTGAGGGGGACTACAGCAGAGAAATATGAAGTGGCAACTCATTTTCCATTTAAAAAACATCAGTAAGTGAGCAGACATCTGTTCTTGATGATGTTGACATTCCACCAATTGCTGTGAAATGTTTATGAGAATACCAAAAGATGCTGAATTCACTTTTGGGCCAAATAATAGAGGGAGAAAATTATCAATAGAAAAAAATCTTGAATTTTTTTGAGTCTTGGTACATTTTTAATTTAAAGGATATTTACGAAAAATACATTATAGCTGATTTTACTGTTAAACCATACCCAAATAAAGCTAATTTCTAAAAGTTTGATCTTTAAAGAAAAAACAATAAAATTGGATACTCATCGGTTTTTTTTTTTCCCCAATAACATTTTCTACCATCGTGTTTTATTTAACTTAATTTTTTTCTATTTTCTCTAGGTGATAATTAAGAGGTAACTTTACTATCTCAGTAGCTGGCTGTTAGGAGTATAGTCTTATGTATATACTTTGTATTTTTATGTGCTAGATTGAAAACTCTTTTGGATTTCATCTTATCTTTGCCAACTGTGATGTTGCATTTTTCTTTCCTTCTGTAGAAGAATTTTATTTATCTGTGCCAGAAAACTACCACTACTTGAATCAATCTGGGTGTATAGAAGACAAGACAATCAGTGACCAGGAATCCTTTAGGGATGTTATTGTAAGTTACTTTTTAATTTTTCCCTATTAAGGGTGACTGATTTCTTTCTGTTTAAAAAAAAGACAGAATTAATTATATTTGGAACAATGTGTAAGAATAGGTATTTCCTTCTTGTCTCAAGTCATGATAAATAATTTCTTCCAGGCTGGAAGGGAATTTGAGGAATCCTCTTTCTTTAGAAGATGGGTGGATGTCTGTGCCATTCAGGGCAGATGGGTAGTTCACTTGGAACAATGTGTTCAGAATGTATACCCTCTACCCCGAAAAACAAAAATATCACAGGCTTCACACTGGAGCAAGCAGATCTTCCATTTTTGAGCTTACAAGTAAGATTTCTTTTGACAAATGGATTCCACGGCTAAAAACAAATCTGTTAGCCGTTGGACTGGGTGACCGCTAGGGTTTCATCCAGTTCTCGTGGCCTCGTTGTGACAGCCGTTTCTGACCGCGTGAGCAGTGGTCATCTTAAGACTCTGAATCACAGCATGCTGCGGTCTCTTGCAGGTATGGAATATGTCACGAGGGCTTTGTTACAGGGTGTCTGCATTTAAGAAGCCTAGTCGTGAACATTATTAACAGCCCCACCTGACTGAGTGTAGCCAGAAGATCTCATCTTTCTGGTGTTAATTCCTTTGCCAGGGTCCTCAGAACAGCAGGACCCAGTGCAGCCAGGGCTGATTCGTCATCATTGTAGTCATAATTATCATAAATGTGGCTAACGTTTATTGAATACTTACTATGCTGAACTTCACGTGGACTCTTCTCTCTGATCGCTCTCACCAACCCTGTGAGTGTAGGAAGTGTGGTTGTCTTCATCTAAGACTCAGAGAAGTTGGTGACCAGCCTCGCCTCACCCCGTACCAGTTACACACAGTCTAACTCCAGATCCCACCGTCTCTCCTCTGTTTAACAAAAAGCCTCCTACAGACAGCGCTGTTTGGTGTATACCCGAAGAGGTGTGGAATTTGGCCCTGTAAATTGGATTTTTATGAAGTTTTCTTCCAAATATTTTGAGTTATCTGCCCCGGTTTAATTTTGGCCCCCTAGACTTCTCTCTCCTCGAATCTTCTGCTTCCGCAGTTTGTTTATTGCTGTCTCTGCTGAAAAGAATCATGTGTTAGAATAAATACTCATTCGTATTTTTGATGATCAGGGCAAAACAAGACTTGTCTCAGGATTTTCCCTCTATTTTGTTTTTCTTGTTTCTTTCTTGAAGCTGAACAGCAATGATTTGTGGTCAAAGGATTCAGAGAAGACTAACTATCCAAGTCATCGCCTCTCTGCAGGTCCCGGAGCCGTGAGCTTGCTCTCTGGCCACTAGGGTGCACTTGGCAATGAGGGATGCCTGTCCTGGGAGGGCCTTGAGGAATCACACACTCGATGGTGTTACTCTCTTTTCCTCTTGGGGCACCATTTTCCAATTCAGAACTGTCTGTCCTTTTTGTTAGCTACACTTTTGGAGCTTGGCTTAGATTCGGTGATTGCTATAGCTTTTATTGTTAAATTGAAATAATAGGTTTTGCCACTTCAAATTTGATCTTATGACAAAAGGATATGTCAATTATATAGAAAGGAAGAGAGATTTATACATGAAATTGACATGTACCTAACAAACTTATTCCAGTTAGTGTATCCTATTCATAGAATACATTATAGATCTATAATTTATAGATCTTTAAACATTTAATTTGCAATTACTTTTTAGTGTTGGCGCCCCAGAAGTATCAGTGAAAACTTAGCTGGTATTTATTACGATCATGAGCATGACATTTTTGCTATTTTTATTTAACCTTGTATTGGTTAAATAATAATAAGTTCTAAGCAATGCAGCAAAAAAAAAAAAAGAAAGAAAGAAAGAAAAATAACTATGCAACTTTTGGTAAAGAAGGAGGAAAAAATATCCCTTTCTATGTACGATATGATTCTCTCCTCCCAAACCTAGGAGAATCAACAACTGGGAAATAGTTTAAATAATTTGTTATCTTCATAAAATGAAATCCATTGTAGCAAGTACAACACATATCATTAAAACATGTTTAATAATATGGAAAACTTTGCTTATTTATGTAAGAAGAGAGAAAGGCAGAAGACAACACTATATAATCCTTTTATTTAAAAAATAAGCATTTTATATCATGTCTGTATTGCAACTGTATGTGCAGAAAAAAAGATTGGAACAAAAATATACCTAATATGTTATCTCATGTGGCAGAATTCTGAGAGTTGAGTTTTATTTTATTCCTTATCATCCTCTCCATGTTATAATATTTTTACAATGACATATCAACTTTGATGGTTATGTGATTACTATACAATTACATTCCTTAAATTATGATTTGTATAGTACAAGAGTATAATCACAAGTGTCATTATCAATACCAGCCGGCCCATCGTATGCAGTGTTCTGCAGCCAAGAGTGACACAGAGATGGCTCATAAACAACACTAACCTCTTCTACTGCGCCTGATTTTAATACATTGGCCATGTTTGAACACCTGCTGTGTGCCAGGTGCTGTTTTAGGCACCAGGGAGACTACAGTAAACGAATCAGATATAATCTCCGCCTTCTGCTAGAGAAATGGAAAGGATTAGACCACATTCCACTGTTGTGTTTTATGTAGTTTGTCTCAATATTTCCTTCTAATATTAAATGCCATTTAAATTTATGTCTTCATACTTTAATTTCCTAAAGCTCTTTTTCCCAGATGTAGTATAATCAAAGGAAAGAGACCTCATTCTACTGGGGCTCAAAGATAGTTTGTTTCCAGAATATGTTGAAATGTTAGTGGAGATGAATTATTTGTGTGAATTATGTATGAAAATGTCACTTCTGGTATTCATTTTTAGCTACTAAAAAAAATCATTATTTTTAAATCAATTTTAATGTCAACATACTCTGGCAATAGAACCTTTTAAGAATTTTGATTATTTCATTGAGAATTTGCTTTATGTATAATATTTTTAAAATTCATCATTGGCAACAATTAACATTGATATAAAGAAGTAAAGACTGTACTTTCAGATCATTTCTATAGTTCGTTAATATATAGAAGTACCTGGGAGGTATTCTGAGCAGTTTGGGGAGATAGCTGGTTTTTCCTGGGGCAGAGGCAGTGAACCTACACTAAATTTTATAGTCATTTTTAGCACAGCCTTCCAAATTGCACCATAAGTTACTCGGTCAGGATGACAACTAATTTGTTTTATTGCCTGCATTTGACCCACCAGGCTGATGAAATGTGTATGCGGTAACAGGAGTCTATGCTGAGTGATCATCTATTCATTCTCTTACTCCACAAATAGTGACTGTTTACATTCAGTGTTCCCTGGCTTGGACCAGGGCTGGGATTTTCTGACTCTGTAGACCTTACTGAGTGTATCCGTGGGTTTTGAATGGTGCGCGGCCGTGTGTGTGTGTAAACTTATCCATCACGAGTTAGATTTTATTAAGATTTAAAGGACTGACTTTGTACTTCAATTTTGCTGAACTTGGAAACATCAGTCTCTTTTACTCTTGAAAAACTTGGGAACATAAGCAAATTTTGTTACAAAAACTTATGTTAATTTATCAACCCCCCCACACACATATTCACAAGCATCTATTTTTTATGTGCTTAGTAAAGACATTTATTGCAAATATTTTTATGACTTTGTGCCAGTTTATAACTAAATTGCTGCTTAGCACTTCTGAACCATACTGAGAATTATTTCCCAGGGTTTTTTCAGCCTTGAGCCATATTGTTCAGATGATAAAATAATTATAGGAAGCCTTAAAGTGGCTACCCTTGCCAAAGAGGTGGAGATTGCTTACTAAAAAGATTGTAAATAGGACAGTAAGAAACAATAAACGGAGGCTCTTGCTGGCGGTTTTAGCTCAACCGCCTGCGCTGGTGATAATTGGTTGCAGACATTAAATTACCCCCTGGTAGGATTAATGCAGTCACCACTTATCACTGCACTCCTAACTAATTAACCAATCACTTAGCGTTAGACTTGAAAGCAAAGCAGTCACAAATGTATTAATACAGCAGTCACATTGATTTTGTTCATTTGCTTTTTTTACATCTCCCTATCCAAGCTTTGTATGTATTTTAAGAACTTAACCAAGAATTTTTTTTTTATGGAGTATGTGTCAATGCTTTTTATTGCAGTTAGAAATTTTCCACTCCTGTAAACTTATTTTTTAAAATCTGTTTCCTTTTAGTATTATATAAAGTCCAGGTCAGTAACTTAGTCAAGATTTTCATTTCTGTGATCATTGTAAGATTGGCTTAGAAAATTTTTATAACCTATCTTTGAATATGTCTTATCATATATAAGGAAAACTTTGATCATAGAAGGGGAAAATAGTAACTTTTATACAACGTAGTTGTATAAAATACTTACTTTGTAAGTATTTTGCTGATGTCAGACATGGTCTTGAACACTTTTAAAAGTCTTGAGAATAATAAATTATTCAATATTTCTTAGCCATATCTCTTTACTTTTAGCTTTTTAGAGTAAGTCATTGATAAATACCTTTAAATTTAAATAATGATTTTCCCATAGGCTTTTTTTCTTAATTCATAAGCACTTGACAAATAATTCTTATTCTTTGCATCCATTTCTGTTTGTACCTGTGAAACAATAGTCTTCCCACTTTTAATTAAGTAATTCATGGTCTTTTACTTTTTTATAATCGACTTTATTGAGATATAAAGCACATGTAATAAAATGTTCTCATTTAAAGCATACATTTCGATGAATTTTGAATTTACACACCCATGTACCCCCAACTATGATCAAGGAAAAGGACAATTCTGTTCCCCGAAAGTTCCTCTGTGCCCCTTCTTAGGCAATCCTAGCCACCCAAGGAAACTACTGACTTAAGTCCCTCAAGTATAGATTTGTCTTCTGTAGAGTTTCACGTAAGTGAAATAATACAGTATGTATTCTCCTGCGTCTAGCTTCCTCTGGTAATCCACATTGCAGATATCACTATTCATTCCTTTTTTTGATATTCCATTGAATAGATAGCAGTTTATTTATCCATTCACCCATTAATCATCTCACTTTTTGTTGTAAAATTATTGCCAACAACATTAAAAGACGTGATAGAACATAATGTTCATGAGCCTACCAATACCATTAACTCCCAGTTAACCCTCACAGTAACTATTACAACCACGTTCAATTTTGTAAATTTTCTTCCCAGCCTGAATTTGTAAAATAATTATAGAGACTAAAATATAATTTTTTTACTTTTTATATAAAGCTATCAAAGATACGATTGTGTTTCTATGTGATGTTCATAATTTCTTTTGAAAATTATGCAATATTCTTATGTTTACTATATTTGTTGTCTAATGGTAGGATAGTTAGAATTGTTTTTTTCTTTGAAAGTGTTATTAGGCTAACACTGTAGTGAATCTTTCATAAAGCTTTTGTTTTCTGCTATTGAGATTTTCCTTGGAACAAATTTCCGCATCGAAATGATTGGAAATTATAGATTTATTTTTTATGTCCTTAGAAAGGAATAGATTTAGGTAGATAATAACTTCCTAGACTGAATCAGTCGGGCAACCCTTGAGAAAGTTATTTTAACCTCCATGAACCTTGGTTGTTTTGTTTTTTCAGATATTAAAATTACAACTTATATATATGTGACCTAGCACAATATGGTCACATAATTATGTTGTTTTCCAAAAAGATTATGCTAACTTATAGTACTGACCAGTGTATAAATGTCCCTTTCCCCCCCATCTTTAAGTTTATCATTCAGAAGTTCTTTGCTAATTTAATTGAAGTGATCTCAGATTGACTTTAATTTACACATGTTTGATTTCTAGGAAGGAAATGCATTTACTGTGGATTTGCATTTCTGCCTATAAGAAGTGCCTGCTTTATTTTTGGTGCTCATGCATCTTCTGGTGGAGATTTTACTTGTTTCTCTCTCCATTGTTTGCCCTTTTTTTTGGCATTACTGCATTTTCCTTGTAAAGAATTTAAACTTTTCACATTTTAAAATCTGCAGTTGTTTCCTTTTGCAGTTTCTATTGCTTCAAAGTGGGGCATGGTTTCCTTCTTCCCAGTTTCCTGTGGTCATTGTATGGGTCGTTTTCATCAACATTGCCAACAATTCTGCCCTCTGTTGTGTGTGGGTGGTTTTCTTTTTCTTTTTAATAGCTTTCTTCCTCACAAGAACGTGTCCTCCATCACAATAGAAAATGAGCAAATGTTAGATACGATTCAGAAAACACCTGACTTAAGTTGTTTCCATACCTCTTGTTGGTAACAAAGTCCCCTAAGTGTCTGGTTATTTTTATTTTTCCCCAAACAGCATTATGTTAACTTCCACTCAGTATCCTGAAGCCAAGATAAGACCTTAAAAAATCCTTTGGAGAAATTTAAGAGACCTGTGATGAATGTCTAGGGAAGACAGAGCCAGACCTATTCAGATTTTCCATCAGCGCCTATTATAGAAAGAGCAGAAGGCTCACCTTTCCCTGGAGTTCCTGACAGAATTCTGTTCCACCTGTTTGGGTCCCTGTTTCATTTAACCACTAAGAAAAGACCCCAAAGTTTCCACTGAAGGAGTCTCAGGAAGTGTTATGCCCCTCTCCCCTTCTCAAATCCCTGCCTCTGAATTTTTATGTATAAAGAAAATAATAACTGTTCCATATGCTTTGATAGCTATAGAAAAAATATTTCTTTATCACTGCTATTACGGTGACTCCCTGAGGTAATTGTTTTACAGCATAAATACATTTGTGCATAGAGCAGATACTTATTTTTATTTCATTGATTGGGTTATCTCTGAGCACACTAGAGCTCTTTATCTCTCTTTTTTTGTGGTATCTGTATAAAGTCTTTATCATTTTAAAAGCGAGTGGTTATTCATCTAGTTCTTGTTTCCTTGCCTTTAGAACAACACCCAATACTTTTATTGTCATGAACATTCTTTATCTTCTTCGTTGTGAAGAAAACAACATACAATTAAATATATTTATCCTCTTCTAGACGGCAATGGAAGTAATGCAGTTCAGCAAGGAAGAAGTTCGGGAAGTTTTGAGGCTGCTGGCTGGTATACTGCATCTTGGGAACATAGAATTCATCACTGCTGGAGGGGCACAGGTTTCCTTCAAAACAGGTAAGATGCCGCCTGCCTGCCTCCCTTCCTTGGCTTTTTTCTCTTAGCAGATTTAAACCTGAGTGATTGGCCTTTTACAGAAGTTTTCTGACCCCCGAAATAGAGATCTATAGAACTTTAACTGTATCTGATGTAAAGGGTCAAACTAGGTGAAAAGTTACTACCGAATTGGGATATTGGGATAGTGGCGACATTCTCATTCTTACTAAGAAAAGAAGGAAAATGGGCCAAATAAGTAGAAATGTGAGCAACGAGGATTTAATATCAGAAAAAATGCCCATCAGGTGGCAGAGTGCTTTGCCATCATTTTTCGTAGTTATCGAGTGCTGGCACGTAGTATAATGGTTAAGACCGTCAGCTTTGCAAGCCCAAATGCTGGGTTCATAGCCCAGCCCGGCCACAACCTGCTTCCTGTGTTACTTATCCCCTCGACACTAGTGACTGCTCACCTGTACCGTGCCTCCGAGATTTATTGTCAAGATAAAACGTGTTAGTACACATATCTCCATGTCAGTTGTCATTTTCCAGTTGTGACTTATGTATTTATTTTTAGAACTTTTTTGATAGAAGCAAGATATGACGTCATGGCAGCTGGGAATTCGATGAGTTCAAGTTCAAAATGGTTCTAGAGGAACCCAGTACTGTAGTTCATTAGTTCTCAAACGTTTGGTTCTACTCGGTACCTCTTAATCTTCTCAACAGTCATAGGATCACCAAAGAACCTTTGTTTATGTGGATTGTATCTGTTGATGTTTACTGCATTAGAAGTTAAAGCTGAGATGTTTAAAAAACATTCATTCATCATTTAAAAATAACAATAAACCCATTGCATATTAAAATAAATATTATTTTTTCATTTTAAACGACTATTCCAAAACAGAAAAAGTCAGTGAGAATAGTTACATTGTCTTATCGTTTTGCAAATTAACATCTGAGGTTGTCAAAGACAGCTGGGTGTGGCTCACGCCTGTAATCCTAGCACTCTGGGAGGCCGGGGCGGGAGGATCGCTCAAGGTCAGGAGTTCAAAACTAGCCTGAGCAAGAGTGAGACCCCATCTCTACTAAAAATAGAAATAAATTAATTGGCCAACTAAAAATATATAGAAAAAATTAGCCGGGCATGGTGGCACATGCCTGTAGTCCCAGCTACTCGGGAGGCTGAGGCAGGAGGATTGCTTGAGCCCAAAAGTTTGAGGTTGCTGTGAGCTAGGCTGACGCCACAGCACTCACTCTAGCCTGGGCAACAGAGTAAGACTCTGTCTCAAAAAAAAACAAAACAAAGACAGCTGGGTTCTCATATCTGCTTCTGCATTTAATCTGTTCAGATACCTCATGTTGTGTAGCTTTTGAAAAACTTCTGTATGCTGGTGAGAAAATGAGAGTGAGAAAGCAAATAGCATCTTATTGTTATTAATGAAAATAGTTGCAAACCTGTGACAGGGTCTTGGAGACCCCATGGGGTTACCAGATCACACTTTGTCCAAGCACCAGGTTCTATGCTACTAACTAGATTCACTGCAGGAGTGGATAACTTAGCAATAAAATGTGTGTCCTGTGGTTCTGTCTGAGGGATTCAGGAATGTTCTCTGCTTGTAGGAGTTGCTGTGTGTGGTTAGCTTCCTGGGGGCTATGGGTTCACCTGTGGTTATTCTTCACTTTCAGCTTTGGGCAGGTCTGCGGAGTTACTTGGGCTGGACCCAGCGCAGCTCACAGATGCTCTGACCCAGAGATCGATGTTCCTCAGGGGAGAAGAGATCCTCACGCCCCTCAACGTTCAACAGGTGCACACCCTTTGCCATCAAAACTTGTCTTAAAAGTCACTCCTGGGTTTTCAGGTCCATGGCTTGGATCTGAAAAAGCAACTGTGGTGAATTGTTCAAATGACTTTAGTTCATGATCAAAATATAGAAGTATTGGGAATAGACAACACTATTGAATTACAGTCTGAGAGACGGTGTAGCCTGGTGTGTACGAGGGTGGGTCTAACGCAGATTGCCTGAGTTTGACCCTTGGTCCTTACACTTACTACTGTCTGTTAATTCACTGTGCCTCAGTTTCTTTCTCTGGAAAACTAGGAAAATTATCATACCTAATTCATAGGATTCTTGTAAGGATAAAAGTAAATATATGCCTTAAGCCAATTTCTATGTGTGAGCCCTCCTAATGTGTTTCTTAATTGGATAAGTAAAAATGCTAACCTTCTCATGAGGAAAAACTTTATGTGTGCAAAACAGAAATGAGAAGATGACAATAAAAAAAAACTCAGGTCTTAACTATTGTTTGAAAGCTGATAACATTTATATCTGTATATATAGGCTCAGATTCTTTCATATAACTCAACATAGAAAGTTGAATTTGGAAGCCTAGTATTTAAAGGAATTCTTGGTGCCTCTTAGCATAAGTAAGTGAGCTCCAGTTTATCCTTTCTTTAGATATCTATATTGATTTACTTCACATTGAGGGCCCCGGTGCTACCATAGTTTCGTGTGTGTCTCCCAGGTAGGGCAGGGATGGACCTGCCTGCCTGGGGTGCCCGTGGTCACCTGGGCCTGCACGTTCCTGTCCCACAGGCAGTAGATAGCAGAGACTCCCTGGCCATGGCCCTGTACGCACGCTGCTTCGAGTGGGTGATCAAGAAGATCAACAGCCGGATCAAAGGCAAAGATGATTTCAAGTCTATCGGCATCCTCGACATCTTCGGATTCGAGAACTTTGAGGTAGGCTTCTGAAGACTGGGACACGTGAATTCTGTTCTGTCCATTTATGAGTTGCTGTTAAACTAATCTCTTGCAAACATTGATATTTTTCTCTGCAGAATATTTTTTTTTGTCTTTTCTTCACTTTTATATGTAATTATGAGGGCACTAAAGATTCCTGTTTGAATGTTTTTCCCCCTCAGGTTAATCACTTTGAACAGTTCAATATAAACTATGCAAATGAAAAACTTCAGGAATACTTCAACAAGCATATTTTTTCTTTAGAACAACTAGAGTATAGCCGGTAAGCACTCAGGATTCCATTTCGAATTTTTAAAAAATCAGCAACTAAGTCTCCTAATTTTTAAGTGATATTTTAACTTAACTCGGCCCTTCTAAATCTTTCTACAGGGAAGGATTAGTGTGGGAAGATATTGACTGGATAGACAATGGAGAATGCCTAGACTTGATTGAGAAGGTAATGTATTTTTAAAGAATGGGTACAGTCCCAAGGGTGTCCAGCTGCACTGATTCATATTTATGGGAACAAAATAACTTGTGCGAACACGTACATCAAAGATGTGAATGTTTAGAACACAATGGCCCATTTGGAAACCTAAATGTAAATGTGCAAAGTTGAATTTAAATACTTGGCTGCTTCAAGCCTATTGTCTCATTGAACTCAGTATTTTAGACTCAACAGTGTGTGAATTGGCTTCCTTAGATTTTAAGTCAGCAGCAAAGCCATGCCAGTACCAATAGTAGATTTGCCAGTTGTAAAAGTCTTATCCACAAAATTGCAGTGGGTTCAGTTTTTAAAACAGATTTATATAGCATTTAAATGAATTGGATTTCTTTATCATTTTGAATTTTTTTATTCTAAGAACTTACTATACCTTTTTTTTTTTAACTACTCACTCGATAGAGAGTGAAGGAGGAGCTCCAGAATACTTTGAGAGGCAGACATTCACCTTTTAATTCATTCAGTCTTTTCTTCTCTCTTCTAGAAACTTGGCCTCCTGGCCCTTATCAATGAAGAAAGCCACTTTCCTCAAGCCACAGACAGCACCTTATTGGAGAAGCTACACAGTCAACATGCTGTATGTCGAAACCTGCCAATTCTTACTCCTGTCTGAATAGCCAGTCTGTGGGTTGAGATTATATACAAGATGTGTCAGTGCTGTTGGCCGAACTGTGCCTCCCACATATAATTTTTTTCTCAAACCAAAGCTGTTCTCCTGTTACTACAGCTAAATTGATAAATAAAGGGTTAGATTTGGAGCTACTTGTCAGAATATGCCCAAGTTTATTGTATGAGCAGAGAGCTTCAATTTTTAGTGTATTGTAGTGATATAGTCAAGAGTTCCATGGTTTTGATAAAGTGTACCATATCCTAAGTGTGCTATATCCTAAAATTCTGATACATGGCAAGTTTTGAAATTGTTTTCACTGTCCATTGTATTTAGTTTTCTTTGGAAGTCAATCAGTGAATGAAATAAGGCTTTTTTTTTTCTTTTTAATTAGAATAACCACTTTTATGTGAAACCCAGAGTTGCAATCAACAATTTTGGAGTGAAACACTATGCTGGAGAGGTAACTTCTTGTTAAGATTCTTATTCATATTTGCCTGTTTGATATTAGGAGAAAATAGTCGTTTCAAAGGCCAATCATAAATTTATTAACTTGCTCAGCTCCTCAGGAGGCTGAAGACAGGAAGATTGCTTGAGCCTAAGTATTTGAGTCCAGACAACACAGTGAGACTCGTCTCTTTAAAAAAATATTATAAAAATGATTTATCATGAGTCTAGCTCTGAAAGGAGTTGCTTATGACCTATAACTATTCTTTTGATCAATTCTCACCTCTTTCTTATTTTATAAAACTAGGTGCAGTATGATGTCCGAGGTATCTTGGAAAAGAACAGAGATACATTTCGAGATGACCTGCTCAACTTGCTAAGAGAAAGCCGGTATGTCAGCCTCCTCGCCAAGAAGTCATTAGCAAACAAATTAATGTTTGTGCAAATGCTTTAAATTCAAAAACATAGTGCATATTACTATTATCTGAGAAACTTGATGTGGTCTGCAAGCAATATTTCATCAATAAAATGACTCAAAATTATAAAATAATAGTAGCAATGACTGCCATTTAATGAACTACTAAAATAAATAGCAAACCCATGAGTAAGGTACTGTTATTAATCTTATTATGCAGATGGGGAAACTGAGGCTTGGAGCAGTTATGTGACTTGCCCAAGACCCTTAATTGGTGACCAGTGAGCTATAGAGCCTAGTTTTGATCCGGTCTGCTTGGCTCATGATCCTAAGATCTTAACCAGTATAACCTACCTTCTTTATAAAAAGCTTAGCTTAGCACTATATGTTAAATTGATTTTAACCTTGGTGTTATAGGACCCCTGTGTCTCTAGTTTGTATAAGGATGTCAAGGAAAATAAATAAGTCTTAATTCAGCTAAAATTATAGATTTATTAGACATTCATTTATTCATTCATGAATTGTAAAATCACACCATTAAATCAATAGTTAAGGAAAACATTCAGAAACTTTTAATGATTAGTTTAGCTGTTTGTATGTACCCAGGAAGTGCCCTATTTTTGGGAGGCTTTGTGAGAGAGAAAGAGTTTGGAAAAAAACCCTTCCCTTAAAGCTTTCAATATCTGCATCAGATCCAATGGGGATCTATGACAAAAACAAATTTTTAATATCTAGGGAGGGAAAGTAGAAAAACTGTTTAAAAGCTATAATCATTTTTTGTTTGTTTTGGGGGGCTTTTTGGATTTTGTGAGGGGGAGGGGATGTTCATTTTTTGGAGACAGGCTCTTCCTCTGTCACCCGGGGCTACAGTGCAGTGGCGTCATCATAGCTCACTGCAACTTGTAACTCCTGGGCTCAATCCTCCTGCCTCATCCTCCTGAGTAGCTGGAACTACTGGCACTCACCACCACATCCAGCTAATTTTTTCTATTTTTTATAGAGACAAAGTCTCACTCTTGCTGGTCTTGTACTCCTGGCCTCAAGTAATCCTCCCACCTCAGCCTCCCAAAATGCTAGGATTACAGGTGTGAGCTACAGAGCCCAGCTGAAAGCTGTAATTCTTTTAGAAATGTAAATACCAAATGGCCACCCTGTCACTTAGCTAGCTATGAACTGGGGCATATCAGGTCTCAGCCTTTTGTATGCATTTTCTCATTTCATTCTCACCCCAGCATCAGGGGATAAATTCGAAAATTATCCCTATTTTCCAGATGAAAAAACTGAGGCCTGCAGAGAGATGAAGTGCCTTGCCCAGCAACACAGCTAGAAAGTAGTTGAGGCAGGATTTGAACCCTAGTCTTTCCTACCCCAGAGTTAAAGTATTCCTCAGAAACACCTTTCTATTGGTTAACTGCTTGGATCTCCACAACACTGAGATGAGCAAAACAGATATCTGGCTTCTGCAGGCGAGGAAACTGAGGCCACGGAGGCTTGGGTGGCATTCTAGGAGGCACAGCACTCCTAAGTGGGATGCCACCCTGGGTCCCTGTCATGCCAGTCTGCTTCTCTGCAAGACTCTGGTCTCTGACACTGGCACGTGTTTTCAGTGCCTGAAGCTCTTTGGCAGTGGTTGGTTTGAAACCTTCAGAAGCTATCTAAGCTCTTCCAGGCTTCTGTGTGTTACTCTCAATTATCAGTGGGAAAGTGCACCCTAATTACAGTAACCTGGCACCTAATGATGGGTGTGTACACCTCATTATCCTCCTGCCTTGGCCTCACACAGATTCGACTTCATCTATGACCTTTTTGAACACGTTTCAAGCCGCAACAACCAGGACACCTTGAAATGTGGAAGCAAACATCGGCGGCCCACGGTCAGCTCGCAGTTCAAGGTTAGTCTCCACTGCTGGCTTTGAGGAATCCATCGTTGCAGTGATTTTACGAATTGAAAAGAGTTGGGTATATGTGAGGTCCATAAGAATATTTATTTAATTCTGTTTTATATCATGCTTTTAAAACCAGACAGTGCTCTAGATATAAAATAGACTTTTTTTTTACTGAGTCAGACGAAAACATGTAGATCCTTTTTAAAAAAATAAGAAATAGTTACTTATTCTAAGCTTTCAAAATAACAATCTTCTTAAGGCCATTTGAGGGCACTCTGACTTGTATTTAGAAGCTCACAGGGTGTGTTTCTAACCGTGTATGGATGGTTGCATTTTTCCCAGGTGTATTTATAGTGTCATACCTGGGAATATTGACCAAACGTGTAATTAAATAGATCGATGACAGTTTTCTTGTCCAGATGTTCAGAATTCAGGGAAAATAAGCAACATTCTTATTTGCATTTTAAATACGTAAATGTTTTATGTAGTTTAGAGGTAAAGCATATGAAGTCCATTTCCCTAACTTGTCTGTTTTATCCTCAAGTGAAAAATCTGAATAGAAAGAGGAAATGCAGGCACGTCTGTCTCCAGACACTTACTAAATCTGCCCTCTGCGAGCAGTGCACGGGGCTGTGTTCTGTGGGAGGCAGTCTTACAGTGTGGGGGGATGAGCCGGTCTCGCCACCGTAGCTGACGGTGCTGGGCAAGGCAGTAGGAAGGGTGGCTTGACCCAGCTAGGACATCCTGCTAATAGCTACCATTTATTAGTACTTACTGCGTGCCAGTCACCGGGCTGATCACTTGATAGACATTGTGTTCTACACTCCCCACAAAACTCTGTGAGTACGTATTGTCCCCATTTTATAGATGAGGAAACTGAGGTTTAGAGACAGGTCCCACAGAGAACTGAAGCTAGGGTTTGAAATGAACCTAGGTGTGTCAAATTCTAAAACCTAGGCTCTTAATCTTCCAGTGGAGGTGTTCATTTTTTTTTTTTTTTTGTAGAAGGTCAGTTTTACCTGGAGTTTTCCTGAAAGGTTTTGTGAACGTTTGAGATTTAAACTGGACTGAGGGTGAGAGAAATGACAAAGGGTGGGCAGGCCTTCCAGGCAGAGCCAAGAACAGGAGAAGAGTCCAGAGACAGGGGTGTGAATCCTCTAAGGGCTGTCAGTAGACTACAGGACAACAGCAACACAGGACGCCACATGCAAATTTAAGTTGGTACCAAAACATGAAGGGCTGTGAATGCCAAGACATTTGTCCTCTGAGAAATCCTAAAGCTTTCTGAGCTGCAGAAGTGATTAATTAATGTAGTGTTGTAGACAATCTAGTTTTCTTCAGCGACAAAATTATAAGAAGAAAAAAAGAGAGAGATGGAGGGAAAACCAATGGACTTAAAAGATATGTCAACCAACTCCAATTCATGAACTATATTTGCATTCTGATGCAAAAGAACAAACCATTTAAAAATTAGGAAATTTGCGGCCGGGCGCGGTGGCTCACGCCTGTAATCCTAGCTCTCTGGGAGGCCGAGGCGGGCGGATCGCTGGAGCTCAGGAGTTCGAAACCAGCCTGAGCAAGAGCGAGACCCCGTCTCTACTATAAATAGAAAGCAATTAATTGGCCAACTAAAAATATATAGAAAAAATTAGCCGGGCATGGTGGCGCATGCCTGTAGTCCCAGCTACTCGGGAGGCTGAGGCAGGAGGATTGCTCGAGCCCAGGAGGTTGAGGTTGCTGTGAGCAAGGATGACGCCACGGCACTCACTCTAGCCCGGGCAACAGAGTGAGACTCTGTCTCAAAAAAAAAAAAAAAAAATAAAAAAATAAAAATTAGGAAATTTGCAACAGTTAACACTTTAATATGAAATGTGAAACCATCGCACATTTTAATATTAGTTTGAGGAATTAATGTTAAATCTTTGCAGGTGCGATGATATTGTGGTTACGAGTTTTAAAGTTCTGTCTTTAATGATACATACTGATGGGTGAAATCACACGATGTCAGGGATTTGCTTTTCCACAAGAGGTGGGTGTAGTGTACATGGGGACAGGGATCAGATGAAGTGAGATTAGCCATGAGCCGCAGCTGGTGATGAGGACTCACATGCTTCTGTTTGCTTTGGTAAATGCTGAAAATTCTCCGTAATAAAAAAAAATTTTGAACAAGAAAAGAAAGTAGTATTATAGATTGATCTGGAGTCTGTGGGCCTGGTGATTTGAAGGTAAAAGCGAGAGACTACAGCTCAGAAACCAATGAAGTGCTGGCATAGGCTGTCATTTTGATGGAAATAATGAATTAGGAGGAATGATTACAGTGAAAGAGTGGATACTTCTCAGATTTTCTGTACTAAACATTGAAATATCTTAGGATTGTTTTTGTTTGTTAACAGAATGGTTTTTTTAAATGGTACTATTTCAAAATTCAAAGGAATTTTGTATATTGTGGAATAATTTCAATTATAAGGAATTGTAATATCTTTTGCTTTGTTTTATGTTAGAATGATAATTTAAAATGAAAAACTCTTAAGTTATTATTCCTATGATTTATGTTATTTTGTTTTTTATTCTTGTTTCTGATAAGTGCCTAGGGTGTCGAGAAATTTAAAGAATGACATAGTAAGAGACTAAATCAACATATACTTTTTCCTTTCTAATAGGACTCACTGCATTCCTTAATGGCAACACTAAGCTCCTCTAATCCTTTCTTTGTTCGCTGTATCAAGCCAAACATGCAGAAGGTAAGATTTATGACAGTCCTCGGCTGAGATCTGGTCTTTAAGGACACAGCCCCCTGGGGGGTGGTTACTCACAGATTTGGTTTCTCCAAAGTCCTTTCATTGTAGATGATTGAAAATGGATACGACATTATTATAACCTGACGTTAAATGAAAAAATGAAAAAATTCCCGTTGTCCCTTTAGACTTTTAGTCTGCTTTTGAATGATGTCATTAAGCCATAGGGAAATCTACTTTAAAAGGAAACATTGTGAAGCTTTCACTTTTTTTTTTTTTCTTTTTAAGCATGTGTTTTAAAATTCTCAGAACAAGTGTGTATTTCAGAGCGTGATATACCTTTTTAGAAGAAATATTTGGTGTGTTTTTGTGTGGTTTTTTTAAGTTTTCTTTTTTAGATTTATTGTTAACCATGATAAAAAAGCTTTGATCTGAATAGTAAGGCTGAATTTTAAGTACTTTATAGTTGATTGTAACTAATTAGAAGACAGTTGTAGTAGTTTTAACGTCTAGGCTCTTTGATTTTAGCTTTTTAATGTCATAACCTGATTAGAAACGATGTGAGTTTAAAAAGGAGAAGCCACCTAAAGAAAATACAGTACTAGATATATGCAGTTGCTGAAGCTATGGCTAAATGGGTAACTTGCCTTAAAGTGTTAGTAAATTTAAATTATTTTGATTTGGCAAACATTAGCCTCTTGGGAACCCTTCTTATGAGAGAAACCCCCCACGAAATAGTAATTTCAAGAACTCTCTCATGTCAAAGAGCTAGATGCTATCCTCATGAGGATTAAGGTGAGAAATCTGATCTCAGCTGTTCCCATGAGACTTGGGTTATATCTTGGCAACTTCACTGATGTTAGATCTTATTTTTTATATTGTTTACTAATTACCTTTGACTTAATAGGACGTGAATTCCTCACTTACAGTTTAAAGATGTGTAGTCATAAGAACCACGGTAATGAATTCTCTGTCTTCTAGAGAGGCAGAACTGACCTGTTCAGTTTGTTACTACTGTGAGGTGTGGTGGGGAGAATTTGGCATTTGTGGGACATAAAGTGAACAAGACTGGTCTTCTGTAGAATATCTGTGCTGACTTAATATGTACCATTCTGGTATTTTTAAAAGTATCTCATCGTTCCATTTTTCAAATTTCTGTTAAAATGTTTAAGGTTATCACAAAAAATGGCAACATAAACAATACATAGCTTTTTTTTGACACAATTTAAGAAATTAATAATTGGAAGATCTCTTTCTGTACATAGCAATATGTCACAGAAACTGGTTTATATTCCACTTGCTGTGCTTTAGAAATCCCAGTGGGCAGTATTTACCAGGTAATATAAATGGGCTTTTGGCCGTGCCTCTCTGGCGGTGTTCTTTGCCATTTTTACAATAGGGGTAATAATGTCACGTTTCATCCTTCAAATGCACAGGGTTTTTTTTTTT
>VBSM01003039.1:19412251-19478133 GCA_008086735.1 Cheirogaleus medius
CCCTTCCCACACCCTCGACCCGATGTCAGCCTTCCCACGCCAGCCCGTGACCTCACCTGCCGTCAGCCAGCGCGCCCTCCCGTTGCTCTCGGGGCTTTCCCCTTTGTTAGATCTCACCGTACTTTGATTGCTGTGTTCCTGAGACCCCGCCCCTGGTCGCCGGGGCACTGGCTGCTTCAGGTGAGCACATCACCTGCTGATTCTCACCGTGGCCAGGGAACCTGGGCGCCTGTATTCTGTCTCTGGTTCTGACTTATCTGGCCTGGGCTTGAACTTGCCCACTGCCCCGTGATGTCCGTGTGGCCTTGGCGTCACGCACCGGCTCGTGTCACCACTGCTGACCTCCGTGCCATACCCAGTTGCCTTCTGAATATTTTTGAGCTCACAGTGTTAACTGCTAAAGAATTTTAAACTGTACACCAGCCTTGCAGTGTCTCTATGGATCTAGATCCTGCTGAGGGCTAAGCTCCTTCACCACGGGGTCCCCTACTTCCCAGGGGTGATCCATCCCTTCCTCCACAGGACCCCTTCCATCTCCCAACAGGCTGTACAGGTATGTCACACATACCCTCAGTCTCCGTCTGGGTGGGCTCCAACTCTTCAGCAGGACAGAATAACTCTGCCAACAGTGGCCTGTGTATAGCACACTAAATAAGAAACATGTGTTTAGAGGCTCCACAGTATCAGGGCTTCAAGTCAATGGCATCTGCATTTTTCTTGGTCCTTCCTTGAGGTTGCAAAGTGGCTGCCATAGCTGCAACCATCACATCCTCACAGAACACTGTCAATCAATTTTTTTCAACAATTCTTTTTTCAGTGCCTGTTATGCTTTTGGGACACATCTCTGAATAAAGCAAACAATGATCTTATCCTCTTAAACATTAATCCTGGAAAGAATCAGGGTTGGGCTAAAAGGGACTCCTCTCGGGGGTTCCTCTCCTTTTATTAGGAAGGAAAATCTTTCCCAGGAGCCCCTTGGCAGGTTTGCCTGACACCTTCCTGGCTTCTCTGCTTGGTTCTGGGGCCAGGACTGGGTCCTGTGGCTGTCTCGCTCCACAGGAAGCTAAGAAAGTGAATCCCTGGCACAGGTGAATGAGTTTGCAGGTTTGGCTTGGAATGGTCTCATCGCCGGGACGGCTGCCTTGAGTCCAGTTGGAGCTCCTTCAACAGGGGGCAGCTGGTGGCCCCCACGAGGGAATAAACTTCAGACAAAGAGCGAAGGTGGGGGGAGATGGACAGAGAATTTCTATAGAAACATGTTTGGATTTTATCTTGTGTACAATTTAGAGAATTTTTAACAGGGACGTGATACCAGGTTTTCTGAATAAACATTATATACTTATGACAGTTTTGAGGAAGGATTTAGGTAAATACACTTTCCTTATCCATTGAGCCTGATTTGATGTTAACAGAAAGAGAAAGAAGTATAGTACTTTATGCAAAATTACTGGATAATATTATTATAATGGTAGATTTGTATACACACTAATACGAAGAAATACCTTACAAGCTTTACGCAAAATTGACATCAGTACCTTCTAGAACAACACTTCTCAAAAAAAGGCAAAAGAGTAGTTTTTCGTTTTTTATTACCAATTCACAGGGGACTGGTACTTTTGAAAAATACAATAAAAACAATGCAGCCATGTCAGATGGCCGTAAAAGTTCCTAAGTGCTTATTCTCACTTTTGGTATCGGTCTCATCATAGATGGGTACCCATCCGGGGCCACACTTGGAGTCCTCTTCTGGTTTTCCTGCAAAGACAAAGATCACGGAAGCTGGACACAGGTCCTAGTGCCCAGTAGTTATGTGACCTTGGGCAAGCCACTCCGCTTGTATCTGTGTCTCCGCATATTTAATAGAATAATATTGCTGTCTTGCCCACTGGCCTTAATAGGGCTCTTTGAGATTTAATTAAGATGAATGAAAATCCTTGGTACATACTAACCCATATTTAGATATTAAGTGTGGCCAGGTGTGGTGGCTCACACCTGTAGTCCCAGCACTTTGAGAGGCTGAGGCAGGTACATCGCTTGAACCTAGGAGTTTGAGACTAGCCCGTATTAACACAGCGAGATCCCAACTCTGCAAAAGATTTTTAAAAAATTGGTCGGGTGTGGTGGTGCTTGCATGTAATCCCAGCTGGTCAGGAGGCTGAGGCAGGAGGATCGCTTGAGCCAGAGAGTTCGAGGCTACAGTGAGCTATAATTGCACCACTGCACTCCAGCCCAGGCGACCATGCAAGACCCTGCCTTTAAAATAACAAAATTTGGTGCCATTGTATGCTGTTTCACTTTTAATTCAGGAAGGAGACCATAGCTTTCCTTTCAGTGTCACAGATTAAACCTCAGCTGCAGCCTTGGAGATCCAGGGGTTCCCCCGTTGCAGGGGTGGGTGCCACAGAAAGCCCCCAGGTGCCTTGTCTCAAAAGAGGGAGTTGGTGTTTGAGGAGGGAAGCCTGGGACCTGCCCTCAGGGTTTCCTGAGAAAGGGGAGAAGGAAAGCCAGCAGAGAGCTGTGGTCCGTGCATATGGCCGTGGGGAGAGGAAGGCAGAGCCAGGTGCAGGGCTGTTAAAGGCAAGAAACCGGAAGGAGTAAGAATGGAAGGAAGAAGCTACTGTAGGGGCGCGGGCTTGTGTTCTTAGAGCTCTAGGAAGCATTCGACCAAGTGTTCAGATTTTGAGGCCATTTGTGGGTTTTGGAAGCAAGTCTGTGGCTGGGCACAGTGGTAGCTGAGATTCAAATGAGTGAATGTCCCCCAGACACTTCCAGGGAAGGGCTGGTAGTAAACGCTGGAGAGCTGTTAGGCACAGCCTTCCCAAGCATGTCCTTGCCAGTTCTTGGGGAACAAAGGATCGGTGTGTATGTGCCCCATTTGGGCCTGTCTAGCTCATCTGGCGTTGTTACAGATTGCCCAATGTGGCTCTTTTTCATCGTTCCCACGCGCACCGAAGATGCCGGCTTCAACAGTTGAAGAAAACAAAAAAAAACCAAACTAATGTCCTAGGAATCTTTGGGATATTTTTGGAAACTAAATACGAATGTGTTAGGAAAAATAAAATTAATATATGCTGCTTGAGAATCAATGTCTTGATCTTGAAAGATATTTCATACTTTATTTGACATTAATGGAAATTCTTCATGTCTGATTTATTTGTTCAGAGTCATTAGCCTCATGAGAACTCTTCGTGGGGCTTTTTATTTCACGTTATTTCTGTGAACATTGTTTTTCATCTTTGAATAATAGATAATGTTTTTGGTGCGAAGTAATATGTTTTAGTCTCTAAACTAAAGAGAACTTGACAGTTCTTTTATATAGAACATGCTCGAGGTATCTTACAAATGCAAATAGAATTATAATTTTAAGCCTCATTGTGCTTTTACTGTTTAAGTCCTTAGAAAGTAGAAGCCCTAATTTCTTAGAGCAACACCATTAAGTAGAAGTATCATGTGAGTCACATAATTTAAATTTTTTCCAGAGCCACATTTAAAAGTGTAAAAAGAAATTAGTTTTTGTGAAATTAGTTTCAACAGTACATATTTTTAATTCAGTATACCCAAGATATTGTTATTTCAACAGGTAATATATTTCAAAATTACCAATGAGATACCGTACGCTATTTTTTTCATATTGAGTTTTCGAAATTGGCAGACTTTCTGTAACTGGCAAAATAGTAAATGTTTTCGGCTTTGCTGCTGTATCGTGGAAGTGGTTGTAGACAATGTGTGGCTGTGTGCCAATAAACCTTTATGTACAAACACAGGTGGCAGGCTGGACGTGGCTGGCAGGCTGTGGTTTGCAAACCCTCGCTCTAACTAAAGGTATTATCTTCTGTGGGTTTTATTCCTCAGAAGTTGATTTCTATTTTGGTCTGCTACCAAGATAGCTATTGTGAGGAATTTCATTCAGGAATATTCAGGAAACATGTACCAGGAAATAAACTCCATTGTTAAATAACGAATACTTTGGAACTGTAGGAACTCCCCCACTCCTGGACTTGCACTTTGCGGGAAGAACAGCGTAGCCAGTGGGTGTGTAGGGCGGCCTTGGCTGGCATGCTGCCTGGGTATTGAAGCTTGTCTCTGCCGAGTGGGAGCTGTGTGACCCTAGACAAGTTAATTAACCTCCCTGTGCTTCAGGTTGTGCATCTGTAAAAGGGGGGTGATAATAATACCTACCTCATAAAGTAGCTAAAATTAAATAAAAGCTAGCATAGTGCGTGGCTCATAGTCAGTCCTGAGCATGTTAGCCTTCATTATTCCTTCTGCCACTAATGCTGCCAGTAGTAAGTACTTCTTGTACTGTTACTACTAGTAGTATTAGTACTGCTGTTAATACCACCACCACTACAGAGATTCATATATACAGACCAATCCATGTACCAGAACAGAAGAAGCATGTTGACTTGATGGACCGTCTACAGATGATCGTAGCGGCCAGTCATACGGTGTCACTTTGGACTTGAACTTACCAGTCAGTAGAGGTGCTACTGCACTCTAGGGGAGCTTTGGCAGGCTTTGCAGGGATTCTGATATTAAAAGGCTTGGGTGCCTGTTGCTCCTCCGTCCTGGTGATTGCTGTGTGATGTGGCTCAGATCACTCATGCTCTTTGACACTATTTAATGAAAATACTAATAACTGAGCTACTGTGTTCTGTTAGAACATAATAGAAAATTGTCAGATTTAAATCACTAGTGTTCTCGTTGTCAATAAGTACTTCCTGACCGATTGATTACTATGTCAACTAATATCGATTGGACATTGACACTTTATAAACTGGGAGCCGAGGGAGTCCAGCAATGTGATGCTTTCTCGTTATCAGTAGGGATCCGATTAAATGCATTCAGGTAATGACATGCTGTGCAGCTGTGACAAAGAAGGTGGGAGAGCTGTATGTCCTGGAGAACTGTCTCCAAGGTTCTGTTAGGTGAAAGCAGCAAAATGTGAAATGTGTTTTTATTTGCATTTTTATAAAAGCTGTGTGTATCTATATGCACATGTGAGCATGTACGCACACATACGCTTGCACGCTGTTGTCCATACGTGCATAGAATGTGTCTGGGAAAAAGGCACAGGAAGCTGGTAAGAGTGGTTTTCTACAGGACAGCTGTTGGATCTTAACAACAAATTAGTTAATGGGGAAAAAGAGATCGTTGTCATCTGCCAATTTCTTTTGCGTCTGCCTCATTAAACTCTGTACTGAAAAGTTACTTCATTACGGCATCTTACAGCTGAACCGTTTCTCATAGAAACACATTCCAGTCATGTCGTGTAAGTAATTGAAAAAAAAAATACCTGGTATTGAACTGTGATTTGGACATGTTCTCTAGAAACACGTTTCGAGGACCACTCGGACCTTCCGACTGGCACCCTTAGAATTACAGTTGAGCCAGGCTTGGGGCCCTGACATTTTTTGCTGCCCTTTTCTTGAGAGTAAAACAAATCAGTAGGATAGAATTGGTTTCATTTAGGTTTTCCTGCAAAATTCTCATTGTCAACAGCGAGAAACGTGGTTCCTACCATCTGACACCCATTTATTTAATTTTTGAATTACAGTATATGTGTACAGTAGTATCAGAATTATGAACTCGTACCCCTGGAGTAAACAACTTAATCATGGACATAGGGCACAGCGCTTACCTGCAGTTCTCTTTGCTTTTAGTCATACCGACCCCATACGTTCCCAAAGTTACATAAGTCAGGATCTTTTCCCCCGACCCCCTACAGTCAGGTTAACTCATACATTTGTAATACATTTAGATTCTCTTGTGACAATCTGTATTGTTTCTTGGTTTTCACCAAGGTTTACTCTGGTGTTCTAATGTTCTACAGGTTTTGACAAACATCACGTGTTCACAGCATCGTACAGAAGAGTTGCACCACGCTACAATAGCTCTGTGCTTAGCTGTTCATCCCTCCCCCTACCCCTGGCAACCACTGATCTTTCTACTGCCTCTGAGGTTTTGCCTTTTTCAGAATGTCAAATAATTGGAATCAAATAGTATATAGTCATTTCTAACTGATGTCTCTCACCTAGCACTGTGCACTTAAGGTTCCTCCATGTCTTTTTGTGGCTTGATAGCTTTTTAAAGAAAAATCTGTGAATAATATTCCATTGTAAGGATATATCATAGTTTCTTTGTCCATTCACCTATATTGAAGAACATCATGATTGCTTCCAGTTTGGGGCAGTTATAAATAAAGATGCTATAAACATTTATGTGCAGGTATTTGTGTGGACCTAAGTTTTCAGCTTAAGTGGGAAAATAGCTGAGAGGGCAATTGCTGGATCATATGTTAAGACTATGTTTAGCTTTGTAAGAAGCTGTCTTCCAAAGTGGCTGTGCCATTTCACATACCCGCCAACTGTGAGTCAGAGTTCCTGTTGCTTCACGTTTTTGCCACCATTTGGTATTATTAATTTTCTGGATTCTGATCATTCTAATAAGTATGTAATGGTACCTCCTTACTGTTTTAATTTGTAATTCCTTAATGACAAGCGATGTTGAGCATCTTTTTATGTGCCTTTTAGCTATCTGTATATCTTCTTTGGTGACGTGTCTGTTCAGATCTTTTGTCCATTTTTAAGTCTGGGTTATTTGTTTTCATATTGTTATGTTTTAAGTGTTTTTTGTATATTTTTGATATAGTGTTTTTTCAGATATGTAGTTTCCAAATTTTTTTCCAGTCTGTTGCTTGTCTTTTGTCTTTACAGTGTCCTTTTAAGAGAAAAAGGTTTTAATTTTAATGAAATCCAACTTAACAGTTTTTCCTTTCATGTACCATGCTTTTGGTGTTGTATCTAAGTTATCACCAAACCTAAGGTTACCAAGATTACCTCCTAGAAGTTTCATAGTTTTGTGCTTTACATTACATACATAGGTCTATGATTCACTTAGAGTTAATTTTTGTGAAAGTCATAATGTTTGTGTCTAGATTATTGCTTTGCATATTGATGTCCAATTATTCCAGCACCATTTGTTAAAAAAAAACTATCTTTTCTCAATTAAATCGCCTATGCTCATTTGTCAAAAATCAGTTGATTATAGTTTTATATATATGTATAGTTATATAGATGTGCTTTTTAAATCAAAAACCATTTTAATTTCTTGAAAGTCTGTAACAGAGGCAAACCTGTTTAATGTTAATTAAACAAATATGTTAGAAACAGCTGTAAACAGAACTATAATTTTATTTATGCAATATACTAGCATAAGTGAGTATATATCTGATATATCAAGTGCAATGCCAGGCAATTTAGTGAACTCAGAAATTCATAAAACTCAGCTCCTACCCTGAAAAAATGTATAATCTGATAGGTTCATGTGGATATGCCTAATGGGTGTCCAGAAATATGTGATGTGAAAAAGAGAGTGATCAGGGTCACATCATAAGGCTTGTCACAGCATGTGCTGGGAACCCAGGGGAGAAGAACATCACAGACGGCACCGTTCTGATGCATCAGGAACAGTTTTATGGAAAAAGGAGCATTTGGGGAACACCTGAAAGATATATCAGACTCTCAACAGTTAGAGATCGCAGGAGAACATTTCAAGTGGAAAGACTAGCTTCAGCTGAGGCACAGACAGGAAGTGATCGTTTCAGTTAAGAAACAACTAGAATTATCTATAATTGGACTAAAACATAGGGTTTGTGTAGGGGTATATTGACGGGAAAGGTAAATTGGAGCCGTATTGTGGGGACATTGAATGTGAAATTGAAGCCTTTGTCTTAATTTGGTATATTCTGGAAGTTTGTGAACAGGGATGTGATATGACCAAGGCTAAGCCTGAGAAAGGTTTGCTGTATGTGTGTGTGCCTAGTATTTATTTTCAAATTTTTCCTTTCCCATTAAGCATTTGAGGTTTGTGTGGCTCTGCGGTAAGCACGACAGCTCCCAGCTTTTACAGAGTGTGAGTTTTCCTTGGTTAGGGTGCTAACCGTGCTCAGTCCCAGGAGGGGTGTGGTTTGAAGGCTGTCCTTGGTGAGTGAGAAATTTCCATACTCTATAATCTGGCCTCCAGGACTGACTCACCTGCCAGGATGGCAAATCATGTAACTGCTTAGCTTCCTGTTCCTGACCCAAGGGGGGTTGCCTCTTCTCTAGCAGAAATTAGTTTCTGCCTATTTTCTAAAACTGTGAAAATTAGCAAGTGGCAAGAACTGTGTAAAATAACAGCCCCAGAGTGAAACGACTGATGTAAGTACAAAGAACCTTTGTCAGTAGTTTATTGACTTTTGTTTACTGTCTGTTCAAGATCAGGAAAATTGTATTGCTGCATTAGTAACTGTGCTTTTGAACACTGTCCAAAGCATGGTAGACTTCTTATCCGATGATATTTATGCTCCACTCCTGAGAGTTTGTTGTAGCAAAGAAAGCAAAGACTGAGATAACTTGCAGAGTCCTCTGTGGATTTGTAAGAAGGTGGGCATATGAGTCCCGTGGTAAGATTTTCTCAGGAACTGTAGAACTAGGAATGGTATTTTATTAGCATAACATAATTGACTTTGGGTGAGCGCCTATGGAATCTTTAAATTCTTAAAGTTGAAGAAGGGTTATCAAAAGGTAAAGTTTGTGTTTGAAGTTGAATGAGGTAGAGATATATCCTATAATGGTAATGCAAATACAAATATACCTAACATATTAAATCCTCTCTGTAAGGCTAGTGCAATTCCCACCCCTCCTGCCAAATAGTTAACTTACCATATAAAGAATCCTGCAATGGCTCTTTTTACTAAATAATCAACATATTAAATATTTCTTAGGATACCTGGGACTAGTCCTTTATAATATGATAACTATGTAATGAGTCTCTCAATTGCAGACCTAATATATATGTAAATAAAGTTTAAAGTATTTCATGTAAAGCAGGTCAGGGTCCATTTAAAAATATAACATGGACAAATAGAACTCTTTAATTAATGTTAGAATGTTATACCACTCTCTTTGAGAAACAATCTACCAATGTGGGTTTTTTAAAAAAATCTTACAAGACAAAGTTTAAAAAATTTAAAAGAAAAATCTACTAAGTTAGGATGTTTTTAATTGATTAAAATAATAATTAATACTTAGTTTTACATAATCTCCAAGACATTTTGATCATATCAAGTTTTTAGACTTTGAATAAATTATCTCCAAAATAGGTGGGAAAGGACCCATTCTAGAAATAAATTATAACTTGTGTTCAGAAGCACCCGAATGAGTTGACACATTGTGTTTGGTGTTTGCTATTAAAGCAAAAGTGGTCACTGTGAAATATGTTGTCCTGTGCGGGCGCATTGTGACACGTTGAGAGTGGGTCCCCTGTCCACTGGTGCTTGGACGCCACCCTCAGAAGTCACCCGAGGAGGAGGGAAGAGATACAAAGGGAGTCAGGCCCCGAGTGGGTCAAAGAACATTTGAATTCTTGGTCAGTTATCTGAGACTGAGATGCAAACTACACAGCCTGTGATTGTCTGTGTCTATGAAGTAACCAAGGTTGGATTTGCTCGGAGTTTGCTATTTGATTTTCCACATGTCCTTCATTCGCTAGTTATGTCCACAGGCAGATACCTGGCTGAACTCACAATGTAGCAAACTAGTTTCTCATCTGTATTGCCATGGCCCTTAAAATTGTGATTTTTAAATCACTTGTATTAGATGAGGTCAGCACCACTAAATTGGTTCCAAAGACCCCTTCTAGTAGTGAAATACTCAGAGAACGTCTCTGTGTTTCCAGAAGATGGCTTGCTACTGGGACGATATGATATGGAGCACATTCTGTGCCTGGATTCCATCCGAATCTTTTCCCTAAAGAAGTTTTCATTGCTCTCAGAATTATATGCTATGGAAACATATCCCAGTTTCATAATATGTCAGTAGGAAAATAAGTTTGGTGCCTACAAGTTTGATTCACATACTAGTTTTCAGGAATGTGAAGTTATTTGTGGCTTACTTTCCTACTTGCTTTATTTCAGCAAATAGTAAGACTGGTTTGAACAAGTCATTTGACCTCACTCACTTCCAGTTTCCTCATCTACAGAATGGAATAATATTACCCGTCTAAGCCACCCCATCAGGGTTTCTGTATTAAAATGCTATATGAATTGAAGGATTGCTATCCGTTCCTCTCTCGCATAAACAAAGGGTATGTGACTGCTGCAAGGCTGCTAAGCAAGGCTTTGAAATTCCATGTGTATAATCAACAGTAGATCTTTGAGGATAGAACAATAGAATTAATTTTTTAAAAAAATTATTAGGCCGGGCCAGGTGGCTCACACCTATAATCCTAGCATTCTGGGAGGCCGAGGCGGGAGGATCGCTCAGGGTCAGGAGTTCGAAACCAGCCTGAGCAAGAGCGAGACCCCGTCTCTACTAAAAATACAAACAAATTAACTGGACAACTAAAAATATATAGAAAAAATTAGCCGGGCATGGTGGCGCATGCCTGTAGTCCCAGCTACTGGGGAGGCTGAGGCAGAAGGATGGCTTGAGCCCAGGAGTTTGAGGTTGCTGTGAGCTAGGCTGACGCCAGGGCACTCTAGCCAGGGCAACAAAGTGAGACTCTGTCTCAAAAAAAAATTATAAAAAAAAAAAAAAAATTTATCATCTCTAAAAATTTTGTTGGTTGTTACCTTAGACTTTAAAGATAATATATATTTCTCATGCTTCTTAAAGGAATTGAGATCTATTGATTAACATCTATAAAAAGTCATTCAAAAATGAAGGCTAATTAAATACCTGGTTAACTAGTTACTGTTGTTGAGAATTAAATTTAACCTTGAGCTTCCTTCCCATCAGCCAAGGCAAAAGGGAATCTGATGCATATTCTACCCTCTTTTTCATTTCTGGTCACTGTATTTATTTTTGGTTTATTTAATCTTGCCTTAATTCTTCTTTGGCAGAAGGAAGGTAGGGCATAGTAAACTACAGAGAGTTATATAGGTCTCAGTTTACAAAATCACAGTCAGATAAAGCATGCCATTTCTGCTAAAGAGAATTATTATTTCCCTTCGAACCAATTTTTTAAAAAAATTTGGTCTCCTAGACCCATGTTGGAGTGACATGTAGCAATGAAGGATGGCAGAGTGGAATAAGACTAAGTTATGTGCCAGCCTCACCTCCTTACTTAGCTTGCCCCTCCCGCTCAGTACGGTGAACAGTATTATTGTTGTTCTCTCCAGGAGACATCACGGTGTGGAGAGGCTCCCACCTGAGCTGTAGCGTGGGATTGCCTTGGGCTGCAGTGCTTAATCAGCATGTGCATGAATGACTTCTGCCTTCAGGGAGTGGAGAGAAGAACCTTCTCCCTCAAGCCCTGGCTGGCCCTGGCCAAACCCAGTGACCCCTATGTGGCTGGCTGGATTCCCACCCTCAACCTCTACTCTGACCCCTTCCTGAGCTCTTCTCAAGATTCTTTGGTTAGTTTTTATGAGATTCTCAAATGCTGAAAGTCATTAGAACTTTAAGGATCCACAGATGATACACTCACTCTATTTTCTTTAATTAAATAAGCACAGATTGAATGTCCTCTTAGCACAGGCAGGTGGCTATTTCCAAGTCCACCCTCATACCTCTTATTGTCATGCAGTATTTATGCAATTATAGAAGGCTAGATAACAGTTCAGGGCGATGGGATTCCTTCATGCGTAAATGCATGTATTTCTGTCCTAGGTTGTAAAGCCCTTCCTCCCTGGTCTTTGTGTCCTTGGTTGTCATCACCTTTGTTACCCTTTATTTAAATTTTAAGCTGTAGGAGGTAAGGTTTACACATAATTAATTTTTGTGGAAGCTTTTGCATGGCCTGTTATTAATCATTGGTTTTTATCTAGGCATTCTGAAATCCTATTTTTTCAGATTGTAGTAAAGGAAGTTTGTTTTGTTGTTTTTTGGGTTTTTTTGTTTTGTTTTTGACACACAGTCTTGCCTGGGCAGTAATGGTGTCATCATAGCTCACTGCAACCTCAAACTCCTGGGCTCAAGGGATCCTCCTGCCTCAGCCTCCTGAGTAGCTGGGACTACAAGCAGGACCACCACACCCAGCTAATTTTTTTTTTTTTTTTTTTTGTAGAGACCAGATCTCTCTTGCCCAGGATGGCCCTGAACTCCTGGTCTCAAATGATCCTCCTGCCCTGGTCTAATTATTTTTGGTAGCATTAAATTAACCAAAATGTACCATTTAAAACGACATATATTTCATCCTATCTCCGGGATGCAAACTTTCTCTTGCATCCATCCCTTCTCGTCCATATTAACTGCCTCACTGTCAGCCTGGCATTTGAAATACTCATTTTATTTTTAACACCTTTTCTAAGATATAATTCACATACCATATAATTGACTTGTTTAAAATATGTATACCATTTAGTATTTTTTCTTTTTAATATTCGCAGATTTGTGTAACCATTACCATAGTCAATTTTAGAACATTTTCATCACCTCAAAAAGAAACCACTTCACCCTTTAGCCAGACCCTGTATCCCCATCCGTTCTAGCAGCCCTAAGCAACCACCAGAATCTACTGTTTCCGTAGATTTCTGTATTCTGGACGTTGTATATGAATGGAATCACGTGACACATAGTCTTTTGTGACTGTGATGGCTTCTTTCACTCAGCACGATGATGTCAAGGCTCATTCAAGTTGTAGCAGGTATCAGGACTTCATTCCTTTTTATGGCCAAATAATGTTCCACAGTGTGGATATATCCGCATGTGTTTTCTCCGTGCACCAGTTGATGAACTTGGGTGGTCTCCACTTTCAAGGACCCTCACAGACAGCAGTGTCTTGTCTCTTCTCCCTGCAGGACCTCCAGAAGCCATTCTGTGTCTGATTTTTTTTTTCTCTTATAAAAAATATTATTTTTAAATGTCTTCAAAGATACATCGTCCTACAGACATTTTCATGTTATGTATGTGACTACTTCTTTTAGTGCAATCTGATTTTTTCCCTTTTTTCTGAGCTGGCTCTTCCCCCTACCTCCACCCAAAGCAGTGCCCCTACTCAGTAACAACCTAGCCTGTATCTTTCCACATTCTCTTTGTTGTCATGCGAATATCCCAGAGTATATTTTTTACAAACCTAGGTGGGATCGCCTACTACACACCTGGGCTATATGGCGCTCCTAGGCTACACACCTGTACAACACATAACTGTACAATACCGTGGGCAATTGTAACTCAATGGTAAGTATCTGCGAATCTAAACATAGAAAAGGTGTAGTAAAAACATGGTATTTTAATCATATAGAGCCATCGTCCTATTTGTAATCCATTGTTGATGGGACAGTCATGTGGCACATGACTATATTCATACACATATACATAGAGCAGAGGTTTTTGTAGGGGAGGTCTTTTTTTTTTTTTAATTAAAATGAGATTGGTATACATACTTTTCTGTAGCTTGTTACTCAGTAATACTTTTTGAAAGGTCCCAGAGTCAACTGACATGTCTTCAGTTTGGTCTTATTTTTTAATGGCTGCATAATGCTTCATGGTGTGGTATTGGAATATACTCAGCTGTCCCTCTGGGCATGGTCTTGTTTCCATTGTTGGCACTGCCACCAAGGGGCTCCTCATCTAAGCATGTGCATCTCCTGCTCCAAACCTCGTTATCTGAACACGATGACCATCAAACAAGCGCTGTGTCTATCTTCTGCCCAGGTCCCCCCCACCTCCCCCTGCTTGAGGACTGAACCTGCCAGGTTCTTTTTCCACCTCATAGCTTTCGTCCTGCTTTTTCTCTGCATGGGATGTCTCTTATTTCCAGCATTTTAAGAGTCCAAGCTCTGGTCTGAATCCATGCTGTTCCCATCTCCCTCAGTATTTTTCTCTCTCCTGTGTTCCCAAGGAACTTAATCTTGAAGATGGTTTAATATTAGGCTTTCTACTATATAAGTAGTGATGTTTGGTGTACCTGTCACCCTCCTAAACTTAAGGGTCTTTGGAAACAACATCCGGCCCCAAACTTTCTTAAATCTTTCCCTGAGCATAAATCACAAAACCTTGCATATAGTAGGTGTTTAATACATTTTCAGTAAATCGATCAAGCTCAGATTTCCATTGACTACAACTGCCCTGGGTTAAGGCTGTTCCTTCCAAAATCTAACTAGTTTGTTGCCATCAAAACTTCACTGTTAGCACACTGCAGGCAGTCTTTGTTGGAGGGAACTGGAGTTCTGGAAAACTAGTTATCAGTCAAGACTGGAGTGCCTTAGCGAAGTTTTGAAAAGCAAAATGCCTTTAAGTCATTCCTTGTCCAGCCTCCAGCTGTGTCATCTTTAAACGTTCAGTTCACCCGAAAAGGAAATTGCAGCTGAAAAGAGAACCACCAATGGAAATCCAGGTTCCCCCACCCCTGGTGACAGGGGTGGGGGTGGGGGTGGGTTGCCCAGGGCGACAATCAGCCTATAGATCCCCTTCCCCTGGTTAAATTACTGGGAAGGGGCAGACATACAATCGCAATGGGAGCCTGGAACTCATGGCCTCTCCCAGTGGCTCTCTCCTTCCCCTCCCTGGGCTGTATCAAATCCTACAACCACACCACACTAATTAGCCCGAGAATGGAAGGGGTTGTCATGGCGACCGGGCACTTTTTTAAAGCACAGGAATGGTGTTCATTATTGTTCCACGTCTTTAGCTGTGGGGAAAAGGTCAGTGTGGCAGTTGTTTTCCATATGAGTTTTGGCCCGAGAGCCAAACTGAAGGTGGAATGTCCCTCAGAGAGACGGGAAGATGGTGAGTGTGGCTGAACTTTTTGGTTGGGGAGGCCCTTTTGGTAATATCTTTTAGAATGTTTTAAGAACTCAAGTGCCAGGCTAAGGGATTGTGCAGATTCTATTAAATAGACACTGGAAGAAAAGAAACAAGGAATAAAAAGAGTGGGTCAGGAACAGCGAAAGCTTCGGAGATAGAGATATGTAGATTAAAGTCTTTGAGCATCAAATGATTAAGTATTAAATTTAGAAGGTTTCTCTGATATTATGAATTTAACAAAGTTGAATAAGTCTGATACTTTATTCAGTATTCGTTTTATATTAGCTCTACACTAGTCTTTGTAGGTTGCTACTGGTCAGATTATCTTTGCAAATAAATATAACAGAAGCATTGTAACCAAATACCTTCAGAACAGTTACCCACCCCTATTTTTTAATCCAGAGATACAGTGTAAGAGTCACCAAGGGTAATTTTGTTTTCATGTTTTTATGCTTTTCTTACTTTTCTAAGGATAGTTTAAATGCTCAAGACTTAAAAACCAGAGAGCCACAGTTCTTTGGATGTTTGCCCTACTTTGTTGGCTGCACTCGGTTAGAATACTGCTAAGTAAAGACAATTTGACCACAGTGTTTGTAGAAGAAATTAAATGGGAGAGAAGTCAGCCTGCTAGAGCTGATGGCAGCAATTCCATCAAAAGTTGTAAGGGAGATTTGCAAAGCATTCTTTAAATTTATTTTTTGCCAATGTTGAAAGTGGGCAGAGTAACATGGCTTTAAGCCTAATTCTGTGTTAATGACTGACTGCATTTTTAAGGGTCACAAATTAAGCCACTTTGTATTTTTTTGTACTTTTTAACAGTAACATCCTTTGGCACTGGTTTTCAGTTATTTTATTCACAGTTGTGTAGGGTAACAAAATACAGATCAATCAAAGAGTGAATTAAAAAAACAAGTCACCAATCTAAAAAGCCGTAAATGGGAAATGGCCCACTTTTTTGCTTTGCCCTGAAAAACTCTTGTCCTGGCGCCAATGCCGGTTTGTTTGGGCACTGAGTAGCTAGAGAACACATTTCAGAACATTAAGTCTTGGTTTGATTTCCTCGGTCTTCAATTTGTATGTTCTTGGGCTGACTTTATTTAGTGATCATAGTATGGAACTCACCATAAATGGGGCATTTGATTAGAAAGTGAGCAAACTTAAATTCTTCATTTTTGTCTCTTTTCTCCACTGGGGCTAGCCCTGTTGCCCCGGTTCTCCGTTATGTGTGTGTGTGTGTGTGTGTGCGCGCACGTGTCCCTAACTGGAGCACTATATTCTTTAGCTAGAAAATGCCTTTAAATGCCTTTAAATTGAAGTTTAAAAAGTCAAATAAAGTGATATTTATATGACACTTTAGATTCCTTGGAAAAATCGGTTTAAAGATGGTGGTACATTTATATTTGTAAGATGGAAGTTTGAACACAGATATTAATATGAAGGAATTATTGGTATCTTTTAAGATATGGTAATGGTGTGGTTGTATTAAAATAGGACATATACTAAAATATTTATGGATGAGAGGATGTGATGGCTGAGGCTTTCTTCAAAAAATATAAGGGGGAGGAGTGAGTAGGTGCGTGGATGGGGCGGCGTCACTGTGGGGTGATAGTGTCGGATGGAGGTGGTAGGTCCACGAGAATTCATTTTCTGTTCTGTATTTTTGTGTAGATTCAAATTTCTCATACGTGTACAGGGAATCTAAAACAGTGGTGAGGTGGCTCACTCAGTCACGGTATCTGATTCCATCTTATTTGTGTCCCACCTTTTCTGCACGGTTTAGATGCCCGACCAGTTTGACCAGGCAGTTGTGCTAAACCAGCTGCGGTACTCAGGGATGCTGGAGACCGTGAGAATCCGCAAAGCCGGGTATGCGGTCCGAAGACCCTTTCAGGATTTTTACAAAAGGCAAGAGGGAGCTGAGTGGATCCTTTCTCTTTTCAAAGGGATTGGGGAAGATGGAACCATAGCAGAAGGCGACACCGTGTGTTTTTGTGCCACAGGTATAAAGTGCTGATGCGGAACCTGGCTCTGCCCGAGGACGTCCGAGGGAAGTGCACGGCCCTGCTGCAGCTCTACGATGCCTCCAACAGCGAGTGGCAGCTGGGGAAGACCAAGGTTCGAACCTTTTGTCTGCCGGTTACTGTTTTATTTGAAGTCCTTGTCTTGTCAGGGACTCTGTTTCCTTAGGGAACACATTGAAACTTCTCATCCTAATTGGGGTGTGTGTGTGTGTGTGTGTGTTCAGGCAGTCAACAAGTGTTAACAGATGAGTGACTCAGTGTCGTGCAAGTACTAGACAGCTCCCTAGGTCTATGAAGTGAAAACCCAGACCCTTCTAACTTTCTGTAATTCAAATGCTGGCTGTTGTCCCTGCAACCACAGCAACTATTGAGTGAGAGACCAGCAGACAGTCTGAAATCCTAGAGGTTGCAGAAGCTCAGTCCAGAAAGTGAGAAGTAAAGTCCACTTTTGAACATGCTGCTGTGGTGGCAGCCCCTAACCCTGTATTCCAGATGGGGGCTGGGTAGTGGGCAGTCTGGCCAGAACACCAAAAATTAGCCATAAAATTAGTTGTCTGACCTCTTCTCCCTACATCAGGGAATTGCCCAAAATTTTGTTTGGCTTTTCCCTCTTGTCCCCCACCCACCTCTAATAACTTATCACGTGGGAAGGACAGAAATGTGACTCTGGACACAGAAATGCAGGTAGCTGGGGTTGGCCTTTGAGTCCATCTGTGTGCTGAAAAGCAAGAGCTGATCCTTGTGCCCCCAGCACAAGAGCAGGAGGGAGGGAAGAGAGATAGACCTGTGTCTTGCAGTTTGACTAACAGGAGATGGATGATACGTACTTAGGCATAGCCCCACGGCCACTCCGCAAGGGAGAGGCGTGATGCTCTAGAGGAATGTTTACCTGCCAAGGGATTTAAGATATAAACATTTCACAAGGTAGAGATGGCATGCAGAGGTATTTCATTCGCTCTCTATTGCCGTGTAATATGTTACTGCAAACTTTGTGCCTCTAACGACACACATTTATAATCTCATAGTATCTGAGGGTCAGAGCTGGAGCGTGGCTGAGCCGGGCCCTCTGACCAGGGTCTCACAAGCCTGCAGTCTCCGTATCTTGGTGCTTCATTCTTCTGGAGCTCTTTCAAGCTCACTTGTTATGGGCAGAATTCAGTTCCTTGTGTTTGCAGGGCTGAGGCCCCATTTTCTTTCTGGTGGTTGTCCAGGGCCCACTCGCAGCTCCTAGAGGCTGCCTAAGTTCCTTGTGCTGTAGCCACCTCACATTGCAGTAGGTCACTTCTTCAAGGCCAGCAGGAGAATCTCCTGCTCCAGTCCAAGACGGACAGACTCTCATTTAATGTAATGTAATAACAGAAGGGACATTCCATCGCCTTTGCCATATTCTATTGGCTAAAGCAAGTCACAGGTTCCACCCACACTCAAGAGGATTGAACAGGGGCAGAAGGCACTGGGGATCAGCTGAGGGTGTACCCGTCCCAGGTTGATACGTCTCTCTCCTGAGCTCTTACTCTCCACTTCTGCCTTAGCCAACTCTTCATTCAGGGCTTGGGTTAGATGTAGAGTTTGACAGGAATCCTATTTTTTTTTTCTTTTGAAACAGACTGTCTGTTGCCCTGGGTAGAATGTAGTGGCATCATCATACCTCACTACAGCCTCAAACCCTGGGCTCAGGCGATCCTCCTGCCTCAGCCTCCTGATTAGCTGGGACTACAGGTGCACACCACCACGCCCAGCTAATTTTTCTATTTTTAGTAGAGATGGCATCTCACTCTTGCTTAGGCTGGTCTAGAACTCCTGAGCTAAAGCAATCCTCCTACCTCAGCCTCCCAGAGTACTAGGATCACAGGCATGAGCCACCGTAACTAACAGGAATCTTTTTTTGACATTCTTCGGTACACCCCAAAACTGGGTTGAGGACCCTCCTCTGTCATGCCAGGCCATACTCTTCTTAGTCCTGTTGTAACACCTAACATGCTGTCAGGCTATCTTTCTGTCGACTTCTCTGTAGTCACCCAGCAGAGAACGTAGAGTTCATTGCTCATTCTACACAGCAAGCACAGTAGGAGCGCAGTCAATGCCTGTTAAGTGCTGAAAAACCGTGAGTGGTAACACAAGGATGTTGTATATTTATTCACTCAAAGAAAACGTTCTAAAGAAAATGGCTCAAGTAGAGCTCTTGCTAGTGCCATATAGTCTGCTCTGACTTTTTTAAAATCAAAAACAAATTGCATTCTCTATAAGCTCATAATCCCCCTCCTATCTCACTGCCTTGTACAGTGGAGTAACATCAAAGATCGTTATGACGCACCCCAGAGATTAACAGTCTCTTCTCTGAGCTCCAAGTACCCACCCAGCTTCCCTTCCAGCACAGAGGACACAGATATGGGTGTTGCCCTCGGCTTACTGTGTTGCTGGAAGACAAGACAGCGACATGCAACAGATGAGCTAAATCATACAGCACCATCTCTTTAAGGAGTAAGGAGATAGCTTCTCCAGAAGAGAAATCCCTGTGGATTTGAAAGGATCAGGGAAGTATTCAAGAAGAGGAAATCTTTAAAGAGGAGTTAAGTTTTAACTGGTGAAAAGTTGAAAGCAGAAGTTGGATGGAAGCTTATCAGTCCCAGAAACACTAGGAAGTAAATGCAAACATTAAAGCATTTGAACTGTGTCCTCTAAATTGCTTTGACCTTGACCAACATTCCATTTAGTTATTTGCTAGCATTTGTTTCAGTGTGTGTTGCCACCAGAAGGTCTTTACATTTAAAGCCTTTAACCACTCATGAACTTCTGGGTCTTCTAGCAAAGGAATTTCCACGGTACTTACGCAACCGAGGGAAATGTGGCCAGTGTCAAAGGCAGCAAATTAAACATGGCGCCAGGTCCTAATTGACCGGCTGATACAGACCTATATAGTCCTTGCAAGGCAAGAATTCTTACCTGGAGGACGGGGAAGCATTTCTAGAGAAGGGAGGCTGCTTGTGCCAGGCTCCGTGGAACAGCCTGTGCCCGTGATTGTGATGTCCTTCCCCACTGAGACGTTGCGTTTAGGGTGGCTGAGGTGGGCAGCCACTCCCACAAAGACTCACTGCAACACCGGCCACGTGTTGCCGCTCAAATTCAGGATGGATGTTCTTAATGAACCCAGGCCAGATCTCTAACAGCATTTGTCTCCATTTGTTTGCCTGTCCAGTTAGTGAAGGAGACTGTAGATAAAGGTGTGGAGTGTAACGTAACAGGCAGAGCAGAAGAGCTGTCTTGTAAATTAGAGTTTACAGTAAAGCAAGTATTTCTCTGATTCTGATTCCAACCAAGACCTTCTTTTGACTTGTGTTGGTAGAGAGCACTTTGCTTCCTTCATAAAGGTCTCCATTTGTCCACCTCATACGTGTGTCGCTCATGAGAATCGACACTTGCCGCCTTGCGTCATCTCCACAACTCTTCCCCAAGGTTGACTTTATTACTTTTCCTTGTAAACACTCACAAGAGCAAAAGCATTAGCGTAAAATATGTAATACCAAAAATTCATCTCAAAGAAAGGCTTAAATATTTCTTTAAAGTCCAGTCTTTAGAAACCGCTTTTGATACCCTGTTTTGATAAATACAGAGAATTCCTATTTCTGTCCATCTTTAATCATTATCACACCCAGCAGGCTTTATACTTGTATCAACAGAGCATATTAATTGCAATTATAAGGAGAGGATTTTATGAAAAGCTTTCCCAGGAGAATTATTTGTAGTAGAGTTTTACCCAAAGCAGGAAGAGGTGTGGCTTCTGTGAGTCACAAGGTGGTAGGACTCTCTTTTTGCTTTTTTGCCCAAATGTCATGGAGGAGACAGAGCAGAGAGTCTGGAAAAATGTGCCATCTAGAAAAATGGAACATAGCGCACCATTATAGGCAAGAATGACTCACGGGAGCATAAAGTAAAAAATTGTGGAGGCACCAAAATGCCTCTCTGCTGACTGTTAACAAAAAAGCATAAAAATATTGGGCACTAATTTTTTTAGGGAACAATTCAAAATTTCTTACACATGTATTAAATCTGAAATGGCAAAATTAAAAGCTACCTTGATTAAGGGACGGTCCTAATATTTTCATATCTTTTCAAAATCTGGGAATTCTGATACTAAGTGCCAATTATCAGACATACTTACCTTGTTTGAAAGGTGTAAGATGGAGGCGCCCCTTCTCAGAAACAGGCAAGCAAACAGCTGCAATCAGTCCCAGTTCTGGTGTGCTTATAACAGCTGGACCGAGATGCCGCTGAAATAGTTCAGTTCTCATTTCAAACTCAGTTTTCAGAATTACATTCCTAACGTCAGTATTTTAGGTACATTTAAGTTGTTGAATCCAAGATTCTCTGATGGTGATCACTTAGCAGGCACAAAGAAAGGGTTTCCATGTGACAGCAAGATAACATTTTAGAAATGTCCTAGAATCCCTCCCTTCCTCCCTTCCTTCCTCTTCTTTCTGTCTCTGATTCTCTTATTATGTAGACTTAATGTAGGACCAGTACTGGCCCATGAGCTATTAATATTTGTCCCAGCCCACAATGAGATAAATGTTTAGAAACTTTGATAGCAATTTGGCAGTCATGCCTCTTGAATCTAGTAATAATAACAACCAAAAAATGGCGATTGTATTTTATAGATCTTTTTTGTTTTTCCTATCTTGTAATATATCTTTATCAGATTTTGCAGCTACATTAGCATATGGCAGATGGGACATTTAAAAAGCACTATTCCAGAAAGCATAGTTATGTGAGTTTGGAGCAGACTTAAGGAGAGAAAAAAGCCTTGCCCCCAAAAGATATCTCTGACTCAGAAATGCCTTCCTTCTACCAGCCACGTTCTTTGCTTCTGACATGTGACTCCCTCCTGGGCAGGTCTTCCTTCGAGAGTCCTTGGAGCAGAAACTGGAGAAACAGCGGGAAGAGGAGGTTACCCACGCGGCCATGGTGATTCGGGCCCACATCTTAGGCTACTTGGCACGGTAAGGACTACGCGGAGGGGACAAGGCATTAGGCACCAGGAGGGGTCCTTCCCCCGTATGTGTCCCCAGCGGAGTAGCCTGAGTTGTTTGCTTTGAGAGGAGTCCCAGGCCAGGCCTCCTAAGTAGCCGTGCCAGAAACCCAGTTAGCCTGACCCAGGCAGAAAGTAGGAAACAGTGCTCAGCATTTTTCGACACCTCAATTAGAACAATGATTACATTCGGGAACTCTACTGAGATATTTAAATCGTTTACCTAGTTCCTCTGCATCACGTAGTGAAGCTACTGCAGCCCCCACTGTTCACGTTTTGTCTCTTAGAGGCCGGTTCTCCAGTTGTTTGCAGAATGAGGCAGCTTCCTTTCCTTTTAGTTTAGCATTTTCGTTCTGTCCATTGTGCAGAGAACATCATGACACATGAAACCCCACACTTAAATTTTCTGAAGTACAAAGCTATCCTGCTGTGATTTTTTTTTTTTTTTTCTGTATGAACAGAAGAATATTTCAAATCCCTTTTGGTCCTGTTTACTCAACTTCCTGCCAAGACTATTCAAAGTCCGCATTAGAGGTTTTGTGTTTATTTAGCCAAGATAGTGATAGGGTTCTTACTTTAGTTTTTGTTTGTTATTATTCTTTTGTTTTTCTTCTGTTTTGTTTTGGCCAGAGGGGGCCTCCTTGTTTTCTCCAGTCTCCATAATGAGGGTATCATTCAAAACTAGGTCCTCTTCCTTTGTCTTGTCGCCTTACTGTGAGCTCATTTGAATAGCTCAAAGCCTCATTGCCTCAACGGCTATTCTCATTTTCTTTTCCTCTTCAGAAAGCAATACAGAAAGGTCCTTTATTGTGTAGTGATCATACAGAAGAATTACAGAGCATTCCTTCTGAGGAGGAGATTTTTGCACCTGAAAAAAGCAGCCATAGTCTTCCAGAAGCAACTCAGAGGTCAGATTGCACGCAGAGTTTACAGACAGCTGCTGGCAGAGAAACGAGAGCAGGAAGAAAAAAGGAGACGGGAGGAAGAAGAAAAGAAGAAACAGGAGGAAGAAGAAAGGTACAGTATATCTCCTGCTTGGGAGAAACAAAAGGATACATTTTGAGTTTAATGTTCAATGTCTGTCTTTACAGCAAGAATTCCCAGTGGATGCTGCAGAACCTATTATTTGAAACAGTAACTCTTGGCAGCTAGAATATAAAATTCCTTGGCAGCGTGGAAGACTCAGTTCTCTGTATATTTTTATTCATGAGTAGATTAAAATAAGCCCAGGAAGAGGCTCTGACCTTCATGCTTTCTGTCTTTAGCAGAGCTGTTTTAAAAAGTTAGATCTGGCCAGGTGTGGTGGCTCACGCCTGTAATTCCAGCACTTTGGTAGGCTGAGGCAGGAGGATCACTTGAGGCTGGGAGTTGGAGACCAGCCTGGGCAACATAGCAAGACCCCGTCTCTACAAACAAATTTTAAAATTTAGCAGGGCGTGGTGGCATGCCTGTAGTCCTACTAGGGAGGCTGAGGTGGGAGGATTGCATGAGTCCAGGAGTTTGAGGCGACAATGAGCTATGATCGCACCATTGCACTCCAGCCCAGGTGAGAGTGAGACCATGTCTCTAAAAAAAGTAATAATTAAGAAAGAAGTTAGATCTCTCTGAAAAGTGGTTCTAAGATTATTGTTATTATTGATTTTCACTTTTTTTTTTTCTTTACTATTTTTAGAGAAAGAGAAAGATTGCAAAGACAAGCGGAGCTCCGCGCCCAGCAGGTAATGAATGCAGTGACAACTTGGCTATCAGTTATTTGCTTCGTTCCCAGTTCAAATTCTTGGACTCTAGGATTCAAAACTGAAATAAAGTGGAAAGATAGAGGAAGAACAACTTGAGAGGAAATGTTTATGACTCAATTTCTGATCCATTGCAATTGGGTAAAGCTTGTGAATGTCTAAGATTTTAGCGTGAATCACAATAGCATAATTTCTCTAAGCCAGTATAACCAGTGTGTTAGTTTGCTAGGCCTGCCATAACAAAATATCACAGACTCGGTGGATTAAACGATGGAAACTCAGTTTCTCATAGTCTGGAGGCCAGAAGTCCACGATCGCGGTTTCCTCAGGTTTGGTTAACTCTGAGGCCTCTCTCCTTGGCTTGCAGGAGACCATCTTCTCACTGGGTCCTTCCATGGTCTGGTCTTTCCCCTGTGCATATGTGTCCCTTGTGTTTGTGTCCTAGTCTCTTTTCGTAAGGACACCAGTTAGCTTGGATTAGGGCCCACCCTAATGGCGTCATTTAATCACCTCTTTAAAGGCCCTATCTTCAAATAGAGCCACACTCCGAGGTCCTGGGGGTCAGGACATCAACCTGAGAGTGTCGGGGGACACAGTTCAGCTCATAACAGCCACCTCTCATCCGGGTTGCAAAGGTGGGCCGGGGGACGATGCTCGTTGCATTTTTGTCATGCAGCGTTCTGACTCTGCCTTCCCTTTGTACGCAGGAGGAAGCAGCCAGAAAGCAGCGAGAGCTCGAAGCCTTGCAGAAGAGTCGGAAGGAAGCCGAACTGACCCGCGAACTGGAGAAGCAGAAGGAAAACAAGCAGGTGGAGGAGATCCTCCGCCTGGAGAAGGAGATCGAGGACCTGCAGCGCATGAAGGAGCGGCAGGAGCTGTCGCTGACCGAGGCCTCCCTGCAGAAGCTGCAGCAGCTGCGCGACCAGGAGCTGCGCCGGCTGGAGGAGGACGCGTGCCGCGCCGCGCAGGAGTTCCTCGAGTCCCTCAACTTCGACGAGATCGACGAGTGCGTCCGCAACATCGAGCGCTCGCTGTCGGTGGGGAGCGAGTTTTCGGGCGAGCCGGGCGAGCTGGCCGGGAGCGCGGGCGGGGACAAGCCCGACTTCAACTTCAGCCAGCCCTACCCGGAGGAGGAGGTGGACGAGGGCTTCGAGGCCGACGACGACGCCTTCAAGGACTCCCCCAACCCCAGCGAGCACGGCCACTCGGACCAGCGCACAAGCGGCATCCGCACCAGCGACGACTCGTCCGAGGAGGACCCGTACATGAACGACACGGTGGTGGCCGCCAGCCCCGGCGCGGACAGCACGGTGCTCGCGGCCCCAGCGGCGCACGACTCGGCCAGCCTGCACGAGTCCTCCAGCGGCGAGTCCACCTACTGCCTGCCCCAGGGCGCCGGCGACCTCCCCTCCCCCGACGGCGACTACGACTACGACCAGGACGATTACGAGGACGGTGCCATCACCTCCGGCAGCAGCGTGACCTTCTCCAACTCCTACGGTAGCCAGTGGTCCCCGGACTACCGCTGCTCCGTGGGGACCTACAACAGCTCGGGCGCCTACCGGTTCAGCTCCGAGGGCGCGCAGTCCTCGGTGGGTACCCTTGAGTGTCCGCGTTGGGACGTGGGCTCAGTCATCCCTATCCCTGTTGCATCCCCAGGGAGTTAAGACATTCCCCCTGGGTTGTACAAACATTTCAAAGTCGTGGTCTTGGAGATAATCTTTTTTTTTTTTCTTGGAGATAACCTTAACCGCCTTTCTCTTTCCAAAAGCCATATAGCATTGGTAAGTGGAACTTTGATGTGCCCCTTGCCCATTGACCACAAAGCCCAGAACTGAGTTGTGCCCATGGCCTGACCCTGTCAGCTCCTTAAGTGGAGCCTTTAGCTTCTCAGTGTGGCAGGTTGGAAAACGAGGCACTCGCCAAACTGGAACTAGCCTGGCCAAGGGCATCTTGGAGAAATTTCCTTACAGTAACTTCCCTGTCCACACTGCAAAATGTTATTTCTTATACTAGTTGTACGGGAGGGATCTTTAGGGCTTAAATACCCTCTTTCCGGTTTCTGGATTAATTTATGGTTCGTTTCCTTTTATTTTCTCCCTTTGGTCATGCATTGAATGCTCTCTTGACTTTCAAAGACTTGGAAATATTTTTAGCATAGTAGTTCAAAAGAGATTAACTCTTGCATGGTTTGATTAAAATTATAGCCTTAAAAAGCAGTGTGTATTTTAGGATAGATAGCCTTTGGATTAAAGTGCATCTTGTGTTTCATGTATCAGTTCAACTGACCATTTGACCTTAAAGGTTGGTATTTTGTAATTCTGCATTCCTTTGACTCCCACACTCTGTAGTGTCGTTACTGATTGGAAATATTGCTTCTTTTCAGTTATCTTTGTTTTTTCAATGGTGATACATGCTGGGTGTTTCGTTATTTGCCTCCTGTCCTTTGTGCTCACCATTGGTTTTTGCTCTCTTGTCCAGTTTGAAGATAGTGAAGAGGACTTTGATTCGAGGTTTGATACGGACGACGAACTCTCTTACCGGCGCGACTCCGTGTACAGCTGCGTCACGCTGCCGTACTTCCACAGCTTCCTGTACATGAAAGGTATGACCGCAGCCGCCCCAGAGCCCGGGTTAGGGGGAGAGCGATGGAAAACTGAGATGTTGTTTTCCCTGAGCTGAGTGACAGGGACTGGGAAAGTTACTCTACCGACCACTCAGCTCCATGCTGGGCCACTTAGAGTACAGAAATATTTTTTATCCTATAACATCTGTATTCTTGTCTAATTTCTCTCAACCAAAAGAAGTTTTCCACCACATAAATTGCAGCTAAATTTTGGTTTTTTAATCCAATCACAATGCGGTATAGATTGTTGCTTTTTTTCATAATCTCCATCTTAAAATTTTATACCTATAAAACCATTTTCAGATAATGATGTTTTTCTTTTTTTTGAAACAGAGTCTGGCTCTGTTGCTTGGGCTAGAGTGCCTTGGCATCATCCTAGCTCACAGCAACCTCAAACTCCTGGACTCAAGCAATCCTTCTGCCTCAGCCTCCCAAGTAGCTGGGACTACAGGCATGTGCCACCATGCCCAGCTAATTTTTTCTTTATATATTTTTAGTTGTTCAGATAATTTCTTTCTATTTTTAGTAGAGACGGGGTCTCGCTCTTGCTCAGGCTGGTCTCAAACTCCTGACCTTGAGCAATCCTCCCGCCTCAGCCTCCCAGAGTGCTAGGATTACAGGCATGAGCTACCGTGCCTGGCTGATGTTTTTCTTTAAAAAGATGTGACTATCCAAAAAGCTGTGTTTTCTTTTCCTATATAAGTTAGGCTTTATTGCTAAACTCTGGAATCACTGGTAATTCTTGTTCCCACATTGATCAAATAGGAAAGAAACATAAACTTTGACAGCATTTTAAAATAATTTCCCCTCCCTGGGGCATTTGGAGGTAAGCATGATTTATACTTATGGAAATGACTGACTCATTCCTGGGTTAGAGTGTCAGTTCTTTACTTGCTTTTCTGTTAGCTCCTTACAAAAATTTCTCAGCTAAGTGAGTAGGAGCTGCCTTGGATATAAGGAAAGGACAGCATTCTTGTGTGATCAGCCAGCCCGCTGTGCTTATCTGTCCAGTGCACCCTGAACATGAGCTCGCGGTGCATCCTTCACTGGGGGGTCTCTGAGTGATGCTTCATTCAGCTGGGGAAAGTTAAAGATAGACCTTAGGACCTGCTCTGGATGTCGTTGTCGTCTGATTGGATTGAATTTTCTTAAACCTCTCTCTACCCAATTTTGGGGAAAACAGGTGGCCTGATGAACTCCTGGAAGCGCCGCTGGTGCGTCCTCAAGGACGAAACCTTCTTGTGGTTCCGCTCCAAGCAAGAGGCCCTCAAGCAAGGGTGGCTTCACAAAAAAGGCGGAGGCTCCTCCACGCTGTCGAGGAGAAATTGGAAGAGGCGCTGGTTTGTCCTCCGCCAGTCCAAGCTGATGTACTTTGAGAACGACAGTGAGGAGAAGCTCAAGGGCACCTTAGAAGTGCGGACGGCCAAGTATGTCGCTGGTGCCTGGGTGTGGCCCCGGTGGGTGGTGCTCTGGGTGGCTTGATCATTTATGCCCATGGTCACAGAGCTGCACTGTGCAAGTTCCTTACAACGGTAGCCTGGGATAGGTATTCAATGAGTCCTGATAATTCAGCTCAGTGGATTGAATTATTAGGGAACTGGGAAGCAGAACTTAATCTGTGTGTGACTTGCTTTTTGTCAGACATGTGGCTTTCATTTGGAAGATGGCCAGCTGGACACAGAAGTAGCCCATTGGACATGGGATTGTATGCTTGCAGGAAGAATGGTGTGAATACGGAACCCACTGGTTGAGAGTCTTTCTATGGGTTGACGTATCACTTTCAGTTCCTCAATCCAGCTGTTGCCAACAGATAAATTAGCTAAATTGGAAGCAGACTGACAGTCTGGAGGTGTTTTTTGAAAGAATCATTTGTCTTCTACCAATGTTAAATATAGTAGCCACTCTTACTCCCAGCAATGAGAGGAACAGGGCTGGTCTTTGAATCCAACACAACCCCTTTTTCTGCCATCCCAAAGCTTTGGACTATTGAGGGCCTGTTATTTTTATTGAAAATTAAGTCATGTCTTCAGAAAATTGTTAGAGTTAGGGCAGCTGGTTTTCTTGTGCAATCCAGATACTAAGTCTGAAAACTTGTTTGGGGATAACCTGTAGCCATACTCTGCTCAAAACTGAGTGACCACAAATATCTAGAAAACTGGTAAAATAAGTTTTGATATGCTTGAAGTCATGAGACTTGAAAGTGAAAAATGTTTCTAATCAGCCAGCATCAGCAACTTCAGAAAACTATTCCTTGGAAAGTGGAAAGTTAAATGAGAAGAGGAAAGTCTTTTATGTATTTGATTTTAAGTGCAAATCATGTCTGTGCAGAGAGCGGAGTATTGGACTTTTCCAGGCTGCCCCGGTGGGGTTCATTAGGCACAGGAGTGGGTTCGTGGGAATTCAGGTCTGAATCCTGCAGTAACATGTGTTCACAGCCAGGCACGGCTCTGTCGCCTCCTGCCACCTTCTCTCAGCCCTCATTCTGCAATGTCCTCTTTATTCATCCCATAGAGGGGCCACCAACACCAAGAGGCAGCGGGTGGCGGGATTGGTACTGCATCTCACCAGAGTGTATTGATGTATGTTTCCTTTGCAACTCACTTTGCGTGCTCCTTGATAAAGCTCTGTTCTTCAGGTACTTTGTCAAAATTATACTGCATTATAGAGACTTTAGCTCTTATTCTGCCATTGCTGTGGAACAGGGACAATGAGTTGTTAGGGTTTTACCCATTAAGATTCTGTTTTTCCATTTTATATTTTGAAACATTTTATTATAGAAAACTTCAATCATGTGCAAGAGTAGGTAGAAGAATAAAACAAAACCCATGGACTCATTACGCAGCTTCCAGAGGCGGGCACCCGTTCCCAAGAGTGTGGCATCCACTACGCTGGCCAGCGTGGCACCCCGGCAAACTACCTTCTTTTACAGCACGTCTCTGACATCATGTAATTTCATCTCTAAACATTTTAGTATTCACTTAGAGACCATTTTAATACATAATCACAATGCCATTACCACATTTAAAAATAATGTGAATTTCTTATGGCACCCACACTCCAGTCATTTGCCTTATGAATGGAGGTGGTAATGCTCTTATCGGTTTGGCTTGGTTTTATAGTTTCTTTCTTCAGGAATCCAAATAAGATCTAGACTTAGTAACTGATTTTCAGATACTCAAGTCTCTTTTATTTATAGATGCCCCCTCCATCTTTTCTTTCACTTGCTCTCTGTAATCGAAGATGCCAGCTCGTTTATCCAGGGGTTGCTAGACGTCACTGATGGGGAATGTCGGCACATTGTTTAACATGTTCCTCTTTCTAGTTTATTTCCCTTGAATTCTAGCTATTTTGAAATATGTAATAGATTATTGTAATCTGTAGACACCTTATTGATCTGTCAAACATCAGGTCTTGTTTCTTCTATCAAACTCTATATTTGTACCCATTAATCAACTTCTCCTCATACCCCCCGGCTATTTTAATTTATTTTTCCAAGTATCACCAGGAGCTCATGGATGTTATCACATGAAATGGTTTAGGGATGCTCACATTAGCCCCATCTTGGCCTTTTCACGTTCCTTTGTCTTTTCGATGTAATCCCGGTGGTTTTAGATATCTCCTTTGCTTTCTGATATGACAACATGTTTCCTAGCTCCTTTGAAGATTCAGGCACTATAAACAGATCTCCAGAAGATTTGCTTTATTATTTTGAACTTCAGGCTTGGGGAGGAGTCCTGAGTTAGGGCCAGCTACATTTGCTGTAGCCCTGACGTCATCATCCTTCCCTTCCCTATCTCAGGAAAGCTTTATATGAATACAAAACCCTTGACTTTATATCTTGCTGCACTGCTGGTTGAGTCCACAGATGCGGAGCCCACAAATGCTGAACTCACGGATACAGAGGCCGACCGTATATAATTTCTTTCGTAACCATTTCCAACTCAGTCATTAGTTTCATGAACTTGCCTTCCTCGGTTATTATCGAGAATCCCGTGTTCCTGATGTGCACTTGCTCTTTCGCCCCTTCGCAGAGAGATCATAGACAACACCAGCAAGGAGAACGGGATCGACATCGTCATGGCCGACAGGACCTTCCACCTGATTGCGGAGTCTCCTGAAGATGCCAGGTGAGGTCTGCGCTGTCGACTTGTCTTAACCACATCCTCCCTCGTGCACAGGCGCAAACACCACACAGCGCGCTGTTCACCCTACTGGCTTTGAAAAGATTTTCATTGATTTTCTAGTTGGGTTTTTCTGTTAGGATGGTTGAAGAACCGAGGGTCGTAAGATACGTACTTCTCCCTTAGGGAATACTCCCCTCGGCAGATGTGATCAAGTACAGCACAAGGTTCAGGATTTCCAGCCTCATACGCCTCTAGACAGACGCATTGTTATCTCGGCTCAGGCGCTCATTGTCACTGGCAGCACGTGCAATCTGTGTAGCTACGTGAAGCTGAAAACCCACCCTCTGGAAGCTTCTGAGCTTTGAAAGTGGACAGCTTGTATTTGCATAAAGATCAAAAGAGCAGAGAGCATTAACAGGTGGCTGTTTAAATAAATGACAGTGCTATGGTCTTTGGAGGGTTTTCAAGGTCTCAATATTGAAGGATTCAATGGAAGAGCTATCTATTACCTTACATAGAACTTACTATATTTCAGGCAGTATTCTAAATGTTTCACATATATTAACATTTTTATGTCTCATGACAGTCCTGCAGGATAGGTATTGATATTAGTACCCTTATCTGCATCTGCAGAGCAGGCGACTGGGGTACAGAGAAAGGACAGTATAATTTGTAAGCTCAATTCAGTTGATTAGAGGTATTAAGTGTCTTACATTTCTTTCTTAAAGAGCTTTAGTTTTTGACTAAGATTAGAGGATGAGGTCCTTCTTTGGCTAAGAAGAAAAGGTGTCTAACCTTTCTGGACCTTAGGTTTCCATGTTGGAGTGCTGGGGAGACACAGCACATAATTAAGGAGGATTGTTATTTGTTCTTCAGTGTGACACATCACAAGGTCACACGGTGGATATGACATGCTGGAGCGTCTGTCCCATCTGTTCCTGCTGCCTTGTGAGTCTGGAGGGTTATATCTGAGGTGTCAGTCATCTGCTCTGAGCAACTCTAGGGAATATCTTTTGATTTATGAGGGTAACATCCAATAGCCTATATTCTTCAATTCTCAGCCCAGAAATTATTAGAACCCTCTCGTGAGTTCTCAGGACCTCTCGCTACCTCTTGCCCTTTGAATGTTTCTGGGTTGATACAACACCATGGTAGCAATGTTAAGGGTGAAGACACCAGAAAATAATTCTTCCCATGGGAGCAAACTGAAACCCTTCTTGCACCCATAAATTCTAACACAAACTGGAAAAACAAGCAAACCTGGAAATTACAGCCCATCATTCCGTCTGGGACTCCTAGAGACCACATGTGTTTTTTTGTGGTCTGGGGAATGCCCACAGCTTTTCAGCTGAATTATAGGACCAGCACTTGGCAGCTGCCCTGTCTGTTTTGTGCCATAATGAACCTGCTAAATTTAACATTTGGAATATTTATCTGAGCACTTTTTCCCCTGACTAGCGGAACACATTTTTAAAAATATCTTTTAGATTCTGAGTAATACTTGATTCAGGAGAAGAAATTTAGAAATTTAAGAGTATAATCTATACAGATTGAAAGTACAACAAATGTTATGCCTTTGTGTGTGTGATTTCATGTGACCTGCATCTTCAATGTATGTATTTTTCAATGCTTATTTGGGATATTTTTGAGCTTAGTGAAACAATGACTGAAGTCTTGTCTTTTGGTTAACCAGAATTGTTGGAGCAAATTCAAAATAAGATATTTCCCTTGGTCTCCCGAAGAGTCTGTATATATTGAATATTTTCAAGCTCTTGGTCATATTTTTCTCCTTCAGGAATCACAGGAGATAGATTTTAGTGCTTTGCTGTAAATAATTTACATGGCCTGCCTTTATATATGTGTGCTGTTTTTTCATTTGAATATCCCATTGCATACCAAGTGCTTTCCCTCTGCCTTAAATAGTGGGCGTGTGTATATATGTCTTATAAGCCCCCACAGGAGAAGGATGCCCTAGCATCTCTCACATTTGGTACCTCTCACATATTGTAGTTGCTCAATTTGTCAAGTGGTTAGAAGCCCCATCCTGGGAATGTGTAGAAAAGTAGACATCAAGTGGTCATTCTGAGATGATATTCTTACATTGTTGAATTTCTTACTTTGAAATTTACTTTTTTTAAATAAAAGTGACTGTCCCCTAGGTATAAATAGGATCTTCAATAAAGATTCTTGATATAAGTATTTTGGGTAGAAAGAACTGAGGGTTTCATTATTTGCTGCTGATTTCTCAAGGAACCCCTCCTCCTCCTCATCATCAAACATCTATAAAGGTCTGTGGGACCTGGAAGGAAAGTTCTTCCATTGACTTTCCATTGGAACATACGGTAGTAGAGGTACTTTGGCTACTTCTTCTAACTTTACTCCTTGGTCGTGTAGAACTCACACTCACCCATGAAAATTAGGCAAATTAGGCCGCTCCTTGACTGTCTCTTGCTCTGTCTTCCCCACAGCCAGTGGTTCAGCGTGCTGAGCCAGGTCCACGCGTCCACAGACCAGGAGATCCGGGAGATGCACGACGAGCAGGCAAACCCCCAGAACGCCGTGGTGCGTGAGCGCGGCTGGGTGCAAGGGGGCGGCCTAAGGGGGCGGGGGCAAGAGAATTGTGATAGCAAGAAGGACGGGGCTGGGAATTCCCAATGTTTTTTATTAAGTAAAAGTATGATAAAGGAGACAAACAGGACCATTTACGTTAAAAATCATGCATAAAAACAATAAATTATAAAAGGTTATAAGTAGTGCTACTTGGTAATTCTCCCACCTCAAACCTTTAAAAGAAAAACAAGATCCCAGTTTCTATGCAGTCACGGAAGCACAATACACTTTTCTTCAAAGGTCTTGGTGAATCCTACATTGAATATTTTCTATCTTCACTCTATCCAAAACACATATGCAAAGTCATAAAGTTCTCTTTTAGACATAAGGCTTTATTTCCTCATAAGAAAAACTTAAATAAAATTTCTTAACAGAATAAATGTAAAAATCTAATGAACGGTCACAATATAAATCAGAAAATCTGCCCTATGGAAAGAAGTTCATAAATACTCTTCACTGAAGATATTTTAGGAACAAGAGCGAATGATTAATTCATAATTTTTCAAATAAATGGACTGTAGATTCTGCCCTGTCTGGAGGCTGGTTTGTAATTACTAAATGAAGGGAACTTTTCTTAGATAACTAGTATTTTGCAGTTAACTGAAAAAAGAAGGAGCCTTTTCTGTTTGCTTGCTCGTGGAGTTGTAAGCTAGGGATGTCACCATACTGTGCACCCCACTTTGTGGTTCTCTCATTCAATCTGCTTTTTGCTCCTTTCCAGGGTACTTTGGACGTGGGGCTAATTGATTCCGTGTGTGCCTCCGACAGCCCCGATAGGTAAGCTCAGATACGGCATTGAACAGAGGTAATTAAGTACCTGCAGGTGCCCACAGGTCTCCGTGCTGCGGGGCCCACTCCCCACTCACTGGGCTGTGAAATCACCCCGGGCTGTGTGTCTCACCTCGTCAGCCCCAGCGATCCCAAGTCCTCCTGCTTAGTGCTCAATTTGACAAATCATCTAGACGTCTTCCTCTCCGGATATCTTTGCAGTGCTAGGGAAAGCAGTGGAAACTTAATGTAGACGATCAAAAAAAAAAACTGCATAAAAGTAATATTTTTTATTTGGATACACAAACTTGGGATTCATATAGGAAGAAAATGCCTATTTAGGAAAATGGTATTGCAGCATGGGGGAGGGTGTAGTTCCCCTTTCTGAACTTAATAATGGGCTTGCAAAGGATTTTGCTAATAATGTATGTGCAAGATATTAGTAAATCAAACCACACATAGTTATTTTCCTTGATATTTCTACCTTCTCTGTGCCCTTAAAATAGCATGTTGGGTATGGGGTTTTTTTTGTTTGTTTGGTTGGTTGTTTGTTTTTTTGAGACAGAGTTTCACTCTGTTGCCCGGTCTAGAGTACTGTAGCGTCAGCCTTAGCTCACAGCAACCTCAAACTCCTGGGCTCAAGCAATCCTTCTGCCTCAGCCTCCCAAGTAGCTGGGACTACAGGCATATGCCACCATGCCCGGCTGATTTTTTTCTATATATTCTTTTAGCTGTCCAAATAATTTCTCTTTTTAGTAGAGACGGGGTCTCACTCTTGCTCAGGCTGGTCTTGAACTCCTGACCTTGAGCGATCCTCCTGCCTTGGCCTCCCAGAGTGCTAGGATTACAGGCGTGAGCCACCACGCCTGGCCAGGTTTTGTTTTTTGAAGGCAAATCGTCTTCAGAGTTGGTCTGGGAGTCTTTGTACCAGGTGAGCTTTGTCTTTAGCGTCTCTCCTTCTCTATGCTGCTTATAAATTCTGTTTCTGGCCTGCGGTAGACTTTGAGGAAAGTTGCCCTAGGACCAGAGTAAGAATCAATTGACTTCTGCCCTCAGTAAGATAGCCAGAAAGTAATGACTGCATTAACAGGGACAACAAAAGCTAGCGCCTACTTGGCAGAATTAGGGTTTGGAGGTCTCTATCACCCTACCGTTGGCAAAGGCTCTTCCAAACCATGGAGCCTTTGGTTTTAGTATTCAGCCTGCACCGTCTTACACCTGGCTTAGGAATCTTTAACACGTACATGTCATGTCAATAATCAAGCCCGGATTCTTCATATCCTGGTGTGTAAGTTCCTACCTCACCTTCCTGACATCTTTATTCTCCCACCTCCTTCTCCTCCCGGGCGGGCATGTGATGGTCCATGCTTAGAATCTGCTCTCATCCTCAACTGCCCAACTTTATCCCTTCCCAACTATAGAAAAATCCTTTTTTTAAAAAATAATTTTAAGGGGCACCTCAAGTCCAATCTTCTTGCATAGCTTTCCCTGCCTCCTGTGGTCCAGTTCTTCTTTTTCTTGAACTTTCATAGCACTTAACTACAGTGACTATTTGAAGACTTGCAAGAAAAGTTTGCACTCACCAGCTTAAGCAGTTAGATAGAGGAATTAGTACACGCGAGGGCCCATGAGAGGTTCAGCCAGTGCCAGACAAGAGGCGAGGGAGAGTAAATTTCCATGATCACGTCATCCGTGACTGGGAAATGCACCCCTGTTGGATTGCTTTGAAAACAGGGACCCAGGTGGCTCTTTATACAAGGCATAATCAGCTGTTTAAGATGTTCCACCTACACCTATTTACTGATCCTCTTTTATTGCTGGTGTCAGACATTTCATTACCCACCCACAGAAATATTATCCAAGGCGGAAAGAAATTGACTTTGGAGAAACATCAAAAAAAACTTTTCCCCCCGTGGTCACCTTATTTAGCCTTCCGGGAACTGAGTTCCATCTGGAAAGTTTTGCATGAAGAAATGTTTTCCTTTCCAGGACCTTCAGAACGAATGTGTTGCTCCAAGTTTAAAGGTTAATGATGCATAAAATAAATCCTGCAGAAATGAGCGAGGTTTGCCTTAATATAAAATACAAATCGCATAGCGGTGTGTATCCCCGTGACCCTCTGCCCCTGGAAGAGGGCATTTAGTCTTGGTTCAGACGGAGGTGATGCCAACAGTAGAGCTAAGAGGCTTTGCTTCCTTCCCACCTTGTCGCGCAGACCCAATTCGTTCGTGATCATCACGGCCAACCGGGTGCTCCACTGCAACGCCGACACGCCGGAGGAGATGCACCACTGGATCACGCTGCTGCAGAGGTCCAAGGGGGACACCAGGGTGGAGGGCCAGGAGTTTATAGTGAGAGGTGAGTACCTCCCATTGCTTCCTCTGTCTTTTCATGAAGCCTGATTTTCATTTGCATAGACATCTGCAGGAGTTTTGTTTTGAACAGCTTCTTGAAGTCTGTTTTTGACTCTTGACATTTTTTAAAAATAATCAGATAAGAAATGATCCTAGCCATTTCCTGGCAAGTAGGTAGAAATGCAACCCATCTTTAAACATGGTGCAAATGATTGTGTGGTATTTGGGGTTTCTCTTCATACTTTTAATTCACACTTTAATCTTCCTTTCTAGGATGGTTGCACAAAGAAGTAAAGAACAGTCCAAAGATGTCTTCTCTGAAACTGAAGAAACGGTGGTTTGTACTAACCCACAATTCCCTGGATTACTACAAGAGCTCAGAGAAGAACGCCCTGAAACTGGGCACCCTGGTCCTGAACAGCCTCTGCTCGGTCGTGCCCCCAGACGAGAAGATATTCAAAGAGACAGGTAACCGGGCCGTGCATGCGTGACCGGCTGAGCCCCAGACTCTGAGCCTCAAATCTTACAGGGCCTGGGCTTGTTCCGAGCAAGAGATTAAGAGTCCCACCTCGTGTGTGCACTTTATTTCCCCCCAAAAAGAAGCCCTTTCCTTGTTGATTTATCTTCCGAGACTGTCTGTGGTTAGCTGTACAAACACTCGGTATTTAAACCATAGTAGAGAGATCTTAATTTATGGAGTTGTAAGTAGGGTCTTATAAGGACAGGAAAGTGTAAACAGACTCAGGTCATCCTACAGGAGGCTTTGTTTTTACATACCTGTGTTTTTGTCTTTTTCACCATTATATGATAAGGGTCTGTGCAACCCACAGAAGGCAAATCCTGACTGTCAGTGAACTTAGCCTAGTAGCATAAAAAGAGACATATGAGCTTGGAGGATTTTTCTTTTTTAGTTTGTAGTACTATAGAAGTATTCTAGAAGATTGCTTACTTTGATTTTTGTTGCTAGTGGTGTTTGTTTGTTTGTTTGCTTATTAACATAGTTGCTCCATTCCTGTCAGGTGTGGGTGATGATTCATTCAGACAGCCTGTCTCAGAACACACAGACTGCTTTGCATAAGTGTTTTCTTCTGAAGAGACAGACTAAGAAAAGGAAAGGAAGGAACAGGAAGTGAAAAGGAAAGACAGAAATCTGAGGGGAGACTTTTCACTGTTGTTCCAAGGCCCAGAGAGAGACATTAGCTTATACCCGTTTTTTCTTACAGAGCAGACGTTACAATTTACCTTTATACGTTTAATTCTGGGTTTATTGTAACGAGGGTTGTCTTCCCCTCTCAGCTGTAAACTCCACAGGGCAAGGGACGCCTGTTTTTGGCTCATCACTGGATACTCAGCACAGGGCAGGGCCCATGTAGGAATTCAGCAAGTTTTTGTTAATTGAATGATTAACTTAAAGGGATGAAAGTCAGAGACAACATAGGCTTCTAATGCTGCTGAGTTTTGGGGACTCTGGTGCAAGAACATCTCCGTGGTCCACGAGGCCAAGGCTGATTGATGTGTGTGATGCTGTTGCAGGTTATTGGAACGTCACCGTGTACGGGCGCAAGCACTGCTACCGGCTCTACACCAAGCTGCTCAACGAGGCCACCAGGTGGTCCAGCGCCATTCAAAACGTGACCGACACCAAGGCCCCGATCGACACCCCCACCCAGCAGCTGATTCAAGACATCAAGGTAAGACAAGACAAGCCCACCGAGGTGGCTCTGTGCTCACGGATTCTACACTTGGAGCATCAAGACCTCAACATTAGTTAAGCTTAATTTTTATTCTGTAGTGAAAACTACTGTTTGGTTAATTTGGAGTTTGAGTGCCCCTGCTTTTAGGAATGAGGTTCCAGGTGAAATTTTACACTAAAAGTGTTTTGTCTCTGCGAAGGTGTTAGAGGCAGCCCCGCCTGTTGGGCTCTGTAGGCGAGAGGACACTGGTCTGCAGTTTAGGGTGCAGGACACCCTGCCCGAGCACGGGGATGCAGTGACCTGTGTCAGGAGCCACCTGCCCTGCCACAGGTTTCACCCCAGCCCCAGCTGGAGACCTTCTAGGCGTCACACAGTAGTTCTACTCTTCTGTACAGTTTCCAGACCACACGAGTGGTTTCAGAAAGAACCCAGATGGGTCTAGAATACTTGGGGTTTCTGTCAGGCACCTCCAGACTCCCAGAAGGTTTAGTTGCTCAGTGAGTGTCTGTTACATGAATGATTGAACGACTCAGCGGCAGCCACGAGCAAGGAGTGTCGCCCTCTGTTTCCAGGGGTGGAAATGGAGACGCCAGCTACTCCGTCTGTGTTGTTCACACAGCTGCTCGGTCCCTGTGCAGATCCATGTCAAGGGAATTATTCTGGCTGCCGTTTCCCCAAGTTGCCTGTGCAGGCAGCTTCTCAGGGCGAAGGACGGAACTGAGGCTATAACAGAAGATACTAGAATGATAGTGAGGCGGGTATTTTACTGAAGGACATCAAAGGAAATTAGCTAATCGGATCCAGGAGGCTTTTGTGGTGGTGGGAGAGGGTCTAATATCAGTGGTATATAATTTCCCACCAAATTCAAGTTGGCCTCCAGATGCCAAAGTGATACGTTTTCTGGTTATTTGAAGCCAGTTTCCAGCAAGTTGGTGGTTCTCCAATACTCCAGAGCTTTCCATGGAACCCAGGGTGCTGGATGCAAATAATTTCATTTTTACCCTTAAAAAATGATTTTTTGAAGCTTTCTTTTGAGAAAGGAATAAGAATTTCACATAACAGCAAACTTTCTCTTCAAAGTTATATTTTATCTGTTTTTATATTCTCTACTTGATTTAAATTCAGACATGAAAAGAGTAAATAAAATTTTCCAAATATAAAACAATGCATCTTAAGAAATAAGTCAAGTTACCCTGAAGAAGTACATACAAAATTTCTTAAGTAATTAAAAAAAAATTTTTTTTGGCTTTCCATTGGATATTATTGAAAAAGTTTTATAGTGGAAATGAACTTAGCATGATAGAATGATTCATTGCCTCTCCTCCAACTTTTCTGTTTATTTAAAGGTCTAAAAGTAACTTTGGCTTTTTCATATCCCAGATTAACATTTTAGGAGCATAAATACATGATGCAATTCTGTGAGAAGCTGTCTTAAATTTCAAGGGTGGAAGGGTAGGCACACACACAGAAGAATAGTCTCCCCGATGACATGCTACCGTGTGTAGTTTTCAGGTGTAGAGAGAATACAAAAGGACAATTAAAGAGATGGCAAAATGTATTTTTTAAGTGAATTAAAGATTGACATGATTGCTGGCTAAAAAGAGAAGTTAAAATTAATTTTTTAAAGTATATATAACCTCCCGAGGTGGGGCGGATTTTTAAATAACTTAGGGAAATATATGCACACGCAATGAAGAGAACGAGCTACTAGAAGAATGTATTTTTGTGATTTGTCTTCAAACACAGATTGTGGGTATCTTCATGCTTGAAATTACCAACACTAGATTCCTCTGCGGCATTACTCCACCAGGCTTAGGGATATGAGACTTTGTGTTCATATGTAGGAAAATACAGTTGCTTTTGTTCGTGTGGGTATGGGTTTTTCACAGTAAGCTTCCTTTCTCTCTCATAATGGCTCCCATATTTTCAAGGAGAACTGCCTGAACTCAGACGTGGTGGAGCAGATCTACAAGCGGAACCCGATCCTCCGATACACCCACCACCCCCTGCACTCCCCGCTCCTGCCCCTCCCCTACGGGGACATCAATCTCAACTGTGAGTCCACAGTCCCCCCAGACTGCTCTGCAGAGACTGTGACGTTCTTTTCCCTGCTGAGTCTTGAGCTCTAACATAGTAGCATTTATTTTAATTCAAAGACTCTCTTAGTCCTCATGAATGGGGAGAAAAAGATAAAATATGGTCATTATCCATGACTGAAGCAGGGATTTTAGAGTGTGGTTGTAGTCATGCAAGGATTGATTGTTGTAGTAAAAGAAAAGATTTAAAAGGAAGTCAGAAAACATCAGCACTGCCCATGAACTCAGAGTAGCCTTTAGTATTCTGGACAATCAGAACCTAAAGTATTTTGCGTTCCAAATATGGAACCTATTTGGCAACAGACTAGCTTTTAAGTAAGCATTTTATGTAGTAAAAAGTTCAATTATATAACAAAACATTGTCACTTACCCACCTCTGCATTTTTAGAGCTTTGTTCAGCTGATTTAAATGTGTAGGGAATGGGTGGGCACTGTATCATGAACTGGCTGTTTTTCCCCATTTATTCTTTCTTTTATCCACTGCTCAGGTTATACGCTCTCTAAAGCCCCTGTGTGACTTCTGTGTTTATTTGCTTGTCCTAGTGCTCAAAGATAAAGGCTACACAACCCTGCAGGATGAAGCCATCAAGATATTCAATTCCCTCCAGCAACTGGAGTCCATGTCTGACCCTATTCCAATAATCCAGGGCATCCTACAGACAGGGCATGACCTCCGACCTCTTCGAGATGAGCTTTACTGCCAGCTCATCAAACAGACCAACAAAGTGCCCCATCCCGGCAGCGTGGGCAACCTGTACAGCTGGCAGATCCTGACCTGCCTGAGCTGCACCTTCCTGCCAAGTCGGGGGATTCTCAAGTATCTCAAGTTTCACCTGAAAAGGTAAACACGTGGGGATGTGAGGTGAGCTGGGCAATGGGTGGTGTGATGGGTCCTCGATCAGATAAAGAGGCTCTTGAACAGAAGACACCTGGAGGTCTGGCATGGTGGCTCACACCTGTAATCCCAGCACTCTGGGAGGCCAAGGTGGGAGGATTGTTTGAGCTCAGGAGTTCAAGATCAGCCTGAGCCAAGAACAAGACCCCGTCTCTACTAAAAATAGAAAAAAAATTAGCCAGGCACAGTGGTGCCCACCTGTAGTCCCAGCTACTCGGGAGGCTGAGTCAGGAGGATCACTTGAGCCTGGAAGTTTGAGGTTGCTGTGAGCCATGATGATGCCACTGCACTCTAGCCAGGGCGACAGAGCAAGACTCTGCCTAAGAAAAGAAAAAAAGAAGATACTTGCAATGGGGCAGGGACCTCCAGGTCACACTCTTAGGTTACCTGAGCAAGCTTAGAGAATGCAGACACCCTTTTTCTCTTTAGCCACACAACGTTATTTTCAGGGACCCAGTCACTTCTGGTTGTAGCATCCTAATGTGTAGGACATTGGATACATTTAATTGGTCCAGATCAAACAGGTGGAAATAATCTGGTTGATATTTTGATTAGCTATGGGAAGACACTATTCATATGACAGTATGGGGCATGGCTCTCTCAAATACTAACAGTGCTGCAGAGGTGGGCTGGCAGCAAAAGTGCTCGCAGTCAGACACTGGCTCTGTGGGGTTTATTTTGTATTTAAACTAAACCAGCACAGACCGTACTGGGCCTTTGCCAGGAAGTCACTGGCGCTCTGTTCACCACTGGGGGGCCCGTTCACCGTGCTGGTCTGCACCACCTTGACACGGCCCAGCCCCTGCAGCCAGCCCTCCTCAACCTAGCCATTAACAGTCGGTGTTTGTCTCCTAGGATACGGGAACAGTTTCCAGGAACCGAAATGGAAAAATACGCCCTCTTCATCTACGAATCTCTCAAGAAAACCAAATGCAGAGAGTTTGTGCCTTCCCGAGATGAAATAGAAGCTCTGATCCACAGGCAGGAAATGACATCCACGGTGTATTGCCACGGCGGAGGCTCCTGCAAGATCACCATCAACTCCCACACCACGGCCGGGGAGGTGAGGCGGGCTCGTTCTGTTTGGTGCGTTACTGCCGAAACGCCGGAGTCAGCAACGTTGCGCATCATTTGTTTGGCTAGCATGCACGGTTGCAATTTACATAGTACAGCTGCTCAGCAGACAAGGAAATAATTGTCACCCGCAACCAACCACATGTATAGAGAGGCAGAGATATGTATTAAGATGAGAGGAAACACAAAGTTAAACTCCTGCTGAAATATCTGAGACACAATCTTGCTAAACAGAGAAGCACCCAAGCATCTGGTAGAGAGATTGCAGACCTGACTCAGATATACCCACTATGATAAGAGTTTATTGTATTGCTTCTGCATCAAGGTGTTTCTGTTTGCCACATGATTGTCTAGAATGTTGAGTCAGATGCACATATTCTTTTTAAATTTAAACTTATTACAAAATTAACTGACTGAAAAAAAAAAAATATTGCAATAAAATCCTCCCAAAAGGCTTCTTGTGTAGAAGAAATGTCGTCTGAAGTCACTTTGATTTCTTGGAGTTTGTGAATTTATCGGATAAAAGACAGGGCTTCGGTTTTTAATCTACTATTCCTGCTAATATGGGTTTGCAAGACATCAGCCCAGCTTCTGCCCCTACTGATGAGCAAAATACCCTGTGTTCTTTCTTGGCAAGGAAGACATATGACTAATTTCAAGGGAACAGGAAAAAAACAGAACCTTTGAAATTCTGGGATGATCACATATGACGGTTTTCAGGGACTGCTTGGAGCCTCACTTTGTGCCAGCAGCTCCATCTAGGTTCGGATGAAGGGACGTTCTAGCAGCCTGTGGAGCTGAACCCCCCGCCCCATATGTCTTCCAGGTGGTGGAGAAGCTGATCAGAGGCCTCGCCATGGAGGACAGCAGGAACATGTTCGCCCTGTTTGAGTACAATGGACACGTCGACAAGGCCATTGAAAGCCGAACCATCGTGGCTGATGTTTTAGCAAAGTTTGAAAAGTGAGTTCCTTTCCCTAAAGTGCCAGAAAAGTAAAATAGGGGAAATTAAGAGCCAGGTTGAGAATTTGAACTTACGTTGCATTTTTGGCTTCATCGTGTATTGGAGTTAGTTTTATTTTACGCATGTTGAAGCATATTTAATTTTCTGTTTCTCTCTGTTAGCTGTTTTTCTTGATTCCTAGATAGTCACGGTATCAGGATTTAACTTGTCAGGGGTCCTGTACGCCATTCTTTGTCCCAGTCTCCCATCGTCCTCATTTTCTTGGGATTTTTTTAATTTTTAGGTTTCTACTTTTCATTAGCTTTTGAAATTGGGCTAATAGCCTCAAGCCAACTTAACAAACTCTTCAAACTACATTTTATATCTACAATGTAAAATGGACCTGCAATATTTGATCTATGATTTCACATCCCCTGTGTAGCACAAAAGATATTTCTGCTTGGTGTAAACACAGCCCCCATACAAGAATGTTCATGTCATTTATTATAAACATTATTGTAATAAATTTGAGGCTTAGTAAAGGAAATAAAGAAATATGCTTTGTTTTTTTTCTTCTTACACATTCAGCATAATGCTTAGCCTGGTGCTAATTAGACTGGCCCTTGTTAGCTCAGTATTTAACTGAGGCTGCCTGTTTGTTTTCTTAAGTTGAGACCAGAATGCAAGGTTAGGTCCCATCTCTGGGCACTCTGATAAGCCTCCCTTTTCTTGTTCTGTTTGTTCCTCCATCCACTTGTCCACACTGTTAGCCTGGACGGAGTGTCTGTAACCTTATAGAGAATATGCCATAGAAAGTCAGCTCCCCACGGGTCACGGAAGGCCCCTGTCTCATTTTGCCTTCTGAGTCTGTCCTGACTTCTGTCCATAGGCTGGCGGCCACGTCAGAGGCGGGGGACCTGCCGTGGAAATTCTACTTCAAACTGTACTGCTTCCTGGACACAGACAACGTGCCAAAAGACAGCGTAGAATTCGCATTTATGTTTGAACAGGTAAAAAAGATGCTTAGAGACAGATTTCTTTGCCAGCAAAAGAAAATGAATCCCATTAACACACCTTAGAAATTTACTTCTAGTCCTTAGAAATTGGAAGTGGCTTAGATTTCCCAGCAAAAACAAGACTGGCTGCTCTTTCATTCTTTTGTAGAATGAAACTTCTACACATTTTTTTGAACTTCCATGCTAGGAAGTGTTCTAATTGGTGGGAGAGAGACCATAAAGAATAAAATATGGGACATATGTCAGTACCTGTGCTGGGGAGAAATTTAAATTTGAAGCAGCAAAGGGGGTTAGGGTGCAATTTGCAGCAGGGCAATCTGGAAAGGTGACAATTTGAGAGAAACCCTGGTGGGGTGAGGAAGCCATGCGGGCGTCCTGTAGCACCTGAAAGCTGACATCCGCTCCTTTCAGGCCCACGAAGCCGTCATCCACGGCCACCACCCAGCCCCTGAAGAAAACCTCCAGGTTCTCGCTGCCCTGCGGCTCCAGTACCTGCAGGGGGACTATACCCTGCACGCCGCCATCCCACCTCTCGAGGAGGTCTACTCCCTGCAGAGGCTCAAGGCCCGCGTCAGCCAGTCCACCAAAAGCTTCACCCCGTGCGAGCGGCTGGAGAAGAGGCGGACGAGCTTCCTGGAGGGGACACTGCGGCGGAGCTTCCGGACAGGGTCGGCCGTGGTGCGGCAGAAGGCGGAGGAGGAGCAGATGTTGGACATGTGGATTAAGGAGGAGGTCTCCTCTGCCCGAGCCAGTATCGTTGACAAGTGGAAGAAATTTCAGGGAATGAACCAGGAAGAGGCCATGGCCAAGTACATGGCCTTGATCAAGGAGTGGCCTGGCTATGGTTCGACGCTCTTTGATGTGGAGGTGAGAACGGCCGCTGGTCGTCAGGGAGGGCAGGGTGCCGGCATCTGAGGATGTGGCTCACGGCCAAGTCCGTGTGGGGAGCAGGCATGATGGAGAGCTTTGCTCTCTCACCCTCTTTCGTTAGAGCCCCCCACATTTTACCATTAACACCCCCCTGTCTGCCCAGAGTTTTTATCCTCTGTACTAAATGCTTCTGTAATATTAGGAATGAATGCAAATTTAAGATGTCATCTATTCTTCATTTAAAAAATAAAGGCCAGGCGCGGTGGCTCACGCCTATAATCCTAGCACTATGGGAGGCCAAGGCGGGAGGATTGCTTGAGCTCAGGAGTTCAAGACCAGCCTGAGCAAGAGCGAGACCCCATTTCTACTATAAATAGAAAGCAATTAGCCAAAACAACTAAAAATAGAAAAAATTAGCCAGGCACGGTGGCATATGCCTGTAGTCCCAGCTACCCAGGAGGCTGAGGCAGGAGGATTGCTTGAGTACAGGAGTTTGAGATTGCTGTGAGCTAGGCTGACGCCACAGCACTCTAGCCAGGGCAACAGAGAGAGACTCTGTCTCAAAAATAAATAAATAAATAAAACATCTTTAGAACTACATATACAAATTAGAAACTTTGGATACGCTTGCATTTTACGTTTTTGTTTTTTCCCCACAACCCTGTTTAAAGGGAAGAATTTCTATTTCATAATTGGAATTTATCCATTAGCATCAACCCAGTACTGATTTTTTTTAAGTAGACCATTTACTGAAAAAAATTTTTACTGATGGTTTAGATAAGCGTTTGGCAAACTGTGGCCTGTGGTCAAATCTAGCCTGCCTTCCTTTTATAAATAAAGTCTTATTGGAACACAGCCAAGCTCATTCCTTTAGGTGTTTTCTCTATTTTCATGCAAAAACTGCAGGGCTGAGTAGTTGTGAAGAGACTGTATGGCCCAAGAAGCCTAAAATATTGTCTATGTGGCCCTTAATAAATAAGTTTGCCAGCCCCTGGTCTAGATTAGCTCCATTTTTCTTAAGATCATAATAATTCAGCATGTTATCTGGTGACTTTAAATTGAGGCTCTGTATAAATCTAAATATTGATTACATACTCTAAGATCCCTTAGTGGCTTTTTGTTGGTTGCTGTTTTTGGTTTGGTTGACTGCTTGCTCCAATTATACTTGTTTTTAAGTATGAAAAAAGCAAATGCTTTGTATAACGCACTTCCTCTTTTCAGCATCCCTGATTGACACCCCTCCTGCTTGTACTGGTTCAGATCAGCCCTGTGTTGTTATCACCTGCAAATGGGCTCTTATGTTCTTCCCTCAGTCTACACAAGGACGTCTATTGTTAAACCAGCGACGTCCCTGTTCCTACTCTGTATCCACAAGGTCCTTGTGAAGAGCAGCCAGCACTGCTTGGCATAGACTGATTTGGAGAATTCTCCTCTGTGTTCCCAGGTTTTGTGTTTTAAGAGTAGCCATCCCAAAACAGGACTGGGGGCAGAACTAGGGAGAGAATAGTGGTCCTGGCCCAGGTTTGCTGGGGGTCTTTGTTAAGCTCCTAGGCCGCTTCCTTGTAGCTAATTCACATGACCAGTAGAATGATGCCCAGAAGTGGATTGTCAAAGCAAGATGTTAGACTTTGTCAGTGAGGTTTTCCCAAATGCGTGAGATTAATTAGTCAGAAGTTCAACCCAGATAGCCAGAGAGCTGCCGTTTCTCGATTTTCAATCCCCTCCAAGCATGCGTGCACGTTGAATGCATTCAGTACTCTGTGCTTGACTCAAAGCCTGCCCTGTGGTTTATATGCGTCATGTTTCTTACTGCATCGTGACTTACCTCTTACACTGCCTCTCTTGCCCACCAGTGCAAGGAAGGCGGCTTCCCCCAGGAACTCTGGTTGGGTGTCAGCGCGGACGCCGTCTCTGTCTACAAGCGTGGGGAGGGACGGCCGTTAGAAGTCTTCCAGTATGAACACATCCTGTCTTTCGGGGCACCCCTGGCAAACACGTACAAGATCGTGGTGGACGAGAGGGAGCTGCTCTTTGAAACCAGCGAGGTAAGAGGCAAAGCGAAGTAGTCTTTTCTTGCATGGCCTTGACAGAACAGAAAAACAACACCTCATTTCCTGATGCCTTTGACCAAGTTGCTCTCTTTGAATATTTCTGTTTAAAACATGAAAATGAGATGTGGCTGTCCCTCCCCAGGTTCCAGTTCCTCAAAAGCCAAAATCCGATAACGCCAAATTTCTTCTATATACCTGTGCAACATAGAAATTCGGTTCCACTGGATCAGGAAGCCTCAGAGGAAAGGAGAGAAAGGGAAATGATGTAGGTGTAGAAGAAGGTGTATAGTTTGGCAGTGAAACCTGTGGAAGTCAGTTGACGGTCATGGCAGAGTCGCAGCTCTGAGACTGAGCTCTGGCGGCGTCCACGGAGCAGGAGGGAGCTGAGTGCTTGGCCACCCTGGGCTGGGCATAGCTAATTCTGGGTCGCAAAATCACACACACTAAAAAAGCCTCTAAATATGTGGGCTGTCGGCTCCAATATTTAAAAAACGTGATAATAATACAAGAAGCCTACTGTGGCCCCACAAAGGGAGCTGCCGGCAAGCACAGGTGGTAGCGGAAACGAGTTGCCCGCTGCCTGCTACGGGGCGCGGGGGAGCGAGGAGGACGTTCAGGTGCTGGGAGGGGGGGGTGCAGCAGGCTCCCCGGGCTGACCGGGAGATGTGCAGCGAGAGGGTCCCAGGTGTCGGGCTACGGGATTTGATCAGATCCAGTAGATAACAGGGACCCACCATGGGAGCTTGGATCATGTGCGACATAACAACAGTCAGTGGTTTTACAAACAGCAACGTGAGGCGGGGTTGGAAGGAAAGAGAGAGCAGGAAATGGAAGCCGGTTGTGATGCTCTCACAGGGATCCAGCCCAGCCGTGCGGAGGCTGGGCCAAAGGGGTGGCAGTGTTGGTGGCATCATCGGAAGGAACTCATGGGAGAGCCGGGCATGAGGAGGTGGCTGGTGTGGAACAGAAAGGGGCCTGGCGTGCAGGGAGCTGTCGCAGCTCTCCCGGCCCCCAAGGGCCTCCGTTCCCTGCGGCTTCAGCTGCTTCCTGAGCGTTGACTAGTATTAGATGACCCAGTCTTTAAGGCTGTGCTTGTAGACCATCGTTTCACATTGATTTTTAGTGGGAATGGTAGTCCCCGCCCTCATGATACCAACTGACTTTAGTGTCCTCAGGTAGGTTTATTTTTTAATGTGTAAAATCTGACAATTCACATCAAGCAAATTTGTCATTTTTGTGTGCAAGAACCACCAGGTGGTGCACACTGTATTTGGAAAAGCCACAATTCCCCTTCTGTCTGACCAGGAATAAGGAAAAGCAGCTCAACTCAGCTTCATATAAAACTTGGGCTATGGATTAGCATCAAAGGCTGCTGGCTTTTGCGTGGAGGCTGGACAGAGAACGTCGGGTCATTAGGCTGGGCCCTTTGACCGGGTGGAGGCTCTTGACCTGTCTTCTCTCGCCCCCGGCAGGTGGTGGACGTGGCCAAGCTCATGAAGGCGTACATCAGCATGATCGTGAAGAAGCGCTATAGCACCACGCGCTCCGTCAGCAGCCAGGGCAGCTCCAGGTGAAGGCAGGAGTGAGCCCACGTGTCTTCGCTGTCTGAACGCATCGCCCTCCGGCCTCCGCGGGCTCTGGTGCGCCGCGCCCAGCCAAGAGCAGAGCTGCCCAGGCTTTCTGGAAGCCCCTGGTCGGAGGGAGGTGTCTCCAAGGGTCCTTTCGCCCTGCCAACTTCAGTGATCCTGTATTAAGCTGTCAACCTTAACAGTCTGCACAATTTTCCAAAGCTTTACTACTCTTAGATGACACATGCCTTAAAAAAAGAAGGCGGGGGAAAACCACGCTGCCGCCAAAGCAGCCAGAAGTGCCTTAACTTGTGGAACCAATACTAATCCACCTTAGCTGTGCTACTGAAGGGACTGCTTCCCCCTCTTTGGGGGGACTTACAGAGCTTGGAAGGGGGGCGTTATTCATCTATTATGCACTAACCTCCCAGCCTGATTTCCCTGAGTTGGAGGGAAGGTGAGGGAGTGGGGAGGGGGGCCGAGAACACAAGGGGACAGTGTGTTTGAGTCGGAGTGCTGCTGGCAGCCTTCCTGGCGGACGTGTATTGACATTTTTCTTTGTTTCATCTTTTAAGTGTACGTGCTTGCCTGTGCGTGCATGTGTTCATAAACTCAACACTTTAATCATGGTTTCATGAGCATTAAAAAGCAAAGGGAAAAAGGATGTGCAATGGTGTAAACAGTCTGTCTGTATAATATTTTTAATAGCGCAGAGTTAAGAGTCTCAGTTGTTACTTTATAAGGTGGTTTTATTAACAACCCAGAATCCTGGATTTTCCTGTCTTTGCTGTATTTCGAAAAACATATTTTGACTCATAGTTTTGTTTTACATGTAGCAAAGTCTGCAATCTGTGTCTGCTGTATTATAAACAGATATGTGGCCTGCAATATAACTGTATTTATAAACCACTCTTCAACACCTGGCTCCAGTGCTGTATTTTAGAAGAATAATGAAGTCATGTTGGAGTCTTTCATGTCTAAAAGATTTAAGTTAAAAGAAAAATGTTTCTTCGAAGGTTAACTTGTATCATCACCCTGGATAGGTTACAGATACAACCATGTTGACTGTGGGGGAAAGATGCTGCATTCCTGAAAGGTTTAACGTGTGAGCAAATCTTTAAAGGACCCTGACATTAAATGCTGAGGCTTTAATAAAATACACGCATATTTTATTCCAAGTTTATAATGGTGATCTGAACAAGACACCTGTAAATAAGTCAGCATTTATGACCAGAAGAAGAAGAACCTGGTCTTGGACTTTTATTTTTATATAGAAAAGTTGTAAAGACTTGGGCCAACTAAGTCTACCCACAAAGAAAAAAAGAAATTTGCCTTATCCCTTATGCACAACCATGGGAAATCGTTGTTGGCTCACAGAAAGTCTGGCAATAAAAGATATTAGCTAACATGCCGTGTGTTTCCTTGATCAGAGATGGCTGCAAATACCATGGGATGGGGGCCTGTTTTGCTTTTGGTGTTTTGGTGTTAATACTTGTGGTTTCAGAGTGTCTGAGCGTTGGGTTTCATGTAATTGCTCACCAGGTCTAAACACAGACCTATAGCAGTCTCGATTGTTCTATTAGCTGCTGAGTGTGACTCCAAGAAAGCCAAGAAGGTAAAAGAAGGACTGGTAAATGAATCACAAATCTGAGAACTTAAAAGGTGGTTATGTCAGACAGTCTCCTATTGCCTACCCCCAAAATGTGCCTGCTCTTGAAGTCCATGATCCTAGAATCTGCCTGTACCTCCCTGTGGAGTAGAACATACAGGTAGGCAGTCTGGTTTTCGATTTGCCCGAAGGACCAGCTCAGGAGATAGGGACCTGTAGAGGCATCAGGCATAAGCGAGCACCAGTTCTCTTGCAAACCACTGATTGCCACCTCTGCTCGTGCTGGGAACCTGTGGCCTCCAGGGACTAGAAGGAAGGCAGGCAAAGACTCAGATATTGTGTTGTCCTTGTTTTCATTTTAGGCCAGGAGAGAACTTGGTAGACACTCCCTATCCATGCTCACCACGCAGGATTCCCTCCCTGGGAAGCTGCCCCTTCCCCAGTTATAGATGAGGAAACAGGCAAGAAAAGGCACTGTGACTCAGCTGAGTGGTTCAGCCGCACCACAGCTAGAATGTAGATTTACATGTGAGCCTCTGTGTGGCAGTAGCTTTGGTTTTGTTTTAGCCTTTTATTTAGAAGTTACAGATTCAGAGAAAGTCGAGACAGAATGTACGAGGAGGCCGACTTGGTTTCCCCAGGTGGTAACAGCCTGCATTGCTGTGGAGCAGTGTGTATCACAGCTGAGTGACACTGAGCTTCCTCCATCCACAGTCTGCTCGGTGTCACTGGTTTTACGTGCTCTCGGTGTGTGTGATGTCAGTAGCTTTGAACAAGATCAGTAAAGTACACGCGTCCTCTGTGTCCATGGGGGATCGGTTCTAGGACCTCCCCCGAAATGGTTACCAAAATCCTGAGATGCTCAAGTCCCTGACAAAATAGCCTCATATTTGCATAGAACCTATGCAAATCCTCCGTATACTACAAACCATCTCTAGATTACTTGTCATACCTAACACAGTGTTAGCGCTATGTAAGTAATTGTTATACTGTTTAACTTGTATTTTTCTTGTTTTTTTAATTTTTTATTTTTTCTAAACATTTCAATCTGCAGTTGCATACAGACCCTGTGGAGAGGAGGGTTGAGTGTAATTTTGAATGTCTGTTTATTACTGAGGAAGGCATCAGTGTAAACAATGGCATCGCTTCAAACTTGGACAATCCAGTTGTATTTTCATTTCATTTCATTCTTTCGAAGGGAATCAACATCAGTAATTTTTTTCAAAAAATTCAAATACTAGAAGTAAAAAATTACTTTTCCTCCCAGCCACAGCCTCCCCAATTACCCATTTTCCTTCCCCAGAAACAGCTATTTTCACCATTTGAATATTCTTCCAGAAATGTTTTAAATTGTCCAAGCATATACTCATATATATATGTATATATATATAGCCTTGTCCTTGTTTTTTAAAAATATATATGTATATATAAAAGCATAAACTCCTGTACCTTGCTTTTTTCCCAGAACAGTATTTTAGCTCTCATTCTACATTAGTACCTATAGAGTTGCCTTATTCTTTTCAACTATTATATAGTTCCCAAAACAGATTTGTGGGGGAAAAAAAAAAATAGGCCACCTACTTTCTCTCTAAAAATAGTTCAGAAATCTAATAAGGCAAACAATTATTTAGTTATCAGATTTTATTTAGATAGCACACGAAGTCGAGGTCAAAAATATGTCATAATAAAGTTCTGTAATAACTACATGATACATTGGGGTCTTTGCTAAATTCTAGAAATACTTGTGCCAATTGGGTATAAAAGTAAGTGCTTTAAAGAATGAAAACCCCTGCCCACCAAGCACTTACACTGTAAAAGGAAGACAAAACAAAAATACACAGAACTGAATTCAACCAGCACACTTATGACTCTTTCATTCAATTCATCATGATGTGCTGCAAAAATCTTGGACCTGGATTCTAGGTTTGGCCTTGACATTTTCAAAGTATGTAATCTTTTAGCTCAGGGGTCAGCAAACTACAGTCCGGAGGCCAGATCTAGCCTGCCACCTGCTTTTGTAAATAAAGTTTTATCAGAATAGATGTATTCCCATGTATTTGTGCATTGTTTGCTTGTGGGTGCATTTGTACCATGATAGCAGAGTAGGGGGCAACAGAGGCCTCCTACAAAGCTGAAAATATTTACTCTCTGGTCCTTTATAGAAAGAGTGTGCTGATCCTTGTTAGATAATTATAGAAGTATAATGTTTCCTTTATAACCAATTGCCAGCTATGGTTAGAATTTTGATTCCATGTTTTATGCAAGGAATATAGTCCCATTTTGAGGTTGTTGCTGTGATTTTTGTCCCCTATTTTGAATGAGCCCCCTCCCTACCTCCCTCCCTGCATTTCCTTTTCAGCAGGAACTGGCTCAGCATCACTTCTCATTTCTATTTGATCAATCAGTAGATTGGGTAAAGCTTCTCCAAGACAGAGATTCTATTTTCCCTCCACATGCCCCAATAAATCCAGCATCATGCCAGCTTAGAACATTTTAGGAGCTCAATTTAGTCATAAATAGTGAATAAGTCACAGCCCAACTTTCAACAAGTTTACTATGGTGATCAGACAAATGCACATGACAATGCTAAATAAACACACAAGGTGGAGTCCTGTGCATATCAGGAAGGAGTGTTCCACCTGAGGCAGGTGGCTGGGACGGCCAGGGGAAGGATCAGAGTGGAGAGTGGTGGGCCCTGAGCTGATCTTGCAATACTGCAGGACTTGGGCTGGGGGGAGGAAGGAGCGCAGCACAGGTGTGGAGGTGGAGGTAGAGGTGGGCAGGTGGCAGGCGTCAGTGAGAAGGTCAGACGCTATGCTAAGGGCTCTTTTGTCTTAGCCCAAAATAGTGTGTTCATAGGTCTTGCGTCCATCCTTGTCCCACCTACACCCATATATTCTATTCCCCACACCCTAGATACCCAGAGAGATCTTTACAAAACATAAATCCACATATATCCCTCTCCCATGCAAAACTCCTGTAACTTCCTGTGCCACCGAAATATAAATCTCTATGCCTGTAAAGCCCTGTGTTTTCCGCTCCTTCATGCCACACCCACCTTGTCTCAAGCCACTGTCCACCTCACCCCATTTTAGCCGTACTGCCTGTGTGTGGCCCAGCAGCCTCATGTCAGTCACGCTTTCATCGAGTCCCTGTGTCATCAGTTCCCCGACTTACAGGATTCTGCTGGCCAGCAGTGACGGATGCTTCCTGGTGACACCCAGTGTGTGTGCTCAACGAGATCACAGCTGTAATTCCTAAGCACGAGCAGCTCTGGCAGTGATGTGCTGGTCAATGTTTTTCAAATGGCTCTCCAGGGGCGTTGGAGGGGGTGGGCGCTGCTTTGCAGTGTTTACTGATTTGCATGGTGTAAATATTCCCACCATGGCCAATTCCAAGCTCCAAGTTGGTACCACTGAATATGGAGATGGCAGGAGACGCACAGTCAGCTCTGGCAAGCCGGTAGGTGCCAAGTCCTGCACACCACTGACGAGACACCTAATGGAGAGGGGATGACCTTTATTTCAATAAAAAATCGGCATTTGCTTATTCAGAAGAAAATCTCTGAATGAAGTGGAAAGAAGACACTTAGAAAGCCCTAAGCACTGCACATGGGGGGAAAAGTAATGTGGGAAAATTGAAGATGTTTTCAAAGGATAGAATCTGTTCCTATCTTTAGTTTTCCCAGGGACTTCTATTCTCCCTTTCAAGTAATAACAGGATTATAGACAATAAGCAGTTTGAGACGTAAATAGGGTCTGCTCCCCCTGAGGCACCCAGACATTGGCGTGGTGGAAACCAGTTGCTAGGTGAGAGTTCTCATCATTCCCTCATGACATGCTGGGGGAAAACGAATAATTTCTATAAATCTGATCTCCTGGGGGAATGGTTCTCTATAAGTTCACCGAATGACTTGGCATGGAGGAAATTGAATAGGCCTCTTAACAGGAGATCAGATAACCCCAGGGATCAACACCAATCATCTTTATTAAGTTGCTCAGAGCCTAGATGGGAGTAAAAGATATAAATCTATGGAACAGTGAGGTACTTTTGACACAGCAAGAGTGTGTGGACCATCTGCATATGTGTTGAAGGGTCCAGAAAGGAAGTGTTCAAAGAGGAAAGTTTTGAAAGAAGGAAAATATTGAACGAAAAAAAAAATGCAGGTTTGTGATGTGGAGTGCGAGCACATGCCAGTGCAGTGGAACCAATGAAGGAAGAAAATTCAGGAGGCAAAAATGAGCAGAATGTGGACTTCTAAAGTCCTTCTTTCTTACACTCTGAGTTACTCCTTTGAGCATCTCTCTGATGTAATCAGTGGTCTTAGTTTCCATGTGCTCAGCACGTTCGTTTCAGGCTTGGGGCCAAGTGTGCTGCCCCCAGCATCTCATTTTGTCCTCATAGTAGCCATGATGTAGGTGCTATTTACAATCTATTTTAAAATCTGTTTTACAGTGAGGATATTGAGATTTAGAAAGCAATTGATTTAATTTGCTTCACAGCTTTTCTGTGTAACAAATCACCCTCACATTCAGTAGCTAAAATAGCATCTATTTATTCAGCTCATGATTCTATCAGCTGTCGGTTTGAGTGGGCTCACCTGGGCAGTCTCTCCCTGCTAGGCTCACTCATGGCTCTTCAGTTTACCTGCAGCCAGGTCAGCTTTGTTGATCTTGCCTTGGCTTTCTCACTGAGGGCCTCTGATGAGATGGCTGAGTTCTGCTACGTGTGGTTTCTCATCCTCCTGCTCGCTGGCGTTGGCTGGTTCACAGGGCATTTGGCAAGGTGTCAAGAAAAGTAATGAGAATGAGCAAGCCCTCTTGAAACTTCAATTCAAAACTGGTACGTTGTTAATTCCACTGCATTCTATCCATCAAAGCAAGACGCAATGCCAGACCATAGTCAAGGGATGGGGAAATTGACTCCATATCTTCATGGAAGCTGCTGCAAAGCCACTCAACAAGAGGTTGGAGAATTTTGGCTATTTTTTGTAATCTATCGCCCTTGCTGAAAATCACAATATTACTATGGACAGAGAATTCAGATCCAGGTTCATCTGAGTCCAAAATCTTGCTCTTCATCACAAAACTATACTAAATCCAAACACTTTCTTTATTTTTCACTGGCCTCCTCCTATGTCCACACTCACTGTATGTGGCATAATTTACCACTATCCCATCACCAGCTTCCTCAAATTAGGCACACACTTTTAGCGCAAACAGGCATGTGCCCACCATATTGCTCCAAGTCTCTGCTCATATTCTTTTCTTGCTTGCAATGGCATTTCTTCCTATTCAGCTTCTCTTCATCCATGATAATCTGGTTCAAGTTTTAATTTCTAAACAAAGCTGCCCACAACAGAGACTTCTAGTCATCCCCCAAAAATCTGGCCATTCTCTCCTCTTACCTTTTAGTAATAGAATTTCCCTACATTTTAGCTTGCAGTAAATGCTTGGCTACAGGATACATATCCCTGTCTCACTTGGAGCTTAGTGTGTGTGGTCACTTTAAAACATGTTGCAACTTGTTGCTATCTCTCCCATAAAAAGGTGAAGTCTAATTTTTATGAATATGGACCAGCCATAGTGATTCACTTCTAATGAATAGAATAGGGTGGAAATGATACTGCATGACTCACAAGCCTAAGTCACAGAAAGTGATACATCTCTACCTACCCTTTCTCTTGGGACATGCACACACACACACACTGAGCTGACATGTAAGAAGTCTCGCTGGCTTGAAGTTGGGATGATGAAAAGACTATTTAGGAAGGCCACATAGAGAGAGATGCCTGACATGACCCAGGTGTGCCATCTCTTAGCCATTTGTCTTCCCAACCTCCGCTGTAAGATGTGTCAGGGAGTCTTCAGACTATCCTAGCCCCTAGCGTGGAGCCCCCCTACTTTGTGCTGAGGGGAGCAAAGATGAGCTCCTCCTGCTAAGATCTGCCCAAGTTGCATTCTCACGAGCGAAATAAATGCTATTGTTTTAAATGGCCACTAAGTTTGGGAGTGGTTAGCTTCACAACAGTAGATAAGTAGAACATATTTTGGTATTAGATGAAGGTTGCTGCTGTAACAAAATCTAAAAAACATGCCTTTGGGACTGAGCCGTGGGAAGAAACTGAATTTAAGAAACAAGTTAGTGAAGCATAAAGGACTTCAAAGGGTCATTAGCAGAAGCTTGAAGACCCCCAAGGGGTTGCCAATGAGGATGTGAAGGAAAATGAGGAGAAGAAACGAGTCTTTGTAATTCAATGGCAGAAAGTTTAGCAACACTGTTGCCTGTGGTAATGTGGAAAATAGAAAATGCACCCAATGAACTGAATGATCTAGGTAAGGAGATTTCCAGAGAGTGTATTGAAAGTACCACCTGGTTTCTTTTTGTTGCTTATAACAAAAAGAGAGAGAGAAGCTAAAGAAAGAATGTTAAATATAAAAGAGACTGGACTTTGTGGATTGACAATAAAATTGTTTTTTATTTGTCTCCAATTGACAAGTGATTGCTAAAATTAAGAAATGATTTATGGAAGATATAAAATGCATTGCACCGTCAAGACAATATAGTTTAAAGACGAATCCAAAGCTGTGACCGTAAAACTCTTTGTTAAATTCTTGAAAAAATTAAGGTGGTGGCTCGAACAGATAAACGTTCCTCTAGGGGTTGTAAGGGTAGGCCTTGCAGATCCTCTCTGTCACACAATTTGGGCTTCTGAGAATCTTAAGGGAGCTATTCCACAGCAGCCTTTCAGGGATCCCAACGTAGAGAAAGACTTATCTTGAGAAATGTAAGTGAAGCTTTTGTTTAATGGAGTGAATTCCAATAGGGTACACCCTAAACTCAAAATTTTGTAAGAGAATTGTATTGAAACAAGGATTCTTCTACAGGCAGGATGCAGGCTAAAAAACACTAATCTGCTGCAAATGTGGCTGCATTTTATAGGGGGAAAAAGAAAAAGGATGACTCAGAGGATATATCTAAGAAACCATGGAGAATGATTTCCAATTGCTGGATCTGAGCCTTAATGAAGGAACTGGCAACATGTGTTCAGCTGAATTTCAGAAGCCCTGTATAGACTGATGACTGCCATGCACCTCCTATGTCCTCCCTTTTTTGAGTTAGAGTGTCTATAGCAGTCATCTTAATGCCAGTCTCACTATTGTATGTGGAGTATGGGGGACAGAAAACTTATCTCTTGATCTTCAGATCAAGAAAATGTTAATCAATGAGCTATCCTCGAGGAACTACATCCAAGGAGCCTCACCCACATGGGAACGGGATTTAGGTGACAAGATCCTGAGTCTCAAGCCTAAACCTGATGTCCTCATAGATGCAACTTGTGATGGGTTGTGGGAGGAAGTGAGTGTATTTTGCATAAAAGAGAAATGTAAGAAATTTGGGCCAGACGACCAATTGTAGTTGTTTTAAAACAGCAGTCCCTAACCTTTTAGGCACGAGGGACCAGTTTCACGGAAGACAATTTTTCCACAGACCAGGGGTGGGGGAGTGGTGGTGTGTGGCCCATTTCCTAACAGGCTACAGGTTGAGGACCGTGGTTTTAAAACATATTCACAAATTCTTTGATTCTCCTCCCATCAAAAGGTGGAGTCTAATTCTCCTCTCCTTGAATATGGTGACTCACTCCTAACAAATAGAATGCGACAGAAGTAATACTGTGTGCTTTCCAAAGCTACGTCACAGAAGTCTTTCTCTCTGGGGACATGTGTTTTTGGAGCCATAAAGCCCACATGCTGGAGAGACTACATGGAAAAGCCACAGAGAGAAAGATGCCCAAGGAATCCCAGCTGTGCCAACTCTCAATTATGTTTTACCAACATCACCCACCAGACACTTCGAATAATTCTAGTTCCCAGCCTTCGGGCTACCTCGCCTGATGCCAAGGGGAATGGAAATGTGCTTTCCCCGCTGAGGAGGCTCCAGCCACTTCAGTAAGCCAAAAAGAGAAAGAAAGGTATAAGGAATGGAGAAGATACAAAGCTATCATTATTCACAGCTGATATGAGGGAGCACCTAATTTGTTGGCTGATCAAGTTGGATTTTCTATTAGAATTAATGAGTCACTATAGCAAGATTATTTGATAAAAGGTCAATATTGTTAAAAATCTACATTTCTACATAGGAGCAACAATGAACTATAAAACAAAATTTTAAAATAGATATTAAATGTTTTTAAAATTTAATATCTAAGAGAAAATAAAAATCTAAAGGAAATATTACATCCTCTGATGTCAAAGCCCATGACTTCTCCTTTCTCCTTCAGCCTGAATGAGATGTGAATTGATCCACAAAACACATGAAATGAGAAGTGGAAATTAGTACAATACAAATAGCCAATCATAAAAGCAAAAATATGTCAGAGATAGAAGGGAAAAGGAGTATATAACCCAATTACTTTGTTATACAGCTGAGGAAGCTAAAGGTTCATAAATCCTACTTTGATGGTCCTTCTAAATTATGCTGTGTGTAAAACATAGTAATTAAATCTAACTTCTGGCCAGGTGAGGTGGCTCACACCTGTAATCCCAACACTTTGGGAGGATGAGATGGGAGGATCGCTTGAGGCCAGGAGTTGGAGACCAGCCTGTACAACATAGTGAGACCCTGTCTCTACAAACAATTTTTTAAAATTAGCTGGGCACGGTGGTGTGTGCCTGTAGTCCTGACTATTTGGGTGGTTTAGGCAGGAGGATCCCTTGAGCCCAGAAGTTCAAGGTCTCAGTGAGCTATGATCATGACATTGCACTCCAACCTGGGTGACAAAGCAAGACACTCTCTCATAAATAATAAAATTAAATAAATAAAATATAAAATAAAAAATAAAATAAAAATCTAACTTCTAACTTTTAATAATGATAAAATACATCCCTTCCCCATAAGGAGAAAGTCCCATTTATTGGTTAGTAGAGAGCTTCTGCTTGAAATGTTTATTTTGTATTTTAAACCAGCCAGTCTTCTGTTACTTGATAGAATCATGAATTCTTTAAAAGTAAATTTCTGCAGCTATTCAACTACAACATGCCACCTATCTAGAAGCATCCAAGTGCCAAGCACAGTGCTTGCAAATGGATATCTGCCGTTAAGAGCACCTCCCCTTCTCCTGACTCTGCACAAATGGTTCTTTGTCATTTAGGCCTCAGCTTCAAATACCATCTCTGGAAAGGCCTTTCCTCATCACCAAATATAAAACAGCTAGTCCTTATTGCCTCATCACGTTTTAAATAGCACTTGCTGCTAAATGATATCTTCTAATCTGTTGAATTGTATATTGTGTGCGTTCCCCAATTAGAATGGAACCTCCATGAGAGCAGAAATCTTTTCATATTTGTAACTATCACGCTGTTAACTAGAACTGTGTCTGAATGTAGCGGGTTCTCAGTAATTATTTCTCAGATAAATGAAGGAATAAATTGTGGCTTTCACTTTGGGGCCATCCCAGCTGAGATTCCCTGCAGAACAAAGCACAGGCAGAGATTTACTGCCGATGTCCTGGGAAGTGCGAACCCAGAACCTGTGAACGTAGTCTTATGGCAAAAGGGACTTTGACAGATGTGATTAAGTTACAGATCTTGAAATGGGGCAATTTTTCTAGAATGCTCATGTGGGCCCAATGGAATTACAATTGTCTTATAAAAGCAGGAAGCAGGAGATCAGAGTCAGTGTAGGAGATCTGGCAGGAGCAAGAGGCTGAAGTGATGCGAGAAAGGGACCCAGGCCAAGGAGTACCAGCAGCCACTACAAGCTGGCAGAGGCATGGAGCCTTTGGGAGGAACCAGCCCTGCCGACATTTGATTTTAGACTCTCACAATTTATTTCAAGATTTTGACCTCCAGAATGGTAAGAAAACTAATTTATGTTTCTTTAAATCACTGCATGCATGATAATTTGTTACAGCATCAACAGGGAACAAATACACACACCCTGTAGGGTAGCATTTTATCTAAGTCTGTGGCAGGAGGATCCAGGGGCTCCAAGTACACAGCTGGTCAGTCTTAAGGGGTGGAAAATTAAAGGCCTGTGTGAAGTCACTTGGCCATCTTGGTGCAGAGGTGGACCACGCTGCTAAGATCCTGGGGAACAGAAGAGGCCAAGGGAATCTAAGGAGGTATGTAAGATATGCAGAATCCAGGGGCCTATATTTAAAATAACTGCTTCTATTAAGAAGGTGTGGACAGAGAGAATGTGTATATGTTGGTTGTATTAACATTGCCTTTTATTATCCAGTTGTCCCTCGGTAGCCTTGGGGGCACTGGTTCCAGGACCCCCAGTGGATACCGAAATCCACGGATGCTCAAGTGCCTAATATAAAATGGCATAGTATTTGCATATAACCTATGCATATACTTTAAATCATCTCTACACCACTTATAATACCTAATGCAATGCAAATCTAGGTAAATAGTTGTTGTATTGTTTAGGGAATAATGACAAGAAAAAAAGTCTGTACAGATGCAATTTGTTTTTCAAATATTTTCCATCCACGGTTGTTGAATCCACAGATGTGGAACCCACGGACACAGAGGAACCACACAACTCAGTTGTGAAGACTGAGTCTTGAAGCTGAGCTCTGTGAGACATCCCCCGGACCCCTCGGAGTGATTTTACATATGACACCTCATTTATACTCTTTCTTCAGACCATCACAAATATACCTTTCAAATTAGGTGAAAATCTATTCAGACAGAAACAATATTTTTTTAGATTTGATATAGAATTTATAAAGAGTATTATGAGGGTAACTCTAGTTGGTTTAGCCAACAAACTCCTACATTTCAACTATCTAACACAATGAAAGGTGATTTCTTGCTTACGTGACAGTCCAATACTGGCATCATGTTAAGAGTGTGGTAGTTATTCCTTGTGGTTATTCAGGGCCCAGGTTGGCGAGGCTCTGCCTTCCTCAACATTTAGCTTCCAAGGTCTCTCTGGGAATCAACAAAGAGCTGCCAGAAAGGGAATCATCAATTGGATAAAGATAACCACTTCTCAGTCTCCTTGGCATGGAAGTGATTTCCTTTCTGCTCACAATCCACTATCAAGATCTAGTCACGTGGTGCCACTCATCTGCAGAGGATGCTGGGACATACAGCTCCAGGCTGGGCAACTGCCTTTTTGGTAACAACTCTACATTATGTGAAGGGAGAGTGATGCTTTGATGGACAGTTAACTGTCACTGCCACAGTCTGCCCCTCTGACTAAGAAATAGTCACGAAGACTCCTTATCCCCAAATTCAGCAAACTCTTCCCCCAGCCAAAAAAGAAGACTCAAGGGAGTTAACTCAAGATTCTACTGAGTTACTGCATCCCTAGGAGCAAAACAGATGTGCAGGCAATAAGAGATTGTTCACCCTGTATAATCAGAAGAGATCAACGATGCATGTTCAGGAGCCTAAGAACCACCACCTCAATAAAAAGTTTCCAGGCCGATGGTTTGGACCCAGGCCCACTGACTGAAGCAAAGACTGTGTTCCCAGAAGGCAGAACCCTGCAACACCACAGCAAGAGTGTGAGGTCCTGGATCTTCTGGACCTTCACCAAAGGGATCTATTTGGGTGACTAAACACTGAGGAATACCCAAACATTTGGGTGACTGTTGGACAAGGTTTTAGTAGATATTAATACATAGAGACACAAATCAGGGTCATTGTCCCCTGTTAGAGTGGGGGATATTGGGCATTGGTAAAACATGGAGACTGGCCGAGATCCAGCTTACTTAGGTGAGTCAACTGGGTCCACAGACCTACCCAGGGGTCATTTCCCTGGACCCCAAATGTGTAATGGAATAGACGTGCTTCCTACTTGCACAACCTCACATTGGTTCCTTGGCCAGGTAAGACTCTCATAGTGGAGAGGACCAAGGAGAATCCTCTGAAATGAGTCCCCTCAATGACCACAGATAGCAAATCCAAAATGATATGGTGTCCTGGGTGAATGTCAGAAATTAGTGTCATCCCTAAAAAACTATAGAATGCAGAGCCCCATCATGCTGCCATTTAATTGACAATTCTGAACCCTACAAAAGAAAAAAAAGCCAGACAAATCCTGTAGTATGACAGCGGACCGTGGCAAACTCAACCAAGCAGTTAGTAGTCCCAATTGCAACTTCTGTGCCAGATGTCATTTCATGGCTACGTAGAATTGCTTGGCCTGAGTACGTATGTGCGATTTGACATACATTTTTTTTTGCAATCCTATTTTTTGAACTAATTTAAAATGAACTTAAATCAGAATGTCCAGCTGTATGTCTAGAGATAGATGAGACATGTAGGACATCATTTATTTCTTCAAAGAGAGTTATATAATTAAATCTTAAATGATACTATCTATACTAATAAATTATTCATAGGTCAATTATTTGATAAACTGAGTAATTCAGAACATGGCCAAGAACCTGTGAGGAAGCAAAACTTGGCTTCATGTGGGTAACTAATAATTGTCCCTGTGAACTTTGCTGATTCCTTTTGTGTCCAAAAGGGGTCAGAAAAGCTTATCTTCCCTTTCATCACACTCAACAGGTGCCCTCCTGTTGCACAGCTCCCTGTGCCCTCTGCAGCTCACAGTCTATCATCTTCAAACCCCCCATAATCACCGCCTCTTCCTTAAGTCCCCCCACTTCTGGCTCTAACTGAAAACAGGTGTGTTCCCAGCAACTCTCTCAAGTGAGGATGGTTTGCATCCCAGCCTTGCAGCACTGGGCCTGGGGGGAGGCGAGCGGTCCCTTGGTACCTCCAGACCATTTCTCTTCTTCTTTGCTGAAAATCCTCAGACTCCTTGAAGCAATGCCGTTGGACCCTACCATCCACTCCCCTTCCTTGGACATGTATCTAGTTCACCGTCTTTCTCTGCACCATTCTTCTGCTGGAGACTTCCTTCTCATAAACAATCCATCCAGCGCCCTAGCTCCTTGGTTCTCTGACCTCCTTACTTCCGATAGTCTTCCCCTCCAACCTTGAGCATCCTCTTTCCAAACTGTTTCATTTCCATGTTTTCTCAGCACACTCCCTCTAGTGGCGCTTCTCTAACGATGCTACCCCACGAAGGCCTCCAACCCAGTGAGGCCACCGCTTTCTTCAACATCCACTGCTTCTCTCCTCACCCAGTCTACAATGTCTGGCCCACCAGGGCATGTATAATAATTTTCATTTGTGTATACCCTCAACTCCCTCCTAGGCCCTCCCTCCCCTACACGTGTCTCAAAAAATCCCACCTACAGATAAACCCAAGTCTCTAAGTCTGTCTGTGATGGTTCATTTTATGTGTCAACCTGACTGGACCACCGGATGCCCAGATAGCTGCTTAAACATTGTTTCTGGATGTTTCTGGAAAAGATGAGCATTTGGATTTGGTGCACTGAGTAAAGCAGATGCCCTACTCAACATGGGTGAGCATCACCCAGTCCACTGAGGGCCTGAATAAACAAGAGCACAGAGGGTGAGGGAGGTTGGCCGCTTGCCATCTGCTGGACTGCTCCTGCTGGGGCACTGATCTCCTCCCGCCCTCGGAGCTCATGGGTCTCAGGCCTTGGAGCTGTACCACTGGGTTTCTAGGGTCTCCAACTTGCAGACGGCAGCTTCTGGGCATCTCAGTCTCCATCATCATGTGAGCCAAGGCCTTAAACTAAATTTCTTTCTGTATATATATCTAGAAATATATATACATATACATTAATATATCCTATTGGTTCTGTTTCTCTGAGAAACCCTGACTGATACTGTATCTGAGCAGCTGAATATTGCTGGAGAGACACACTCTGTGTCTCACTTTAAGTTCATGACCACGGTCTTCAGAAGCCAGTGGCCCCTTCACATTCGTCTTCCCACCCTTCCCTAGAGAATTCAGTCTCCCATGGTATCCTGTGCCCAAGGCTGATGTCTCAAAACTTCTCTCTTCTTAAACTTTCTATGGCCATCCTTCCTGTCCTTCGTTTCTTATTTCATTGCGAAGACCCCGGGACAGGCAGAGAACACTGGCATCTTCTTGCTATCACAACTTCTAACTTATCCCATATATTCCCGGGCTTCCATGTCACACAGATGCTGGATTTCTCTCTCCTGAGCTTAAGGTCTTTATATTTTATCTCCTACTTAGTGTCTCCACTTGGATGTGTGTTAGGTATGTGAAGTAACACATGTCCAAAAGATTTTCTAGATTTTTCTAGATTTGCTAGATTTTCTCACCCCAGACTTCCCTATCTCATCTCATTCAGCTGTTAGGCATCATCCTTGCATCCTCTGTGCCCCTGACACTCACACTGAGTCCTCTAGCAAGTCCTGCTCGCTCCACCTCCCAATGTATTCCAAATCTGACCGTCTCTCAGCACCGCCTTCACCACCATCCTCTCTTTCCGTGACTACTGCATCTCCTTGCTGCCATGCTGTCTCCTCGTCAGTTGAAAACTGGATTAAGTCACTTCCTGCACAAAATCCTTTATTGGTTTCTCATCACCACTGGAAATAAAATAAAAAACTCCTTGCCCTGCATCAGCGGTCCCCAACATTTTTGGCACCAGGAACCGGTTTCACGGAAGACAATTTTTCCACAGGGGGCTGAGCGGGGAGGATGAAGAGGAGCTCAAGGGTGACGCGAGTGATGAGGAGTGGCTGTAAACACAGACTAAGCTTTGCCCGCTCATCCCCTACTCACCTCCTGCTGTGTGGCCCTGTTCCTAATAGGCCATGGACCGGTACCTGGCTACGGCCCGGGGTTGGGACTGCAGCCCTGTATGACCGTCTGCTCTTGCTCCTCCACAGCCCTGGCCTGCTCTGTGCTCCTTATTTTCTCCTTCTTGTTGTTTCTTGAGCACTTCAAAGTAGTTTACATGTCTGCCTGTGTTACCTTATTAAGTCTCTGCTCAAAAGTCACTTCCCTGACCACTCTGTCTATTAAAGCGCCCTCTTGCAATGTAATTCTCTTTTTGCTCTATTCTATTTTTCTTCATTGCATGTAATATGTGTTCAACGGTCATGTTAATGAATGAATTCCATGTGTTGTCTCCTCCCACACTGATCCTCGGCTTAGCCGTGTGATTTGCTTTAGCCACTGGGACAGTAGAAAACGTGGTCCAAGCAGAGGCCTGATGCATGCGTGGTGTTAGGGCTTGCCTTCATGACACCCCGGCTGCCTCATGAGGAAGGCTGAGCTAGGAGACGCCAAGTGGAGGTAGCTGCGCACATCAGCCAGAGCCCAGCCCCAGCCTGATGCATGGGCAAAGCCACCCAGCACCTGCCAGTTGGTGACAAATGCATCAACAAACACAGCAGCACCACATGGACCCGCTAAGATCTCTAAGTTTGGCTTATTAGAAGAAGCTATCTCCTGAGTCAGTCCCAAGTGACCACTGGACATGCTGACTGAACCTCAACTTCTTCTAAGCTGATGTTCTTTTTCTGCCCCCAATTTGTCTTTTCTCCTCTATTTCATATCTTAGTAATGGCACCAAAATATAACCAGTCTTTTAAAGGTGATGCTTCATTTTATGTATCAACTTGGCTAGGCCATGGTTTGGTCAAACATCAGTCTAGATGTTGCTGGGAAGGTATTTTTTGTACATAATTGACATTTAAATTGCTGGACTTTGAATAAAGCAGACTATTCTCCATGATGTGAGTGGGTCTCAACCAATCAAGTGAAGACATTAAGAGAAAAAAAATGACATTAAGAGGAAAAAAAGGAATTCTGTCTTCAGACTCCCTTTGCACTCAAGACTACAGCATCAACTGCTGCCGGAATTTCCAGCCTGCCAGCTACCCTGCAGGTTAAAACCCACACTTGCCCACACTCACAAGTGAGTAAGCCGATTCCTTAAAATATTTCTCTCTTCACACACACACTCTATTGCTTCTGTTTCTCTGGAGAACCCTAACACAGGGGTTATCTTTGACGAGCCCTCTCTCTCACTTCCTGGCATCCCTCAGTGACCACGCCCTATTGTCACAATCTGCCAACTGTCTCCTGCATCCACACTTTCTCTGTCTGCACTTCCTCTGTTTTGGTCTAGGTGCTCAGCATCTCTCACTGGGACTGTCACAAATGTCTATTTTTTTTTTTTTTT
>VBSM01003039.1:19482675-19503405 GCA_008086735.1 Cheirogaleus medius
AGGCGTGAGCCACCGCGCCCGGCCCTGTCACTTCCATTTTTTACACGACAAGAGTGCCAACAACCTTGTCAATGGGAGACTAGTCTATAGTATATTAGATGCCAGCAGTTTGCGGAGTTGTCTGGGAAATCCAGCTGCCCAGTACCTGGGGAATTTTGTTACCTAATCAAACTGGGGTCCACTCACCCCACACAGTAAATCCAGACACTGAGGCCGAGATTTGCAGTGGGAGGAAAGGGCATTTATTGCATGGTGCCAAGAAAGGAGAATGGGCGGCTAGTGTTTAAGACCCACATTCCCCAATGGCTTATAAACAAGGGTTTTAAAAGCAGGAGCACCTTTCAGGGGTACATTCTGTCTATGTAAATTGCAGGCAAAATCATAAACCAATACGTGGACGTTATACATTGGTGTGGCCCATGGATATCGTTCTCTCAAGTCCACACAGGAAGGAATCTAGAATAAAGAACAATGGTCAGAGTTAAGTCCTCAGTACCCCTTTATCTGAGGTCTGTGTGATAGCATTTTCCATATGGTGAGGGTTTCTGAGAAACAACTCACAACATATGCTATTATCTTTGAGTTCCTATAGGGAACCAAACCACTTGGTGAACTGGCTTGCTTGGGAGACTATTGTTACTATCTTCTTGCTTATCAGGTTGCTCATTTATTAATTCTTTTTAAGGCTAGCTAGGTGCCTAGAATTGCCTTTGAAGGGACTCAAGATTTTTCCTTTATTTCCATGCCTGAGGGGCCCAGCAGGCCCCAAGCAGAGTTCCTTCTCCATCTCAGTTTGAGGGCTCATCCGAAGATGGTTTTGGAAGGGGAAACATTCAGTCTGTTTAAGACTGGGACCCTGGGTTTAAGAGCATCTCCTCTCCCTAGAGAAAGAAAAAAGGCCTTCAGCCTCAGCCAGGACCTTGTCCAGGCAACCCAAAGTGAGCTTCCATAGCCATTTTTTGGGATATTTCTGCTTGTGACACCAAAGTACCTGGTTCAGGGCAGAGGTGGAGGAGCGAGGGTGCAAGTGGGTAGTATGATATTGTGACATAGTAAGAAGTATCTGTGTGGTCATTATCCCCCCAGCTCCTGGCACAGAGCTTCTAAAACTCTGGGAATTTCCTGAGCAACAAAAATGAGAGGAGGAACTTTTATTATTCATAATAAGCTCCTTCAACCATTTGACTTTATCCTCATGAGATGACTCCTCCTGGGCCCCTAGATAGCTTCAGGATGTGGGCTATTGGCCAGAGGAACAAACCATGTGATTAGAAGGTTGGAACTTTCAGCCCCATCTCCAGATCTCTGGGGAGAAAAGCGGGGTGGGAGACAGAGCTGATTACCCATGGCCAATGATCTAATCAGTCGTGCCTATATAATGCAACCTCCATCAAAACCCCTAAATGAAAGGGTACAAGGAGCTTCTGGATGCAAACAAATGCACCCATGTGCCAGGAAAATGGCACACTCCAACTCCCCAATGGGGACAGCAGCTTCATGTCAGGGACCTTTCAGGACCTTACCCTATGTACCTCTTTTTCTGGATGTGCATTTGTATCCTTTATAAAATCCTTTGTAATAAACTGGCAATAGTAAGTAAACTATTTTCTCTGAGTTCTTTGAGCAGTTCTAGCAAATTATCGAACCAGAAGAGGGGGTCATAGGAACCCCTGATTTATAGCTGATCAGTCAGAGGTATGGCAGGCCCAGGACTCGTGATTGGCGTCTGAAGTGGGGGCCGTCTTGTGTGGCTGAGCCCTTAACCACAGCGTCAGATGCTATCTGCAGGTAGTGTCAGAATTGACACCCAGTTGGTGTCCAGAGAATTAGAGAATTGGGTATTGGTTTGGAAAAACCCATATATTTGGTGTCAGAACTGTTGTGGAAAATAGTAAAAATAGTTCAGAGAGTCGAAGAACAAAATTATAACAGATTTAGTTTAGAGATCTTAATTGGCTTTATTTGCAGTTCTAGAACCAGGTAATGCTTCATTCCATAAAATAGAACGAGTGTTCCAAGGAGCTGAGCAGGGGAGGGTGGTGTTATACCCAGAGAAGGGTGGAGAACGCAGAAACAAAGAACAAAAAGCAGATTGATCATTTCAAAGCTATTTTCCTTGTAAAGTGGGAACAGGGAAACACAATAAAAAACTGATTGGTGAATCCTAGCTCTCTGGGAGGCTGAGGCGGGCGGATTGCTCGAGCTCAGGAGTTCGAAACCAGCCTGAGCAAGAGCGAGACCCCGTCTCTACTATAAATAGAAAGCAATTAATTGGCCAACTAAAAATACATAGAAAAAATCAGCCGGGCATGGTGGCGCATGCCTGTAGTCCCAGCTACTCGGAAGGCTGAGGCAGGAGGATTGCTCGAGCACAGGAGTTTGAGGTTGCTGTGAGCTAGGCTGACGCCACGGCACTCACTCTAGCCCGGGCAACAGAGTGAGACTCTGTCTCAAAAAAAAAAAAAAAAAAAGTGATTGTTGAACACTGGGTTACTTTTGGTTACTTTTTGTTGCAAGGATTAAAGCAGAGGGAACTTTATTATATGCCCAGTGAAACAGGCCTGTTGGAGAAATTTGGCTGTCTCCTGGTTTCTCCGTAGATCAGATAACAACTCAGCTTCGGTGGTTCGGTGATGCAGAACCTCAGCATGTGCGGCTGCATTTTGATCTTGAGTCTGGTCTGTAGGGGCTCAGTGCAGGAGCTCATTCCAGAACAATGGCCTCCTATAATTTTTATTTAACAAGAGATAGAGAGAAACCATCAATTTTCAATGAATTACTGCATGCAAATATACTGAACTGTGAAGTATTATAAATATAACCCTAATATTTCCTTGATGGTTCAGAAGGCACCTGAGTCTCACAGTGCTTACAGGTCCTCATGAACTCCACTGGCTGTGCCACAAACACGGGTGTGCCATGTATGCATGGCCTAAGAGGACACGTGTGATGCAGTCTATGGGGCGTGCAGCCATTATCATGGCCTAACTAGTCACCAGATTTTGTGCCTAATTTCTGACGAACTAAAATTAGTAGCAGGCGACACACCAAATGCACCCTTGGGAGGCTTGTTTGTGGGATGTCACTTTCAGAGGTATTCCATTGAATTCCACCAATCTAATTTTAGCAGAGAAAATACCCCTGGAGACTGGAGGCCTGATTTGCAGACCTGGATTTGGAGACAATTTTACCACAGTTTTGCTTTGATAATAGAAGTCATGCTGGAGTTCCTGGGACCTCAGGAGACTGCTGTTTTGATTCTGTCACTGCCTTGGTAAAAACAAACGAACAACAAAAAAGAAATCTATGAACTTCAGGAACTCTCTACTTCTCATGGGACTGTGTCTAAACTCCTGTGACTGATACTCAAAATTTTCTCCGATCTGATCTGTTTATCCAAAAGTCTTATCGTATACTCTGCCTCTTGTGCAGTGGCTGTGAGCTGGCCAGGGCCTCTGAACTCTCCTTGGTCGTGCCCTCTGGCACGTTCTGGTACAGGCCATTCCATCTGCTTGGATCTGTCTCTTGTTCAGGGCTCCTGTTGGTCTCTGAGCTGCAGACCCCTGTATCCAATGATCTAAGTGACATCTCCAAAGACACCCAAAAGCAGATCCATTTTCAAAAATGAAACTCATCAGCTTCCCTCCCAAACTGGCTCCTCCACCTCCCCCATCCTAGTGAATGACAAGGGAAAAGTCCTCTATAGTGTCTCTCCTCTGCAAGGCTCTATTTTACCCTTTGTCCAGAAATACCTGTCTAAAACACAAGGCAGGTCACTTCCACCTCCTGCTGCAAGCCCACCATGGCTCCCACTGCTCTCAGGGCAAAGCAGAAACTCCTGGCATCACATAGGAGAAGGCCCATTGTGCCCCGGCTCTGCTCAAACAGCCCTGTCCTCTAGCTCAGAACTCCTCCAGTTTTCTTCCGAAGGCCAGGCTGGCTTCTCTCCCGTCCCCAGGCCGTGCACATCACTCCCCCCATTCTCTTCACCTGGCTCCTTCTTCGGGCTCTTTATCCCTTGTCTACACCCTAAGCACCATGAGGCAAATAAGTGGTCCTGTTCATCTTACCAGAGGCCCACACTCAGCCTTTTATGAATGCTTAATGACCAGGGAATGAAGAAATGAAATAATGAATGAATGATTCACAAGTGCAATGAGGCAAAACCAGGATCATAAAAGGGGCGCGGGTGGAGTGGAGAAGAGGCTGCAGACTAGGACCGGACAGTGTTTGATCTGCTGGCTCAGGCACAACTGATGGCCTGTTTGGAAGGGCCTAGAAGTTAATGTCCTACAGTCATCTTTGCTGATCATATGTGTGTTTGTATGTGTACGTGTGGAGAGATAAATAGGTATCTTTTGGGGACATATTCATATTGAAGTGTGACCTTGGTTCTTTTTAAATAAACATTTCTGAAGCCTTAAAAAAACCCTCTTTTGTATATTATGGACCAATACTCAGACTGGGTACACCCACTGGTGTCCGGGTGGCCATCATCTTGGTGTGAGCTTATTCATTTCTGTTAAGCACATCCCTTACAGAATGCTTGTCAAACATGGACTATTCTAGTTTGGATATTTCCGGTTGTAGATGCACAATGGACATTCAGCACAAACATAAATAGTGGATTCCTTATGAGACCCAGGCTCTGGGCGAGGCCTTGGAAACCAGGTGAGAGGAGGCTGTGACCCAGGAGATGATCTCCCTTTCCATTGGCTCTGTGTTGGCTGTTGTTGTGTGATGCTCTTAGTCATCTGCGCTGACAGTGAACTGTCTAGGCTTAGTGACAAAAAAATTAGGGAAATTTAGGAATAAGGAGTAAAGAATATGGCAAGAAGAGGAGGGTAGAATCACTTTAATAAAATTATCACACAAAAAAACTATCTGCAGGGCCAATAAACAATACATGTACACCCGGCTCCTTTCGCTCAAGGGATCATGGGCTTAGTGTAGGATTCTAACATGAAACGCTTAGGGAAAAAGTAATAATACTGGGGCATTTCCCCTTCATTCTAAGGCTTAGCTTGATTTTGCCCTAGGAGACCTCTGGTAGTGGGAATTAATTATTCATTATTTTTCTCTCCTGTTACAAGCTTTCTACATACACTTGGAAGAGAAGGTGAGTGGCCTATTTTAGGGAGTTTGCATGATTTGTATTTGGACTTTCTTTCCTGGTGCTGTGCTATTTTCTAAACTGTCTCTTAGATTCACTGGCTATGACTGTTTTTACACTGTTTTTTCTCAAACACACTCCCAGTTTCCTTGTTTTTCTCAGATATATATTGTCAAATCGTCTAGCTCATTAGTGTTAATCACTCTGTTCCCAATAGACAGCAATAAAAAATTCAGAAGAGAATCTTAAACAGTACGGTTGCCAGCAGGAGTTCAGGAACATAGCATGCTCTTGAAACTAAGAGGCAGCAAGGTTTATTGCAACTACTGTTAAGCATTATTGTTCTGTAGTCTTAGTCCTGAATAAATTACTCAAGCATCATAAAAACCATTAGATAAAGAAAAACACACCCAGCAACACCCATCTGTGTCTATGCCAGCATCTACTCCTGTCACATGATTTTGTTTGCCAGTAATTATTAGGGGTCAGAGGTGAAAAAGACAGATAAGAGCAATTAGTCTGGCTTTTTATGCAAAACAGTTTATGTAGTGTTTTTCTCCATAGTGATTTTAAGAGAGAGAGAGAGAGAGAGAGAGAGAGAGAGAGAAAGAATAGACTTTACAACGCATGGCTGTGTACAGGGAGATTTAGCATTAAACAGAGATAATAAGTGTTGCAAACCACACATAGCAACTGGAGCTTAGCTTTTATGTGTCTTAGATGCCAACAGCTTTTACTACTTCAGCAGATCCTGACAACAATAATTAGAATTCAGGGGAAGCAGGAGGCATGTGACGAATCTTGCAAACACGTTTCTGGAAACACATCAACACCAGTCTGAACAATGGGATGCCTGGCCCTCCTCTCCTCTGCATTCTCCTTTCTACTGTGCCTAGAGACAAATTTTATCCCTGGTTGTTTCAAGTGCCTAGCAAAGGCCAAATCACACAATAAAGCATCATTTATCTTCCTAAATCTCCTCTGCTAGGACCAAAAGAAAGACCCACACCTGGGAAAAAAAATACTCTTTCTTTTGTGGATAAAAAACCTGAATTGTTTCCATGTTGCCTTTTCATCGACTCCCAGGTAATTTTCCATTGAGTGGTCTGAAGGATACTCCAAAAAAGGTAAGTCAGAAATGCCAGATACACTGTGTGCCTTTACGTTAAAAACCAAACTTCCTGTCACCAGTGGACCATTCAAGGCCTTGGTGAATGTGTTATGTGTAAGGAACTCCATGCCTCCTTTCACATCCGGCGGCCAACGCCTCCTCTACGTCCCATACCATTCCATTTGAAATAGATGCCATCTATCCCAAGACGCCCCCTGAAACCTCATCCCTCCACTCCTTCCCTAATTTTGGATTTACAGTTGAAGTAAGGAATCTTTTAGCACTTATCAGTGATTTCCATTACAGAACTTATCACAATAGTTATTGGCTCCTCCTACGACTGTGGAGTTCCTATGGGTGCTGAGCTGTATCCACAGAGCTTAGCAATGCGTTGCATACATAGTAGGTGCTTGATAAACCTTTGATTGACTGCTGGGAATATAATCCCTTAGGGTTCAGCAGACATACAGTTAAGCATACACACCTGCAATGAATGTGCACATCAATGCATGTTTACATATGTATACACAGAGGTTTATAGTGGCCACGCAGAGGAGTGTTACAGACCATGTCCCCAGAGGCTCCCTTGATGCAAGGGTCTTGAATTGCCCTGGGAATGGGCCCATCCCTCCGGTCTAGGCAGGCTGGTTGCCAGTAACAGGCAATGACATGCCCTGATTCATCCACGGATATAACGTTCAGGATGAGGGAGGGACATTTTATTCTAGAGAAGAAGAAGATGGGATTAAAGAAGATAAAAATTAAAGAATGCAAATTGTAAAAAGTAAGAATAAACAGTCACCTCTTTCCCCCTCTCCCCACACTCACGCAGAAGCAGGGCCAAAGAGACCCGGCGTGGCAGGTCCCAGGATCCCGTCACCCCACCGCTGCCCAGACGCCCGCGTGAGACAGGGAGACCGGGGCTCTGCGGTAGCCGCGGTCAAAGCTTGCGACCGCGTTCCACACGTGCACACGTGCAGTCTCCGCAGGGGTCTTGCCTCCCAGCTCCCGGCTCACCTGTCCCTTGCACAGAGACTTGCACTTCTGAGCCACATCACTTAGCCACAAGGAAACCGAGAGTCAGAGAGAGGAAGCGACTTCCCCCATCGCTGCGGCCTGGCCTTTGCTCACGTGTGACACGAGAGGGCCAGACACTCCTTAATTGACCTCAAATGGGTTTTCTTCCTTTCTCTATCCAATATTCATATCGGCACGTGATTCCCAGGGTGCCAAAGACCTCTGCTAGGGTCGTGCCGCTGTCCCTGCAAGGGGATGGGTCGGGGAGGGGTGTCCCCTGGAGCTGAAATCCGCTGCCAGGGGGAAGGGGACCCGGGATAACGCCCTCAGAGGCTGCAGGACGGGCGAGCGGCTTGAGAAAATGAAAATGTGCAATTTATTTTGCCGGTAACCCAGACCGCCTTTTAGATAAGTAGCCGGGCAGCGGTCCTCCACTTCGCCCTGCCCCGCTGTTGCGAGGAAAAGGGGGTCATTTTCCTTGGGTCCCTGGCAAAGCCACCGAGGGGGCCCGCGCTCCCCGGGGACGCCGCCCTGCTCGCACCCACCGCGCGGGATGCAGCCCAGCCCCTCGGCGCCCCGCCCCGCCCCGCCCCCGCGCGAACTTGGCCGCACCCACTTCCCCCGGGCGGCGCCCCCTCCGCGGCCGGGCTGACGTCACAAGGCACCCAGCCGCCTGCGCCCCGCGGTGCGCGCCCTGCGCTGGGACCCGCCGCCGCCCGCCGCGCTCTCGGCGCCGCCACCTAGGCGCGCCCGCGCGCGTCCCCGTCTCTGTCCCCGCCTGGAAGCACCGCTGAAGATGGCGAGCCCGGAGCCCCGGGAGCACGCTGAGGAAGGATGCCCGGGTCCGGCTGCCGAGGAGCAGGCGCCGCCGCCCCGGGCTCCCCCGGAGAAGGAGAAGGAGGAGGAAGCGCAGAGGGAGGGGGCGGCGGCTGTGGCCGGCCCGGGGCCGCAGGTGGAGGAGGCCGCTGGCCGGGTGGCCGCCGCGGTGACTTGGCTGCTCGGGGAGCCGGCGCTGTGGCTGGGCTGCCGCGCCGACGAGCTCCTGAGCTGGAAGAGGCCGCTGCACAGCCTGCTCGCCTTCATCGGTGCCAACCTGCTGTTCTGGTGAGAGATCGGGCTGGGTGGGGGCGCCCAGGAGGGCAGGTGACCTTGGGGCGCTCTGGGGGGGGGGGCCCAGTGTGGGAGGTGCATGCTGAACACTGCGGAGGAAGAAGGGTCAGCCCTGCCCCACTTTCTCGGCCACCTGTCTCAAACAGGTAGACACCCGCTTCAACTTTCCTCCAGAAGCACTTCCCTGTAAACAGTTGTCATCCCCCGTGTGCATCCAGCCTCAGATGGGAGGCAGTGGGCTGACCCGAGGGCACCTGTACCTACAGGTGTTCCCAGCGTGCATGAAAACTTCGGCCCCTGCTTTCTAAAACTCTCAGGTCTTGACCTGCTCGCCCAAGCAAGCCGGAGCAAACGTGCTTGAACTTGTATTCGTTCTTGCAGCCCCAGCAGGCATATCTAGACCAGCTTAGACGCACGAGACTGCGCCGCCTTCACCAGCCACCTGAGATAGGCACTGAATGATTTGTTTTTCCTTCCCCTGGAGGGTTGGGTTTACTGTCTTTGCTCCCTCATGAGAAGACAGGAGCCAAACAAACAGGTGGATTGTGCGCAGCACCCCGCCCCCCGGGGGTGCAGTGTGGAAAACAGTCATATTTTTAGGTGAAGTACAGGAAGAACACACGGGAATGCTCTCTTAATAGCCCCTGATCAACAGGTTTGTCTCTCCAGAAAGTGCTCTTCGCTGATAAGGACAAGGAAATGTCTGGCTCCTTCACTGAAGGATGTGCCCTGTCTCTTGCCAGTCTGATTGAGGGCAGAGAAAAACCTTCTTGGTTTGCTAAGTGTCCTCATAACAAACATGACCCACACCGTGCAAGATAAGCAGAGCTTCAGGAACAGATACCTTGTTCATAGACAAAGATTTCTTAAAGTTGAGAAATAAATAAATGCAGAAAACAGACACAGCCTATCACTTTCTAGGTTAACTTGAGCAATGTGAAGATTTTTCTGCAGATCTGTGCCAGTCCCGATTTTCTCTTAAAATGAGCTGTGTCTTGTGGGGGTCCCTGAATGTGAATTAACTTAGCTTTGGGTTTCTTAGCTACCTGTGTTTCTAGAATCTATCTTGTTAGGAAGTTATGTGAGTACTTAAATGAGGAGGGCACATTGTATTATGCTAGACTGGGCAACTGTTCAATCGTTTGAGGGCTGTGTCTCACTAATTTTTTCAGGGGTGTGTTGCACTCATTTTTTTCAATGAGCGACATGTTTTTTAAATTTTATTTCTTAATTTAAATTTTTGTTTATTTTAAAAAATAACTAATACAGTCTCACAGTTCAAAAGTTGAAAGGTATGAAAGCATAAACATTTTGAAAATCTCTTTCTTATGCCTGTCTTTGGCCACCCAGTTTCCTCACAGAGGCAACCAGTGTTCCTAGTTTCCTGTGTATCTTTCCAGATAGTGCATACTTCAGCAAATACATAATATCTTATGCAAATTGTGGAATACCATATGGGCTGTTCCTCTTCTTAGTATTATGATCACTTCCTGGTTCTTTTTCACCTGCATGGAATTGTATTGTAAGGATGTCTCAAATTACTTAACCTGTCTCCTACTGAGGCACTGATGTTGTTTCCAAGGTTTTGCTGTTTCAGTGTTATAGCTAATGGCCCTGGACATGCATCATTTTTCATATATGCAAATATTTTTGTGAGATAAATTCCCAGAAGTAGAATTGCTGGGTCAGATGAGATATACATTTGTAAATTCGATGGATAGCACCATATTGCATGCACTTCCTTAGAGTTCTACCAATTTATATTCCCACCAGCAATGTATGTGACTGCCTGTTTCGGTACACCCTAGCCAAAATTATTTTATGAAACTTTTTGATCTTGCAAATATGATAGGTGAAAAAGAATGATTTTAATTTGCATTTCTCTGAGATTGTGCATTTTTCTTATGTTCAAGAGCCACTATAGTTATCTTTTCTCTGCATTGTTTGTTTATATTAAATAATCTTTGTCTAGTTTTTCAATTGGGCCATTGGTCTTTTCCTTATTGATTTGTAGGAACTCTTTTTATATTAAAAACTTTAACCTAATTTCTATAATATGAGTTGCAAACATTTTTCTATATATTCTTTAATAATATCTATTGAAAATAATGTTTTTGCAGAAAATAATTAAAAGGCATATTTGGTATTATTCAAGAGTGATGTCTTCCATCCATTTTATTTATGACTATGATGGAGAGGTGAACAATGGCCAGGCATTCAACCTATTATAGTTCTAGCCTTCTCCTTATCTGTTTTATTTCTTCTCCTGTTTGTAGTATCTGCATTCCATGCATGTATTTTCTTTGACAAAGATAACAGTCCTACTCTTTAAATTCTGAAATATTTGCGGTTGCTTTTGTGTTATAATCCATTGGAAATGACCCATTTATTAATTTCATTAACATTTTGGATTTTTTTCCCCTTTTATTTGTTACTTTGGGGTCAAAATGCTTTTCAAGGACATTGAATTTTCTTTAAATAGTGTATTTCTTCTCAAATGATCTTACATTATGTGATGCTGTAACATTCTGTGTCCCAGGAACTTTGAAGCACTGTATTTTCTATGAGAAAAACAAAAATCAATATTAGAAATATGAGAAACTCATATCTGTCTTAAGCAATAGTGATACTGTTTTCACTTTAGTTGGTGTGATTTCATTTTTATGGAAATAAACTTTTTAAACATATATTTCTGAATGATTTAACACCTGGTACTAGCAATAGCTTTTAGGATTTTGAGTTCAACTCAAAGCTTCAACATTCATTACTTGCCTATTATCTGCAAGATTTCACTGCTGTGTACTGAAAGGACAAAAATTGAGACATGACTATCACAAAGGGGGGGTGTAACTCAAGGTTGCATGAAGCAAGTGTGGTGGAAGAGTCAAGAAGGGAGAATTTGTTTTGATATGGTTTTGGGGGACAGTGGCATTGTGGATGGAAGAGACTGTGGGGAATCTTCATAAGGAGATGATACTTGAAGTAGACTTTGATGGACAGGAGTGGTTTGGATGTATCAACAGCATTCTAGCCCTAAGGAATAAAATGAACCAAATAGCATCTTGAAGGTATGCTTAATATTTCAACCACAATGTAATAAACAGATGCAATGGCAGCATGAATTGGTAAAGAAAATTAGTGGGGTTGACTAGGTGGTTTGGGGACACATTTGGGGGCAGTAGTTGCCTGAAATGCTATGCTGCATGTTTTGATTTGTATTTTGTGTGGGCAACAGGGACCAGAAAATGCCTTGTAAAAGTGTCTGTAAATATTTGAACAGACAAGTAAATTGTGGTTTATTTATTCCTACCATAGGGTGGGTAATACATAACAGTGAAAATAGACTATAGCTTTGGCAACAGCGTGGGTGAATTTTACAAATGTAATTTTCAACAAAAGAAGCACAAAATAATATATCCAGAATGATTCAATTAAAAAAACACTTTAAAATATGCAAAACTAAACAGTATTGATTAGGGATATACACATAGGAGATAAAACTACAAAGACATTAAAAGACATTCTTGAATCAGATACACACACATACATATATACATTGCTATGATATATCTTATCAAAAATGCTAAAAAAGAAATATTCACTGAGAGCTCAGAGGAGGCTGATAAAATGCAGACCACTTATAGTACCTGTTTCACAAAGCAGGGTTTCCATAACTGAAATAGTCTGGGCAACAGTCCAATAGTCTTGTGGCTGTGAGGGCCACAGATCATATCTCAGTCATTTTATCAATGAGGAACATGTTTTTAGAATTTTTCTCCTTAACTTTAAATTTTATTTATTTTTTAAAAAATAACTAACACAGCCTTACAGTTTAGAAGTACAAAAGGGTAAACATTCTGAAAATCTCTTTCCCATGCCTGTCCCTGGCTGCCCAGTTTCCTCTCAGAGGCAACCGATGTTACAGCTGTAATCACATCCAGAAATAGAATGCACCCAGTGAAACAGAAAATGTAGGGTTTATTTTTATTTTTCAAGAATCAACTTCTTGTGGTTTACTGTCAATAAAATGCACACACTGTAAGTGTACAGTCAGATGAATACACCTATGTAACCACAATGGCAATCAGGATCGAGATATTCTGTCATCCCAAAGGGTTTCTTTGCATTCCTTTCCTATCAGTATCCACGCCTGGGGACGGATCCTTTTCTATCACTATAGTGTAGGTTTGTCATTCCTACAGTTTCATATAAATGACATTCTATAGTATAATGTCTTTTGTGTCTGGCTTTGTTTAGTCACTGTAAAGTTTTGAGATTCATCCCTGCTGTGTGTACCAGTTATTTGTTCCTTTTTATTGATGAGTAGTATGCCACTTCAGGGATGTACCAGAATTTGTTTATCCACTTGCTAGTTGATGTTCATTTGGGGAGTTTCCATGTTTGATTGTTATGAATAAAGCTATTGGGAAAATTCAGGTACAAATCTTTGTGTGAGATGTCTGCTTTTGGTGAGGAAGGTGGTAAGCTCTGACCCATGTTTTGTATGGCCACATGGTGGTTGCCTTCTATAGGCAAGTAATGGAGCAAAATGCCCATATTCTAGTCTTCATGCTGGTCATAATACTGAAATTTAATGGCTTAGTATGAAGCTACTTTTTTGGGACATTTGTCTCTGCAGCCTAGAAAGCCACTCGGATGTGATTTGGTTTTGAACGCCCAGTTAGAGACCATGACATTGAGAAAATTCTATGCATAGGCCTTTTTCCTCAGCATATCTAGCATTATGAGATGATGATGTCACTTTCTATTTATATAACTGGTAAAACTGTAAGAAAGTGATTTGCTCTAGGTGACTGCACAGGGCACACCTGGCAGGAGACCTTGGGCACTCTGACTTTCTCAGCGTCTCAGGCTGTCACCAGGCAGTCCACAATGCCAGCAGGACCTGCAGAGGTGTTCTGAGCACTGTGTGTAGAGTTGCTTTGGAAGTTTGCAGGGTCTGACCTCCAAATTAGTGTCAAGTGCCCCTTCTCTGCCAGCACTGATGGGTTCTTCCAGCTTGTGTTAGAGCTGTGTTCCTCAAAGTGTGGTCCTGGATGCTTCCACTGGCATCACCTGGGTGCTTGTTAGAGACCCAGATTCGTGGGCCTCCCCCACACCTACTGAACAGGAATCTCTGGAGGTGGGGTCATGATATCTGGGTTTTCTTCAGCTCTCCACGTGATTTGATACATGTTCATGTTTGAGAACTATCGTATCTAAGCACTTTCTGAAATTGTAACCTTTCTTCTCCATAAGGCAGCTTTCCCATTGTTGGACAACACTAACTAGTAAATGTTTTTCTTACATTGAGTTAAGGCCATCTTTTGGTTATCCCTGCAGCCGCCCAGGGGATCCACGTCCCTCCTCAGGACAGTCCTTTGTCTGTTTGGAGATTCATTCTGTTCTGGGTTCCTGCTGAATCTTCTTTTCCTGCCCCTGCTGAGAGATCCTGGGCTCCACCCGCTCCGTGTCTTCCTGTAGGGTTTGCAGACGCTTCTGCACCTGCTTCAGGTGGTGTATTCTGCCTTGAATGTAGCATTCCCATGACGGTCTGACCTGTGTGTACATCCCCCTCCTCCTGGACAGCAGCCTTCTAGTCACACAGCCTGAGATAGAATTTCTTTATTTCAGTTGACAGAAACTCCCTCTGACAGCAGCTACCGTTGCTGGTTGTTAGACTTTCGTCAAACTATAACTACATAGTTATATAAACCCACTGAGGTACGTGTTGTTCCCCTTTTACACAAGAGGAAACAAGAGGCCCGTGGAAGTTAATTTAGCAAATAAAAGATGACTTTGTCCTGTACTGTTCAATAGAACGTGTGCAGTGATGGAAATACTCTACATTTGCACTGTCTGGTACGGTAGCCAGTAGCTTCTTGTGGCTATGGAGCATATGAAATGTGGCTAGTGGGACTCAGGAAGTGTAGTTTTATTTTTATTTAATTTAAATGTAAGTTTAAATAGCCACATGTGGCTAGTGGCTACCGTATTAGTACAGTACCAGATAATAGTGCTGGGTCATGAAGCCACATCCATTTTCCATATATTCTGTGTTTTTTTCTACTCCATCACTCTAAAGAATAGGAGGAGACTATTAGGGCTTACGTTTTTCTTTTCTTTTCTTTTCTTTTTTTGAGACAGGGTCTTGCTCTGTCATTCAGGCTGGAGTGCAGTGGTATGATCACAGCTCACTGCAGCCTTGAACTCCTGGGCTCAAGCGATCCTCCTGCCTCAGCCTCCCAAGTAGCCAGGACTACAGGCATGCGACACCACGCCCAGCATTTTTATTTTTGGTAGAGGCGAGTCTCACTTTGTTGCAAAGGCCAGTGTCAAACTCTCAGCCTCAAGTGATCCTCTTGCCTTTGCCTTCCAAAGTGTTGGGATTATAGGCATGAACCATTGTGCCCGGCCATATTTTTCAATATTACAGAATTATGCTTAAAGATTCCAGCATGGAGTGAAACAAATTATATTGGGAGAAGTTTGCTTCTGCGTTAATAGAGAGTTTTTAGTCTGTTAACCGGTCTGGTCTAAGTTCCTTGCCTTATCTCTACTCCTCCTGGAGAGTCAGCAGCCATGGATGAGGGTCTGCTCTGTGCCCAGTGTGGAGCGGGGCCCAGGGGTCACACCAGAAGTCCAGCATCAGACCTTGCCACCAAGAGCCTACCCTCTAGTTTAGGAGACATGGTGGCTTCAATGATTGATTGAGATAAGTACATCACAGTTCCAAATTGCATGCTGCAGTCTCCAGGGCTTTACAGGTTAGGATAAAATGGGGATCAGGGGCTTTGGAAAAGTTGATAAATCTCTATGTGACTTATTGTATAGGCCTGGAAGAAGGGGTGTAATTTTAAAAGTGAGGTTAATCACGAGAGCTTTCTCCCTAGGACAAACCCAGGAGAAATTGTGGGGTGAGCGCTGAATGTTGTCAGGATGGGGAGACTCACCTGACTCACCCTGAGGGGATGTTTTGGGGAGTAGAGAATTAACCTTGGATGATGTCTGGCTCAGCACAGGATCCGGAACATTGTAGATGTTCAGAAAACTTTGGTGAACTGAGCTGGACTGGAGAATATTCCCCTATTGTGGATGGAGTGGGCCTAGTTTAAGACGGGGTGGGGGTAGTTTTGTGTTCTGGGAGGAAGACCCAGAGGGAAGGTGGGAAAGAGAAAGGTTTGGGCCACTTTTTGAAGAGGTTACTATTGGACTATGCCAAGGAATTTGGACTATATCAAATAAGCAGTCTCCATTTATTACCTGAATATAAATACCATCATATTCCTCCTTCATTCAAGACTTCCATTAAAAAAATTCAACAAGTATTTATTGAGTGTCTGCTATAGAACTGACACTGTTCTAGGTGCTAGGGGTATAACAGTGGACAAGCAGATAGGATCCATATTCTCGTGGTGCTTATATGATAGTGGTAAAAGTGGTGAAGAAAACCAAAGCAGGGACAAGGAACAGAGAGTGACCAGAAGGTACTACTTTGCTGGAGTGGTCAACTTCATCACGAAATGACCTTCAGCAGACACCTGAAAAGCAAGTCAGGGAATAATCCAAGCAGATAACTCTGAAGTGGTCTGTTCCATGCAGAGGGAATGGCACTTGCAAAGGCCCCGGGGTGGAAGTGGGCTCGGGGTGTTTTCAGAACATTGAAAGACCACTGTGGCTGGGGCTGGGTGAGCCGGAGGAGGAAGTGTTAGTTCAGCTCAGATTTTCATGCTGTGACTGTGCCACATTCTGCATGTCAGCTTTCTGTTGGCCCCTCTGCATGAATTAGGGGAGCAAGAGCCTGGGACCAGGGACCAGTGAGGACACCCTTGTAGGACCATGTGGTGGTGTGGAGAGGCCGAACTAAGGTAGTGGCAGTGGGGGCAGGGACAAGGAGATGGGTTCTGGTGTGACTCTGGAGGTAAAATTGGGAGTACTGAATGACTTGGTGGGTGGGGGAAGAGAGAGGCATGGGTAGATGAGGAGTGACTGGCACTGTCATTAACCAATGACAGGGTCATTGAGGTTGCTGCAGGCTGGGGCTGTGGGGGTGGAGGGTGATATGGCCATGTTTGAGGATGTTGAATTGGACGTGCCTATATCTCATCCGGTGAATTATCCACATCTATCAGTTAGGGTTAGACACATAGACTGACAGTTTGGGGGAGTCCCAGCAGAGGGTTGTCCAGAGAAGCCAACTGTAGTGACCGCTGAAGTCGTCCTGCGCCTGACTTGTGATTACTCCTTCCTGGCTTTAGCTGAAGCCTTTCCTACAGGGGCCTGGTGGTCTCGAATTGCACCAGAAGGGAAGGATTCTCTCTCCCTTCCTCCGTGGCACCACCTCCTTGGTGCAGCATGGCAGCTCAGTGGAGGACAGGGTTCCCTCCTCTCTATTCCTGAGTCCCTGTGTGATTTGGCTCTCAGGACAGCTCTTGACCTGGACAACAAGAATTCAGATAGTTTAGGAAGTCTTTTCTCTCTGTCATGGTCTGAATATTTGTGTCCTCTCACAATTCATGTGTTGAAACCTAATCCCCAGTGCAATAGTATTAAGAGGTGGAGCCTTAGGAGGTGATGAGGTCACGAAGGAGGAGCCCTCACGAATGGGATGAGTGCCCTTACAAAAGAGGCCCAAGGAAGCTTGTTCATCCCTTCCACCCCTTCCACCCCTGGGGACACAGTTAGGAGGTGCCATCTGTGAAGCAGAGAGTGGGTCCTCACCAGACGCTAAACCTGCTGGTGCCTTGATCTTGGACTTCCCAGTCCTTAGAATTGTAAGAAATAAATTTCTGCTGTGTTTATAAGCCACCCAGTTTATGGCATTTTTGTGATAGCAACCCAAACAGACTACGACACCCTCTCTCTAATGCCTGGTTTTCACCTTCAGTGACATACCCTATTTTGAATGGCAGAAGCTGCATTTCAGCTGTGCATCTACTCGCATTCCTTCTCTAGTGTCCTAATGCCCCTGCCGTGCCATTTTCATCTGGGTGGGTACTCCGAAGGACACTGGGATTTGTGGGGAATGGGCCAATGGAAAGGCAAGGTCAATGATGTGGGTGGGGGGTGTGATGGCGTGAGGCTCTGAGGGAGAGAGAGGGGCGGGCTGGGAAGTGCACCTTTTCCTCCGATCCCTGAGGACAAGGGAAGCATGGCTGTGCCTGTAGTGGAAGTGGTGGGGAGTCACGTGCTGGCCCGTGGCGTCCGATTTCTCTCTCAAGGAAGAAGATGGAGATCTACTGCAGCTGGGGAGGTTGAGGCAGGACAAGTTTCCCGCAGAGACTGGCTGTAGAGTTAGTGAGGAAGAATATCAGCAAAGCACAAATGATTGGGGGGAAATGCTAGATGACACTGCTTTATGTTTGGCCATTTCTTCAGTGACTACATTTTATATTAGATTCCTGTATCATCATCTTTGTCCTCATAGACCAATTTTTTTTCAAAGCCCAATTTTTAATAGAATAGTACTAAATTTAGTATTGTGGTCACCTCATACTATATAAGCTTAACAGTAAAATATTTTACTGGAAATCTCCCATTTGCTAAAGATAAAATGTGATATCCACATATCAGTCCAGACATGCTGTTAGAAGCATGCAGCTCTTGAGTTGTTTTCCTAGATTCTGCCAGGTGATTCAGTGCAGTGTTCTTTGTTCTCTGCCGATTTCAGTTTATCTGGGAAGGTTTTGTTTCAGGGATGAAGATGGCAAAACGTAAGTGAAACCATGTCGGGTGAGGCATAGCCACTTCCGCGCACATTTTCATTAATTTTTTGACAGTCTTGTGGCATTCTTTCAGTGGCCTTGTATAATTTCCTTTCCTGATTCCCGCAGTGATCACTGATAACTGCAGTGACCATTTGCTGGGCTCCTGCTTTGCTGGGCTCTTGGCAGAGTTACCTTATTTAAGTCTCACACCACACAGCAAGGTGTCATTGCCCCATCTGGCAGGGCGCATGTTGAGGCTCAAGGCGTTTAAGTAACTTGCCCCAGATAGCAGTGTGTGGGAGCGTGGGGATTCCAGCCAGCTTTCTGTGTTCTCCCCAATAAACTAGACATACTGCAATGGGAGGTTGCAGTATATGGTTAGAACATAATTCTGTACGGCTTCTCCCCTCTGCTTCTAGAGGACAAAGTTAATTTACTTCTCAAATGAAAACACCACATCAGCGGTCTCCCACATCACTTGCTATCTCTATCTGCTTTGGAAAAAGAAGTCAATTTATTTTTCCAAGTAAAATTTCAGCGCCAACCACAGCTTCATCTTTGCAGAGGCCTCTGCGCCGCCGCCCTTGTTTTCTGTTTTAGGCATTAATTACCAAGGCAGAGTGTGCATTTCTCTGAGTTGTCAGGCGGCCCAGTTTCATCATATTTCAGCTCCCTTTTGTGTCTGCCCTTTTGACCTGGGGCTGGCCCTTTCCCTACAGGTAAGATGTCGTGTGGGCCCTCGCCCATTCATCGCTGATCGCCCCGCTTTGTGGTGGAATCAGATACACACGTGGAATGTGTGTGGCATGGGATGCCGGCCTGGGTGCATCTGGAGTTTGGAGAAATAATGTGTTGTCCCGAAGGAGTGCCTCTGCCACACAGGAGTGAGTGGGCAGTGGGCATGGTGCCTTCAGGGAAGGAGCCCGGGAGGGAGGGTGTCAGCAGAGCCCACGCCTCCTCAGTCACTCTGCAAAGCTGGCACCCCGCACGGGGCTCCTTGCCCTGGGCCCGCACCCTCCTGCCTCCATGTCCCCTTCCCTGCCCTTCTCTGTTGTCAGTAGACCCTACTGTCACGCCCTCCTCAAGTTCATCCCTGGTTACCCCATCTAGACCTTGCCTGTTAATTTCAACTATTGTTAATGTTATTCTCTTAGCTCTATATAGACTTTCCTAAACAATATTCTTAAAATGCCATTTCTTGATTTAGCAATCTAAGACATTAATTTTCTCCTTGCATGCCGATTCCCATAAACTCTTCCATCCTGATCCTCTGTAATTATATCACAAGTTTCAGTTAAATCATTACAACTATGTAAATATCGTTTGTACATGAGCTAAGCAGAATGCCACGTTTACATTTTCTTTCTTGTACAACTTTATTTTGCTGTTCCTCTTAGCTTTTTTTTTTTTTAATTTGATCTTTTAACTCTTTTTTTTTCCTTGTTAAAGAAACAGAGGGATGGGAATAAAATGGATGTAGGACACCCGGTTCGCATTGCAGTTTCCTTTTCTTCTGACACATGCCAGGCTCTGGTGCCAGACCTGGGTTACACCAGCCTGATGGGTAGGTTGTCCTTGGCACTTAGTGTGGGAAGGAGGGTTTTGCCTCTTGAATGTGGCTGCTTGGTAAAGAAAGTAGTAACTGTCACTAAAGGAGCCCTGGGACTTGCCACCCCTCAGATCGAGCTTGTTTTATGTGACAGTGGCCCGAGGTGGCTGAGAGCAGTAGGTTGCCCACTGCCTGCCTCCCTCTCACCTAGAGCAGTTTTCTTATGCCTTAGTTTGACCTGAATTTGACTGATGTAAATTCTTTTGCTGCTTGATAAAGTGACCTCTAGGTGTAATAGCATGTGAAGGCAAACAATTGCAATAAGTCACCTGTATATGCAATGTGAGCTTTTTGGATTTTTTAAGTTGATAACAGTTCAGCTGGACATGTTACTTCTTGAATAGGTTAAAGTTACAGCCACTATGAACTTTAGCAATTTCCACTATCACGAACTAATGTCTTTTCTGGTGTCAGGCCTAAAAGGTTCTCTTTTCCTTTCCTTTGGAGCCCTCGCTCTCGGAGTCCTCATCCTTCTTGGAGCCCTCGACCTCCTGTTCTGGTCTCTGTCTGATGGTCTGCTGGGCTTGCTGTCCACTTAGAACATCTGTATCATCATCCCTTTCCTTCTCTCATGAGCTGGAGCCTCTGTTACCGGACTCATGCCAAAAACAGGTATCAGCACAAAGTTATCATCCTGAACGGGGAGGCCCATATTTCTTCTTCTTCAATATTCATGGTAGTTCAAGGTTTTATTAAGTTTATTTTGAGTTCTTGATTTCTGTTTGTTTCTCTTCTGTTCCTGAAGTCTATCTTGCTGTACTCTTCTCTATTAGGAGAGCACATTGTCTAGATTGGAGGAAGTACAGAGGAAATACATGTTTTGAGAACTTACGTGTGGAAACACATTCATCCCACCATTGGTGTGGATTGCTAGTTGGGCTTGATTTAGAATTCTGGGCTGGAGATAATCACCCTTAGAAATTGGCAGCATTGCTTCTCTATCTTCTTGCCAGCTTCAGTGTTGCCTTTGAGCAGGTGGAAGGCCTGCCAACACCTGGTTGCTTGTAGATGCTGTGGTTTTCTTCCCCTAGAAGCTTCCAGGATTTTCTCTCTTTTTTTTTTT
>VBSM01003039.1:19508972-19522996 GCA_008086735.1 Cheirogaleus medius
GTATTAGCGAACAGTGGCTTTTACTTATCAAAATGAAAATTGGGCTTCCGGAGAAATTTGGATATATCACTGAATATTGCTGAGAAGTTCAGCACATTTGTGTATTGATGCTGTGTATGGCTGAGGCATTTGATTCTGTGAACATGCCAGCTTTTTGCTGTCATGTTGCCCAAGGAGTCTCTGTTGTGTGTGGGTTTTGCCTGGTGCAGACAGGTGGTATCTTGAGTCTCATGAGACTGTGGTCTATTACATGCTTGCTGGGAGCATGTGGCATTGAGGAGTATGGTTGTTGGCAAAAGAACCATTCTGTGGTTACAATCCCCCCAATGTCAGTGATGATCTTTGGCTTTTAGTTAGAAGAACTACCAGATGTCTAGAAAAAAGCCCAAACCTACACTGTATTCTGTATTGGTGCGGCTTTCACAGTAAACACGGCTGCTTAGATTTGAGGGAGATACGTCTGCTACAACTTCTTTGGTGATGAGGATGCATGAGTGGACAGGGTGCCATCTTCCTTGACCTGACCAGCCACACCCTCGCAACATGAGGCATTGCAACATGCCGCTTTAGCGTGGGGCAAATTAGTAGAGCCAGACTTACTTCTGAGAGCAGCCAGGTCTTCTGATAAAGAGGAAATCAGATTAGTCTGAGCCAAGATCCAGGGGCCATTCATGTTCTCTGACTCTTCACAAAAGGTCTTCAGAAATGGACATTTTAATGCTCCCCATACATTTTTTTCAGTTTGGCAAGCTGTTACTGTTACGGTAGTGTGCTTTAGGGAATTCATGATTAATGAGCATGTAGATTACATACATGATTAATTAATTACATTAATTGAATCACTCACCCAACAAATACTGAATGAGCAACAACACCCATAAAAATATTTATCGAGCACCTGCCATTGGCTAGGTGGTGACCTAGTGCTGGGGTGATAATGGCAAACAGGAGAGAGTGGCCCTTCCCTCACAAAGCTTGTAGTTTGGGCTGGGGAAGGACAGACAGACGGGAAAAACATGGACAAGCAAACAAACATACAAGTGGGGACCCAGGAGGCTATGAAGGAAAAGCATGTTACTCTGGGGGAGCAGAGGGGTGACCTAATTTGACCGCAGGCTGCCGAGGAGCCTGGGTTGTGTTTTCATTGCAGTGCCGAGCACGGCTGCGGCTGCTGAATTGACTATGGCGCATGGGATGGTGAGCCCGCAGCTCACCGTTGTGCCTTTGCCAAGCTTTTGAAAGCAAACGCCTTTTGCCGAAGAACCCACGTTCTCATTTCTCAAAACCACCAATTCCTGTTGGTTATAGTGGCTTTGAAGTTCTGATGTCGCTGAATGCACAATTGGGGTTATTTTAAAAAAACAACTTGCTCGACAGATGGCATTTCTCTGTCATTATTTTTACCCCCTGTTCACTTCTCATCCGATTGAAATGTAAGCTTATGATTAAAAGGTAGACCCTATTCTATTCCAGGTTCACAGTGCTGATTATGAACTGGAGCACTTTGTGGTTGAACTGAGGCATTTTCTTTTATTGCTTGGGTTTAATGTCAAATGTTACAAACCCAGAAGCTATGCCACTCGTTGGGAGAGCTTAATGAGAAACTGCTATCTTTTCTTGTTATTTATTTTTATTGCTTCTTGCATTGTTTTTCAGGGCTTTGTCTGTCTTGTTTGGAGAGTAAATATGGTGCTGGAAATCTCAGGTGGAATTATCAGGAGAGACATATGTTTTCCTTTGGACGTGGTTAGGGCCAGTGCTAAGGGAGGGCTTTGTCTCGCTTGTTTAATTAGAGAAAGTTGTTAGGGCCGTCTGCACCCCTGTGTACTGCACATGTGTGCACACAGAGGGACCAGCGGACGGCCAACCTCTTGGGTAAAGGGAATGAACGCCTTCTAGCAAACCCAGGTGAGTTTTTAAACTTTAAGCGGTGTGCGTTGGAGAGGGTGGTGACACTTCTCACCACCGTTTCTCTTGTTCTTCCATTTTATAGCTCCATTTTGGCAAACAAGGAAAAGCATTAAAAACAAACATCCCAAGAGATTCACTTTTAACAAACGAGGGTGGTATTGCTGCTGTTCTCGGACCGTCAAAGAGTAAGTGTGGCGTGGGGCCGTCTGTGACAGTCACTTATTTTCTAGGTTTGCTGAGTTTTCGTGATTGAGTCTTTCCATATTAAGAAGATATGGAAAGTTTCACTGTGTTAGTTTGTCTTCTTCTCCTGGTAGGTTAAAAAAGGGTTCCTTTCATGATGAGGTATCAAGTTCTTACCCTAAAGAGGTCATCTTAGAGCCAAATTTGTGGCTGTCTTCTTGCATCTCAACTCATGGCTTGCATTCTTATGGGCTAAGCTTCAACCTGAGTCATCTTCTTTTCCTTGGTTTGTTTTCCTTTTGCCCAGTTTCCTTAGTTTTTTTAATATTTATTCTGTGTTATAATAGATATTTAAGCTTTCTCAATTGGTTTTTGAACTGAGGTATAATAGAAATACATCATCATGGAGGTAGGCAAGTGTGTGTGTGCTTGCACGTGTGTGCATGTGTGTTTGTGCGTGTGTGAGGGTGTGTGTGTGTGGCCGGGGAGTAGGGGTTTCTGGAAAGAGGTGAACTACCTTCTAGCTGGATAAACGCAGTCCAATGACTTAATCTTTCTGAGCTTTAGTTTCCTTATTTGTAAAAAATAGGTAATGCCATCACCTCACAGAATAACAGTGAGGCCCTGGGACGAGGCAGCCCACCCTGGAAGCCCCCTCACATCTGAGGCACAGTACCCTTGTCCTGTGGTTTTTCACAAATATGTTTTACCAGTTCAAGATGTTTCATTAAATTTTATATTATTGAAAATTTAAAATTATTGAAGGTCAGTTTTAAAAAAACAACAAAATGTGAAACAGGACATTAAAATATTATTTCAAATAGAAGTACCTTTAACCTGAAGGAAGCCTGGTTTGTAACTTTACTTGTACTTCAAGGTCTAGGTTCGGTTCATCCGGCTGCGCAGGTTTGTGGTTTGAGGACTGTTCTGTGCGGCAGGAGTGCGCTTTCGTGCTTCTCTCTCCGCCGGAGCCGGCACCATAACCTGCTTGTGTGAAGAGGCTCCTCTTGCCCCGTCCTCACACTGCGCTGAGGGATCCTGGAGGTCCCAGGATTGGGGCTGAGGCTGGGGGACCCAGAGAAATGGACAACCATCAAAAAAGATTCATTCTCATCCCAGGTTCACTCTCAGTTTGGAATGTTCTAGAAACAGAGTCTAGGGAACTTAAGCAGTGGGGTCCATAAGGCAGCTACCAGTCCTCTCTCATGCTTGTGCTCTCATACATGGGTGTGTGCTTATGCTTTCTCTCTCTTTCTCTCTGTCTTCTCTTTTAATTTGATCCATAGGAAAAAGTCAAGAAGGGGTTTCCTCCCTGGGATGACACAACATAGTCTCTGGCCTTGAGGCGGCCCTGCCAATCAAAGTTTAACTGGAACGTGGCCAGTGGCATGAGGACCAGAGTGGATGTTCCTGATATTTAGTATTGGTGCCCAGATATTTGTCACCTTTTGTGCTGTCTCAGGATTGGCCACGGAATAGCAGGGAGTCATAGCTTCCCATGCACTGGAATTGACGGGCCACGGTTCTCCCCTTCCATGCCAACAGCTAGAGGGACATTCATTGGATACACTGCAGGCTCCTTTTTTGTAAACTCAGGTTTTGAAAACATCTCCCACCCTGTGATGGTCAGGACAACTGCACCCAGTGGGATTATAATCCCCAGCTTTGAATTCTTTATCCCAGGGTTGCCTTCCGTAGGGACAGATGCCCAAGGGTGTCATCACTGTTCTGCCCACTGAGTATGTCCGTGGAAACAGTGATGACAAGGATCCATATCCAGTTTTGGGTTTATATGGTTTCTCCAACATTTTGGCATTGAATAAGAAATAAAAGTAGGTGATGTTTTCGAGGAACAACTACTGGTCCTAGATATTAAAGGAAGGTCTGTGTAAGGAGGCTGCTCGCACATCCCAGGGGTACTGTGTTCTCAGACAGAGGCACGTGCATGAATGGCATGACCCAGGTCAGTTCTGCTGAGCAGTGTGGCTTCACCATTACTGATAAAGGACTTGACCTTGGCCTTCAGATAAGTGGCCCCCATAGGATGACAAAATTACTAATTCACTGCTCAGTATATTTTCTGTTTTGGGCTTTTAAACAAATTAGGCAGTTGCTTCTCTGTATCATGTGTTCATTTAGATTTTTAAGTAGGATGAACATATAATTTATTGTCCAAACCTAAGTAGGCCAGGACATGGTGTAAACCAGGATACTGTGGCTTCTCTGATCTTAAGTAGCCTGCTCATTCTAATCTACACAGTTTCTTATAGCTTGTTCAGATACTGCAGCCTTGTTCTAGTTTTGTTTACTGAGTGTAGCAGCCTGAGAGAATGTTTACCTTTCCAGCAGGGAGTTTGGGAGGAGATGGGATGTGTCCTCAGCATTGTGGGCTGACAGCATTGCAGCCTCACATCACAGGGCTGGTTAACCTTGACATGGGAGTGACTTTGGAACTGGCAGTTGAGAGGTCCAGACACTTGGTGTCATGGGCTGAATTGTGTTCCTCCCAAATTCAAATGTTCAAGTCCCAACCCTCAGTAGACCTTAGAATGTGACTGTGTTTGCAGATAGGACCTTTAAAGAGGTAATTAAGGTTAAATGAGGCCATATGGGTAGGCTCTGATCCAATATAACTGATGTCCTGATAAGAAGAGAGTGAGACACCGGGGATGCACATGCACAGAGGAAAGACTATGTGAGGACGCAGTGAGAAGGCGCCATCTGCAAGCCGAGGAGAGAGGCCTCAGAAAAATCAAACCTGCAAGCACCTTGATCTCGGACATCAGTGTCCAGAACTGTGAGAAAATAAATTTCTATTGTTTTAGCCACCCTGTCTGTGGAATTTTGTTATTAGCAAAGTAGTACACTTGGCCCAAGAGATGTAAAAGCCTCAGTCCTAGTTCTAGAAGTGAATACCATGGTTTCAGACCAGGAGAGGGAGGGTCTGGGCAGTGTGAAATCTTACTGTTGAGTCCAGGCAGGAACTTGGCAAGGAATGATCTGTCTTCCTGTGGCTGTGATCTCGGACAGTGGGTTATTAAGATATGATGAAGATTCATTCACCTGGAAAGGGGTTGACTGGGGCTGGGTGAGCAGACCCCTGGCAGGGCTTCTGGCAAGGAGGGGAAGATGAGGAGTCAGAGTTGGGATGGGCTGGAGAGCCAGGCAGAACCACTGAGCACAACCAAGGCAAGAGTGGGTGCCCCATAGATGCACCTTGGCCACAGTCTAGTTCTTTGCATTCTTGGTGTTTTGGGAGTGGAGTAGTTGGAGACACAAGAAGCTCTTCTACAGCTGTGGCAATGATATCAATCTTGGAACTGCAGAGTGGCTGAATTCCTTCCTGGGACCCTGTACAGGGTCAGGTGCATTAGAATGGGCTCTTGAACAGACTGTGCACATAAACTGATGAGTGGTTGACCACAACTAGATGAGAATTTAAAAGGTAGATGCTGACATGACAATTGCTTTTTCAACTCTGCTCTCTGGAGCATTCTGTCACTTGAAGATTGATTGCTTTACAAGTGGTGTGTAAATAGAGCGATGGACTTGAAATCAAGAAAACCCAAGTTTATAGTCTGACTCTTTCCATTATAGGCTGCATAATTTTAGATACATTTCTCCAACATAATCTAGTTATGGATGTCTAATTTCCATATATCTAAATTCACCAGTTGTTTAGGCACAGTAAATGAGATAGAGATGTGAAAATACCCAGCACAGGGTGAGTACTCATTATGTATCAGCTTCTTTCTTTCTTGGGCATGCCCCAAGGTTCCTTGAATTTATTAGTGTGTGTCTTCCCCTCTATGAACTGTTCTTCTTAGAAGCCTCTTTGGCACCTATCACTGTGCCGTGAACCTAGTTGCAATGAACTGAATTTATGTACCCCCAACCCCCATCTATGTGTTGAAGCCTAATCACCAATATGATAGTATTAGGAGGTGGGGCCTCTGGGAGGGGATTAGGTCATGAGGGTGGAGCCCTCATGAATGTAAATGAGATTAGTGCCCTTGTAAAAGAGGTCCCAGAGAGACCCCTTGCCCCTTCCATGAGGGCAGAGCAAGAAGGTGCTATCTATGAAGCAGAAAGCAGGTCCTCACCACACATCAAATCTCCTGGGACCTTGATGTTACACTTCCCAGCCTCTAGAACTCTGAGAAATAGATTTCTGTTGTTTACAAGCCATTCTGTCTATGGTATTTTGGTATAGCAGCCCAAATGGACTAAGACACCAGCACATGCATTTATTTATGCATATAGGAAGAGGCCCCGAAGCTCAGTTTGATACTTGGATCAGTTACATGGCATGCTCTGGAACTAAGGTTTATGGACTCAGAGAATGTTGAAAGGGAAATGTCCTGCGAGATCCTTGCAGTCCATTGATCTATAAACCAGACTATTAACATGTAGATTCCTGCACCTGCCCTTAGAATTCTGACCTGCCAGGTCCAGAGTCGGACACAGAAATCTGTCATTTTTAAAAGTGCTCCAGTAACTCTGCTGATGACAAGGCAGTTTGGGGAAGGGCTTATCTAGTCAATACCTCAACTTAAAGATGAAAGAACTGAGGTGGAGGAAGTGAGGGTGTTTCTCACTGGCCATCCTGGGGCCTCTCTGCACAGCTCTCTGTGATTAGGACCTGAAATTCATATTATGAGTTCCTAGTGGGAAAATACTTGGAATATCTCCTTGCCAGTTGCAAAAAAATCCAAAGAAACTAACTGGGCTGCCTATGATCATGGCTTCATGACTTTCATGTGTTTATTTCTTCTTTCTTCGCCATACCTCTTGCTACCCATTTCTTCCCCGTAACTGTCGTGCACTACATTGCAATGCATGACTTTGATTTGATACACTTTCTTCTTCTGATAGCTCCTTTCTGTGACTGAATCTGCTCATATTTGATGGTGACTCAGCTGGAGTGGGCTGCAGGGGTTGACTGACCTGTCCTGCTTGGCAGTCCCCTTATCTGCCAATGGAACCAGTATGGGGAGGACAGGTCAGGTGGAAGGTGTGGGCAGTACAACTGGGCAGGTATTCAGTGTATACAGTAGGTGGAGCTAAGGAGCCCATTGCACTTTCCTGGGGTGCTGCTGACTTTACTTACCTGTGGCTTTTCCCATACTTCCAGTGCGAGGAAGCAGAGTAGATCATGTCTGATTCCACTTGGCCTTGACCTCAGATGGCCTTGGTTCCACCCCAGCCGTCCCTGTGGCTTCTCCCATTCCATGGGCTCAAGAAAGCAAACAGAATGTGAACTCCCCGTGGCTCCTCCACACTGTTCCCTCTGCTTCTGCACCACGCCTTGCTGACCTGGGCACATTCCCTGAATTCACTGGGTTATCACGACCTGTTTCTCCTAGAGCAGGACTGTTTCCCTCCTCCACTGCACAGGCTCTTGCTGATTGCTAACACTCAACATTTCCCTGCTGATTGATGTCTTCCAAAATTCCTCATCTCCTTATGTAGAAAGAAGCCCCACCCCCTTCCCCTGCCTTTTTCCCCCTCTTTTGTCATGCTTCTAATTCACTTTTTTGGTCATCACAACTAAGGAAGTACCTCGTTAGAAAAAAAGACTTTTGAGTGTTAATCTCTGATTTATAATTAATTGACATTACTTTATATCGATCCATTTTATGATGTGTTTCTTCTTTACAAATTATTTAAAACTCTGTATTTTGTTGATTTTTAAGAAACATATCCCCCTTCCCAACATACATATGTGTTTTAAAACAGCTCTGAAGATGGGGTGCATATTACAGTTGGGAGGATCATCATTTATTTGATAGCTTTCTTTCTTATTGATATATAATTTAATTTCATACTACATCTTCAGTAATTAATTTTGTAGAATCTGTATAAAAAGCCAGGAAAAATTACGGCCAGTGTTAGTTGAAATTCAGAAATTTGTGATATTAAGATATTATTAGATGACTGTCAGTGTGCCTAACTCTTGCAAAGATCACTGTTTTCCAGTAAAATGCGATGATCTGGACCTTGAATAATGTTTAGTAAATCACTGTGCCTTTTAAGATCCCCTTTCCTTTTGTACTTAGAGCCACGGTAAGATTATATACAGCCAGCAGACATGAAGGACTGTGTCTAGGCTGTCTTCAGTTATATGTATTTCGGTAAAGGCACACAAAACCTCATTTTTGGATCTCAATTTTAGAAGAGTTATAAAGCAAATAATGCAGATTAATTCCCACATCAGAATTATGAAGGGTTCCAGTGCTTTTATCCATAAACTTTCTTTCTTTGATGACAGAAAGGATGTATATTTTAGCTGTTGGCACCATTCATTTCATAGTACAAAATGAGTTGTGCTTTACCCAGAAATTTGGTTTGGTTTTTCACACGTGGGAAGAACTAAGTCTCGTCCTTTCTATCCCTTACGGAACAAGTTTTTTCTTTTCTTTTCTTTTCTTTTCTTTTCTTTTCTTTTCTTTTCTTTTCTTTTCTTTTCTTTTCTTTTCGTGAACTGTTTCTTTCTTTGCTTTATAAGAAATTTATCTTATTGAGCCATTCAATTTAGCTTTGCAAAAACTCAGCATGGAATAATAGAAGATTTTCCTTGTCAAATGGATACACAACTAGTCGGAAAACATTTTTTTTGTAGTTAGCCACTGAGTGCAGTTCCACTGACGGTTGCTCTAGTACCTTCACTTTCTTTTTCATCATGTAATTTGTCCACACAGTGCAGTGCCTGTCCTCACTCTCTGACCAGCCTGGCCACTTGGCCGTGACTTCCTCCATTGCTGAGCCGGAGCAGACACAGGTATCTGCTTGGAGCAGCCGCAGCAGAGCTCCACGTGTGTATAGATGCTTGAAAACCAATAGATGGACAAGGAATCCAAAGATATTTAAATAAAAATTATATTTTATAAACATCAAAATGATATAAAGGAGATAAATGTTTCTTCCTTTAAAAAATAAATAGAAGTTTCATTGTTAATGTTCATATTATGATGCCACACTTCTAAATTGTGCATCAAGATTGAAAGGTATAAATATCAATAAACAGCCAGGCATGGTGGCTCACACCTGTAATCCTAGCACTCTGGGAGGCCGAGGCGGGTGGATCGTTTGAGCTCAGGAGTCCGAGACCAGCCTGAGCAAGAGCAAGACCTTGTCTCTACTAAAAAAAAAAAAAAAAGAAAGAAAGAAATTAGCTGGACAACTTAAAATACATGTAAAAAATTAGCCTGGGCATGGTGGTGCATGCATGTAGTTCCAGCTACTCGGGAGGCTGAGGTAGTAGGATTGTTTGAGCCCAGGAGTTTGAGGTTGCTGTGAGCGAGGCTGACGCCACGGCACTCACTCTAGCCGGGGCAACACAGTGAGACTCTGTCTCAAAAAAAAGAAAAAGAAAAAAGTATAGCAGAAATAAAAAACAGTAGAAAAAGCAAGTAGATTTAGCCAATGTAGGCTGTGGTAGTCATAAGCTAAACATGAGTCAGCTGGCTAATGTGGTATTTTTTTAAAGCAATCATCACATTAAGATGTAGAAATGGGCCCTAACTTGCTAAAAGAAAGTACACATGGTGATTTACAGAACTGTACCTTTCCACAGCAGCCAAACCACACTGTGTGTCTTCATAAGACAAATGGGGTATTATTATACACATAAAATTTTACGTACTTGTAATATATAATATAGAATTGTCATATGTCAGATTTACCTATTATGATATGTATATTTATAATTATAATAAATAATGTTTGCCTATCTTAGTTTCCAAATCTGTAATATCCTTTATCAGATAAATGTTATATTCTATGTCAGCCAGAAGAACATGCAACTCTTATAGTAAATAAATGATCTTTTAATTTAAAACAGTACAGTAGTTTTTTTTTTCTTTTTATTGCTTATAAAAAGCCCATCAGTCTACAGAAAGATGTTTCTGGTAGCTGGAGACTGAGGGATTGGTGCAAATGGTGCTTCTGAATTCTCGTGGCTCTAGGATCCATTGATGCAGTCGTAGGTCCCCAGGCGAATTTGGATAAAGACAAGAGTCAGTGGCCTTTTTCACTGAACTGAAAACTATTTTAAGGAGATGAAAAGTCTCTGTTGGTCACTATAATGGGGACCTCACCTTGAAGACAGAGTGAGGGTAGGGCTGGCTGAACAGGCGGGTGACCTGTATGGCCACATGCGGCCTGAGCTTCAGGATGCCCCGCACTTGGGAACTAATGCTCTGTGGTTGTCGTCTTGCGATTCTTAGTACTTTCTTCTCAGAATCTGTGTTTTGTGAGTGAAGTGTGGAGGGCCGTTGGAGCATGCGCAGGGGCCTGGAGCCTCTGCTCATGTGCAGCCCTACATCCCACTGGCCCACCTCCCCCGGATGCGTTCTTGGCAGCCTGCTCCCTGCCACTTGGTGCCCGCCCTTCCCAGCCTCTCCCTCCCCAACTCCACCCTGTGTAACTGCCCAGGGTGGTGGCCGATTGCATCAGTGGAGAAGGTTTGTGTTCCACTTTGGCCATCTGCCCCTAGAAGGGGCCTGAGCAGGAGGGGCAAGTGCCCTGCAGCTGCAAGGCAGGTGGTGTTTGTCCTCACCTCGGCTGACAGTGAAGTGGTGCATTCAGTGGGTGACCAGGCAGGGGCCTCCCACCCGCCCTGGATCCAGGTCCTGACTGTGCCTTGGAGTGCAGGTTGCAATATCTTGGGGATCTCCTATGTGTCTGTGTTGGGGCAACAGAAGAGTAGGAAGGGGAGTGTTGACTTCTCCAGCCCAGATGATGTCCCTGCATTTTCACTTTGCCCTGGACCTCAGAAATCATGGTGTTCCTGAGTGAGGATGATGTGTATCCACAGACCCCCACTGCAGCATCTGTAGACGATCACTGTGCTCTCATAATCTCCTGGGCATCCTGCATGTTGACTGCAACACCCCCATGATAATGAAATCACCTGTGTGTGGCCGTTTTTGCCTCCAAATTCCTTCATGGTTACCACATTTCTGTGAATTCTGTGCATGAGCAGATCAGCAAGGTTACCCTGGGGCTTTGGCTCCAGCTGTGTCCCATGATGTTTTTGACAGAGTCTAGTGGTTCTGCAGAGAACTATTACACACCTCAAAGTAATTTTCAGCAGCCGTCAAGCACATCAGCACTTGCAGACACTCTTAGACCTTAGGAATGCAGTAGGTCTCAGCAAAGCATTTAGGAAAAGCTCTTATCACCTTTCTGACCGCTCACGAGTTTTCTCATGTTTTGCTCGCCATCTGTTAAGGACCGCTCACGAGTTTTCTCAAATCTGTCCAGCCCTTCCCCTGGGGGTGCAAGGAGAGCACCTCGTAAAGATCCACCCAAAAGGTTGTCAGGTGATATGAAGCAGCATGAACCTATGTGTATTCCAGTGAGTGGAAAGAAAAAATTTCCTACGAGAGCCTGCAGAGTTTGTGCTGCCTATGGAAAAAGGAGCGAATCTAGATACTTAATGTAAATTTTGTTTGGTCCCTCTTCATAGAGGAAAATGTTTTACACAGTACCATACGTTAAAAAAGTACTAGGAACTTTAATTGTTTAATTAGTTGTTATATTGTTTTTGTAAATAAAAATGTTATAATTATTGAAAAACAACACCTGAAGTGCATTATGATCTGTAGTTATGATGATTTAAATAATGTGCAGTTTGCCCAAAAAACGTGCAGTCCTTGGCGTTTGTCTTAGAGATTTCTATGCGGTCCGAAAGGTGTTATTCTGTCTTTGTGAATAAAATGGAATGATAGGGACAAGCATGTAGTGGCAGACTGGATTGTCTGCTGTACTCAAGAAGTGCTGATTGATAATTCTAGATCACTCTGCTAATGGAGAATGACAGGACTCCAGGACCGATCAATATCTTTGATCAGTAGTCTTGATGAGGACTGATACCAAATGCGAAGCTGGACAAGAGAACAGATGTGATTGATGCCACCATTAAAGTCTGTGGGTTCGAATGATGGGCGGTGTCAAACGAGAACAAATTGAATAAGACATACTTTGATTCAAAAGTGGCATCTGAGAAATAGAACCCTGGAGGATTTTAACTAGTTAGCCTGTGAATTCAGCGTAGGCCAGCATGCTGATGGAACCATTAAAAGAAAAAAGATGAGATTGTGGTAAAAGGAGTTGAAAACTTACATCCACACAAAATCCTGCACACAGACGTTTATAGCAGGTTTATTCATAATTGCCCCAAATTGGAAGCCACCAAGATGTCCTTCAATAGGTGAATGGATAAATTTTAGTATAGCATACAATGGGATATGATTCAATGATCAAAAGAAATATGCTCGCAAGCCACAAAAGCACCCATAGGAACCTTCAATGCATCCTGCTAAGTGAAAGAAACCAGTAGGAAAAAGCTGCCTACTATGCGATCCCATCTGTTAATATATGACATTCTGGAAAAGGCAAAACCATGGAGACAATAAAAAGATCAGTGGTTGCCAAGGGCTTGGGAGGGGGAGGGATGACTAGGTGGAGCACAGGGGATTTTGGGGGCAATAAAACTATTCTGTATGATCCTATAACGGTGGATACATGTCATTATGCATTTGTCAAAACCCATAGAATGCGGTAAAAACTGCTGTAAAAAAAAAAATTCGAATTACAAAAGAAAAATCCTGTAAATCGGAGCCAGTCTTTCCTGCTCTTTCCATGTGAGAGTGGGCGGACCAAGAGGCAGAACTGGTGTCCAGCAGCCGTTTGGCAGAGTGGCGAGAGCCGGCTCTGAGCCAGGCTGCCAGATTCACATGCTGGTCCTGCTTCTTATCCTGGGGCTTTGAGCAAGTTTCTTAATGTCTTTGCTCATCTGTAAGGTGAGGATAATGGTCGTGCTTCCCTCAAGGTATGGTTATCAGGATTAAATGAGTGAACGCATGTAAAGCTCTTAGACCAGTGCCTGCACTCACTGGGCATCAGCTCTGTTATTCATTCTGAATTTGGCTCTGGAGGGCAGAATTGGCAGCCTTGGCGGAGGGAGGCGAAGTCAAGGGCAAACTTTCTAACTCTTAGGCTCTAGCCTCGTTGCTGTCCTGCGATTCTCTTTGTGTATGCTGTTCCCCAACTTGGAATGCAGTTGTCTCCTTTCCACCTGGCCAAATCTGAGTTCTTTGGGAAGTCAAAGTTTAGATGCCACCTTCTCTCGATAGCTTTCTCAGCCTTCCTCATACAGTTTTCAACTCTCTTTCTTGCTCCCACAGCATTCTGAATAGTACTTGGGTTAAACAGAGTTGGTTCCCTGTCTGCTTTCCTGGCTTTGCAGGGGCAGGCTGGGGTTTAGTCACCAGTGTTTTCCCAGCAACTAGCCCAGTGTCTGATAGATGCTCATTAATGGAATGAAAACAAAATTCCGCCCTCCCTCCAGTAATAACAGGACACTGCAGAAAATTGGATGCTGCAGGAAATGCTGTGCTCCCTGGTATGAGATCTATCTAAGTAGGGAGGGTGGGTGATTGCAACTCGGGGGATTCAGGGATGAGGTGAAAGTATAAATCAGATGACCCCAGAGCCTCTTCCAGTTCAGTGATCCTGCCACGGCGCGTCCCCGGGTGGTGAGACATAGTCCTGGCACCAGAGCCACCCATGTCCAGCAGACGGGGATTGCTTTTTTAATGTCCTTAGATTGGTTGGAAACAACTTTGTTCAATTGCTTTTTTAAATAACAAATTTTGATTTTATAAAGTTATAAATTCAAAACCTTTATTTTTTTTTTTGAGCTTTCCATCTTAGCTGACAGAACATTAGTTTATAAATCTAGCAAATTTTAACAACCATTTTTAAGAGAGTCTTTGGTGAGTGATTAATTTCATTAAAAAATTGAGTTATATTCCTTTGAACATTTTAAACTGCATTTGTTGGCCGGGCGCCGTGGCTCACGCCTGTAATCCTAGCACTCTGGGAGGACGAGGCGGGTGGATCGTTTGAGCTCAGGAGTTCGA
>VBSM01003039.1:19529866-19550825 GCA_008086735.1 Cheirogaleus medius
AAATTTTTAAGTGCAAAGTATTGTTGACTACTTGCTCACTGCTGTACAGCAGATCCCAGGAACTTTCCAGCATTGATGGCTGGAGCTCTGCACACACTGAACAGCCGAGTCTCCCTTTTCCCCTTCCCCCAGCTATTCCACTTTCTGCTCCTCTGAGTTTGACTGCTCCCAGTTATTATGTTCGATAGCATCCTACATGCTTAATATGAAATAGATGGGGGAAAAAAAAACAGAGATACCATCTTGTGAATCAACTTTGTGAGGCCTGCAGGAACCCAGTCTCTATTTTGTGGGCCACCTGTACAAACAACTGCCAGTTGTGATGGGTCTCTCTTACTGGTGTGTGCCTTGAGCGTGTGCTTTTCTGCATTAATGCCTTTGTTTGGGCTCTGGGGAACTCTTCTGTGGCCTGGAAAACTCCTCCTGCATCCTTAAAATTTTCCTCACCTTTTCTGTCTCTCTCATTGGGATAGAACAGTCATTTCTGCACCTGGCTCCCTTGAAGATCCTCTTCGGCTACTGCCCTGTGCCGTGAGAGGGGGGCTCAGCAGGTGGCCCTGGGGCTCCCCCTGCCACCTGTGGAGCATTTGCAGCCACTGCCTCTTTACACCTTCCCTCCTGTGAAATCTCCACTGTCCACTTATGCCACGTCCTCAGCACCTGGTTGCTATTCACTGTGGACCCAGAAGGGATGATGGCCCATGCACTGTAGTCCTTCCTGCACTCTCTTCTGCCATTCCGACTTGTACCCTGATGGCGGCTTGTCTGACAGCCTGGGTTCGGTCACCTGCTAGGTAGCCTCATCTTTGACCTTGGCCTTTGGAAGTACCATGTCTCCAATACCTGCAGAGTCTGAGAGTTGGTTCTCAGCGAGCACCCTCTCTCTGCCCCTCCCCGGCCTCTTGCTCCTGTTGAACCAGGTCTTTGCCCATGAGTTTGACTCTCTTTCTGTTCAGCCTTTTGCCATCCATACCATCCCATAGCCTTGTCTTTGGCCTGACTTTCTCCCTCTACACGGCACCTGCCTAATCTCTACTAGTGATTACAGAGATGCTGTCCATACCATTCTGAAGGTCCTCGTTTCCTTATCCATCAACCATACTAATTTCTCCAATTTTTAATAATAAAAGGAGCAAGCAAACATCCCATACCATTATCTACTTTCTCTACTCTTGAATTCAGTGTTGTTAGAGAAATGTCAGATGACAAGATGAATTGATGCCCCTGGAATTTAGTCTATCCAGCTTTCCAGTTTTAGTTGAGACTTCACTACTTGCTCACAATTCTCTGAGTTCTTTTAAGTTGTTGATTTGTCTTTATGTGCCACCTAACTCCAAAATGTGTGAGGCAGCTTATTAGGAAACATAAAAAGCAAAACTGTTTAAAAGAGGTCGAGTAGAAAAGCAGGAGTCTGACATGGTGCCCATGACCGAGCAATAGATTTACCCTCGTGCTTACTGGCAGCCAAGACACAAAGGGAAATCAGATTAATCGCACAATTCTAATTGACTGAAAACAATGAAACAAGTAATTTTGAGGAGTTTATTCCTGGAAGTAAATATTAAAAAGAATTTATTACATAGATCTTTGAAAGGGGAGATTGAAGAACATAAGGGAACAACACCTTTGGCCTTGTTTTGATAGAAAATGCAGAAATCTTCTCATGGTTATTTCTTACACTGAGCTTCATTAAAGCTGATAGCTGGGAGTTTAATATCAGTGCATAGTCCAATAAAGACATTCATTGGAAAATTAAGAAAGCAAATGAAATCTAGGTGTATATATATTTTTTCTGTTGATTTCATTTGAGCCTAAACATAAGCTCAAAACATCTAAAGAATGAATAAATGAAAATCTCCTTTTTTTTTTTTTTCCAAATAACAGTTGTCTTAGTTTTGTCAGCACCGTGTCAAGACTCACATTAAATGCCACTTCTATTATTGGCCCTTTTCTCTCTTCCCTGAACTCTCATGGTTTGTGCCTCTTGTATAGTTCCTATGCTACATACCTTGGTTCATATTTACTTGAGTGCATATTTTGTCTGTCCCACTGTTCAGTAAAATCCCTGAAACAGGGACCAGGTATTATAGAGCATTCCATCTCCCTCAGTACCTACCCACGTGTTTTGTATTTGTTAATAGTAGGATCTCAATAAATATCTGTGGCCTAATTGCTGTATTAGTCATGGTGCCAGAAGTATATATACACTGTATGATTTGATAGTCTCTAGAGTTTAAAGATCTAAGCGTTCCACTTTAAATAGGTTGGAATATTTCTAAGATGAAAAATGTCTCAGGAGAAAAATACCTTGGTTAAGTTTCACATTTTATTTCTCCCTATTGCAGGTGCACAGCTGTGGAGAAGTCTCAGTGAAAGGTAGGGAATTTCTCTTCAATGTTATGGTTAATGGGGGGCAGGACGGGGAACGGACTGAGCCACCAAGATGTATCTCCCAATTAATAGTTCAGTGACAGGGACCTAAATCCTATGGTAATTTACAAGAGTGGGAAAACGAAGAACGATATGATCAAAGTGAACAAGGGTAAAATTTGGGCTCATTGTAGGAAATGGTTTGAATTTTGCTACAATATTGGGCAGCATGAATCTGTGAGGTTGGTAATGTGTGAGGATTTGGAAGTGAAGGGAGGGAGGCATTTTCATTTGGGATTTCCTTTTAGACTTCATTTTGGGGGCATGAACAACACGGCTATCATGGGAGGCGAACAGGACTACTCAGTCAGGGACTCTGCTGGAATCTTCCTGAAGGGTTGCCCATGCTGAAGGACTGTGCCACGAGAGGCTCTTAGGGACGAGGGTGCAATAGCTATTGACTGACCTCTTGACTCCTTGCCCAGCCAGGGGCAAACATGGGCTCCCTCTTCATGTCTTGTCCGCCATCCATCCATCCTATGGTACAGGTGCTATTTCCAAATGGAAGAGAAAAGAGCTGGGCCAGTTGGTGCGGGGAACATCATCCACTCCACCAGCTGGACATATGAGAAGTGGAAAAATGAAGAAAATATGAGGATTAATATTCCAGTGAAATAATTTTTGTAGGAATTGATTTTTTTAAAATTCTACCTTAAAAATATATTTGTATTACTTAAAAAGGATGATTGAGGTGCCTGACTCGTATCAAAGGGGACATTGTGAAATGAATGTGAAAAAAAGGAGGACAAAATAATGCCATAAAATCCTCTAGTATTTTATCTAATGTGCCTTTGGAAGCTGTGCTCGTGGAAATAATGTTTTTTTCAGGTGTAAAGACTAATTTTATGATCAGTTTATGACTGCTTGCTTGTTCCTTCATTTTGGATCCCAAATTTTCATGGGCAGAATGCGAACTTGTCAAGGGACTCAGGAGAGGGTGACATTGGATATAAGGAGAGAAATCTGGTCCCTGGTGGTTCTCATGGAGGTGAGGGCTGCCTGGGAGGGGCCAGCACAGGCTCTGACAGGCATTTGTCTTGTCTGGTGTTCTGATCTATGTGCTGTGCACAAGCAGTGTAAAGTTCTCTTTCTATTTTATAGAAATTCCCTATGGACGTGTAAAGATAAAGAAAACTCGAAATTACTCTTTTGAGATAGAGAAATAGCTCGTGTTTTGGAATTGGTTAAAATGTGTTTTGGGTTTTGCTGTCCGCCTGCTTCTGTGTTCCTGTGTGCTTTTCTACATTGTCACCTTTTAGGAAAAGCATTTGAGTTGAGAATTGTAAGAGAACGTCTTAGCTGGAAATAACATCTGGGTTATGTATAATATTGGAAATCAATAAAAGACATCTGTGAAGATAAGGAATTTCATACATTGTTCATCCAGTATAAATTTCTAGAATTATTTTAAATTGCAAATATGCACAGGCAATAACTTTCTTTACTATTGAGTTTTACAAAGTTTAGTAAAAGGGAGGATAAAGAAGAGAAGGAAAAGCACCCGGGGGACTTAAAACGTGGTTCCTAAGCAGAAAACACATTTGTGACCCAGCAGTTGCATATATAGGACCAATGAGAAACATGCTTAAGTTTTAGATTTCTTTTAAAAATGAATGACACGAAAGCTTGAATTCATTTAATAAAGTAATTTGTATAATTGGAGACAAAGTTAAGATATATTGCCAGTGGATATGGTGACATAATTCCTATAATCATAGATAATAAAATGTGTTCAGTGACTCATTTAACAGAAGTTTCCTCTTTTCCAATGTTTTTAATTTATCCAGCAAATAAAGTCTGAAATACATGAGAAAACGATTTTCTGTTTTTAGGCCTTATTGATAGAAATGAAGATTAATATTTTAAAAGCTTTTCCATAGAAAAACATTTCCATCTAGGAATATAAATACATTTTACCCACATAGGTCATCTTTTAAAATCAAATCTTCATAAAATAATCAATTAGTTTAGGAATTAATAACTTGATAAGGGATAGAAATTGGGATAGGGTTACCATGGGCTCACAGTTTGTTCTCCAGCTACATGTGTGTTAAAGACACTCAGTTCTTACGGAAGTTTCTAGGCTCTGAGGAGCAGTTCCTGCCAAATAAAGCCCCAAGACAAAAATGTATGAAGGCCAATGAAGTGGATCCATGTCTGCTGAGGAATCAGACTGCCCAGTGGATTTGAATCTCACATTAGTTGGTTTCTCTTTCTCTCGCTAGCAGACTTTATTTATTTATTTATAGAACAGTTTTAGATTTACAAAAAAATTGAGAAGATAGTACAGAGTGCCCATATACCCTCGTCAACCTAAAATAATCAAAACGGTCAGAATCTAGTATAAAGAGAATTTATTCAAGGGCAAAATTTGAGGACAGCTGTCCAGAAAACATAGAATTCCAAAGAATGGAAATCAGTCTTCCAAAGTGTAGAAGTTTCCGGTTCCTTAATGTAGACAAAGTTTAGGGAAGCTTAACAGAATTTCAACATCTTTCTATTGTATATAAGGCTTAATTAATGCATAGTTATGATGATCTGATTAGTTGAGGTTGGTCTTTTTCTTTCAGGAAAAGTATGTATAATATTCTGCCTTGAAGAGGTGACAGTCATGGGGTCTTTTGTGCCACCTGTACCTAACACATCTGTTAGGTACAAGACAATGAATAATCTATAGCAAAGATCAGTGATTGGAAGGGGGGAGGCCTGGTCTCTGGTCTCTCCTCGTCATTTATAGAAAAAGAACAGTGAGGAAGAGTGTTAATCTGTAATCTAAGAAGCAGAGGTTACAACTACATGCTACGTGACTCTGATAACAGTCACAGCTCTCTCAAGGATTGAAGTGTCTTTTGGGGTTTCTTTAAATTTTATTTATATTCACACTTGCCTGCCCTCTCACAGAGTTTCCCCAGTCATGGCATCTTACATTGGTTGTAATATATGAAGCGCTCACTGATACATTTTTATTAACTAAAATCTATACTTTATTCAGATTTCCTTAATTCATACTTAATGTCATTTTTCTATTCCAGGATCTCATCTAGAATATTTCATTGCATTTATTCATCATGTCTCCTTAGGCTCCTCTTAGCTGTGACAGTTTTTCAGAATTTCCTTGTTTTTGTTGACCCTGACAGTTTTGAGGAATATTAGTCAGGTACGTCGTCAGATGCTCCCTCTTGAAATTTGTCTGATGTTTTTCTCCAGATTAGAATGGGGTTATGTGTTTGGGGGAGAAAGACCACAGAGGTACAATGTGATGTATGTATGTGCCATCAACAGGATTTATGACGGTTGATTTTAACCTTGATCACCTGGCTGAAGTAGTGTGTGCTAGGTTTCTCCAAGTTCGTTCACTTTTAAGCAGGGGAAACTATTGGGAAAATCGAATTAAAATCAGAGGGCTGTTGATGAAAACAGAGCCAGAGAAAGGAATTAGGAAGTTTGTTAAAGATGCTAGGCACGCTCCCACTCCTGGCCTGGCAGTTTGGGCCACCATCAATACGCTGGGTCACCTTGGGTAAGTAAGTGTCTTAAGCTTTCTGTGCCTGTGTTTCCCTATTTACCAGGTGAGGAAATTGAGACTTGCTCTCTAATTGTAGCTGGGGAAGATTATTCCAAGTGATCTAATGTAATTTCAAAGCATTTCTAAAAAAGCACTTTATGCAGACAGGGAGCTACATCTCAACAACTTTTAAAAGGAAGATCTTGTTTTGAAGGATGCATTGGTATCTTAGTCCATTTTATGTTGCTATTACAGAATATCTGAGACTGGGTTGGTTGGTTATTTATTTATTTATTAATGAATGAGACACAGTCTCACTCTGTTGCCCAGGCTAGAGTGCCATGGCGTCAGCCTAGCTCACTGCAACCTCAAACTCCTGGGCTCAAGTGATCCTCCTGCCTCAGCCTCCCAGGTAACTGGGAATACAGGCATGCACCACCATGCCCGGCTAATTTTTTCTATATATTTTTAGTTTGCCAATTAATTTCTTTCTATTTTTAGTAGAGACAGGGTCTCACTCTTGCTCAGGCTGGTTTCGAACTCCTGACCTTGAATGATCCTCCCGCCTCAGCCTCCCAGAGTGCTAGGATTATAGGCGTGAGCCACCATGCTTGGCCCTAAGACTGGGTAATTTATAAAGAAAAGATATTTATTTCTTACAGTTCTGGAGGCTGGGAAGTACAAGGTTGAAGGGCCCACATCCGGCGAGGGCCTTCTTGCTGCATCATCCCACGGTAGAAGGTGGAAGGGCAAGAGCGTGCAAAAGCACAAGAGAGGGCCAAACTCATTTTTATAACAACTCATTCTTGAGATAACAAACCCATTCTCCAAATAACGTTAATCATCTCTTAAGGGTCCCACCTCATTAACAATATTGTCACAATGGCAATTAAATTTCAGCATGAGTTTTGAAGGAGACATTCAAACCATAACAATTGGATTAAATGAAAAATAAAATCTTCATCAGAAAAAAAAGCACTTAAATTCAGAAGATGCTGCACATTTGCGTTATGCAGAAGCATATCTGTGCTTGGGTAAATCTTTGGCTGAAGAGGCCTAGGCAAGCCTGGGAACTAGGCAACACTTTTAAAGTCCGTACCCTGCCAAAATAAAAACCCAAATAGGCCTTTTATTCCTTTTTTCAAAAATAATAATCGAGTACAATTCTGTAGTCATATATTGCACAATGGAGAGTCAAAACCCTTTTCTTCATCTCCCTGACGAGAGAATGGATCCATTCATTATATAACAGCTAGAAGCCCTTAGCCAGAGCTGCTGGGGTTTGGTCTGAAAGTTTCTCAGAGTTCTACATCCAGATTCCAATCTGTTGTTAATTTTTTTAAAGTTTTGCTTTGAAAATTAGGTCCATTGAAAACGAGTATGAAACAAGGGACTACAAGTAGGTTTTAAACTGATATGGAAAATTATGCTTGTTATCGCTCACCATCAGTGCAAACCTACATAAAAATTTTTTTATGAGTTTTTAAAAATGTCTCATGCTGAACATTTAAGGGCCACTCTTTTCTCTCAGGAGTCTGTTGCACTGCAGTAAGTACATGCCTGGAATATAAGTACAGGGAAAAGCCCTCTAGGAAATTGACATGGCTCTCCATGACAGCAACAGATACATTTCTTAAGGCATTAAAAACAAAATGAAACAGGAGGTACATTTCATATTCCAATTGCTTCATTGACAAGGGTGGCGAATTTTCAGACCTGTTTCTGGTTGCATATTCCCTTCATAAATAATGTATTCTCCTTAAATTCAGACAGATTTGTCAAGTCAAAATATAGGCAGAAAATCAGGGGTTTTGGGTTTTTGTGGGTATAGCAGCAGTAGACCTTAGGTGACTCCTAAATGACTTAATAACTCAGGATTCCCTAGGTGAAAGGCACTCAATATTATACTTTATTATAACTTATAATTTTTGTTGTTTAGGATAGTTTTCCGCATTCCTTTAAGTTAATGTAATTCTATAATAATCTAACATGAGTTCAATAACCCATTTTTTTCTGATTATTTTAGGACTACTTCATCTGTGCTTAATTAAAAATATTTTTGAAGGCAGTGCCTTGGGTCTCTATAGCTGCTTGATAACAAATGAAAGTCACAACTCTGATCATTTTATATGTTTCAATTCTCTTAACGCCAAGTTTATTAGGTTTGATTAGTTAGTAGATCCTGAGTTATTAAGGATTTGAAATGAAGTTCATTTATAAGTATACAAGGTAATTAAGCTAGAATAATTAAGTAACTCAGTAGCCTGATTGCTTCAATAAATTTCAGTTACTAAGAAGGAAGAATGATTAGTAGTTAACATTTCTTTTAACTCAGCCTGGCCTATGTTATAGTTATAGGAATATAAATTAAGACTTCGCAGGTGGTTAGAAATCCCTTTCTCTTATTTATTTATTTATAGTTGCCAAACATTGTTATTTATAGTCATATTTGCCTAGTGATATTTAAAAAATAACTTTAATTTTTTTTTCTGATTTTGAAAGTAATATTATGCTAATTTAGAAAATTGAAAATAAAGGAAACTTTACAGAAGAAAAACCAAATCACTTACAAACCCATTACCCAGAAATTATACTTTCAATTTTTAGTATATTTTCTTCTAGTCTTTTTATAAAATTATATGTGTGTGTTTGTTCATTCATCCATTCTTTCAAGAAATATTTATAGACTACCTTCCTATTTTTTCTTTTTTTGAGACAGAGTCTCACCCAGGGTGAGCATGGTGGTTGGATAATAGCTCATGGCAGCCTTGAACTCCTGAGCTCAAGTGATCCTCCTGCCTCAGCCTCCCAAGTAGCTGGGATTACAGGCACACATGACCACACATGGCTATTTTTTTTGTAGAGATGGGGTCTTGCGATATTGCCCAGGCTGGTCTGGAACTCCTGGCCTCAAGCCATCTTCGCACCTTGTCTTCCTGAGAAGCTAGGATTACAGGCATGAGCCACCAGGCCCAGCCTGAGTACCTTCATTGCCAGACCTTTTAAGCATTTGTGGAGGAGGGAAAAAATAACAACTGACAAACAACGCTGTCCTCATGGATTTTACATTGTACTGAGTGAGAATGATAAATAATAAATAATTACTTATATAATGTTAGCTGGTGAACTGTGTTCAGGGGAAACTAATGCAGGAGAGGAGGGTGGGGGTTGGTGAGGGGCAGGGAGGGTCCAGTTTGTAACAGGGTGTCAGGAAAGACCTGAGTTTTGAGTAGGGCTTGAGTTTGGAAGAAGAGTTTTAAGCAAGGACTTGAAGGAAGTGAGGTTATGACTCGTGTCTGGATGAAGCATTTCTAGGCAGAAGGAAGAGCAAGTGCAAAGGGTCTGAGGCAGGTGCTGTGTGTGTGGGGGATTGTTGTTTTATACCAGTAAGTTTTGTTTTGTTGGTGGTGTTTGGCAGCCATAGTGACTGGAATGAATGGAATATTATGTAGCCAATAAAGATCATGTTGTAGGAGAATATTTAAGGATATGGAAGGTCATCGTTTATTGCTAAGTTTTTATAAAACATTATAGATTTAAAGTAAGCAGAGTGAGGTATCATGCACAGTACATTAGTTCTGTGTTGGTACATAAATGTGATTATCTCTGTGTGAGGGGAATATAGGCGTTTTTAATTTTCTTGAATTTGTTTACCCTTATTACATTTTTTTCCCGTAATGCCTTTATCAAGAGGGGAAATAAAAGCTATTCAGTGAAAGTGGGTGTGTCCCAGCAGGCAGGAAGAATATGAGGAAGCAACGAGGTATTCAGTTCACCTGCGTGTGCAGGGGCTCTGGCTCCGGGGCTGCTGTCTGGAGACAGGCTCTGGTTACGAGGAGAGAGACTGGCACTGCCCAGTTGCTGGAAACAAAGGTCAGGGCTGAAGTCCAGACAAGTAAACTGGGCTGGAAGGAGTGAATCCTGCTTCAGAAATAAGTCAAGAGTCGTTACAGGTGGGGTCCAACCAGTCCAGGTGTCCCTTGACACAAAGTATCACCAAATTAGAGTGAAGGTGGTAAATATTCATTTCCAAGGTCAGATGGTGTCCCTGAGGAGTGGGATCAAAGCTCATAAATGCCTCCTTTCTGAGGCTCCGACGCAAGCTCAAAGTTGAGCCTCCAGGGACAGGTGATGTGGCCTAAATGCATATGCTCATGATTTAGCTACACACCCAAGAATGTTTCAGATAAAGATTTGGAAACTCTCTGTACCATCCAGAATAAGATTTCAATCTCTATCCTTATGCTTGCTCCCAACTATAGTCTTTGGACAATTTGAACAAAAATGAACCTAAGCGGACATCGTGTTCTCTTCTCAAGGATCTATGCCTGGATTCTATCCGTGGGCACGTCTGTCTGTCTACCTACATATATTCCTTAGTTATATTTTAATGATCATATTAAATATGTTGAAGAATATATAACATATAGATAAGTTGTGAAACAATGAGATGAATATACACGAACCAACCAGGACTGGAGTTGCTACTCCTCTTCCTGTCCTGCTACCAAAGGCAAGCGTGGTCCTGAGTTTTGTGCTCTTCATTCCATTGCTTTTCCAAAAATAAAGAAAGAAAGAAATAAGAATATTTATACATTAAAAAATTATATTTAAATATTTATACATTTAAATTACCTACATGTATACCAAAATAAAATCTTTGGTTTTGAGGTCTATAAAAAATGGTACCATACTTATGCACTTTTCTAGGTCTGGTGTCTGTGACCCTAAACATTTTTTTAAAAAGATTGATCGTGTTGCTGTGTATAGCAATGGTTCATTCATTTTTTGATGCTGTATGTAATATTCCATCATATGAGTTATACCACAACTTAATTATCCTATTTTCACTGGACTCGGGGGTTTTTGGTTTTTGTTTCTTTTCATAATGCTCACTGTTTCTGTGAGTTTCCGAGTTTACTATATAGCAGCACAAAAGATCACGGAAAAGAAACAGGTAAATGCCAAATGCATAAAGCGAACACTTTCCAAAGCCAGAATATTGTATCTAGGAAAGACTGTGTAGAATCTATACCAGTGCGTGGGTTCTGACACCTGTTACAGAAACACTTCAGGTGTTCTTGAGTCTTTCGCCTGCGCCTGCTCAGCACCGTTCTAGGGCGGGCGCCACTAGGGGGGGTGTGAGAGATGGGACATCTCCCTGTTGTCCGAAAAGCTAAGAATAACCTGGCTCCTGCTCAAACCTAGCCCTGTGGCTCCAGAGCGTTATTAGTACTGGCACATTTCTGCAGGGCAAAAACATTAGTATTAATCCACATACAAAAAGAAAGTCCACTGAAAGGTTACATCTATATCCGTACCTGTGTGCACATGGACACGTGGATACGTGTGTTTTAGTGTTGTGGAGGAGTGAAATAAATAAATCGAGACTAAGGAAAGTGATAGTACGATGCATCGACGGAGAATAAGACAGAGACTGGGTGGGGAGGAAATTCACAGCTGAGTGGCATGAATCAGTGACAAATGGCTGTGCTTTTTAGTTGAGAAATAAGCTTAGGATTTTCAAGGCCTCTAAAAATATAAGGGTACTTTGAATTCATGACCCTTTTATTGCTGGTTTCAATTCACTGCCTTATAAAATCTTTTGAATGTTCTTATTTCTGTGCTCTCAAAAGTCTTTCATTCTCTTCTTTGTCCTTGACTTAGTACTTTTCCTCTCTTGGAAATGAGAACTCTAAGTAACCTCAAATCATGAATCCCAGAAAATAGCTTAATTTTTGAGTGATTGTATAGAGAGGGGATGTATTAGTGAGTTATTGGCCCCAGGCATACATTGACCTGTTGTATATTGAGGGCGAAGATCCCTGCTTATTAGAACAGTGTACATGAGCAGTGGCTGCCAAAGTACAGCCTCAGAATCCTGGAATGGTTGGGATTGGCTACATAATCCCATCCCCCCACCAAACATGCCTGTGCCTTAACCCCAGAACCTGGCCTAATGTGGCAAAAGGACTTTGCAGGTGTGATTAAGGATCTTGAGATGGGGTGATGGGCCCTGTGTAATCACAAGGGTTTTTTTTAAGAGGGAGGCAGGTCAAAGAGGAGAGAAGATGTTAGGCTGCAGGCTTTGAACATGGAACATGAGACAAGTCAAGGAATGCAGGTGGCCTCTAGAAGCTGGAAGAGGCCTGGAAACAGATTCTCCACCAGAGCCTCTGGAAGGCAGGCAGCCCAGCAGACTTAAAAGTCTGGCCACCCAAACTGTAAGATGATAAATTTGTGTGGTTTTAAGCCACGTAATTTGTGGTAATTTGTTATTATACAATAGCAACAAGAAACTAAGATAGTGTTCTTTATACTGTGAAAGAATCAGCTTTCATTTGAAAATGTTGAGAGCAGTTTTTCCAACTCACATCTTTGTCCACTGAAGAAATGCAGTTTGACCCCAATTTTTGGGAGAACTGCATCCTGAAACAAGGAGGGCTAGCGTACGCAGGATGGGCTAGCCAAGTTCACCAAAGCAAAGGGAAGGGCAGGAAAACATGAATGGGTCTGGAAGCATGTTCCCACTGGGCAAGTGGAAAAAGAGGGTTTGAAAAAGGAGCCAACATGGCCAAGGTAGTCAAGAATGGTCATGAACGTGCCACACTTGGACGCCATGTGGTGTTTCAAGGAGATGGCCATCAACCGGGGTTCTAAGAGCCCTGAGCGAGGTCTCTGGCTTGCTTAAAAATGTTTTTGGAGACCTTTATAAATAGTTCTCCATGGATTTTGTTTATGTGTCTGGAGGAAGAGTTTTTTAGGAGTGAAAAATCCAAATTCAGGGGGCTTAAGGATGAGATGTGGGCTGAGAGAAGGGAGGTAGGCAGTGTGAATCACATGTTGAAAAATACTACTGGTGAATGAATGGAGAGAAATTAAACAGTGCCAAGGAAAAGAAGAGACTTGGTTTTTGTTGCTGTTGATATTAAAAAGATTTTTTTTAGTTGTGATAAAATACATATAATATAAAATTTACTGTGAGTGCCATTTAGTATATTCACATGTAGTGCAAACATCACCACCATCTAGAGTTCCAGAACATTTTTATCGCCCTAAAAAGAAACCTGTGACCATTAAGCTGTCACTTCCCATTTCTCCTTCCCTCCAGCTCCTGACCACCACTAATCTGCTTTCTCTCCCTGTGGATTTGTCCTGTTCTGTATATTTCATGTAAGTGGAATCATAACTACATTTCACGAAGCATGATGTCTCCAAGGTTCATCCATGTTACAGCGCTTATCATTACTTCGTTCCTTTTCATGGCTGAATCATATTCCATTGCTTGGATATACCACATTTTGCTTTGTCATCCATTGATGGACATTTAGGTTGTTCCCACCTTCTGGCTATAGTGACTAGTGAGCAGTTTGGTTTTATCTCCTTTGGTTTTGTTTTCAAAATACAGATGTGGCCACGCAGGTGAAGAACAAGAGGTGAGCAGCTGGGCTTGGGCATCTTTTGTCCACCAGGCAGAACCTCATGCATGTTGCCAGGCTTGCAGGGAGAGTCTGGTTGGCTGCTAGGGATGGGGTTATGTCACGTGTAGGGGAGGATGGGCACATGATTGGCTTTGCTCATCATCCACAAATCTCTATTGGAAAGCTGAAGATAGTGTTAGGTGACTCGGCAAATGCCGGAATGTCAGCTGGGGAAGTTGAATTCTAGGCACACCGGTTCCTCCAGTGGCAAGAGCATCGCGTCTAAAGGAGGAACCCGAGAATGTGCCCTTCATGTGTCATTTAAGTCCTGTTTCCTTTTAAATGTTTTTGGGAAGAGGAGGGAGTCTACAGGAAGGAGAGAAATGAGGGGTCACCATTATTATTTAGAGGGATTTGGTCCAAGGAGGAAAAGGTACATGGTATAGTAAGTATCCTTACTGGGGTATAGTGCATTATTACTCATGTGCTGTTTATTAGTTCTTTTGAAGGCTATTCTTACTTGTGCCTGTTTTTAATACCTGAACAACTGGGAGAGAGGACTTATAATCCCGCAGTCATTTGGCTTGTATACTTAGAGAGTATTTTTAAACTATAACATTCAGAGCCATCTCATGTCACTTAAAGCCCAAGAAATGCTTTGAGTATTTATTTCTCTTGAGCTATAAACTTTAGATTTTGACTAGTTTTTTTAGTTCCACAGTAAACACATTTTCTAGATCTTTTCCTTGATGTTTGCCTTATTTTGGGGGGTCAGTTATTGCTGTCTTTATTAAAATGAGTGAAGATATTTTCAGTTATGACTCAGGAGTCATCTGCTGTGGAATGAAAACTGTCTCAATTCCAAAGCTCATCAAGCTGAACATCTTCAAGTCAGAATTACTGTTTATTTTGAATAAATTGCACATTTAAATACTTTTTTTCCCCTTGAGGCTAAGTTGGAATGAAATCTTCTTGCTTCAAAGGGCTTTTAATGGATGTGTCATGCTTGGAATATATAATGAAGACTCAGTAATTGGGAGAATTTCTAAATGGAACAAACTTATAACAAATATAACAAACTTATATTTTTAAATTGAGAAAAGGGTCTAAAACTGATTTGGGGCCAAACAGGACTGTCCTAGGTTTCTATCAAATAGAAATAGAAAATCCTGTCCTTCTGCAATGATCTTTCTTATATACGAGCTGTTCGATGCTTATGTAGCTGATTAAGTTGGACCATTTCTGCTTGGTTAATGGAAGAAGGGAAATGATCCTGGTTTGTGGAATTTGTGCTCTTTGTGTAGGGCACTTGGAAAGTTAGTGCCCAATTATAAGTTTGTCTTGTTTTTTGACCAAGGGTATGGAAGTCTTCCAACAGTGAAAGAATATACGGCCTGTAATAAATTAATTTTCTCATGCTGGTTAGAATATGGGATTGGTAATTTAATCAATAGCAGGAAGGTAGTCAGCTAAATTCTAGGGAAAGGTTTTCCTACGGATACTGCCATCTGATTTCTGGAATGGGGAAAAAACTCTTTTCTGATAAGCAAGTGATTTAGAGAATTAGAGGGAGGCCCGTGAAAGGGTGGCGAGGCTGCTGGGCTGGGGTTTCTGACTCTTCTCCTGCGTCAGCAACACAGCTGGTGCCCACTGCAGGGACTTTGTGTGGCCTCTTGGCCTGGAATTCTCTTTGCCTAAGTCTGCTTGGGCTGCTATAACAGAATACCACAGACTGGGTGGCTTATACAGCAAGTGTTTATTTCTCACAGTTCTAGAGGCTGGAAGTCTGAGATCAGCGTGCCAGCCTGGTCAGATTCTTGGTAGACAGAATGCTCTGGTCCCTGCATCCCCTTATGAGATTACCACTCCCATTGTGGGGGGCTCCACCTCTGTGACCTTGTTCAAACCCAATTACTTCCCAAAGGCCCTGCCTCCAAATACCAGCACATTGGGGGTTAGGGCTTTGCTGTGGTTTGAATGTCCCCTTCAAAACACATGTTGAAATTTAATTGCCAATGTAGTGGTATTGGGAGGTGGGCCTTTAAGAAGTGATTAGGTCATGAGGGCAGAGGCCTCTTGGATGGATTAATGCCGTTATCCCAGGAGTGGGCTCGGATGAAAGGATACACTGGGCCCCCATTTTCTCTGTCTCCGCCCGCTTGCTCACCGTGGGTTGCCATTCCATCCTGGGATAAGGCTGCAAGAAGGCCCTTACCAGATGTGGCCCCCTGATTTTCTAGAACAATGTGCCAAATAAATCTCTTTTTTTTTATATAGATTACCCAGACTGATAAATCCTGGGTAATCAATCCTGATCAGCATCTCCTCCCCCAACCCTAGAGTCTGATAGGTCCTAGTGTCTCATTCATGTTATTGAAGGAGAGAATCCAGATGAAATAGAAAAGTGCATCTGTAGAAAGTATTTTCAGTCAGAACGGTTTATTATACAGTATTCTCAAGATCTATTCTATTACAGCAGCAGAAAACTGGTTAAGATAGGCTTCAACATATGAATTTGGCGGGGAGGGGAGCAAACATTCAGACCATAGCACTCTACTTCCCTGCCCCATTTCCCCCCTTTGAAATTTAATAGCTAGTGTAAGTAGAGGGATTTAATTGTGTTGATACAATTCACAGAAATGCAGAGTTGGAAAGCAGGATGAAGCTACAGGTGATCCAAGCCTCTGAAAAGGATCACAATGAAACAAAATCATAAAGATAATCTGCCCTGCCTTCACATTCCTGGGGAAGGATTATTTGCATTGGCCTTTGGTTAAATGGTTCTCGCATCTCACAACCCTCTTAGATACAAAGAAGAGATGTTCTTTTTAGACCCTTTTTCCTGCCTATTACTATTGAGCTCTGGGGCCCTTAAATTCAAGGGAAGTTGTGGATACTTTGGCTTGGACCATGGAGGACTAAGCCATTTTCGGTTGCATATGGAAGATATGCAAGATATGGAAGATATGCCTTTGGAAGATAACTTTACAGCCACTAATGGGGGTCTAACTTTGTGGTAGGCACTTGGCAGGAAGTGTCACATGGCAGGGTCATCTGGCATCAAGACGATTTTAAGGGTGGAGTCACTAATCAGTCCTGATCAGCATCCCCTCCCCCAACCCTAGAGTCTGATAGGTCCTAGTGTCTCATTCATGTTATAGAAAGAGAGAATCCAGATGAAATAGAAAAGTGCATCTGTATAAAGTATTTTCAATCAAAACGGTTTATAATACAGTATTCTCAAGATCCTTTAAATCCTTTAAATTTTTCTTCATGTGAAAGCAAACAGAAACAGCATTAATCGTGAATGCATTATGACCCCTTCATTTGCTGTACTTTTGTTTTTATTACATAAGGACTTGTCATGGCCAAGTATTGCTGTGTTAAAACAAGTATGAAATCTCACGGGGGCATACAGTGTGCAGTTATTTCTTGCTTAGGCTTCTGTGGGTCAGCTGGGGTGCAGCTGTAAGTTTGGGGTTGCATCCAGGCCTGCTTTACAGTCTTTTAGCCTCGTTGGACCAGAGGCTGCTCAAGACATATCATTCTCATGGACAAAGGCAGGAGGAGCACAAACCTAGTAATTCAGGCACATTTCAAGCCTCCTTTGCTGGCTAACATTCAGCAGGCCAAAGAGTCACACGGCCAAGTCCAAAGCCAAGAAGGGGAAGGTATATCTGGACACCACCAGGCCATGCAGGGGTATGGATGTATTACACTACTACTGTAGGAGAGTAAAGAATTGTGTCTCATAATTTAATCTGACCTCAATTTTTTTATGTTCTTAGGTGAGAATTCCTTTCATATAGTTATACAGGTTTTTATTCTATATTGAGTGCCTTTCAAAAGTCTTCAAAATAGTTATTTTTGATGTATACATATATATTTTTTCGCTTCTAAGCTTATTATCCAATCTCTCTATTTATTTTTAAAGATGGCTACTTTAAAGACTTTTTTCTAACCCTTAGTATTTTGTAAATGTTGCTTGAATTTTTTACCATAATTATTAGTTTTACGCGGCCTGAATTTCAACGAATTTACTCAATACCTTATTATTTTCTTTTCTCTTTCAAAACCAGAACAAGTTTTATATCCTAATAATTTCAGGATATAAAATTGTTGGCAAATTTGACATAATAATGGTGCATTTGTGTGTGTTCATATATTCAGAGCTAAAGGGCTTTGTAAAACCTACAAAACATGTAAAACCTGTAAAACATGACTCTGAACACATTTGTACCTGTATATTCATAGAAGAGCCTCACTGTACACATGGAAGGGGCAACTTTGAAGAATCACATATATTCTTTGGCAAAATCATCCACCTATTTCTGTAGCCTAAATGAATGCTACTGAAACATGAGTTTTTTATTTTTGGATCATAAATTAAATTCCCATTGTTGCTAACACTCATGGTTATTCAACAAAAGTTAAAGAGCCGACAGTTCTAGGCTATGCTGGAGTGTGGTTGAAAGGGAATGTGGAGGAGTGTCCTAAAGATGCTACTTTTATTCTGAAGAAACCAAATTCTCTTGCTTCCTATTCGAGAGTTTATTTAGCCATCCGTGCTTTCCCTGGCTAAAATATCTTTTATCCTGGGGCTGACTCTGAAATTCTTCACTTGAATTTCTTGTGATATTTGCAGAAGGGATGAAACACTTTATAAATGTCAATCTTTTTCTTTCTGAATAGAGAGAAGGTGGTGACACTTTCCGCTTTCCACGGTCCCCTACTGGTCTCTGAGAGAGCCGCTATTTTGGATTCCTGCTTAAACTTTGGGGCCATGTTTCTTGCAGCGGGCTAGAGCTGCAGTCAGTGGACTCATTCTTCCAGCATTTATTAAACACCTGCTGTGTGTAAGAGAGATGCTACTGGACATGTAGCATAGTACTTCATCTTATGTTAAGATTTTGTTGTTTTTCCCTTGATGTTGGGACATGAGGAAAAGGTCTCAGATGTCAGTGAGGTGGTAGAAAGAACAGGAGAGTTGTACAGTGTTGGGCTTCGTAGAAGCTGTGGGAATTCACCTTTCAAATGACTCTAAAGAGATTCTGTTCGTGGCGCTATTCACGCTACATAAAGAGAGAGCGTCTGTGCCACCAGCATAAAAATAGCTGTTGAGTCTTACATCATCAGAAAAGTCTCCATTGGTACATCAGGCCTTGAAGGGAACAAGTTCATGGTTATATTTAGACAGATTCTGTTTTGCTCATTGAAATGATAATTTTAAGACAAAGTAAGGAAAAGGTGGGAGGGGGAGGGATGACTGAAGAAGGCCACCTATTCGTTTTGTACATGTTGATTACGATTTTAATTGGAGTCTGGCATTCATTTTTGTTTATGTTGAGTCAGCACTCTTTTATTCCTGTTTTCCAAACACCTGTTGTAATTATGATATCTCCCATTTAAACTCTAAAAGTGTGGTGCAACATGTTGCTTCTAATGACTTACCTCTCTTCAAAAGTTGAATGTTGATTTATCTCAAGACTATGAAATTTCAAGATTTGTGCAGTGGGAAACCAGATGCACCAAAGGAAATTGTTTTCTTTTTAGTGTTTGTTTCTTCCCTGGGATTTCAACCATTGTATCTCACCACTTTGCGTTTTATGACCTGTGCAGACTGGGCTCCTTCAGGTTCTCTCATCAAGGGAGAAAGGGTTTTAGCTCTCCGCCTGCAGGCTGTGCTGCATCTTGCAACCCAGCGCAGCATCGCCTCCGTCATCCCCTCCGGTGCTCCTTCCCTGGCTGTCTGGAGGGGTGGGACTCGATGACCCAGAGGAGCAGCATCTGGGACGGGTAGAGCCACGGGCCTGAGGAACTAACCTGTCTTTCCGAGGAAGCTTCTGTGATACCAACATCAGTCTAGCATAAATAAAGGAGGCATTACTATGTGGGTTCAGGGCATATTGTGGAAGCTGAGAGAAAGAAATGCAAGGAACAGGAACTAGGAAGTTACCAGGAACAGAAGCAGGAATCAGAAGCCTCCCCAGGAATCAGAGGATACCGACAGGGAGCTTAGAGTAGAGTCAGGGGCACTCCAGGAAGGTGGAGGACAGTGGATGATGAGGATGATAAACTTTGAATAACAGTCCTCCGTCAGTGCTTAATATCTGCCAGGCACTGTGCTGAATGCTTTCTGTGTATTACCTAATTTGTCCTCAAGACAATCCCATGAGGCAGGACTTAGTAGCCCCCTTTAAAAGACAAGGACACTAAAGCTTGGTTAAATGACTTGACCAGAGTGAGGGATGCCACCCCCGTCTCTCTCTCCTCCGGCACCGGTGGCCTTCACCTTGGCGTTCTATTGCATCCCATGTCAGACTTCCCCAGAACATAGCTTCTTAACAGGATTTAGGAAAATAAAAGTATGGTTAGGAATTTAAAACAAGAATTTAAAATGTTTTCATCACGTGTCAATAATGGGGAAGCAAAAAGAATGTCGGTGTCATTGGTGTTTAGGGATTAGAGATGGTCAGAGCCCATGAGGACACCTGAGCTGGGTAGGGACAAGCCCAGGTCCTGGGGACTCAACAAATATTGCAGAGACGAGTTATGCTTTTTGTGCCTGAAATAACCTATTAAAGCTAATAACCCATTATAGCTTATGTTTAATAGGTTAAAAAGTTTACTTTCATACAAAAATAAGGTGGTATTTTTAGTAAAAATTTATGTGGATCTCTGTCATACCAGCTAATTTTTTTCTTGGCATAAATTTTCTCCTTACATGTAAAGTATGAACTGTTAGGAGATAATGTGGCACCAATGGAAGAAACTGGACTTTGAGCAAACCAGTTCGATCCTCTAGGCCTCAGTTTCCTTACTGATAAAACAAAGTAGGCTTATTATAAAGCTATGGTAATCAAGACAGTGTAGTAAATAGACCAGTGGAGCAGAGTAGAGAGTCCACAAATACACTCACACATATATGACAAGTGATTTTCAACAAAGGTTCAAAGGCAGTTCAGTGGTGAATGGATAGATGGTCTTTTCAACTAATAGTGCAAGAAAAATTAAAAACCCATATGTGAAAATATGAACTTTGATGTATACCTCGTATCGTATATAAAACCTAACTCAAAAGGGAACATAGGCCTTAATGTAAACCTAAATCTATAAAACTTCTAGAAGAAATCATTGGAGAAATCCTTCATAATCACAGGTTAGGGAATGACTTCTTAGATACAATACTATATGGATGACCCATAAAAGAAGAATTTAAAAAATTGGACTTGATGAAAATGAAAACTTTTGCTCCTTAACAGACATGGTTAAGGAAATGAAAAGTTAAGCCACAGACTGGGAGAAAATATTTGTGAATCATATATCTGATAAAAAAAAACCAAACCTTACAGCCAGAATATATAAACAACTATTAAAACTTAGTAATAAAACAAACTACCCAATAAAAAAAGTCCAAAAGATTTGAACGGACAGTTCAACATAGAAGATAAGCACATGAAAAGATGTTCTACATTATTAGTCAGTAAAACTGCAAATTGCAGGTCTGGTGCGGTGGCCCATGCCTATAATCCTAGCAGTCTGGGAGGCTGAGGCAGGAGGATCACTTGAGCTCAGGAGTTTGAAACCAGCCTGAGCAAGAGCA
>VBSM01003039.1:19555514-19576748 GCA_008086735.1 Cheirogaleus medius
AAAAAGAAAAGAAATACCCTCACAGAGCTCTGGGAAGATTCAATGAGGTCATGAATGTATAGCACTTAATAAAGTGGCTGGCACGTAGTGTACATTTGGTTCATTTTAGTGATCATCATCATCATTGTTATCTGTTATTATCTGCATTTTGTTTGAGAAATAAAAGAGCCTTCGATTTGAAGCTACTTTCATGCTAAGAGCAAGACTCGAGGGAGCCAGGAGCGAACACTAATCCTGCAGCTGCCCGGAGCAGTCACATCACAGGCTCCTTTTGTCCAAAGCCAGCTCGTCATTTTTTTCCCCTGAGGGTTATGGCTTGGTCTCCAGTGTGGGAGCCAGGCGCCATCTGCTCCCTGCTTCAGTTGAGGCGGGTGGTGTGCGGTGGGGAGTTAAGTTTCTGAGTCTTCTCCAAGGCTCAGGGCTGCACCACAGCTCTGGAAATCTTGGTCTGATTGGGGACCCTACTTGACTTTGGTGTTTGACCTTGTGGACATCATCTCTCTCGTGCAGGCCACAGTCAAATGGAGGGACTGAGCTGAGCCGATCCGAAGGTCCTTCCCCTACTAAAATTCTGTGGTTCTAGGAACACACTTGAGAGCTGAGATCAAGTGGGCTTCATTTGCCTGATATTTCCTCCAAAAGCTGTGGACCAGGCATCCTCAAACTACAGCCCACAGGCCACATGCGGGTATTTTTGCCCATTTATTTTTTTACTTCAAAATAAGATACATGCATTGTGCATAGGAATTTGTTCATAGTTTTTTTAAAACTATAGTCCGGCCCTCCAACGGTCTGAGGGACAGCGAACTGGCCCCCTGTTTAAAAAGTTTGAGGACCCCTGCAGTGTGGACTCTGCGGCGCAGGGTGGGAGCAGTCCTAGGCAGGGACGCCACTGTCTGCTCCTGGGTGAAGGGCGCCACGTCTGCGAGCGGCACCCCGTCTGCGAGCGGCACCCCCTTTCTTCTGCCACCCCATCTGTGCTTCATTCACATTGTCCTTTTCTCTTTAAAGAACTAACACCTTTGTTCGATCCGCAGTCAAATCCACACACCATACACAAGGTATTCCCGCCACCCAGGCTGCTTCTAACTGTTGCCGCGTTGGCAGCTGGCAGCCGTGCCAGGTCGGGCTGCCTTGGCGCCATCTGCAGGCAGCGGCCGGGGGTCGGTCCCAGCGCGGGCTCGGAGCCTCACGCCTGGGTTTCAACACAGCTCTTTCTTGCAACAGGTACCCGGCCCCGGGCAAGTTTCAAACCCTCAAGGCCTTATTTCTTCACTTTTAATACTATCTAATTTGGGAGGTTGTAGTGTGGATGAAAGCACACGGAAGCTCATAACGTGCTTGGCGCGGGGCCTGGCCCTTGGGAAGGGCTCCGAGAACAGAGAGCTCTTTGATGCGCACGCTGGTGTGCACGCTGGTGCACACAGACCCTCCTCCAGAGGGGCGGGACAGGCGGGGTGGGATCCGCATGGGGCTGGCCAGGGGAAGAGTAGGGACGGGAGGTCGGCTGACATGGGGCCTTTGGTGTGACCCCTGCCAGCGGCAGCTCTGGCCATCTCAGGACTATGGTGGCTCGAGACACGGCGCAGAGCTGTCCTCGGCCCCGAGTGGGGTGTTCCCCACGCTGGGCGTCCTCCTCCAGTGGCCCTCCAGCAAATCCACGTTGGAAAAACATTATTTTAATCCGCCAGAATGTTCCCACAAGACCAGAGTCTGAGATGAACTTTGAAGCCCGTTCGTTTATACAACATGCCAACTCTAATTTTAATTTGTAAAAACATGATCTCAGGCATTCGCTTACTTTGGTGCCATCGGCACCTTGTGCCGATTTCCGGTCTTTTGGCAAACAACTGTCCCACCCCACGGTGGTTCGTGATTTTTCCATCTGATGCAATCTGACACATCTGTGGAGTTAGTGTTTCCTATTGGATGGGACGAGGGAACAAATGTCAGAGTGTTGAGAAAATGAAACGGGAGATATATGTTTGTCCCGCGTCCTTGTCTCTTGGTGGCTCCTCGGGAGAGGAGTTAAAATGTGTTGAAGTGTTGGCATGTCTGGGTCCAAGGGGTGAACCAGGTTGGCAAGTGGTGTCTTGTGAGTTGATCCACTTATGCTGACTAATAACCCTTGTCACTCCCGTTTCCCCTGTGAGTAATTGGATTCTTCGTATTTGCTGTAATAAGGAGTACATTTGGGTTTTTATCAACACTGTCCAGCTTCGGGGCATTTTGTGAATGCTTCTCTCTGGGAGTGAATCAGTGGGCTCTTTGGTTTTGGGGCCGCGTGGGGAGAGGCAAGGTTCTTCCTCTGTGAAATCTGGCCTGAAAATTCTGATCTCTCCTGGCTTTCATCTGGATGGTCCATTTCAAGCAAGAGAAGTTAAGTGGGTGGGTGGGGGGTCCCAAGCAGACAAAAGCACCCACCAGACTCTCGCTTTGTGTGCTCCTGCGAGATGTTAGACCAGGAAGGTGCACGTGGCAGGGGGCTCTTCTGCCCACCTGAGGCAGTGCGCACGCAGTGGCCCCTGTTCCCGCCTTGAGAAGGGCTCTCTCTGCACTTGGCATTGCTGAGATTTAGAGGAATGCCCACATTTTGCAAGGATTGACCCCAGCCAGACAGCCTAGGAGTGAGCTGACTAAAAATATGTTTGTATGTTTATGAAATATACACTATATATAAAAATATATTTGAGAGGGAGTAGAAAGGATAGGAAAGCAATCTAGGCATTCTAGTTAAAAAAACAAAAACAAAATTGAGGCACGAACCTCCTAAGGCCCAGATTTTTTGTGTGTGCGTGTTTTTTTTTAGCAATAAAGCATTTTTGAATTAAAAAATAAAATAAAATCTACTTTATTAAGAATCCAGCTTCTCATAGCAGCTTCTTGTTCCTCTTAACAAGATGGGTCTTTGTATATTTATTTGTGTCTTCACTTGTTTTATGTCCAGCTTCTCTGCCACCCCGGGAGCTCCATGAGGCAGAGAGCCTCTCTCTCTTGTGCACCCCTAGATCTCCAGAACCTTCCTCAGCGCCTGGCACTTAATAAATGCTTAGTAAAAATACCTAAAGAATGAATGAGTGATCTGGCTTCCATAAAACAGACCGTTATATACAGAAGAAGAAAAATGGCAGCAGAAGACATTTCCTTTTGAAGTTTGGTAGGGATATGCTATCAGGGTTCCCATCTCTGGTGCAGAGTATAGTTCTGAGGGGGCTTCTCCTCTCAGCAAATTACTAAGATAGAGGTTATGAGTCTCCTGTGAAAACTCAGAAAAGGAAAAAGGCAGCTGGCTGGAACTGGAGTGTGAATGTTGACATGAGCACAGAAATACCCGGGCTACCCCTTCTGATTCATTCGCACATTATCACATGATTGCCTCGGCCTTGATAAGGTCGGCTGAAAAAAGCTTGGTAATCTCTCCTCCCTGCCCTGCTCTATACATCCTCGCTCGCCAGAGAGGCTGGACAAGTGGGGAGCCCTCTGCAAGTGCAGGACGATAACCTTGGGGGCACCCCTTCTGGTCTGTCCACACTGCTAAAATCATGGGTAACTCATATCTCAGTGCTGAGAGTGTGTGTAGACAGTCATGTTCTCACACATAACCAAAGTCTTAGCTACCGTGAATGTACTCTGATGCTAGGAGTGTTTTTGTTGGTAAGATGTTCATTATTGTAAATCAGTAGATGTAGGGAAAATGTGTTATTCTTTTTGGTTACCTGGACCTTTTGAAGGACTGTCCCATGAAGGAGAGTTTTCTGACTTATGAGTCCCTGCTTTTGCAAAGTAGGAGCCGAGCTTCCTTCCCCAGCCGCCCTTGAAGCTAGGGTGTAAGCACGTCACCCCAGACCCCACCAGCCAGGTGCATTCTCGCTAGACTTTGCATTAGAAGCTAGAAATGAAAGAGGCAAGCTTAAAGGAATCCGTCTGGCCAGGGCAGTGGTCAATACATCCATTTTCCAAAATAGTGATGGTGAAGGTTCTAGGATGTGCAGCCTCTGGGAGCGGCACCAGGTGCTTCCTTTGGTCTTTCTGGGGGAACAGTTCTGTGGTGTGATTTGAGTCACATTTGTGACTCGGTTCTCTGGCCTCCAAGAGACTCCCTGGCCTACCGTGCAGTGAATTCCCTTCCCACTTGAACCAGCCAGAGTAAGTCGATCCTACTGGCCACCAGGAAGGGCCATTCCTGGTGGGCCATTCGTGTCCTAGAACCCACAGGGGTCTGAATTCTCACCGTAATCACTCTGGGGCTCCCTGTTAGACCTCTGTTGGTTGCCACAGAAAGTTCTTCTTCAGTCATGAGCATTAGTTGAGAAAGGCTTAGGCCTGGCGACCTCTAGGTTGGTCTGCTTTTGGACATACTTCCTCCCCACCTGAAATTTGGCATTTGACCTGGGAGGTGAGGAGGGATGGGGGCAGTGATTAGACTCTTGGGTTAAGCAGTTAAGAGAATCTTAGATTACTCAGACTTTGTGTTCCTCTTATCAACCGCAAAAGTGTGCATTTCAGATTCCCTCCAACCCTAAAGTTTAGAATCCAGGATGTGCATCTTCCTAAAAGAGTTTCTTCAGATCTTTCCAAAGTACCACATGCAATGGATTCAGACAGCATATTGTGTAAATGTATGTTTGCATCTGTGTTGGGATTTGCAATTCATTTTGTGGGATGAGATAATTCTTCTAAATTATCTGTCTTCAAAGTAGTCGTTGTTATTGTTTTACATTTCACCAGTCCTTTACATGAGTTGTGCTATAGGAGTTCTAACAGTTTATAAAACAGAGATACCCTGAGGATAAACAATGAAGCCAGCTTGTTTCCCTGTGACTTCCTCACATGTGGTTGCTTAGACTGTAACTTTATGCCGAGAATTCCCTCAGTTACTACATGTGCAGGTGATTTGTGGAAGTTTCTTCAAAAATATGCAGATAGTGGTGGCACACTTTGTAAAACTCAACGGCATCTGGGTAATTGCTTTAGCCTTTTTTCTTTACTGTCTGCATGGAGACTCCCTGTAAGGTAACAAAACGGGCAAAAATAAACAGAAAAACCTTCTGAACACTAGCAAGTGAGTTAAGCTGAGACCTTGGATATTCTAGAAAACTGTGTATCAGACTTCAACCCCCCCAAAGACTTGAGTGAAAAACTAGCTATTAACATTTGATGTCATCAAGTCTCCAGTGGATATTAGGAACTATTGTTTAATCTCCACATGTGCCTTCCTGTATCTGTCATTTAAGGAAGGTTTCCAAGGCCAACGAGATCCTGGATCTGTTTCCGCATCCCAGCAATCTAAGTACCTTAACAGGACAGACACAGCCCCGCATGGTCTGACACATTCGTGGCACTCTCTCTCCTAACTGGTGTAAAGGAACCTTGTAACCGGAGGAAGGGTGCATGGAAACCTTCCTAGTTTCCTCGGCGTGTGTTGTGAAAGAGAAGCCAAACTCAGCAATGTCCACAGGCTAATTTGTTCAAGGAAACTCCTGTTCAATGAATGCTTGATGAGCATCCACTCCTCCCTTTCCCCTTCAGCTCTGTCTAACCATCCCCCTTCACAGGTCCTCAGATGTGTCAGGTGTCATCTTGCCTCTGTCTGGAATTCTCTCCACTTCCAAGCCCAACCACCCTTTAGCATCACTGAGGCATCCCTTCCCTGCGGCCGCCAGACCCCCAAGGCTATCTCCTGTGCTCATTTTGTGGATTTCCATATCCCTTTGTACTGTCCCTGCCCTAATAGCCTCTGTCACCTTGCTTTGTAATTGCTTGTTGATTTGTCTACCCAGCCAGACTTAAAATTGGTGATGACAAGGACCATTTCTAATCTTTGCCCTCCCAGTGCTTGGCTTGCAATTGGCAGTAATAACCAGTTGCTAAGTGAGTCAGTCATTTAACCAAACTTGGTCATTAATAAGCATCTATGATGAGTCTAGAACTGTACTGTGAGCAATGAGGGACTCAAGAGAAGAAAAACACAGCCCCGGCTCAGCCATTTCCAAGCTCTGTGACCTCAGGCAAGACGTGCACTTTGCCTCTCTCAAACTCAGCCTCTTCATCTGTGAAATGGGAAGGAACACCTTCCTGGAGACACTATAAGGATTATATAAAACAATTAACATAAAGAACTGGGTACATAGTAAGCACACTTTAGCTGCTGCAATTATTATCTGTCATCAAGGGGTGAACTGGCCGTTAGTAGTGAGGGACCAAAAATGAGCGATTAAGAAAGCTAAGAAATAGTCCCCTCCCTTCCTCCTTCCTATCTTCCTTTCATTATTCATTCATTCATTTCCTATGTTGAAATTCTGATGAAAGTCAGAGAAAGGAAAGATCATTGTGATTGGAGAAAGCAACAAGGAAAATGTGAGATTGGATCTCTTTACCTCTTGGGTATTTTTAAAAGCAGACACTTCAGGAAGACAGTCAACATGCCAAGCCCTATTCTGTGTTTTGCAGATGGTTATATTCTCATACAATCTTTATACTTAATCCAACCTAATCATATACTTAATCCACTTTATGGACATTGACATATGTATTAAATCTCCACAACAAATATATGAAGTACTGTTATCCCCATTTTACTGATGAGGAAGCATGCACAGAGAGGTAAAGTAATTTGCCCAAGATCACACAGCCAGCAGGTGATAGACCCAGCATCAGAACCCAGGCTCTAGGGGTAAACTTGGCAGAAATGTCCCCTGGGAGCACGTACACTGTACCCAGCACAGTGAAAGAACTGGATGCCAGAGACACTGCCCTTTCGTGATTGACTGTTCAGGCAAAGGGCTACAATCGTAGTGGGAAGTGAATACAGTTTAGATGCAGAGGAGTGGCCTATAGCCAGCGTGGGTGCTGCGGAAATGAACTGTGAGATGGAGATGGGCTTGTAGGATGTGTATCCGGACCTGCACCTGGGAAGGGAGGAGCAAGAGTAAGAGAGGAGAGGAGGGAGTGGGGCTATAACTCGGCCCTGGCCTCCCAGGGCAAGGAGAGCATTGTCGAATGATATGGAGAGTAAAGGGTGCAGCTCTTCGGACACAGGTCAAGCTACATCAGGCTGTGCTTAGACTTGAGTTGCTGCTGATTAAAACAGAGAGGCTGCAAATTAACCTAACGACGACCATTTGAGATGAACCTGAACAGGAGAGGCTAAGCATAGTATTTATGCACCAAAAGGACACCTAGGTTTAAATTTCTACCCCATACCCTATTTCACATTGGGTTGGACTGATAAAACATGAAGTAATGCAATTAAGGATGTAAAAAGTTAGGCCAAACTAGCTGTTATAGCTAAAAACTTAACTACGGTTAAGCTTGCCATTGAGCAATGATGCACAGTAACCCCGGTGTGTCTTTGGTGGGTGGTGATGACATTAAATCAGATGTTGATACATGAAAACGGTATTTCTGATTTGTTAAATTACCACATTAGCAGCAAGTGCTACTGGTTTGATTTGCACCTGATATGATAAGAAGCTAATTATACGACAGGGTGACCCACGTGGCGGGGCAGTTTCAGTCCTAGCAACACAATATTTATCTGGACAGAAAATAGTCAAGCTGCTAATTCAAGATGCAATCTTTTCCAGAGACTTAGCCAATGCAGTAAAAAAACAACTTTCCCCGTTCCTCACGCAGATACTCTCCAGGACTAGGAAATACAACTATAACTTATTTTTATTTTTGTCATTTAGAAATGATTTACTGATGACCGTACTTCTAAGTATTTTTATACTAAATAATCTCAATAAAAAAGTGTGATCAACGACAGGACACCAAAACACAGAATCCTGGACTTGTTTGCATGTACAGATGTTTAAAAGACAGAATCTCAGACTTTATTTTTTATTTATAGATTTTATCAGATTATATAAGAAATGCATAGGTGGGGAAATTTTTTTCAAAATACTTGAAAGAAAATAAGAATCATAGGGATAATCACTATTAATATTGGGGTATATGTAGTTTCTTCCAGATGGTTTTTTTTCTTTAATCAGTTTCAAAATAGGTAACTTTTTAAGTAAGTTATGTAAAGTGTGAGTGTGTGTGTCTGTAAAATGCAGGGTAGGCGAACTACGGCCCTCCCTCATCTGTCTGCTCATGCTGCAGCAGTGGAATTGAGGATTTGTAACAGAGACCACACGGGCTGCAAAGCTGAACACACTGTCCAGCCCTTTACAGGCAAGTTTTCCAATCCCTGTTTTAATATATAGAGGATCCTGGGCATCCGCTGTCCTTCCAAAGTGTGCTTTGAAGGTCTGCATGGTGTTCAGGTGAGTGGATTGAAGTCTCACTTGACTTCATCTTGTCCCTTACTGCACACACTCTGTTTATGGGGAAACCTTCTTGGCTCTGTCTCCAAAACGTGTCCCCTGTGCCTACTGTCACCCCTCCTGAGCCCCCTGCTCCTTCTCTTGCCCTGAAGAGGCTGGTCCCCACGCAGTCAAATCTAACTACTTTGGTGACTCCCTCTTCCATGCAGATGCAATATATGCCTGACACAAGGTGACCTTGAACATGCGGTGACCACCCCCTTTCCATTGCCAAGGTCCAGGTAGAGCTTTTGGCCTCCTTGAATTTATAGGCTTCCAGAAATACAAATATAAAGTGTCACATTTTCTATTCATGCTAATTATAATCTCTGTAAAATCACTGCTAATTCAATTATGTTTATGTATGTAAAAATCCCATCTTCTTTACAAAATATTTTAGTTTTAAAATGCTGCTTTCCCTATTCTCTCTTTATGCCAGTTTTATTGAAACAAGGGCCGCTTTTTGAGTCTAACACATTTTCCAGAACAAATTGTCTTCACTACTAAGTTGTGATAGAGCAGGTTAGAAAATTAGAGTCACTGGAAATTGTACTAAGCTGTGAACAACTGTTATGATCACTGTTCATCACGCGACCTCTTACTATATTACTTTTGAAGAAACGTTTGAAAGGCTATTTATAATGACACATAGCCTTTTCACTGGTGAGGTCACACCCCCACAAGGAATTATGAAACCTGTAATAAATTTCTTTTTCTACCTCTCTTTTTAATTATCATTATTCTTATTATGATGTGTACCAATTCTATCAGGAACCTCTATGATATCTATAAGCCCCTGAACTAGCATTGATATCATTTCAACCATTCTTTCTTCCCCAGTACTGTTATATTCAAAATAAATGGAATGTATAGCCCTGGTATATGATAGATTTTGTAAGATCACATCACAGTGTCTGACCACATCCTCTTTTTGAGGGATAATTTCGGGTAAAAAAAAGCAAAGCAGAGAAACTTTGCCTTGAATTCAGATGTGTAAGATGAAATCTCAATTCCTCACAGCCCTGCACAACCCTGCCCAAGATAGCCCAGTCGGCCTGCAGGATCAGCCTGACTTGGGGGTTCAGAGCTCCACCCTGGAGCCAGATGGCCTGGGTTCAAATCCCAGCTCCTCTGTTTACCAGCCCTGGGGCGTAAGTGCTTTGTCCCCATCTCTAAGGTCCCCCAGGATTCTGACTTGGAGATGAACAAATTTAATGGGGAGTGCTCTTGGGATGACCAGCAGGGAGGGGAGAAGAAAGAGGCAGCAGGGGGCAGAGGGAAAAGTTGAGCTGTGAGACGTGGTCCCAACAAAGGCCACAGCCAGCACCATGCAGAGTTGTCCCAAATGGGACGAGGAAGCCACTCTTTTGCACCCCTGTGCTGATCAGTCACTGGCTCACCCTGGATGGAGGTGTGACATTGGGAGAGGCAGCTTTCTTCAGCAAAGATGGTACCCAAAGAAGGCCGATGGCAGTGAGCTGCCGGAGTAGGTCCCTCATTCCCGAAGGGGGCCTGGCCCTGTATCACAGGATACACCGTGGGGAGAATAACAGTCCCTTTCTCACATGCTTGATATTGATGCTTAAATGGATTAATATGTGTACAAACATCAGAACAGTGTCTGACTCACAGTAACTGATACGTGTTTGTTAACCACTTCGGGACCACGCTCACCAGCCGCGAAGCCTTGCCCACAGCCGGCACTCACAGTCCGCACGATAGTTTGTGCTTTGCATTGACGACGAATCCGTTTTGTTTTTGTGTGATGAGGAAAGTTTTAAAGCACTGAAAGCTTGTTTTACTTTACAGGGAGCTTTAGGAAAATAACTATAATAACTCCTACTAAGGACTTGTTAAAAGGTCATAGATTCGTAGTACCTTATTAGCTGAACGTACACACTGCAACCGCAGAGATAAAAGCTGTAAAAGTAAAAGCTTTTGGCTGTCGACTAAAGTCGACGCTCGGCTGTGCGCATTCATATCACGGCTGTCGGCTGAAGTCAATGCTCGCGTTCATCTGTGGCTGTCGGCTATAGTCGACGCTGGTACCGAAGTGGTTAAGCAAAATTAAAATCTTGGACTTGACTCGTCTCCTCTCACTGTCTTCTTACCTACACTTCTACCTTGTTAGGTTCCAGACCCTATTTCTGGAATATGCCAATTTCACTCCTTACTCGAGGCTTTTGTGGTTACTCCTGGGACGTCTGTTCTTGGGTCCACGTTTTCCCACGTAATGCAGGAGGGAGCCTTTGAGCGTGGGGCCTCTAAACCCCTCCTGCTCTACTCCTCCTCCTAACAGAGGCAGGTGACACTGCCCGGAGCTGGTCCTGAGACTTGTCACACCATGTGGACTGCACAGAGTATGCCCCCAGTAAGTATGTGCTATGGAACAAATGAGGCTTGAGATTTTCTTGTCTGCTCTGCAGCGTGCCTATGGATCAAGAGTGATTGGTTTTTCTTGGAAGCAAAATACTTTTCTACAGAATTGATTTCAGCCATTTGATACCCACAGCGATGGCCCTCCGTGAACATTGGGAGGTTTCCCTAGCGGGGTGGTTAAGTTTATGTGTCAACCTGGCCAGGTTATGGTGCCTAGTTGTTTGGTCAAACACCCGTCTAGATGTAAAGTACTTTATAGATGCGATTAGCATTGTTAGATCAGACTTCGAGGGAAGCAGATTCTCCTCCATAACGCGGCTGGGCCGCAGCCGGCTAACTGAAGGCCTTAAGTGCACGGACTGAGGTCCCCTGGAGAGGCAGGAATTTTGCCTCCAGATGCCCGCACGCTCAGGGTGGCACCTTCTGCTGGGATTTCCCTCGTGTCGGCCCACCCTGCAGATTTCAGCAGCCCCACGATCACGTGAGCCAATTCCTTAAAATAAATCTTTCTCTATGCATCCTGCTCGCTCTGTTTTCCTGAAGAGCCCCGACTAATACACCTAGGCACTCAGTGTGTGCTACGTCTCCATACTCCTGTTTTGTCGAAATTGCTGCCATGCCCATCTGCAGGGCAGAGAAAGGCACCATCTCACCAGTTTAACCCTGTGTCCCAGCTGACTTGCCCAAGAGGAGCCCGCTTTTGCCTTTGGGGTTTGCAATGCTGTGTAATCGTGAAGAACCTGTCGTTGGTAGGGACTCCTTGTCTGTCTCCACTCTGCGGCCAGCTGCACTTGTGTGGGGGAGAAGGGGACCCAGTCATCCTGGAGGACGTATGTAAACATAATGTCCCCACTCGCACATCCATCCGCAGACGGTGTGGAAACTCGTTGCTTCCTGGCCTCTCGTGTGGTTTCTGACACAGCGTATCTCTTTCTCGTCACTTATATTTAGGACTGAGGTGATGTTTAGATTTTAGTTGTTGGGATGGGCACAGAAGCTGGGTCGGGAGGCGCCTTAAACAGGTCACTGCCCTTCACAGTTTTCACCACAACTTGTGATTTCATTGTCTCATTAACAAAAATAATATAAAGTCAAGTTTGATAGAAAAAAACTCACATTGATTATAAATACTCAGACTGAAAGCAGTGTCTGTCAGTGTGAATCTACCATGAAAATTTATGGACTGTGTGTACGGTGTTGCCATGGTTTGATGCTAAAAGTAGGTGCACATAAAGAAGCCAAGTCTCCTTTCTATTTTTAAAGCTTGGGCTTCCTCTAATACTCAAAATAGGAAAGAAACATGAAAGGTGAGGATTCATGGCACGCAGGGAAAGGAAATCTGGACTTGGTCGGAGTCTTGGAGATTTTATCAAAGTGACGGGGAAATGGGCAGGTTATTGTTCGTGGCTTTCCTAAGAGCACGTTGGAAGTAGTTCATGCAGCCCACTGCTCTGGGTACGCTCATAGCATCAAGAAGAGCACGGGGTCACCTTGTCTCACGTGTGTTCACGGAGATGGGTGCACGTGGTATGGCCTGTCGGCTAATGCCGACGCCGGCGGGAAGGAAGCGACATCGTTGTGGAGCGGGCTGGGTGCTCCTTGGTGAAGGCCAGCTCAGCTGGAGAGGGTGGACAGGGCTGGGCAAGTGGAGGGGAGCCCTGCTGAGAGGGCAGCAGGGGCACTGAGGCAGGGAGGTGGCCCTTCCAGATCGCCTAAGGGTTTGAGGGGGGCAGAGGCGAGGCAAAAACAAGTTCGTGGTGGGAACAATTTGAGCAACAAAATAAATAACGTAGTGCCCAATTATCACCCAAAGTGTAAGGTAAATACACGAATCCTTGCTGTATAAATAACTGATTGAACAACTGAGCGGGGAGAGGGGAGAGACAAACCTTTCCAGTGGAAGAATTCCAAATGCTGCATGTCGGCACCTCCCCCCCCGGCTCAGGGGTTAGAGTTTTGTCCCTTACCCTCCCTCCTCCTGTGAGTGTGCATTGGATTTAGTGACTTGCTCTCAAAGAATAGAGTATGGAAAGGGAAAAAGGATAACTGTACAGGGGGCAAAGCTGGCAAACACTATGTTATCTAAGTGATCAAGTTAACACCACGTGGACCTCATGAACCCCCAGCACGATGAGATGAGACGGGCACTTCGCCTCCTGGTCATTCTTCCCCCAAACCCACACTCAGCCTAATCGTGAGAATAGCGTCAGACAAATCCACACCGAGGGATGTCTACAAAATACTCCTCAAATCTCCTAAGGTTATGAAAACCAAGGAAAGGCTGAGCACTCTCTTAGATCCCAGGAGACGAAGCAGATAGGACGACTGAGTGCAGCGTGGTGCCCCGATGGGATCTTGGAAGGGAAAAAAGATACTAGTGAAAAAAACTAGCGAAGTACAAATAAAGTCTGGAGTTCAGTTTCTGGTAATGTACCAATGTTGGTTTTTAGCTTTGACAAATGTGCCACGGTGACAGACAGTATTAACATGGGGGAAAATGCGTGAGGGGGATACGGGAATTCTCTGTACTGTCTTTGTAGCTCTTTTGTAAATCCCAAAGTTTATTAAAATACAAGAAGTTCGTGTGTGCTATAGGAGAGGGTGCCGGATGCCAGAGGAAACAGGGATTGGTGTGTGGACAGGAGACCAGGGATTGGCACCATCAGAGTCTTACCGGACCCCGTTTCTCTTCTGGGGCTCTTCGAGATTCGAGTTGTGGGTTTGTTTTATTTTATTTTTAAAACTCGTGGCTGGGTGTGGTGGCTCACGCCTGGAATCCTAGCACTCTGGGAGGCTGCGTCAGGCGGATCGTTTGAGTTCAGGAGTTCGAGACCAGCCTGAGCAAGAGTGAGGCCCTGTCTCTACCAAAAATAGAAAAAATTAGCCAAGCATAGTGGTACATGCCTGTAGTCCCAGCCACTCGGGAGGCTGAGACAGGAGGATCACTTGAGCCCAGGAATTTGAGGTTGCTGTGAACCAGGCTGATACCACGCCACTCTAGCCAGGGCAGCAGAGTGAGACTCTGTCTCAAAAAAAAGAAAACTTGTTACTTGTCCTAGTCACTGAAGGCATTTTGCTCATACCATGATAGACATGAAGCCATTTATGGGACACCTTCAGGTTGCTATATGATTTGGAACCCTGAAGTGTCCTGAAGGACATAAAGCATGTTTCTGAGAGGATATGTGATAAACCATCCAGAGACATGGTTTATCTCCAGACAGTGACTGAGGCAATAAGGAAATGACAGCCCATTAGGTTGTGGAAGGAATCTGCCCTTCAGAAGAAGCAGTCATGAGGTCTCTTAAGTGAGGGCCCTCTTTTTCCTACTCACCAAGATCAGCAGGGTGCCCAGCTGTTCTGGTAGCAAATGCTTCTAAGGAGGCTGCTTCCTCTTCACAAAGCCTCCAGGCTGTAGGATGTTGGCCTGGGAGCCACGTCCCCACACCCATCGCCTGGAGGAGAAGTTCTTTCAGAGTCTGAGCAGATCTCTCCTTCCTATCCAAGGCTGGGTCAGCAGGTGGCGCTCCACTAGCCAAGGCCACAGAGTCACAAGACGGCGCATGGCGGAGGGTGGCCAGAGGAGGCGTTCCAGCCACCTGACCCACACCCTCAAAGTGAATATGAAAATAATGATTAAATGACAGGGCTGTGGGGCTGGAAAATCTCCCTTTCTCTTGGGCTTCCCCACAACTACTGGGTAAATGTATAGCCAAGAAGCATCTTATCATTTCCCATTCAAGGAATGAAAACATTTTTAACACTGACACAAGCAAAATGTAATAAGGAAGATCAACATGTACCCCAAATATTACATAACCCATCATTAAACAGAAGGTTGTAGGTAATTGCCCCTGTATTGCACGGTGTTTTTAAACACAAGAGATGAGGTTTGTTTTGTGCCGTGTGCCACCCTTGTTGAGTCACTCCTGTCTTTACCATCCACAAAGACTTCTGTCTCCACGGTCTGTGGACTTGGAAAATTTCCACTTCCTTATGTTTGCTAAGAGCAGGGAGACCTGCCAGAGTTCTTTCGCTGCTGTGGCTATTTGTTCTGAATTTCTTGGAACCAAAGATTCCCCGTCAAGGAACTTCGCCCCTGAAATACACACACTATACAGCCTTAGAAGAGAGCTGTAAGGAAGAGAGCAGGCAGGGAGATCATTCAGGCACAGGGATGTTCTCTGGAGGGCAGCTTGAACCAACTGGTAATATTGCCCCCCAACCCCGGGAATTTGGTTTCTGCAAGTGTTTAAACTCTGCGGGGTTTTATGGAAGTTTTTAGGGGGTGGAATGGGATGGGGAAGGACGAGAAGGAAGAGAGATAAAGAAATCTAAAGAAATAGACTTGCTATCAGAGGCAGAGTAGCTGTGTTTTAAGGATGGAGGAATGAGGAAGTAAGTAGGAACAGAACCAGCCCCAGGTGACCCACAGACCTTTTGAGAGGGAGTCACAAACCGGGGTTTGTGGAGAGTGCATTGACATGAGTCTCAGTAAACACAGGGCACAACAGGAAACAAGCCGGTGACGTTGGGTGATGTGAGGCATGAGGTCTGAGCACCTGCCCTGTTTTCAAGCTGTCGCCAAGTGGCCTCCTCTTCCTCTCCGTGTTTAAAAGTTAGCAACATATAATGAAAATTTGTTAAGAAGCATATTTGATCAGAAAGTCAGGATATAAGATATACTACCACAAAGATCAGCATCACAAAAATCTAGCTGGAATAGGACAGCATCCTTGGAGGCTCTTGAGTCTTTTACGATGTTCCCTGGTGGCCTCTTCCACTCCCTTTCACTCCCACCATTTTCATACTCTTCTTTCTTATTTTTGTCCTTCCTCATGCCCTCGTCCCTCATTACCTTCTGCAAGTCGGTGTCCTCCACTCCTGGCCTTTCCCTTGCACTGGGCTGGCTTGGCTTCCTCGCCCAGCCTCCCTGGGTGGCTGCACCTGCTCTGTCCAGACCGTACTGTTAACCTTTCCAGATGGCGTTGCTTCAGCAGATCCTTTGGGAGACGCAGTTCAACCCACAACGGGATCTGGCAGCAGGCATGGCAAGGACTGGACAGGAAGGGTGTGAGAGGCACTCGGCCAAACTGAACGGTCCGTGGCAAAGATGTGGCACCAGTTGTTGATCCCAGCCGAGACCATAACAGATTATGTGGCAGTCGAGGCATGACATTCCAACACAAATGACAAAATCAAAGTTGTGACAATCAGGGGTAAGAAAATGGTGATATATTGGGTTACCCTACAATTCATGGCCTAGAGAGAGACACCGAGAAGAGTAAAAGGGGTTTGTTAACAGTCGTACCAGGTCAAGAGGTGCAACTGGGGACTATCCCAGGCAGACTGGGCAATAACAGGACTACAGTGATGTTTCCAGAAAAAGAATGGAAGAGGCTGACAGGAGAGCTGAGGCAGGGGCAACTTCAGAGGCTCAGGGTGTTGGTTTGAGAATGCTGGCTATTTGGGGATGAAAAGAACTTTGAGGAAAACACTTCATGTGCTAAGCTTAGAAAAAGGTAGGAAGATAAAATGGGTAACTGGGTTAAGTCTTATCTAATTATTATGAGAAGAGGCTGAGGAAAAGTCTCCCTCTTTCTCCTGCTGGCTGTCCGGATTAGGCGGGCCACTGTTTCCAGCTGTATCTCGCACAGCTCTGGGTTTCCAAGGACCTGAGTCAGGGGCTGCCTCTGCAGGGATGGAGGCCACGCTTCAGTGTCCTGCCCCGTTTAAACCTGAGTAGCTCTGGTTGGTTTGGCGGTTGTATCTTTCACATATTAAGGTTTAGTATAACATTACATTTGCAGGGGGGAAGTTTATATTGCTTTGAAGGCCACTGGTCTAGGACAAGTGTCAGCATGATTCCACCAACCAGAAATCAAGGGAGGGGGACACCATTTCGCCCTCGGTAGTGTGGCTGACAGATTGATTATCCACCAGATCATCGTTACCAAGTGGCATCATTTACACCGTGGACATATATGCTCATTTGATCCTTTGGGTTTTTGTTTGTTTGTTTGATCTAAGGTTTTTGGTTTGAAAAATGTCCTCTTCTACTGTGTTCCAGAAATATACTTGGTTTGTTACTAGTTCCGTACCATTATTCCACTTTCACAAAGTGTATAACACATACTCTGAATTTTTGTAGGAAGCAAATTCTGTCTCCATGATATTGGAAGTCTTTGGAGGGATGTGGAAGGGAGGAGAAGGGGAATTCTTACACTCCCGAGCCAATGGGCGGAGAGTTTGCTTTGGTTTCCTTTCTCTCACTCTTTCAACCAGTGCATGTCGTTCACCAGTCACTTCCTCAAAGGCAGGGACTCTTACTGGTCGGGCTTGAGCAAAAGTCCTGAAGCTGTAGAAGCTGGCTGGGGACGTACTCCCGAAGGCCTGGGTCCCAAGCTAAAGAATGGGCCTTTCCTACTGTCCCTTATGGACAGCCCTGGAAAGTGCCCCCCCCTTCCATTTAAAAGTAATCTTTTTTCTTTTTCACATTTTAAAAGTAATTTTTTGTTCATATGGTAAGAGTAATTTGTATTTGTTGCCGAAAACTAAAAAAATACAAACAGTAAAATGAAAAATAATCATTATATCCCTAAGCCAGAGAAGAAAACCATAGTGAACTCTTTGGTGCAGGTCCTTTGAAACCTTTTTCTTTCTCTTTTCTTTCTTTTCTCTTCTCCCTGCCCCTTCCTCCTCCTTCTCCCTTTGTCCTCCTACTTTGCCTCTCCATCTTCGTACGTGGTTTTCCAGATATGTTCATCAATATACAAATGTATATTTTCACATAAATGGGATACATTTTGCTTTCTGTTCTCTTTCTGTCTCTTTCTTTCTCTTTTTTTGCAACTATATTAGGAAAAGACTTTTATAACAATCTTATCCTGTTTAATTGCAGCATAGGATCTCATTGAACCATAATTTAATTAACCTCTTACTGATAGACCTCTAGGTTGTTTTTGTATTTTTACTGTTTTAGAGAAAACTTATATTCATTTTATCTCTAAATTTTTAATTGTATGTGTATGATTTATGAAGTACATAATATATTTGCAAACAATATATACATTGTAAATATATTGCTCAATAGCCTCATGTGGTCAGTGGCTGCCATATTAGACAGTGCAGCTGGTTAGAAGAAAAACTTCAGACAAATTAAATTTAATTTGAATTTAATTGCACAAAGAACAATTTGCAAATTGAGAAGCCCTCAAAACTAGAACAGGTGCTAAGAATTCCAGCCTGCTGTGTGGTCACCCTGGCCTGCCTTCAGCAAGAATCCTGTCGGGTCAGTTTAGCAAAGAACTACCCTACCCTCTCTCCAGCCTCCTCACATCCCCATCAGTGGTTGCAGCCGGTAAGCCCTGAGCTCACCTGTGCAGCATGCTTTTCCATCAGAGGGGTAGCCTGGCTGCAGGGCCTGGTCGCAGTCACCTTTGTCTCCTAGGGAATCTCCAGGGACTTCGTTGTTGGTAGAGTTTGGATGGAGCAGGTCTAAAGTTCCTGTAACCTGCTGCCCCTCAATGCATAAGATGCCCAGGCCAGTCCTGAGGCACCAGAGGGGGTCACCTCCAGAATTCTTGAACAGGTTCATTCTGGGCTCAAACACCTTGAACACCTGTACTCTCCTTTCACTTCCCCTCCCCTTATCTCTGGCCTGCCCTCTGTGGTCCTGTAGACTAGATTCAATCATTCTTCAGCAGGTGCCCCTTGACATCTTTGAGCAGAGCTGTTGTGTCGCTAAGGTCTTTTCTCTGAGTTCTCCTGATCTGAATGATCATCTTTGAAATCTAATTCTCTATTCTGGATCTTCTCTAGAGCACACACCTTAAAAAACAACAACAACGAACTACTGACTTCAATGAACTACTTCCTGGTTGTCATCAGGGGAACCAGTCTCACAGGCCTGAGTGAGGATCAGGCAACAGAGGGCATCTGGCTTTTTCCCTCACACGTTGAGACTGATCTCACCGTGTGACCTGAGATGGAAGTCTAGTGTCCTTTTCGTTTTAACGGTTTTGTTTTGTTTTAATGATTGTTTCTTATACTTTTGGGAAAATAGTTTAGTTAGGGTTAGGTTTGAGTATGAGTAATGAAGTCTCAAAATAATAATAGCATAAATGTTATTTTATTTCTCTTTTACCTGAAAGTTCAGAGGTAGAAGGTGTCCAGGGCTGTTGACTGCTCTCAGTGCCTGCCGGCCCCAGGCTGCTGCTTCTGTGGGCTCTGCCATGCTTGGACTCCATTGCACAAGTCACCTCATGCCCAAGATGGCTTCTGGGGATCCAGCAGAGGAAAATGGCATTAAGAAAAGTAGGCATTTAGTTCTGAAATAGCAGTGATTTTCTTAGGCCATACTATTTGATTAAATTGGAAAGGAAAATAAAATGCTCATTTAAAGTATATTACTAAAATTAAATGCACACGTATTTTGCAAGAGTGTTAATACAAGAAAATTTAAATTATGGAAGTATCGGGCCACGTGGGCTTTTGCCAGAATGTGTGAGCTCTGCTGGAGAGAAAGATCCCTCAGCCAAGGGACAGACAGCCTGCAGGCTACTCCTGGCTCTGTCACCAGCAGATCACCTAACTTTGCTGGGTCATAGTTTCAGCACCTGAAAATCCTGGTGATGGTTTCAGTGGCCACATCTGTATTCTGTGAGTCCTTAAATTCTGGATGTCTAGTAGATTTCAGGTCATCAATGGTGAAGGAAACTTTGGCACCTTAGTTCCCAGCAGGACAGAAGGTGTCATCTGGGTGAGGAAGGCACAGGTAGGACCTCAGTGGGAACACTTGTCAGTCATGTAGCTACACTCTGGTTTTATCTGTGCCATCCTCATGAATTTTAGAAAATTGCATTTTCCCTTCTTGTCTTTGTGAGTTTTAGAGATCAGCACAGGTGTACTCAAAGGGGTCGGAGCAAGCAATTTTAAAATGCTTGAAGAAATGCCTGAAGGAATTACAGGTGTTCCTGCATTTACCACAGGGTTATGGCCTGATAAACCCATCAGAAATTGAAAATATTATAAACTGAAAAATGCATGTGATACACACATGTGATACACCTAACCTACCAAACAGCACAGGTTAGCCAAGCCCACCTCAAACATGCTCTCAGACACTTACATTAGCTTACAGGTGGGCGAAATCCATTGGCAACACAGTCCACTGTAGAGTATCATTCGTTTATCCTCGTAATCATGATCGAGGGGCTGACGGGAGCTATGGCACTCTGCCCCCACCTCGCATCAAGAGGCAGTATGCCACCACATGGCGCTAGCACGGGAAAAGATCAAAATTCGAAGTACAATTTCTACTGAAAGTGTTTTGCTTTCACACCATTGTAAAGTCGAGCCATTGTAAGTCGAACCACCACAAGTCGGGGACCATCTGTATTGGTAAATATTTCCTGGTGCTAATAGATCGTTCATCTGGGACAGCACTAATCAGGTAAATGTCCTGTATAATTGAAAGGCAAGTTTCAGGGATATATTTGGTTCTGTTGTAACCAGCAGCTATGTTTAACAATAGTCGCATTCAGATAGTCAAGAAATAGTAAACTAGGAGTTTAGGAGGAAGAAAAGGTAAAATTCATGGGCTAGAATGGTAGAACTAAGAATTAGACAAGAGAATTAGTCTTTTGTGCTGATAAGGTTTAATACAAATGCTGAAATATTATCACTGATAATATTTTCAGTATTTCAGCTTCTCAGTTCTTTTAACACATTAACTGCCATGTGAGCTGTATTTAACTCATGCTAGTTTTGAGCCCGGGGCATCATGAAGCATATGTAACTCACGCATCTTTTACCTTTACCCTTATGAACTCTTTTTCAAGGTGCATATATATAACTCATGCACAGAAAATAATAAAACACCCTAATTTTTCATTAAATTCGAAAGGATTGTTTTATTTTCAAAGTTTTTATTCAGTTTTTGTAATAAAACACCCAGGAATTTCTTTTTCTGGTGTGGCCATCAATGTGTTAAAAACCTGGAATTTCCAACAATACAATACATTTCTTGGCTTCTAAGAGGCTCCCGCACACCCTGATCTTCAGAACTCAGCTTATGACTATTTTCTTTCAAGTTCCTGGTACTCGAGTTGTGTGTCTGAGGAACTGGACCTACTTAACCTTAGACTTTGAAGTGTCTAAGATGTTAGTTCTCATGTGAAATATTTAATCCTTTAAAGAATTGTTTCTAATGGTGACAAGCACACATCACGGAATAGCTAATGTTATGCAAAAGAAAGCAGATTACTATATTGTTTTGACATTTTGCTCCCTTTAATGCTGTAGAAAATCACTTTGACAAATATAAAAGGTAAAACATGAAATATAGATATCTTGCTAGGATTAGCTGTAACATATCAATGAAACACACATATTTTTAACAGGGTATTGCTTCTTAATAATTACATCTTGCTTTCTGCTTTCTCTAATATTCCCAGTCAGGGAAAAAAGATGATTTCAACTTTTTATCCAAAGCTTTCAGGGTATATTCCTAAAAAAATCTCTGGGTTTTTTTTTTTTTTTTTTT
>VBSM01003039.1:19582006-19593147 GCA_008086735.1 Cheirogaleus medius
GAGAGTGGCTGGAGATCAGTGGGAGAGGTGTACAGGAGCCCCTCACTGGGCCCTGTAGGCAGTGGTGTGCTGGGGAGAGCTGTACAGCCGGCTCTCTGTGGGAGGGATGCCCTGAGCGTTAGCATTTGCTGATTCTTGCGGTGTAAATACTCCCACTGTGGATGACTGCACGCCACGCACCCACACGAGGTCACTGAAAGTAGAGAATCGCAATACTGGCTCTCGGGAGTCCGTGGTCAGTCCCAGCACACAACGGATTGAGGCCCAGATGAGAGTTAGCATTTAATTCTATGTTACATCTTCTCCATTTACATGTCTCTAAGGCATAATAGACATTCAGCAAAGATTTGTTGAAGGAATTAATGATTTATTTTTCTTCCACTCTCCTATACAGTCATTGAAAATGCCTATCAGGTTATGGAAAATATTTACCACTTTTGAAATCCCACTTTGACCCAGCTGGGCTAATATTTGCGATTGATTAAGAACATGGAGAACAAAGCAGTCTGTCCTTGCTACAATAGAGTTTGTTTTGTGTGAGATATCTTAATGACTGGTTAATAAGTACTGTGCTTCCTAAACCCTTGCAGCTCCCCAGTTAGTTTCCAGTAATCAAGGCCCTATTAGAGCTGATTTCTATTTTATAAACACAGGGTGACTAATTTTTGCGGCCATCCCTAAAATGTGATGAAGGTCTGTTTGGTTTTCAATACCAAGGAGGGCTGCAGCTGCTGTTTGGTGGGCCATGGGAAGGTCTGGCCCTGGTGGCTGATAGAACAAAAGTCTGATTGTGTGGGCTTCCCCTTCCTCCTTGCCCTTGTCCCTTTATGGCAAATCCGTGTCCAGATCCATTCGGTGTCTTGCTGCTTCTCCACACCAGGCTAACCTGGGTCCTGCAGAAGGTATGTGAGCACAGAGGCTTGCCTTAGGGGCAAATCTCATACACTGTCACTCATATATTTTAGAAAACAACATCTCATTAAACGGCTTCCCACAAAAGGGTGTTATAGCTGTTCACTTGGGGAGATAAAAGTAGTATTGGGGAGAAAAGATGATAAAGATGGAAGGATCAACTGTAAGCTTAAAACCCTACAAATATACTGTTGTATTGTTTTCTAGTTCTTCTTGGATGTATTTTCTTAGCAAAGAAATACATATTATATTATAATCATATAGTAAGTGTATGATGCATACACGTGTGTGCTGCTTGTCTCTCTCATAAGCATTCCCAGTGGCATCTGAACATTTCAGAGGCATTTTTAAATGCCTGCAAATATATTCTGTCCTTTGGATTTGTCCACCTGTATTAATCATTGTTATTGAAAATCGTTTTGCATTTGTAAATGAGAGTGGGATATAACACTGTATTTTTTTCTAATTAGGGAATGATGGAATCAAAGGATGGAAAGTACAAACTGCTGGTTTCTTAAGGCCTGGCCTGGGAAACCAGCAGAGCATCATTCCTACTGCGTTCTATTGGTGGAGCAGCCCAAGAGCCTGATTTGAGGAGAGGGAAAATAGAGCCCACTTTTCCATTGGGAAGAATATCAGAGAATTTTAGGGCTTTATTTTACAAATAATGGAAAGAGAAAAAATGCTTACTTAATATTTTTTGTTATAAAATTTTATCAGTTGTCAGTGGAAAGGATATCTATGGTGAAATTTGCTATCTGGCCTTCTCTTCTGCTCTTAGAAAAACTGTAGTCTGACGACCTGTCCTCCTACCAGGTGATGCTCCAGTGGTCTGGTCTCCTGATGAACATGCTCATTTACATTGAATAACTTTCTGGTTAATTAAAGCTCACATTTTTAAGCATAAACAAGTCTAGTCCTTTTAACTATTCTGCAGGGTGGCTCTGAGCATGGGTTTTGGAATGATTGATGCAAAGCTGTTTTTGATTCTGGCTGCAAATCCCAGCCTCAACATGTCCTAGCTGGGTTACTCTGGACAAGTGAATTTCATTTTGTTATCAGTAAAATGGGGATAATAATACCTACTTTATAGGTTGTTTTATAGATAATACCTACTTTACAGGTTGTTTTATAGATTAAATATGGTAAGCCACATTAAATAGTTTAGTGAATGGCTCATTGTTAAGTTCTCAAAAGCGATTGTTAATAATAATAATAATACATAAGTCATATATTTCCTTAAGCAATACAAAACAGGTCATACTAGAGTGAAAACACCTCGACTATCTGTGGTCTATCCCTTGGGTGTATCCTGATTGCTAGACATTACATGTAGGGAGTGTCCTCAACATGTACAGTGTATCCACTCTTTCTAGGTGGTGGTCTCAACGCCTGTCCAACTCCCTAAACAGCTCTGAAGTGCATTGCTGGTTGGTCTGGTCTGGGTAGTCTACGGGCTCTTTGTGTTTGGGATAGGACTATGAAGGGCGAGTGTTTGGTTCACCTTGTTTTGACACTTCCTAGGATTGCTTTAACCCATGTGAATGCTGGTGTTATGGCACAGACCTCGTTGAGTGAATGGCAGTATTTACCCCTCAGGGGGAAAGTGAAGATGTCGCCCAGTGCATCTTACAGGGATATGTGTATCCACAGCAGGATTGCAGACTCAGGACGGGTATGTCTCTTGTATAGTTGGTTTGCTTTAATCTTATGGGCGCTGTGAGTCTTCTAAAGGGTCCTATTTCCATCTCTGATTGAGCCATTTGAAAGTTTGGAGCTAAAATTATAGTTCCTCTCTAGCAGGTGTGTAGAACTCTCTGGAATGCACTTCCATATGCTCTTCTTTTGCATGGCTTTATTATCCTCTTCCCTTCAGGTCCTTTAGCCTCATTCCTTGTATCATCCCCCCTCCACCCCCACCCCATGGTTCGCTAAGGCATCCAGCTGAGAAAGCCAGTGTGGGGCTGCCAGTCATCCCAGGCTCTGACCCCGGAGCAGCAGATGTCCTGGCTTGGGACTCATCTCCTGGGTGAAGGGTGCCATTTTCTGTGTTGCACAAATGCATCCTGTGGCTAAGAGAACAGCCTCTGCCACACACAGATCAAGTACATATATATATATATATATATACACACACACATGCAGACAATTAAGTGTCCCATTCACCTAGTTTTAAATTTAAGACTAGGGCACAAAAGCAGTTCCATTCTAGAGAAGGTCAGTTAAGGGTTGGCAATAGGAAAAAAAAAATGCAATGCATCGATTTTGCTTTTCAGAAAATGGGGCATCAGCCATACAGTGCTTAAAGGTTGCTTTGAAAATTGACATTTTATTCAGCAATCAGATGTCTCCTTCAACTAAAATCCAGGGAGTTGGATTTGTTTCTGTGGCTGGTCGGCCCCGTTGCAGCCTACATTCTTAATGTATGTTAAGAGCCAGCCAAAACTCAGAAGAAAGACCTTCAGGCAGAAGTGAGTTTTAGAACTCTGCTTACGTTTTTTTCAGCTGTTCTCATGAAACCACTTGTCAGCTCTGGGAAAATAAAAATGACCTTCTGTGGGAACGCTGGCTGGAGTAGGAATGACCTCATCCAGTGTCTTCTGTGAGGAAGATGAAATTAGGCAAGACACCACTACCCCAATAGGCTCTTACTTGCATTTTTTCTAATTTCTCTCTCACACTCTTGCTCATCCCCATAATCTCTCATTCATCTATTTCTCTTTAACCCTCTCTGCGCCCTGTTCTCTTCACACCAGTGAGCTGCCTTCTCAAAACCATCGCACCTGCTGTCTCTGGATCCCAAGTTGACAAAGGCAAGAGGCAAAACATGGATATAGCAACACATGGCAATATGTTCAGGTCACAGTGTCCTGAGGCAGAAATTGGGAAACGGTGGGGTGGGGAACGTCCCAGTTGTCCCTGGGAAATGCACACGGGGTACATGATGGCCAAGGGGACTGCTGTGATGGCTGGCTTCATGTGGACGAACCAACCCGCTCATCAGGGAGACAGAGGAAATGCTAGTCTCAGAGGAAGGCTCCTGTGAGTCTGCCAGGCCAGGCCACACCCTCTTTCCTGCTTCAGCCTCATTCTGCAGAGTTAGCCTGCCCTGGAAATAATTGTCACCCCATGGCAAATACCACAGAGGGCTATTAAAGATGTTGCTCTGTGACCCTTTGTAGTGTCTGGGGGAGGCATCGCCAGACTGCAGATTCTTTGCTTTGGAAGGGGGATTGCAGTTGTGAGTGCCTGATAAGGGAATAGGTTGAGTGGAAAGGGTCGAAGCCCAGAATGTTCTCTCTCGCTGGTAGCAGTGATTTATGAAGGGCGGCTGTGTCCTCAACATGCAAGTGTTTCATGGGTGGAGACTGGTACTCCCAGAGTTGGGCAGATACCCACACATGATGGTGGTGATGGTTAATGAGTGTCGCATAGTAATTACCATCAGGATGCGGCCTCCTTGCTAGCCGTGTAAACAAAACAGAAGCAGCTGCGCACAAATAGCACTCTGACTCAGGAAGTGGCATTGCAGCCAGGGGGTGTTTTGGTTGAACTGTAAGCAAGTGCTTTATTTTGTAAAGAAAATAAACCCATCTATCAATGGAGCATCTTAAAATTATACCTATAAAAATGATAAACTCCATCTTTAAATTAGGTAAGGGAATTATAAGTGTATTCATATTTCTTAGCAATTATTAGTTTCTACTGCTTATTCTATGCAAGAATCACAAATTATGTGACATATGTATAATGTTTCTGGTGTAGCTTAAAACATTAGTGGTGGATAACTTTCCAAAGTAATTGGAGTAAACTCCATGATTGGAGTAAATGGAATAAAAATTCTGAATACAGTCATGTGCTGCATGATAATGTTTTGGTCAACGTCAGATCACGTATATGACAGTGGTCCTATAAGATTATAGTGGAGCTGAAAAATTCCTGCTGCCTAGTGATGTCTTCATGATCCTGACCCTGGGTAGGGCTAGGCTAATGTGCATGTTCGTGTCTTAAATTTTAATGAAAAAGTTTAAAAAGTAAAAAAAAATTTAAAATAGAAAAAAGTTAATAAGGATAAAAATAAAGAAAATAGTTTTATACATCTGTAAAATGTGTTTGTGTTTTAAGCTAAGTGATATTACAAAAGAGTCAGGTCAGGCATGGTGACTCAAGCCTATAATCACAGCACTTTGGGAGGCTGAGGTGGGAGGATTGCTTGAGCCCAGGATTTCAAGACCAGCCTAGGCAGCATAGCAAGACCCCATCTCTACAAAAAATTAAAAAATTAAAATTAAAAAAACCTTAAAGAGTTAAAAAGTTTTTTTTAAAGAAGTTTATAAAGTAAAATAGTTACAGTAAGCTAAGGTTAATTTATTATTGAAGAAAGAAAAAATTTTAAAAATTCTATGTAGCCTAAGTGCACAGTGTTTACAAAGTCTTCAGTAGTGTGCAGTGATGCCCCAAGGCTCATTCAGTGACTCACCCACAGCAACTTCCAGTCCTGCAAGCTCCCTTCCTGGTAAGCACACTCTACAGGCGTACCATTTTTTATCTTTTATACTGTATTTCTACTGGATCTTCTCTGTGTTTAGATATATTTAGATACACAAATACTTACCATTGTGTTACAATTGCCTAGCAGGTGTCCTCAAACTACGGCCCGCGGGCCACACGCGGCTGCAGAGGACATTTATCCGGCCCACCGGGTGTTTTTGCCCGTTTTGTGTTTTTACTTCAAAATAAGATATGTGCAGTGTGCATAGGAATTTGTTCATAGTTTTTTTTTTTTAACTATAGTCCGGCCCTGCAACGGTCTGAGGGACAGTGAACTGGCCCCTGTTTAAAAAGTTTGAGGACCCCTGGCCTACAGTATTCAGTACAGTAATATGCTGTACAGGTGTGTAGCCTAGGAGCAATAGGCCATACCCCATAGCCTAGGTGCGTGGTAGGCTATTCCATCTAGGTTTGTGTAAGTACACTCCATGATGTTTGTATAACGGCAAAATCGCCTAATGACTTTTCTTGGAACGTATTTCCGTTATAAAGTGACATGTGACTATAGTCATAGTTTCTCCATCCTGAAATATTGTGAAAACTATCTTTTAGAAGCGTATTTATGCTAAGGAAGGCTTTGAGATATAGATTTTATTATAAGATGAATACATGCATAGAGAAACTATAAACCTAGAATGAATCGACTTGCTTGCTGAAACGAGAAGAGATTATTCAATAAACTAAGATACAATAAACATTCGCATCAGTGATAAAGGAAGTAATTGATAATCCTTTTTTTGGGCACAGTGCAGGGGAAAACTGGAAGCTGTCGTGCCCCATAAGGCAAGTGTTAAGCGTTTGACAGCAAATAGCTTCACTGTCTCATGCCAACTCCTACAAACTGGAAATGGCGCCTGGCGCTCTGATAAGGATCATGAGGGTTTGTTGGGAAGTTTCTGGAAAGAGTACTACAACACATTAGCACAGTCTGCCATGTGTGGGAAGAGTGGACTGGTGCATGCCTTCCCTGGGGTGAGGACAGGGGGTGATAATTTTTCTTTTTACTTATTTAGATAAACTTTTAAAAACCTTCCAATGTTCAGTGATGTTGATGGCGCCTTGACTTTTATCCCCCCTCCATTAGTTACCAACGTTCTGACGCTTAAGATCCTGGCAGCTTTACCTAGGAAAATATGAAGGTTAGGTGCCTCCTTGCTAAAGCTGGGGTAAACATCTAGGGCAAGTGCTATTTTTAAGATTAGAGGGAAAACTTTGCCATTGTAAAACTTTACAAGTCAAATCTGGCAGAGCAGCTTTGCCAATAATATGTCAAGAAATTGTGTGCATTTATTTCATTTATTGTTGGCTGAAGGATGATCTCTCACCCAACTTTTGTTGAAGAACATTGTTTCATCTGGAAGAGAACAGGCTTGGGAGGCTGGTGGGTTGAAGGTGGAGAGACTGGGTTCTGATCCCGGTGTTGCCACTTCTTGGCTGTGTCTGCTTTCTCATCTGGAAAATAGAGGCATTTTACCCACTTTGTCAGATTGTTGTGAGGATTAGAGAATATAGATAAAGCTCTTGATGTCGTTCCTAGCACTTGGTATGTGTACCTTAATAAATAGGAGTACCTCCTTATACCTCCTTAATAAATATGAGGTACTATTATAGTAGAAGCTCTCTTAACAGTTCCTAGTAGTAGCTTGCTGGGTTAATCAGTGATCTCCCACATCTCTGTACAGCCACATGTCTGAAACCATGACACCTGAACTAGCAGACTCCTGTGGCCCTGGGCCAGATCCACCCTGCAGCCTGATTTTGTAAATCAAGTTTTATTGGATTATAACCGTGCTCTTTCATTTTCATGTTGTCGATGGCTGCCTTCTTGCTACAACAGCAGAGTACAGAGACCATATGTATGGGCAAAAAAGCTGAAAACATTTACTGTCTGGCCTTTTACAGAAAATAGTTGCCTAACCTACTCTGGTATATAATGGCTTCCACCATTTGAGTTGTATGCTTACTGAATCAGTTGTGTTTATTCGCAAATCTCTTTGTGCCCATTGTTGTTGCTATTGTACTTGCATAATTTAATTATAAATTATTAAACTGGTGAAATGAGATTAAAAAGAGTATTGTGGCAGATTCTGCTGGTTGTTCTCAAATACCCAGCTTCCCTTTCTTCCTTGGGTAATAGAATCCCATATTTCAGCTGGATGGTGGCCACCAGCAATGATGGTGGCCACCAGCAATTGAACTATGTTTCCTAAACTCTCTTGAAGCTAGGCATGGCCATGTGACTATGTTCCAGCCAGTGGGCTGTGAGTGAAAGTTGTAGGTGCAACTAGCAGGCCATGACTTTAAAGAGAAAGAGAATGCCCTTCCCTTCCCCCCTTCCTGCTGGCAGCAATGTGGGTGGGGTAGCAGGAACTGCAGTAACTATCTTCGTCCACGGGGTGGCAGTGTGATTGGAGAGTGTCTGAGCAACAAGATGGGCTGGGTCTCTAACATTATGGACATCCCATGTCAGCCTTGGACCTCAAGGCTCTGCTCTCACAAGAGGGAGAAATGAACTGCTCTCTTGTTTAAACCACTGTTGCTTTGACATTTGATATAATAGTCGAACTTATTTTTAATACAGACAGCTGTTTATCTGCATGAAAATTAAGTCAGTGCATTGGAGAGAGTAAGGGCAAGTTGCTAATATTGCTATTTTAAAAATATGTGGACAAAACAACTAAAAAGGTTGGTAGGGATTGAGCATAAAACTTTAGAATGGTCGTTTACTTGGCTTTGACTTATGTCATTAAATTCTTGCTTCTTTTTAAATAAATGAAACTAGAAATCATGCATAATACATGGGGGTGTGTTTTGTGCAAGAACACCAATCTGTGTTCCAAGCTCTAAATCAATCAGCAGTTTTATAACTTCCTCAGCATCTATACATAAGTTAATATTTATTGGATTAAATTGAATACCCCAGGGGTGTACTGCTTGGTTTGTTAAGTCCCTAGTCTGCATTAAAGTTATAGCCTGAATCTAAGAATATTCATACTAATTTCTTGTTAATATGGTTTGGCATTAATAGCTAATCTATACCATCCTAGATAGAGGAAGGAGATGTTATCTGATAGTAGCCCTTCTAAACTTCATGATGAAAATCTGAGAATGGAAGATTTAATTACTCCCAGGAAATTAGGCCCTGACATGTAGCAGCACCCATTGTTTTTAGTAAATTTGCCTTTACCTTCCAACTCCCATTCATGGGATCTCCAGCTGCATGTTTCCAATGAAATCAGAGACCCTTGCTCTGATTAAACACAGAACTTCTAGTTCTGTATTTTACTGACTTTGCTAAAGAAAGATAACATCAGTGAAGATCCAGCTGTCTAAGCCTACAGGAGACAGGGCAGCAGGACACCTGCTCTCGCCATGCAGTCCCCAAGGGCCTGAAAATCAGCCTGGGACATCACAGAAATCCATTATAAATGAAAGATGAAACTCCTTATGGCTTTAAGCTTTTCCATTACAGGACCACAAACATTGGAATAACCTGGGTTTGACATTTTACATTTTAAATATCCTCACAGCATCAGATAAAAGAAGTAGGCTGGGCCTTTCTCCACATATTAGGAAGCCTGTTGGCTGGGAACCACTTTGGTCCTGAGACCTGACACTATGACAGTATTGTACTTGAAGTGTCACTGATAGCTACTGTCTAAGATTCTCATTCCCATCATTATCACCAGGGATGTTTTAAGGGATATTGTCAGCATTAAATATTCCTCTCTTAAGTTAATACCAATTTCTAAATCCATTCATTATATGAGAAAGTAAATGTTTATTTCTTAGAAGTAGAGGGCTTTAAAGTATTCAGAGTTTTTCTAAATTCATATTTTCAAGTAAACATGTGAATAGATAGGCTCCTTCTAGATTATAAAGTCCTTGAGCAGAAGGTATTGTTGGTAGTACTCACCCCAGGTCCACAGATATTTCAAAGGGGGCCATTACCCAAGAAGGGTTAATGTCCAGTCTGGTCTAGCTCTTTATGTAAGGGGAAGAGAAACATAGGTCCCTCATGTGGACTAGTCAGGCCTCCAAATGGCCTCCCAGTGACATCTGTGGCCACCATGCTACTATGATTTGTGTATTATTATATCCCCACATTCTTTAGCATAGTTGGTTAAAAGAACATTAATTTTATTTTGATGAGCCATTTTTCCATTTTATTGAAAATGCATTATGGTAACATGAACAAGAGAAAAAAAAAAAGGAAGAATGTCCATGATAGAGTCAGTTCTGTTCAAAATGTAATTCAAAGCATAGAATATCTTTCAAAGCAGTGATTAAGGTATCGCTCTTGTCTTCCATTGCATGTTGTTTATTTAAAAGTCATTGTTAATTAATAACAGTTGGTTTTCTTTTGACCAGCTGGCCCCATTGGTTTCATTTTGTCTGTGCTACTTCTCTGAAGACTCATCAACTAGCGTTATGAGCGTCCAAGTAGGTTGGGATAAAATGTTTAGCGCCACTGGTGGATCCACTTAGCTGGGTGGAAACAACTCTGGGAATGTCCACGCCCATGTCAGTGCTGTTCCACAGTAGTTCTAGTCCTGTGGTTCTGGGTGGTTCTCACAGAGGAAAAGTAAATGAGGCTGACCAAAGCATTTCGGCTTACTAGAGGATCTTACTCAGTCTATTTCATGTAACTAAAATATAGAGCCCAAATAGAAAATGTAGTAATTATTATTATAAACTGTGTGTATCTGTGCGTTCTGTGTTTGCCTATGTAACAAATAGAAAACATTTAAAATAATTGTACTGCCTGGCAGATCCAGGACACAGTGACCCAGAGTGAGAGGAGCAGAGGGTGGGTATACCCTTGCACTTGAGGGAGCCGTGGTGGGCGTGAACACACACATCACCTTCCTGTGAGTTCTGATTAGTGAACATGACTTCCTGAAAACAGTGTGGGCTAGCAGATGATCTCCAGTGTACTGGCTTGGTAATTTAGCCACATGTAAAGCATGAGGGGCAGCTATTAGGTTTTCTGCACACTGCTGATAGAAACTTGAGCTCTGGAGGCAGAGATGAATACCTGCGACAGGTAGAAATGAAGGGGGATGGAGTAGATGGGCAGGCCTCTCTCTCACTATGCAGCAAGGTTCAGCCTAGATCATTCCAGCTTCACTTATTTGCACTGCATTACATTTCACAAAGGAACACTAATTTTTTAAAAATGTGTTTTCCTGAGCAAATCAATAATGTGAAAAGAAATGACATGTGGGAGGAACTATTCAAATAACTGTTTTCAGGAACCCCTTAAATCACATATAAAATATACAATGACTGTTATCATGGTAATTAGAAATACATGAAAGGCTAATGCTTTTCAGGTCTTTATTAGGCAAATTCCTATTGCTATTCTGTATCACGAGGAGAGGCCGGGTCATGCCTATAGTTCCAGAGCTTTGGGAAGCTAAGACTAGAGGATCGCTTGAGACCAGGAGTTTAGGACCAGCTGGAGCAACATAGCAAGCCCCCGTCTCTACAAAAAAATTAAAAAGTTAACCAGGTGTGGTGGTGTGTGCCTGTAGTCCCAGTTACTTGGGAGGGTGAGGCTGGAGGATCCCTTGAGCCCAGGAGTTCAAAGTTGCAGTGAGCTATGATGATGCAGCTATACTTCAGTGACAGAGCAAGACCCTATCTCTCTCTCTCTCTCTTTTTTTTTTTAAAGG
>VBSM01003039.1:19593247-19627134 GCA_008086735.1 Cheirogaleus medius
CATGGCACTCTAGCCCAGGCAACAGAGTGAGACTCTGTCTCAAAAAAAAAAAGTGTTTTCCTTTGAAAGCCACTGATTATGTCATTCAGTGGCTGACTTATAAGACCTATATGAAGATAAATGACAGATGCATTCTTTAAAGGGCTAAAGTGGGAATGTGGCCCATAAACAGTCTAGTATCTTGATTGAATATCTCAATGAGTGATACTCCAGGTTTATCATAATTGAAGTTATCTCTCTGTATCAGGAAGATTGATCACAAATTCTCCAGATAAAATTGATTTGAATTAGCACTTTGGAGGAACTTGATAATTCAATCTCTTTGGGTTGTGTATACCTGCTCAAGCCCAGTGTGATGGGTACAATCTCTAAAAAGCAAAATCAGGAACTATATTGTTAGTGAAATATTTTGCAGTATAAGAAACATATTTTTTAATGTTGCAGGTTTCATATAACTAGGCCAAAGGTAAAAAAACAGGGAGGGGACATTTACTTTTGACTCCAACTACAGTAAATCCTGGATTGTAATTCGTTGAAATTATAGATCCCAAGTAAAATATAAGGAAGGGTTTAAATCCAAATTAGCCAATTTGCTTCACAGTAACAGTTTTCTAGTTACCTTGAGGAATGTTCCTTGACTTATCTGATATTATCTGTCCTTCAGGGATAAAGTAGAAATCTTTTCTTTCCTCAGGGATAGTGATTGAAGCAAATCTTAGCATTTACAAATGCAAGGGTGTTTAGTTTCCGGCATGTCTCAAGTAGGTGCTTGGCCCGTGCTAGTAATGGAATTTACATTGTCCATGCCCTGGGTTTATGCAAGCCTAGTTATTAAAAAAGTTAACAAAATTAAAAACAATGAAAAGTGACTTCTAACTGGCATCTTGTTCATAGAAACTTGAAACTGTAATAACATAAGTAACGTGATGGGCAGTTTAGGGTCAGCCGGCCCAATGATCCCGGCAGATCTGATAATTGATGACTCCTCAGTGCTGTAGTAGTTTGAGATGGAAGGGGAAGGGACAGTCTCACAAAGTAACTGATCTCTGATTTGTTTCCAACTTGGCATAAAAAGAGAGTGGGCCCCAAATAGAATGCTAAGCTGCCCTGAGGAAGGCGGGGCTCAGCTTCTCTGGGCAGAAAAATCAAGCACTCAACTGGCGCCTCCTGGACGTTGGGAGGAGTTGTCACATGGCTAATTGGTCTGAGAAAGTGAAGACTTCAGGTTGAGTGCCATGTAATTTCTTAATCTTGTGTTTGCTTATTTAATCCTCCACTTGACAAATCTCATTTGCTTTGTCATGGTTCTAATTCTGTGAGCGGTCGTGCAGAGAAATATATCCGTGTTTTTATTTTGTTTCTCTGCCTACATACACACACAAACACACGCACACACCAAGGTACATAAGTATCCACAAGATTAAAAAAATTCTAGCACATTACTCTAAGAAATGTTAAAGTCTGTAACCAGATACGACTGACCTTTCTAAGAAAAATTTGACAGGAATTAACATCAACAGATGTCCACTACCAATAGACAGCATGAGACCCTTAGTCACTAGCTGAGAATGAAAGGTCTCCAGGCCAAAGCATATTTATAGGTGTGACCGTTGCAGCAGCTGTTTGTCATGGTTGCCAGGTAAGAACTTAGGTTATAACAAATCTTTTTTTTTTTTAATTTCAGAATATTACGGGGGTACAAACATTTAGGTTACATAGATTGCCTTTGCACTGCCCGAGTCAGAGCTGCAAGTGTGCCCATCCCCCAGACAGTGTGCACCACACCCATTAGGTGTGAATATACCTGCCTCCTCCTCCTCCATCCCACCTCATTCTTTTTTAAAAAAAATTTGTCAATATGGAAAGTTGACATAACTAACTTTCTAAAAAATATTGTTTGGCTTCAATTTCCATTTCCTATAGATTTTTAAAAATCATAAATAATGTGAAATAATGTATATTCTCTGGAGGTATTATGACAGAAATCTAAATATATCTTTGGAAACAATTATTGCAGTGTGAATTCATAGGGATGTAAAAAACCTAAAAAGTGACTAGAAAGGGGTGTGTGTGTTTGTGCATATATGTGTGTTTGAGAGAAGACAACAGTATCTGAAACTGTTCTCCAGTGGAGTGAGGTTGCCCTACAAGAACTTGAAAAATACAAACAAGGGACTCATTTTCTGATTTCTTATGTGAAGGTTAGGTATTCGTTGATCTTCCCCTGCTTGCCCTACTCAGTTTAGGGGGCTCAGTCCTGTTCTCCACTGGTATCACAAGTGCCGGCAGGTCCTGTGGGAGCAATACCTGTGCTAGATTCTCAGGGATCCAGGGCTCCCCTTGGGGAAGTCAAGCATGAAGGCCCCAGTTTGCCAGAAGGAATCCCACATGAAATACTGGTTTCCCATTCTAGAAAGTCTTGTACTATACGAGGCATAATTCCTAATCACCTAATTTTGAAGGTGGTTTACTGCCCATTTGCAAGAAAGAAAAAAATAAAACGAAAACTATTCCATATAGATGAAAATTGGTTTCCAAATTTTTAAGAGGACTTTTTTTCTATCATTCTATATGTTTTTATACATATAAAAGCTTGCATGCTGATTATTGCCAATATGTAATATATAGAAACATTGAGATAAGTGAATAAATATGGGGTTATTAAATAACCACTATTGACTATTTTTTGATATTTTCTTTGGATGTTTACTGTTTATATTCATTTATTCATTCAATATTTTTATGTGCCTCCAGATATCAAGCTCTCTTAGATACTGAAGACAGAGTGGTGTTCAAGAATTCCTTCATGGAATTTAAAGTGTAAGGGGGAGTCAGTATTACCAACATCATAAATTAATTGCAATTGATAATTGCTACCAAAGAACATCACAAGATGCTATGGCAGTAGTAATGAGGAGGAGATCTGCTGGGCTTCAGATCTTCACAGACTCTGTTTTCTCTTGTGTAATGGAGATAACAGTGGTCCCCACTTGTGGGGGTTGGGGGGTGGAGAGGAGCTCACGTGGTGGAGATTAAGTGAGACAGTGAAGGGAGAGTGCTTAATTTAGCGCCTGGCACACGGTGAGAGTTCAGCAAACGGTAGCCATGGTCATGATTATCATGGGCACATGTAGTAATTTAGGATTGAGAAGCTGAGATTCATGAGATTATGGACTCACTTGGTGGGTACTAATTTAGAAACAGCTGAAGGGGTTGAGAGAGAAAATAGGACTCTAAACTCCTTAGGCCCAAGGAGTTTCACCTGGAAACCAAAGCTGCTTGTGAGCTATTTCTGTATATGCACCTTGGCATTTAGGGATCCGTAATCCTGCCCTGATGTGCTTTCCCACTCATCTTTGAAATGGTCTCCGTGTTCCAATCCAGAGTGTTCTTTCTGTATCTCACCTCACATTAGGAACCTTCTCAGCTCCATGGGTTACTTCCCTATTCCATTGTGCATTCTTTCTGTGACCTTGCGCAAGGTATAGTTAATGTATCTGGGCCCTAATGTCCTCATCTGTTAAACAGGAATAATAAATAGTAGTTCACTTACAGGCTGGTTGTAAGGATAGTTTACGAGATGCAGAGGATTGCCTGGCTCCTGGTAAGTGTTAGCTACTATTCATATTTCACTCTGCCTGTAACCCCCTTTACTTGAATTGTTAATAAACTGCCTTTACTTGAATTATTATTTAGCCTATCTGCAGTTTTCTTTCCTGCTAAAAATTGCCACCTAAATAAAATTGTCATACTAATCTGTGTAATCTTACTCTATAATTTTTTATAGTCACGTCTACTGCATAATTGAAAATATACAATTTTACATTGCTGGCACTGAAAAATGCAGCACTTTATTTTATGTTACAAATGCCTGAAACCAGCTTAAGGCTAAAGGGAATTGGCTCCAATCGTGGGAGTGTCTGTGGGTGGGTGTGCTTTGCACCTTTCCTCTCGGGCCTAACAGGACCCAAGAACTCCACCATCAGGCTTCTGTCGTATTCTCCTTGCCACACACTCCTTTCCTCGCTTCCCTCTCTTTTCCATCCACTCTAGTTGACTGTCTCATTGGCAATTATCTCCTCAAATCTAACGCTCAAGAAATATATGAAAGGATTTGAGTTTTGATATATTAAAAAACAATTTTTACATTGCAAATAACTTTCTCAACTTCCACAACTTTCAAAATACTTCTTTTGACTTTTAAGTTCATTGGTATATGCTAAAACGTTTTATTGTCCTCTAAAATGTACAACAAAATATCTTATAGTTAACAGGTTCTTCTCACAAATCCAATCCCCAACTTAGTTTTCAAATTTTTTTTTTTCTCTCCAATAGCCCTAGATACAATTAAATGCCATTTTTAAAAGGTGAATTTCCTTTGTAATGTGTGTGTGTGTGCATGTGTGTGTGTGTGTGTGTGTGTGTTCTGAATCTGGGGTCACATGTAAAAACTTTATTGGTTGGGGGCTGTGCCTTAGTCACTTCTAAATTCCTGGAACCAAGAATGGTGACAGTTGACATTGACTCAATGCACATGTATTGAAATGAACGGAAGTGAAGTGAAACGAAACTGAGACATGTTATTTATTCTATGCCAAGATTCATTTGTTTCAGCATTATTTTTTCTAGTGCTCAAAGACACTTTGGGTGAAAGAGATGAATAGGCTGCTGGCATATGCTCTCTCTTACAGAATTACAATCTATTTTTAAAGAGCACAAGAGTGTCATATTTCTCAATCTTACAGAACCCCCTAATGGAGACTACTGTGTGCTGCATTCTGAAACTATAGACCAAGTGCGTTAGATTCCACATATGCAGCCAAACTACACAAAGACAGACCTTTTAATGTAACATTAAAACATTGTTTTTGAAAATGATATTTTTAAAGGGAAAGAAGGTACATAAAAATTTAGAAGATAAAACATATGAAAATAAAATAAGTAAAATCATTCTGATCCTACTTTGTCTCAGTTATTTGGTTCATAACAAAACTCACCACTTTGCATTCCTACAAATGACAGCTGAATTACTTAAAATCAGTTCGATCCTTTTACGGCCCGCTTTTAAGACTTGTTAGAAGCAGAGCAGCATTTAGTGTAGGACTGATTATTCTCTGCCGCTGAACCAAGACCCTGCTGAGTCCTCTACCAGTGTTCGTGGAGTTTTGAGGTTTTCCAGTGTAGTTGTGGGGACCAGGAATCATTCCTGGTACAAGACACTGTCCCTTGTCCTTTCTGATGGCTCTTTTCCAGACTCTGGGTTCCTCACACACACGCCCTGGTCAGTCCTCAGCTGAAGACTCCAGGGGATCCCCCCACAGATCGACAGAGTGCTCTCTGCACAGTGCTCCGACTCTGACACTCTGGCTGCTTTGGTCACCTGTTTTTTTTTTTTTTTAATTTCAAAATATTAAGGGGGTACAAATGTTTTAGGTTACATGGATCATTTTTGTAATGCTTGAGTCCTGGCTTATAGGTGTGCCCGTCACCGAAATAGTGTTCATAGTATTGGGTCACGTCTTTGGACCCTCAACTCTCATCTCCTTAACTCAGTGAGGGGGGGGTGGGACCTGGTGACTGGGTGCCCCCCACCCAACTCCAGGGCAGCGAGCTGGGTGATTGTAGCAAACCTTGCTGGTTTCCTGGTTCTCCAGGGTCACTGTCCTTCCTTGCCTAATACCCAGGGTTTTGAAAATAATAGTTTCCTATTATATTTTGTCTGTTTTTTCAGTTGTTTCAGGTGGGAGGGGTATTAGCTCCCTGTCACACCATCTTGCCCAGAAGCAGAAGTCTCCCTCTTCCGTGTGACTCTGCCAAGGGTGTTTCTCACAGTGGCTCTCCCTGGGACACTTGTTAAAGGTGCAGGTTTCTGAGCCTCACCCAAGCCTGTTCCATCAGCGACTCTCCAGCAAGGCCCCGACAGCTGCTGTTTAGACACTGCCCTGGGAGTCTCACCACTCCATCTTTAGCGGCTGCACGAGGGCTTACCTGGGCCCGACCACCTAGTGCATGTAACTAATTGTATTCTAATATGGATATGGAGGCAGAAAGAAGGGAGGCTGGCCTGAAATTCTGCCAAGAAGCCAAAGCTTCTTTCTGTGGATGAAGTGAGGCTGTTTGTCTGAGAAGTCATCTTTTTAATTTCTATTCCCTTAGAGTTTCACATGCAAGTGAAACCATAACCTCTTCAGATCCTGAAAAAGCACTTTGCTCTGGCTTAGGGTTCTTTGGCAAATAATTGCTTATCTTGACTGCAGAATGGCCTTTGTCAAAACACCTGACTAGTTTTTCTTAAAAGAGGAAAGCTTAATCAAATGGCATCAGCTGGTGCCTTTTTGGGAAGCATTTATAGCTGCAGATCTTTGGGCAAACTCCATTGGAAAGATGGCATGTCCGGGGGGAATGGGAATTGCAGTGACTTCTCCCTGGGAACCACTTGGACTGGACTCACCGAGACTATGGGAGTTGGGGGTGATGGTCTTTGGAGGTGACTCTTACAGGGTCCTTATCTTGTGGCTGGAGTGTGCAGTAGGTACACTCCGTAGTAAATGCAAGAGTGGGAGAGAAAGTTAGAAGGACGGAGAGAGGACATTTGGAAGGACAAATTAAAGAACTTATTACCTCCTAAACCTGGAAAGTGCATGTTATCTCTGAAACTAAGGAGGAAATAATAATAATGAAGCCATCGGTAACTAATTTTCTCCCTTAGGTGAGCTTCAGTCACAAAAGACTTATACTCTCTGGTTAAGAACTTGGTAAAAACTCGAACTATTTTGAAGCCTTAGGCATGTTTCAATTCCCTTTATGTTAGCTGGGCCTATGTGACACATTGACCAGTGCCAGGGGTGGTGGGAAGACGGCCACACACAGTGGAAAAGATCTGCTTTCCGAGCCTCGCCCAGCATTCACGGGAGAGCCTTTCTCTGGTTATGTGTTTTCCAAACAAGCCTCTCTAGGAAAACCTAGAGTTTCATTATGGAGCAACTCTGCTTGCATGTGCAGATGTCACTTGTATTAAACGTCAACCTACCACCAAGCGGAGTCTTAGTTTCTGCTGAGTGTTTGGATTCTGCACATGAAGTTCTCTCTTTTCCTGGAAAGGGCTGGTCTTCACATGATGCCACATTGGTATTGGTCAATCAGGCCTCACCCTTCCTGGTTCTAGGAAGGAGTGGGGAGGAACATGAAATGTTCTTTTTCATTCTAAATTACAATGTGGTCTCCTCAAAGGATGTCACTGAATGTATTTATTCATCCTTTGAAGGGGGCACATGTTTTAAAGCAGCGGTCCCCAACATTTTTGGCACCAGGGACCGGTTTCATGGAAGACAATTTTTCCCAGGATGGGTCAGGGCTGTTGAGGGGGGAGGAGCCGTGAGCAATGGGGGTGGCTGTAAATACAGATGAAGCTTCGTTTGTTTGCTCACCTGCTGCTCACCTCCTGTTGTGTGGCCCAGGGGTTGGGGACCACAGTTTTAAAGGAAATAGAACTGTATTGAAAATCAGGAGTCTCAGCCATGGGTCTTGGCTTTGTCCCAAACAAGCTGAGAAAATTTGGGTTTTATGTTCTTCATATATAAAATAAAGGAATTTGAAAAGTTGACATCAAAGTCTCATTGTCTCATTATGAATTAATAACTATATTACTTAAATCATATATATTTCCATTAAATTTTATTCAGCATAGTCTGAACATTTAGTTTTATCTCAAACATCTATTAGTCTTTCCAAAACCCAAGATAAATTTTCATGTTGTACACAATGAATTTCTCATTGCGATTGTAATTCAAATATCAATTATAATTTGTTATTATGTTAATATAAATGTAAGTGACAACGGAATTCGTTGTTCAAAAAAACTATCAAATGGGGCTTTTTCAAAGGGAAGAAATTTAATTAAGAGCGTTTTCTTATAGACCTGGAAAATAGTCACAAGGTGAATATTCTCTTGTTTCTTCCCACCAACTAGTGTTTTCTATAGACACAGAGAAAGGAATAGTGCTACAAGTATTCAAGTTTTTGAAATAACAATATTTTACACATTTAGTATAATGCAAGACACAAAAAGAGAACTTGATAACTTTTCATTGAATAAATGAATAAATAAATGGATGGATGGTATCCACTTAAAGTTCACTATGGAAAATAGTTAAGACCCTTAAATGCAAATGAGAATTTTTAGCTATTTCATTGTGATCTCTGTAAAGTACATTAGTTATATGAATTCTTTGCTCTAAAATTATCTCTATAGTGGTAATTTAGTATTAGATTGCACTCTCTCCAATTTTAGGACATTTACTTACTAGAATAAAAAGTATGTATACAAATACAGTGTCATTTCATGGACATGGTTCCTAATGGTAGCATTAGAACAAAGCTCCAGCATCTATACAAAGTACCATCCATTCAAGAAAATGATTTTTCATGGCTCTAGCCAGCAGAAATATTATTTTTACATCACAAATAAATTTAGGCAAAAGTGGCAACACTTTTTTTGACAATAGAATTTAAAGTGGGATATACTTATGTAAGAATGCTATTCATGAAATAAAAAGCATGATTATACATTTGAATATCAAACGTTTGAGTATCAAAAGATTTTTAAAGTGCCATATACATATAAATACACATACCCCCATACACATACATGTATATGTAACTTTAAGAACAATAGGAAGTGGATTCTCATGTATCCATCACCTAAGTTAAGAAATAGCCCATGACCAATACCTAAGAAGGTCCTACATGCCTTGCTCTAATCACATTCTCTACTTAGCCCCCTCTCCTGAATTTTGTTTTTATCATTTCTTTGCTTAAATAATCTGGGTAGCCTACTACAATCCTGAACTTTATATAAATGAAATCATACTGTATACATTCCTCTGTGATTTCTTCTCAATATTATGATTGTGAGGTTCGTACACAAAGAGTTTTAAGCTCATTCATTTTCACTGTTGTTTTGTCTTTCATTGCTTGAACACAATTCATCTTATTTGCTCATTGTCCTGATGAAAGTATATTTTAAATTTGTTTCAAAATATGAAATGTTCATTTATGCCATCTTAATCTTTATTTTTTCTTCTTCTCTTTTGTTAATGTTGGTACCATTCTAATCTTTAAAAGAATGTTAATCAAATCCTTTCATCATAAGTTTTTCATTGATTTTTGTTAGAATTATATTTGCCAAACAGTTTAACTGAATCCTTAAATAACTACTCAATAGGCATACAGAACAGAAATTAAAATCTGTGTTTCTGGCATCTTCATGATCTCATTAAACTGAACAGTAACTTAGCTTGTCTGTGCCAATTTGCCCCAAAGTCTGTGTTGTTCTGAGAAAAGAGACCACAATTTAATAACCTTATATTTCCTTTGCCATGAAGCTTTTGCTCTCCTGTGCAAAATCTTTTCCCATTAAGCAGATGTGTTGGCAACATTTCGTTACAGATATTGGCTTCTTAGCTATTCACTTACTTAAAGTGTTTTTTTTTTTTAAGAGGTCGAGAATCATTCATGGGGTCTGCAAACCTGGTGCCAGACTTGGTCACCAGTGGAAACAAGTTTGCTCCGTGATTTAAAAGGAGGTAGTTAGTGGAGACATAAACCGCTCCCTGACAGTGAGACATCCCCAGAAGTGCATTTCTTATGACAGGCAGAAAATCCTTCTGCAAATGTCTTCCTAGGGGAGTAACATCAGCCTGGACAACTGGTAGCACAGTGACCTGCTAGAGCAGTAGTTGAGGCTGACGGAACAAAGATGAAGAAAAATGAGATAGTCCCCCAACCCTTTGATGCTATTGTGCTCATTTAAACTTGGATTTAAAATTTGTATTTTATTTTATTTATTTATTTTTGAGACAGAGTCTCACTCTGTTGCCCAGGCTAGAGTGCCGTGGCGTCAGCCTAGCTCACAGCAACCTCAAACTCCTGGGCTCAAGCAATCCTCCTGCCTCAGCCTCCTGAGTAGCTGGGACTACAGGCGTGCGCCACCATGCCCAGCTAATTTTTTCTATATATTTTTAGTTGGCCAATTAATTTCTTTCTAGTTTTAGTAGAGATGGGGTCTCGCTCTTACTCAGGCTGGTCTAGAACTACTGAGTTCAAATGATCCGCCCACTTCGGCCTTCCAGAGTGCTAGGATTACAGGCGTGAGTCACCACACCTGGCCTAAAATTTGCATTTTAAAAAGGAATTTTAATTAATTTACAAATTATCTTACCATTCAAAATATATTAAAAAGTGACAGAATCTCTCTATGTACACAATTTCTGTGTAGTTCAGCATCTAAGGGCTCAGGTAGTTTTGATTTGTCTTAGGGCTATGGGAGTTGAATCCAAAGGTCAGCCTCACCCTGATATTTAACAATCATAGCTCAGATTAGAGGTCACTGATAATTTTTAGCATATGCTAGAGACTTTGCTGCACTTGTTTACCGCCGTATCCACAACTCCATGGTAGTGTCTTCAACACGATAGGCACTAATTATCTCTTGAGTGAATGAATTTGAGGGCCCTTCACACAGCTTGTTTGAACTTGTATAAGTTAGGATTGCGAGAGCAGGAATTAAGCTTGACGTCATTGGAATTTTGGGGAATGACATGTATTTGCATATATCTTTTTTCTGGAGTGGTGGCTTCTAGTTTTTAGCTTGCGGAGGTTCTTGTGGGAAAATGAGGGCAGGATCACACACATTTCCTGGCCTGTGCATCACATTCAACTCGATGATTGGAAAAAGATAACTCTAGAAAAATAGGGAGTATTGTGAGATCCTGAGTTTGAGTTTAACAATTTTCTGTAGAGTTGCCCAACCACTGTATATATTGAAAATATAGTGTTGGTGTTTACTAATAATTATTATTATATGCTTAACGCCAAGATTTCTTTGAAAATACTGTGGCTTCTCGATCCTTACGGTTTAAAAAGTTTCTAACAAGTCCTGTAAGGCCCTGTGTGTTCTAGGTCCCTCCTCCTTCCCAGCTTCCTACATTATTCTTCTGGGTCACTTTGCTGGAGCCACATTCAGGCACAAATAGGATAGTGCTCTTAGCTCCTTCCCACTCCAGGGCCTCTGCATATATTGTCCATTGGTCTCTCCAGAACCCTTATGGTGAACAACAGTTTACCAGGTCTAACCCATTCCAGGTCTGAGTTTAAAAATGACTTGTTCACAAAAATATAGTTAGATAACTAGATAGAGTGAACAATATTTGACAGCACAACAAAGTGACCATAGTCAACACTAAGTTACAGTATACTTTAAAATAACCAAAAGAGTAGAATTGGAATGTTCCTAACACAAAGAAATGATAAATGCTTGAGATGATGGATACCCCAGTTACCCCAATTTAATTAATGTACTTGTTTGCCTGTATCAAAACATCACATGTATCCTATAAAGATATACAATTGTTGTGTACCCATAATAATTAAAAATTAGAAATTTAAAAAATGACTTCAGAAAAGATGTCCCAAAGCCCCCGCCCGGTCTTCCTCGGCATTTCCCTTGTTGTAATTGGATAATTAATTATATAGCTCATTGTTTCTTTTGGCATGTGAGCTTTCTGGAGCAGGTATCTGGCTCGTCTACCTCTGAATGCACAGGGCTTTTCCAGGGTGTGTGGCCAACAGTAGATGCTCAATAAGTATTTGCTGAAGCCATGAATATTGACTAAATCATCTAAAATCCAGTTCCTATTTTTCTCTCTGTCTCTCTCTTTAGCTGGGAAGTTATCAATTCCAAGCCAGATGAAAGACCCAGACTCAGCCACTGTATTGCAGAATCATGGATGAATTTCAGCATATTTCTTCAAGAGATGTCTCTTTTTAAACAGCAGAGCCCTGGCAAGGCAAGTTTTCCAGGACAAGAGTATGTTTTAAAATGTGCAATGTACTTGGAAACAGATGGACTAACCTCTTGTATCAGCTCGCAAGATATTCTGAATATATTAATAATATACTAGGAACATGTGCCTTAAACACTGATATCAGTGAGGTTCAGAAATGTTAATATGTGAACATTAGAGAATCCTCAACCTGACATTTGAATTGGATTGGTTTTTATACATATTTATCTAGCACATTAACTAGAATGAATGGTGATTGGTCTTATCAGCAGGACCAAGGAGAAAAAGTCTCAAGACTTTCAGTTTCATATTTAGCCTGGTGTTGATGTCAAAGGGAGATGAAATGAACATATTGTCCTTTGAGGGTACATTCCATGAAAACTGAGTCTCACTTTCAATCTAAAAAGTGGAGATTCTTGTATGATTTATTTAAGAAAGAAAACTTTTGGCAAAACATTTATAGTGATTATATAAACAAAAAGTATTTTTCCAATTAAGGTAAAAACCCATGAGGGGAAGAGTCTTGCGTGGTTGGAAAGGGATTGCATGGTGCAGTACACACATTTGGATTATCTTATGTGGAGAGGCAGCTCTAACTCTGATAGACTGTCTTGATAGCTCGGGTGTTGCTTCCAAGTTTCTTGAATATCCACCTGTAGTTGGAATGAAGAATTAGGAATGTCAGCATTTAAAATCCATCTCATTGTACCATGTACAGGCAATCTCACAACTTCCCTAGTATTAAATAATAGAATTATGTTTGGAGACATTTTGAAGATATATTAAAGAGGCAGTGCTATATTTAGATGGACTTTTTAAATCCCTGAAGGTAATTTTTAAAATAGATATCCATAGGGGAGGGTACAATGTATTGTTGATGCCTATTTTACTGAAGTAATTGAACATATTTTTGGAAGATTCTAAATTTGAAACTTCTGTATTTGGTTGCATTAACGTGCCCCAGGTCAATTAGCTTAAGATGAAAATGCTGCAAGTCTAGGGGATAGTAAGAAATCCCTTTATAAAACTAAATTCTGGACATAGTAATGCTTCTATTCACTTATTTGTCCTTTTGACTTTTATGGCCTTTCCTTTTCCATTTCGTTTCTAGAATTGCAAATTCTTTCAAGGTCCCTTGTTGTTTGAGAAGCAGCTCTTTATTTTGTTCCACAAGTTCATGAATTCTCCTTTGACTAGTAAATTTATTAACCCTCTACCAAAGAATAAAAAATCAGTTATCCTTAAATATCCTTTAAATTATCCCCTTGCTCTCTTAATTAGTTATTGATCAGAAGCTATATTCCTGCTTCATGTGTCTTTTGGAAATTTCCTTAATGAATTTTCTTTGCATGCTTCTCAGTTTAATTTAATACCACAAATAAAGATAAAAAGTAAGACAGTTCAAGACTAGAGTGTGGAAATTAAGTGAAGACTTTATGGGACAATTTTTCTGTCTTGATGTTCTAATGGGATTTAAGGAGATTTTCTGTAGGTTGTTTTTTAATTTCTTAAAACAACCAAGATTTTTTTAATGGTAAATAACAGAGAGAAGGAAAATAATTGGATTTCACCATAGGAGTTTCATTTCATTTGCAGTTGGTTTCTAGGTGACGTAGAAGTGGGGTTAATTTGAGGGGTGAATATGGTTAGAAGGGAGGATAATAATGGCCATAGATTTATCCCAGAAGATCTCCAGCTGTGTAAATTACATTAGATTTATGTAGATTTCTCAAATTTCTGTAACATGTTTTGTTGTGTTTTTATGAATTTTGATGGGCTTATAGTGGTGGTTTGAACTTGCAGATTTAGTTATCTGGCTGCATTACTTTCATTAAATGATGCTGAATAACAAGGGTTTCTGGGGACATACTGCTCTTCTGTTCTCTTACACCTGGCAGCAATACAGCCACAGGCATGAGTCATGGCAGTTGTCATCATCAGTGTCAGAAATTAGCTCCTGTGCCCTCAAGTGATTATTACTAAGTGCTGAAGTGGACTAAGACCGGTTGAGTGCAACAGTCATTAGGACTAAGTGCAAAAGAATGCCGTTTGAAAAACACTTGCCATAACCTGATAGGTTGCTAATAGATATATAATTGTGTATGTATCCTGTGCTCCAAAATGTCAGTGTTATGCATAACTGTCCTGTGTTATTTCTATTATTTCTAGTTTTGTCTCCTGGTCTGCAGTGTGTGCACATTTTTTACAATCTTGGGAAGTTACATTCCTGGGGTTATACTCAGCTATCTACTATGTAAGTATGTATAATAGAACATTTGGCTAATTTGTGTGATATGTATGGTATCATCTTATGGTCAATAGACCTTCTGTAGTTTGGAAGAAGAGGAATGAGCTCTTAATTATGAAACAAGTTGATTATTCTTTAATCTCCTGTTCTGCAAAGTTTCTTCTTTTTTTCCTAGAGATAGTTTTATATTTTAAAACAGGAAGAATAGCTGCAAAAGATAGTGAATAATTTTGTTAGCTTATGTCAATAAAACTATAAATAAGCTCTCTGCCCACCCCCACCCACAAAATACACCAAGACCTTTGTCTTTTTGCATGTTCTGTGGCTCAAAAAATAATTAAAACCATAATGAGTTACCATTGCATCCTCACCAGAATGGCTAAAATAAAAAATACTGACCATATTAAGGATATGGAACAACTGGAATTCTCACATACTGTTAGTGGAAAGGTAGAATGGCAAAATCACTTTGGATAATGGTTTGGCAGTTTCTTATAAACTACTATATGACCCAGCCATCCCACAGCTAGGTATTTACCCAAGGGAAATGAAAGCATTTGTCTGCACAAAGACCTGCACATGAATGTACTTACCAGATCTATCTGTAGTGGCCAAAAGCAGAACACAATCCATATGTCCATCAACAGATGAATTGGATAAATGAATACCATATATCATTATGCGATATATCTATACAATAGGTTACTGCTCAACAGTAAAAATTAGTACATGCAACATTATGGATAAATTTCCAAATAATTAGGCTGAGTGGAAGAAGCCTGATAAGAGAGTATATATATTGTATGATTCCATTTATATATAATTCTAGAAAATTCAAACTAATCCTTAGTGACAAAGCAGGCCAGTGGTTACCTGGGGATAAGGTGGGTGAGTGCAAGGAGAGGCAGGAGGGAAGGATTAATAACATGAGGAAACTTTTGGGGGTGGCAGATATGTTCGCTATCTTGATTGTGGTAAAACTTTCTTAGGTGTATACATATGTCAAAACTTAACAAATTGTTATCACTTTTAAATATACAATTTATCATATGTCAACTCTAAAAAAATGCTGTTTAAAAAATGTAGAATTTCTTCTTCTCCTGAAAAATAGGAAGGTCTGGCACTTCAACCTGGGCAGTTACTCTCTACTTAATTAACTCTCATATTTTCCTATTTTTCTTATACTGACTTTAAAATTTTACATATAATTTCTTGGTCTCTAGAGATATTTGAGTTTGCAACTCCTATTTTAAAAAGGTAGTAGGGGAAATTTCCTAACAACAAAGAAATGAAACTTAGGAATACAATACATTCAGTGTGGCAATCTTCATTTCTTTTTGTATTCTTAATGCATACTACAAATGGCAAATCGTTGGAGCTAAAATCCATTCTCCCAGATGGAACTCATATACAATATCATATCAGGCCTCTTTGATCTGTACTGTTTAGGAGTTAAAGGAGAAGAGGGCTGGGGAATGAGAGTCTAATTTGGGCAAGGCTTTATTTAGAAGGTTTGTATTAATCTCATTTATACTTCACAATAACCCCAAGAAAGTATTACTGATGAGAAGCTAATAGATGATAATAACTTCTCATGGTAAAATGGCATTTAATAAATAGAGTTGAAGTTTTAATCCAGGACTGTTGTCTGGAAAGCATGTAATCTTTCTGTAAGTTTTGAGCATAAAAGGATTGAGGGGAGGAGGATGATCTAATTGCAAATCTGAAAACAATGACTATGAGCATGGCACGTACACACACATGCGTGCACATAGAGTATTTCATAGAAAATGTTTACAGGAGCAGAATAAAAATTATAAATTTATTTTCCAGAGGCATTTCCCTAAAAAACCAAAACTTCTATTATTTCGGTAAGAGAACTGTAGTATTTTGTGAAATACTAAGATGTAGCCTTTTAAAATGAAGGGCATTTTACCTATTCTCTTCCTTCTTATATTTCAGTACTATGTGCATTTTTGTGTCCACTGTTTAAGTGTAATGATATTGGACAAAAGATATACAGCAAAATCAAGTCAGTTCTGCTGAAACTAGATTTTGGAATTGGAGAATATATTAATCAGAAGAAACGTGAAAGATCAGGTAGGTAAAGTCTGAATTTTAGATTCTATGCAGGAAATGAGACATTAAAAGGCTCTTTTTATAAAATTACCTTTCATATAGTTCAGAGTACCTTTAGCCTTTTACTATATATTATTGTAGAAGCTAAGCCCCCCAAAGTAATATATATATCCTTTCCTATTTAGACATTTTTTTCTCAAACATACAATTAAATAAATTGACTTTTAAATCCAAATTGTCAGGGGAGGGAGAAAAGGCCTCAACACTCTATATTTTGCTATTTTTGATTTACTTTGTTTTATTTTGGGTTGGACTATTATTGCAAATAAAAAAAATAACACAGGTAGGGCTAACAGCAGGGGAGCCATGTGAGAGGGGATTGAAAGAACAGGGGAAGGAAAAGAAAATAGAGGAAAAACCAGTATGATCATTTTTTACTTTTTAACTTGGCCTGTGACCTTCTAGGTTCTCAAACATGCACCAGAGCCACCTGGAAGGCTTATTAAAGCATACATTGCTGGGCCCCACCCAGAGCTTCTGATGCAGTAGGTCTAGGGTAGGGCCTCAGAATCTGCATTTCTAAAAAGTTCTCAGGACTGCTGCTGCTGCTGGTTCAGGGACCACACTAGGAGAACCACGAATGTGGATCATTTCCTTTAAATCAAACAATTTACAAATATGTGAGGTTTGTTATGTGCACACAGTTAATTATATGGAGGTATTAGAGAATGTGAGAAATGTGGAGTAAGAATATATAATGAAGTAACTACACCATGTCAAAGCTGGCCAAGAAACTGAAAACTTCCAAATTTTTTCTCAACAGAAGCAGATAAAGAAAAAAGTCACAAAGATGACAGTGAATTAGAGTTTTCAGCTCTTTGTCCTAAGGTATTTTTTTTGTTTGTTTAGTTTTCCATTCCTGTGTGGTTTAACTGTAAAATTATTTACATGTACCAAAGATGAATGATTTTTCCTAATAGACTCCTATTTCTGTAAGATGATTGAATGATTTCAAAAGGAAAATACTCATCTAGTTTTTTATTATTCTGACAGTTTGGGGGTTAGTATGGATCTTTCAAAGTATTTTCTTCAGCAGTTTAAAATGTGCCACTGGTATTTATGTTAACACAGATTAGCCTCACTGTGGCTGCCAAAGAGTTATCTGTATCTGACACAGACGTCTCAGAGGTGTCCTGGACTGATAACGGGACCTTTAACCTTTCAGAAGGATACACTCCACAGACAGACACTTCCGATGGTATGCTAATATTTTTGAATACCCTTATTTTTATTATTATGAGTGCATGTGAAAATATTTAATTTATGTCAACTACTGCATGGATAAGTAAAATGTGGTGTATCTATACCGTGGAGTATTCCTTGGTTATAAAGATGAATGAAGGCCATGCATAGTGGCTCATGCTTATAATCCTAGCACTCTGGGAGGCTGAGGTGGGAGGATCACTTTGAGGTCAGGAGTTGAAGACCAACATAAGCAAGAGTGAGACCCATCTCTACAAAAAATAGAAAAAACATTTAGCCGGCTGCTGTAGCTCATGCCTGTACTCCCAGATACTGAAGAAGCTGAGGCAAAAGGATCACTTGAGCTCAGGAGTTTGAGGTTGCAGTGAGCGATGATGATGCCACTGTACTCTAGCCAGGGGGACAAGCAAGACTCTGTTTCCAAAAAGAGAAAAAAAAATGAATGAAGTAGTGATACTTGCTACGATATGAACCTTGAAAACAGTATGCTAAGTGAGAGAAGCCAGACACAAAAGGCCACGTATTGTATAATTGCACTTACATGAAATGTCCAGAACAGGCAAGCCCATATAGAGAGAAGATAGGTTAGTGGTTGCTAGGGACTGGAGGAAGGAGGGAATACTGAGTGACTATTAATTGGTATGAGTTTCTTTTTGGAGTGGTGAAATGTTCTAGAATCAGATAATTAGGTAATGGTTATACAGCTTTGTGAATATACTATAGAAGGGTGAGTTTTTTGGTATATGAATTATATCTCAAAAGCTGTTACATTTTAAAAAGTATGAGGAGAAAAATCTAACTCATTGTCCAAATCTTTTATTTCGAAAACAAAAAGAAATCGAAACATTTTTAAAAATTACCTTCTGAAATGTCTGCTGGCATTGCTTTTAGCAATAACGAGAGGAGAGAAAGAAGCTAATCCTATACATTCAGGGCCAGTCCTCATTGAGAGGAATTAAAGTATGGAAGGCAAGGTCCTTGAGTACAAAACTGACTCCAAAATTTCTCATATGTGTCTTCAAAGTTAAAAAAGCTTCTTTGTTTTTAATAATTAGGTTAAATACAATTTAATATTGGAGAGCACAGTGTTGTTTACTAATGCAAATTCCATCCATAACCTCAATTGAGGGACATTTGTGCAATAACTTAACTTTTGTTAGTCTCAGTGGATTATTTTAAGTGGTCTTAGCCATATACTGAACACGTGAGCATACTAGATGAATAAACTGTTTCATAGTTATTTTCCAATAACATTCTTTCTTTTCTATAGCAAGGAGGGGGTGAGGCTGTGCAGTGTTTGAAAGAAGATGGGTTTGGAGGTTGGGAGACACAAGTGGAGTCTTGTCTGTGTCACTAGCTGATTGTATGACCTTGAATAGGTGACATTTTTGTGGACCTCAATTTCCTCATCTTTAAAGTACATTAGAACAAGAAGATCACTGAAGCTAATTCAAGCTCTTCAAGTTCAAGCTCATTCAATTTATACAATTGAGGTCATTTTAAAGATCAGGATAACGAGTACTTTGTTCTTAAGCATCCTATCTCAGATTTACACAATAAAAGGGACAGTAATAATACAACCCAGATGTAAGGCTTTTCACTAATTGAATTGAAGATTTCCAATCACTATTATAAGGAGATAACTATTACACTGAAAAATTTTCTATGAAAAATAAAACCAATATAATCAGTTTACCGCCTAATCTGACATTTCAAATGTCCTGAATCTTAGAATGGTCAATTTCAGCTGTAGCTACAGAGAGCCAAATGTTTCCATAGCTGTTGGGCTGAATATGGAATAGAAGGAGCAGTATCTTCTTTTCATTACTTCAAACAAACACAGGTTACAGATACTCAGGTAGTTCTCCATGTATGAAAATACTGAGGCTGGATAATACTCACTATCTGATATGCCAGAACCCATGAAAACTTTCCATTGAAGTATTTTTTTATTTCATGATAATACATATGTCCATTGGCTTAAGATAATTCCCACCCTATGAGCAGGATGGAATTTTTATAGTGAATGCTTAAACTTTAGTCAAAGCCTCAAGCTAATATTAGACAAGGTTGAATATTAAATCATTATTTACAGTGTTTTGAGCTTAAGAGGAAAGCTAAAAGATATAGGGGATGTGTCTTTGGGAGGGGGACGTGTTTGTAGAGAGAGTGTCACAGATTTGGGAAGGGTCCAATATGTGGTTAAATTGATTCAGGTTGACTCAGGAGGATAGATGAATGCCAGAGTTGCCCAGATGGTTCAGATTAAGGTCAGATATCTTTTAGACAACTCTTTTATTTCAAATTTGTTATGGCACTTAAGCATGAACTTCTGTTATGCATTTCACAGATCTTGACCGACCTAGTGAGGAAGTTTTCTCTCGAGATCTTTCAGATTTTCCATCTCTAGAAAATGGCATGGGAACAAATGATGAAGACGAATTAAGCCTTGGCTTGCCCACTGAGCTCAAGAGAAAAAAGGAACAGCTGGACAGTGGTCACAGGCCAAGCAAAGAGAGGCAATCAGCAGCTGGTCTCATTCTTCCTCTGAACAGTGACCAAACCTTTAACTTGATGAGCAATCTGGCTGGGAACGTCATCACAGCTGCAGTGACTGCTGCTATCAAAGACCAGTTAGAGGGTGTGCAGCAAGCAATTTCTCAGGCTGCACCCAGCCCAGGAGAAGACACAGACACTGAAGAAGGTGATGACTTTGAACTACTTGACCAGTCAGAGCTGGATCAAATTGAGAGTGAATTGGGACTTACACAAGACCAGGAAGCAGAAGCACAGCAAAATAAGAAGTCTTCAGGCTTCCTTTCAAATCTACTTGGAGGCCATTAATCTAGGAATCAGCAGCTTGCAACAGAACACCAAAAAAAAAACCACCAAAAAAATTTCAAACAAGCAAAAAAAAAAAAAAAAAAAAAAAAAAAAAAAAAAGAAAGAAAGAAAGAAAGAAAAACAGAAAAAAATTGAACTATAAGCTTTAATTATTACTTTAGATTTTTTGTTTTACTTTCTCTTCTGCAGTGAATTGATTGGATATATATCAGCTAATGCTGATAGGTTGATATTTCTGATAGTTATTTTTATGTATAAGCATGGAAATGAACTTTATATATACACACACACTGTGTTGTCAGAGATAAACATTGGGGGTTGTTTTTAAGCCAAAAAAAAGAAAAGAACCCAAAACACCAAATTATTAAAATCTTCCTATAAGTATTCTTTCTTTTCTTCTTTACAAATAATTTTTCAAGCATGTGAAAACAGTTTATTGTAATTCATTGAAAAATATTAACAATTAATTGTGAATACATGCTGTATCAGCTCCCTTATTCCTAATACCTGGAAACAGTTTTGTTTTTTTTAAAAAAAATAAACTGGTAGATTTTGATGTAAAAAGACAGAAATTATCAAGGTACCTTTAGTTAAAGGACTTGGGAAATATTATCAAAATTAATTTCCTAGCAAAAATTTAAAAATATATTTAAGTACTATGGATAGGCTGAAACATTTCCATGTTATTTCTGCAGTTGTAGACTTAGGCTTACTTGTGAAGTGGCATGCTCCATTGATGGCCATCTCTAGTCTTGCAATGGGTGGTATTGACCCATAGAAAACAAGTAGTTATATATCACATAGACAATGGCTATCATGTAAACAGATTCAGCTGTTTTGCTGTTCATTTGTCATATGTTTGTAATAGGGATATTGTGAGTGCAGATCTATTCTGCCTGCTCAGACTTAAACCTTTATCTTTCATATTGTGTCATGGAAAAAGTCTCCTAAAATTCTGAAACTAGTGCTTGATATGTTCTGAGTGATGTGGTCATCAACAATAAAGAAATAATAACTCTGTTTTCTTAGTCTGTATAGATAGAGGAGAGGAACTTGCTTGGCTTTATATTTATTTGCCATTGAAGTCTAAATATGTAATCTGTTTATTCTTGGGAAGATAGAATATATATTTTTTTTCTTTTAAACTTTTTTAGATCACTTTTAAATAACCAAATTTGATTTATGGTTTTTAACAAAGGACTAAAATGCAGAAACCAAGCTAGTTTTGTTTTTGTGATACAAACTTTAAGTGTTGAGGGACCATGTCAGCAACTACCAAAAATCTCTTAAATCTTCAGGTATAGCTGGCATTTCTGCAGATGCACTCAGACATCTGAGACCCTCAGAAAGGAAGGATAATCTAAGAATATAGGAAATTTGTGTTCTCTTCCTTTCATTTTATCCCTTTTCTTATATTTTTAAAGATTAATTATAGGTAATCTGACATTTTAACATAGCATCTCTTATTTATTTTTTCTTTCTGAGGTATTAAGGTATCTAGACTGAATTTTGCCAAATGTTAAAGGGAGAAAAGTTACTGAAGACTTTGAACACTTGCTTTTTGTGACTGACTATGCTTATGTGTTGTTAGTGCCTCATGATTGTGTCTGATGTCCTTTATTGATAAAGTGAGCCTGTGCCTTTATTATCGTGCCCGTTTTAATACAAATGGAAACCTGGTGTTAGAACATCTCTGAACTGTGTGGGTTTTGGAGGAATATACCTGAATTCTATTCAGTAAGAGTTTCTGGACATGAAAAAATACAGTCACATATTTATAAAACAGTTGTTACCAGGATTCTTTTATTTATGTGTATGTTTCTTCATTTTAAAAGATATCCTTTGCCACGAAGTCAAAAGGTTTAAAGGTCATTTCAGTTTTTTCATTGAGGAGAAAACAGAAAGTTAATAATTCAAGTAATTAAAGAATATGTTGTAATTCACTGGACAAGGTTACAAGAAGATAAACTCAAGGGCTGAGAATGTTTGATGGTGTGAACAATAAATCTAGAATAAAATGTTATCTGTAAATCAAAAGGGATTTGAGAATGGGGGTAGTTTGATAGGGTTATCAGCACTTGGAAGAGACATACCAGCTCTCAATGGACTATATACATATAATTATATATATATACTTTAATACTATTTGTATAAGAATATATAATTGCAAATTTATATAATGCAATAATGGTACCCTTCTCAAAACTTATAATTCAAACAAACACACGAATGTTAAGGGTGTGTGTGTGTGTTTTGGTAGGGCAGGCACTGTTTCTGGTGTAAGATGTAGTAGCAAACTTGTGATTAACTAGGGAACTACATATCCTTTGCCATGAGAATTTATATCAATAATAATATTTCCCCAATAGTGAAACAACTGATAAAGAATGGCTTATAAGATCTGACTGGAATCCAGTCATTAAATGTGAACCATGGATTTTTTTTTTAATTAAGAGCTGTAGAAAGGTTTTGCATATGTCCTATAAAGTGCTGAGCAAAACCATACAATGGGAATAGCATTCACCAATCATGCATTTTGATCTGAAACAATAAAGCAGTGCTCAAAGGTTGAGGCTTGCTTTGAAAGGTCAATTCAGGCATGGATATTCTCATTCTGAAACACCTTTGCTTTTTTCTTACCCTAAAAATCTTCAAAATCGATTTCTTAAAAACTGCCTCCTCCCCAGTTTAATAGAATATTTGGAAAAGAAACTTTTATAAGGTTGTGCAATTTGCAAACATCCTCAACATATTTAGGCATCTCACTCTTATATTTGAAATAAGTGCAACTTTCTTCCTTTAAAAAAAATGGCAAACTCCAACATGCTACAGATTTTAGGCAAGAAGTAAATTCACATTTAAGAAAAAAAAGTGATTTTTAATGTTTTTATTATCTTTATAATTTAGATTGGTGTATTTCTTTACACTGTTGCAGCTGTGTTAGTTGTAAGACAGGAAATTATTCTGAAAACCCTTACTGAATTACTGTTGTCACGTATGATTTGTGTCATGATGAAGTTAGAAAGTCTCAGAACTATATTTTTGTGTATTAGTCCTCCATTTCCACCACAGCATTTATGGTAGGAAGGAATGCAGGAAATACGAGTTCTGGTTCTGATGTTAATATTATGGCCCTAACACACAATGTCAAAGTCAAATGACATCCCCAAGCCACAGCTTCAGTTTCCCCCCAAATTATTTATTTCCCCATAAAATAAGGAAGTTAATTCTCATCCTTTCACACAGGGATGTTTTGAGAATGAATGATAAGTATAGGAAGCACTTTGGGCGAGGTGGAAGTCTATATAAAACCAAGATACTGATTTTTTCCTGTGTGTCAACTAAGCCATCATTTTAAACATTAAAACAGAGGCAATCAATAAGCAACTGCTTACAAGAAAACTCTGTAAGGTTATTTTAATGGGCCTAGCACTGTATCAGCCTCATTGTCCAATAAACACCTGTGGAATAAATGGATGGAAAGTGTTGCAAAATGTCTTATTATTTCAGTTGGCTCTGCGAACCATGTGTAAGGTTCTATACTAGTCATTTTTAATGGTTATAACACTTAACTAGTTCTGAGAAAACCACCTAACAATTCCATACCTGTTTCCCTCATCTACAAAATAAAGATCCAATAGATGTTGCAAGGATTAAATGTCTTAAGGCTGGGGATAGCAAACTATAGCCCATGAGCCAAATCTGGCTTGCCACCTGTTTTTGTAGGGGATACAAGTTAAGAATGTTTTTTTGTTTTGTTTTGTTTTTGGAGATTGTGTATGTTGCCCACTCAGGCTGGGCTCCAATTTGAAATCCTCCTACCTCAGCCTCCCAAGTGGCTGAGATTACAGGTACGTACCACCGTGCCCGGCTTTTTACATTTTTAAATAGTTGAAAACAATCAAAACTATTTTGTGACGTGAAAAATAAATGAAAATCAAATTTTAGCATCCATATATAAAGTTTAATTAGAACATAGGCATGCTCATTCATTTATGTATTGTCTGTGGCTGCTTTTATGTTATAATATAGGAAAGTTGAAGAGTTGTGACAGATCTACAAAGCCTTGCATATTTACTATCTGGCCCTTTTCAGGAAAAGCATGCTAATCCTTAGTCTAATACATATAAAACACTCAGTTATAGTTAGGATCCTATTTAATCCTTATGACTCTATAGTTAATTGGTAGTAAGAACATTTTGCCAAGTAATAGGGTAAAAAAATTGTCCAAGGTCACCTGGATAGTAAGGGGAAAAACCAGCCTGACCCCAAAGCCTATTCTCTTTCCAATATATCACATTATCTAATACTTATTAGCTTTGTTTTTGATGCATTAAGAATGATCATAATTTTAAATAGTTTGACAGAATTTTATCAAATATTAAATATTGGTTTTATTAAAATTTTTTGTCAAAGAATCCAGGAACTAGTTGATCAACACTGTTTAAAATGCTGCAATAAACAGGCTTTGCTGTAAATTCCAATTCCTTATTAAATTAAGAAGAAAGGATTTTATATATCTAGATAGCCAAAAACGATTGAAAATCTTTCATAGCACTTAACATTTTTATGAACACAGAATTCATAGAAATTGTAAACTATGTATTGTTTTTACAATACATTTAAAATGTATTTTAGCTTTTATTTCTTCTATATTTGTTACCCCACAAAAGTTAACCTCAACTAACCCAATCTCCTTTGTCATTTTCCTTTAAAAAAACAACACCAAAAAAACCCCCAAGGTGCCACTGCAATATTTGAAAAGCAGTAAGCCTGTCACAAGAGACTATTGTGATCAGTATATCAATGGACTTGAAGACAACCTTATTAGCTTTTATTTTCAATTCTGTAATTATCAAAGATTAATATCCCAAAGTCTTTCAAGACTGAAACAGGAATCACATTATTGTGTGTACTGTCACTTCTAGTGTGCACCATAACTTGTGTAGTCTGAGAAGTGACCTATCTTAAGGGCTATTTCACAGTATCCAGAAGGAATTCTAATTTTTAACATTTTCAATTTTTTTCGTTATGGGTGGTCTTAGTTTGAGTTCTTCAGCAGAGTGATCAATACATATTTTTGAAAGTAATAAACATTTTTGAAAGTAGTACTGCCAACAGAGATGAGACACATTAAGACAGTGCTATGGATGTGCTGCAGAGATTTAACTCAACAGTGCCTGGTTTGCATTTACCAAGTAACTATTGGCTGTAGACCTGCTCCTTTCCTGTATTTCTAATCAGTTCCAGATACTGCTACTGGATCTACTCAATGTCCAATTCTATTCCTGATGCCCATATAAAATGAAACACTCCGTGACTCTACTGTTTATCAAAGAATGAACAGCAAACACTAGAATTCAAGTCTCTTGCCAATGATACCTTAACACTTTCTAGTCTTATTTTTCCTTGTTTGCCTGTATCTTATGCTTCACCCAAACTAGACATAGTTGTCTTAAATATGTCCTTTATTTTACTCCCTCCACAGTATTTCTTCTACCTGTTCCACATCCTTTTTCCACTTGAAGAAAAAGTCCTCAATCCTCTCCTCCTACAGGACCCATCTGAAATGTCAACTCCTTAATGAAAACTTTTCTGATTTCTCTAATTGCATAAGATTTCTCTATTCTAAATGCTCATTGCCCCTTTCTTTATATTTCATTGTAGTAGACCTGGTCTTCATTCTATTAAGGTGATTAAATATGAAATGTCCAATTTCGAATCAAAAGTATAGTTTATTGTATCTCAAGAAGCAGTACATGCTAGCTCCACAAGTGGCTGGGAAAAACAAAAAAGCAGTACAATTAAAGTATGCGCCTCAACTATTGACACAGTTTTGCCATCTTAATGGTAGCTTGTTTATGCCAGCAGCAAAGAAGCCTGCAGAGCCAGTGGCAGTGAGATCACAAAAGGCATTTTCCACAGCTTGTAGAGAACTGGATGTTTTTCATTGCAAGAAGTGGCCCAAAGCCTGGAAGAAGTGGTGGTTGGTACAAGGTCTGGTGAATACAGCTGATGACAGAGTTTCCAAGTCCAGCTGCGATAGTTTGAACAGTGTTGTTTGTGTGACATGTGATTGAGTGTTTCTTGCAACAGGATTGGCCTGTTTCTATTGACCAACCTCAGCTGCTTAATTGCAAGCGTCCTAATCATATCATCCAACTGAGTGCAGCAGACATCCACTGTAATCAACTGACCAGGGTTTCATGAAGCTGTAGTGGATATCACCAGCACTGGACCACCAAACACCATTAACTTTTTCTGATGAATATTCAGTTTTGGACTGTTTTTCCGCATTTCATCTTTATCCAACCATTGTGCTCAATGCTTGTGATTGTCAAAAAGAATCCATTTTTCATCACACGTAACAACATAGTATAGAAATGGTTCACATTTATGTCGTGACAGCAAAAAGGGCGAGCTTCGAGATGACTTCTCTTCTGATGCTTGTTTAATTTATGTGGAATCCATCTATCCAGCTTCTTTACCTTGTTTCAAATGGCCCAATATTGTTGGAATAGTAACATCAAACCCTGCTGCTAATTCACACATAGGTTGAGATGGATTCGCTTCCACTACAGCTTTCAGCTCATCATTATCCATCCACCTTGGTCTCAGGTTGCCCAAGTGGCTCATTTTCAAGATTAAAATCACCAGAAAGGAACTTCTCAAACCATTGACATACTGTGCATTCATTTGCCACATCCTTTCCAAACACTTCATTGATATTTTGAGCTGTCTGCGCTGCATTTGTTCCACGACGGAACTCATATTCGAAAATAACATGAATTATTGACTCATCCATGGTTTTACAAAAATTGCTCAAAAAAGTTGAAAGATAATCACAAGCCAACACATACATTTGCAAGACTGAGGATATGCCTTCACAATAAAGATAAAATAAGAAGTGTCAAAGTAAAATGTCAGAGATATCAACTCTCAAATTTAGTACTTAAGGCAATCGGACATTTCATACTTGATAACATAATTTATTATAGTTAACTGTGTATTTTTTTTTTACCATCTCTAACAAATCATAAAAAACTCTTTGAGGGTAGGAATGTCTTAACTTAGAACCCGTAGACTATTATAAAAGACGGATACCATGGGGGAGAGATTATAGGAGATATTGAAAGCCAGGGAAAGGAATGTAAACTTTATCTTATGGGCAACAGGCAACCATTTTTTAATAGAACAAGTGACATAAGAAGTAAAATGCTACAGGAAAATTAAATTTACTGTAGAATAGGCTAAGGGGAAAGAGTAAGGTCACCTTGGAGACTGCAGAAGAAGAGGAGCACATTGGAAAATTAATATGGTGGAGGAAACAACCCTTTATAGGGGAAAAGTAAAGAACCTATGGAGAGCTCAAAGATGCTGAAATGGGAGGATCATGAAAATACACTGGGGGAGACAGGGAGGAAATAATGACCTGAAGAACAGGTGTGGGAAGAACCATGTAAAGAATGATAATAGGAAAGAGTAAAATCAGAAGTTCTTTACTTTATACAGCCATCTTCTGCTCTACTTTTTAAGGAAGCTTGAAAATACACACTGCTTTGCTTATTCCACTTGATGACTTATACCAGCCATATTCTTAAAATGGGTATTTGTCCAGAGGGCTCAGCTATTTTAAAAGATTTTGATAATCTCAAAGTAAGTTTTCTGGAATAAAAATCATTGGACTCAACTTTTACATTGCAAAGATTCATTTAACAAATACTGAACAATCTATGTATTGGCACTGGCCTAGCATTGGGGTATACAACAATGAAAGGAGTGGCTGCTCTCGTGGAGTTTATATTCCAGATGCAGATAACTAACATGTAGTATGACTAGTCATCCTTGTTTGTCCAGGATTAAAGGGTTTCCTGGGACAGAGGACTTCCTGGGAAGTCAGTGACAACAAATGTGAGTGGTAGCCAGTCTTTCAAGATGATCACCAAAGACCACCCCACTTCTCCCTCTCCTGGTATTCATGCCCTATGTAGTCCCCTCCCACATTAAACAGGGCCAACCTGCATAAGCAATAGCACATCGTGGAAATGACTGTGTGACTTCCAAGGCTAGGTTAAGACACTATGGTTCTACTCTGCTCTCTCCATCTGAAGCCAATTGCCATGTATAAAGACATTCAAGCAGTCCTACAGAGAGGTCCACTTGGCAAGGAATCCAAACCTCTTGCTACCAGCCATATTAATAAGCCATCTTTGAAGGCAACCCTCCAGCCACAGTCAAATACAATCAAACCTTCAGATGACTTCAGCCCTGGTGAGCATGTTCACTGCAACCTCATGAGATCTGTAGTCAGAAACACCCAGCGAAGCCACTGAAATGCCTGACTTACAGAAACTGAGATAAAGTTTGATGTTAAATTTTGAGGTAATTACAGAGTACTGCATTTCCCCGAAAATAAGACAGGGTCTTATATTTATTTTTCCTCAAGAAGACACCCTAGGGCTTATTTTCAGGGGATGTTTTTTTTTTTTTTTAAGTACGGTACAACAATCTACATTTACTCAAATATAGTTAAGTCGTCTTCTTCTGGAACATCATCATAACTCTCCAAACCCCGAATTCCATCCTGAATTTCTTGTGACTCTATTTCTTTTAGAACCATTGGCCCCAATCTCTCATGTCAAGCAATAGAGCTCTTATGGGGCAGATGAGAAAGGCTGCTCGTCGTCCGCTCCGAGACAAAATGCATGGATTGTGGATACGCTGCGTAGCCACACCCATCACTAGGTCATATTTTCAGGGTAGGGCTTATATTGCGCAAATGCTTAGAAATCCTGCTAGGGCTTATTTTATGGATAGGTCTTAATTTTGGGGAAACACGGTAATAGATAACTAATGCAGTGCTATAAAGAAAAGTTATGCCTGTTAAGGACTTTGAGGGTAGGCACCAGTTTTGACAAAAGGGTTTGGATAAGCCTGTCTCATAAAGTCATTTGGGCCAAGATAGAAAAAGGGAAGTAAGCTAGCAAAAAGATATTACAAGCAGAAGAATAAAGGACTTCTTCCATCCAAGTACTAACCAGATCCCACCCTGCTTAGCTTCTGAGATCAGATAAGATAGGACGTGTTCAGGGTTGTGTGGCCTGTAGACAGGATTTCTAAGACTTAGTACCAACCAAAGCTGCTTGCTTAGCCTTGTTAAAAGAACATAGAAATGTCACTGCGCCTGAAGTGGGGTGAGTAGGGTGGGGAAGTGGGTGTGGTAGGAAATCAGAAGTAGAGAGAGGGGTGGTGGCAGATCCTGTAGGGTCTTACAGAATAAAAAGGTGTTTGAATTTTATTGAGTCAAGGGAAGCCACTGAAGGGTTTTGAGCAAAAAGAGCAGCACCACCTGTCTTATATTTTTAAGAACGTCCTTATCTTCTTTGGAGCTATCATTAGCTTAGATTCTAAACACGCAATATTGGATTCTGTAACGAAGCTGACTCTGGTTCTGGCTCGGCTCTTGCAGATGAATCTATGACCTCCCCAAGCCTTTAAAGTTCATGTTTTCTATAGAACTGTGTTGTCCGATATGAATGAGGCTACACAGGCAACACCTGAAATTGGGCTAGTCCAAATTGAGATGTGTTGTTAATTGTTAAATACACACTGGATTTCCAAGACTTAGTGGAAGTCATTCTTACAACGAAAGAATGTAAAATATCTCAATTCTTTTAGATTGATTACATGTTGCAGTGGTAGTTTAGATATACTGGGTTAAAATACATCATTAAAAGCAATGTCACCTATTTCTCTCTTTTTGAAAATGTGGCCACTATTAGATTTAAACTTACATATGTGGCTTGGATTATACTTTTATTGGACAACGGCTCGATCGTGCTATTTGCACCTAGCAGGCACACTTTTCATTCAAGAGTTTCGCCTGGGGCCTTCGCTGGAAGGGCCGCCTCAGAAAGCTGGGCTCTCCGGTTTCCCGAGGAATCCGTCCAAGATGGCCCGGCGAGGGCTCTGGTGGTCTCACTGGAGAGCTAAAAGCAGCCCTCGCTTTCTCGACATCCATTCACCGGGCTCCAGGGCCGCAGCGCCCGATGCTCAGAGAAAACCCGACCCTCGCCTCACTAACAGTACCATTCCTTGCGGGCCTCCCACCGTCAGGCGCAGCCCCGGGCCCCGCACCCCTCCCTTCTCGCACAGCCGTCGCCTTAACTGCGTCACACCGCACGACACAACCACCAAGGAAGGTAACTGGGAGGGTGAGACGCCGTTCTAGCCACACCCACCTCAGGCTGACCAAGCGGATCCACTACCTGGTTAACCGCGGGATTCCCTCGCCTTCCGGGACCGCCCCGCGGCGGGGGCGTGGCCACAGGCTGAGAGGCGGGATTTCCTGTCCGGCTGTTAAAAAACTTCCGGCATACGCCGGAAAGGCCTTCAGTGAGAATCAGGAAGTCTGCGGGCTGTGTGGTTCTTCGTGGCAGCTGAGGCTAGTTAAGGTCTGAGGGTCTTGTGTGGACAAGGCGCTGATCGTTAGGTTCTTAGCTTGGTCGCCTCTTATTTCTCGCCTGGCGATGGCGATGTACACTTGCATAACTTGCCGGGTGGCGTTCCGCGACGCGGAGATACAGCGGGCCCACTACAAGACGGACTGGCATCGCTACAACCTGCGGCGAAAAGTGGCCAACATGGCCCCGGTCACCGCCGAGGGCTTCCAGGAGCGAGTGCGGGCGCAGCGGGCCGTGGCGGAGCAGGAGAGCAAGGGCTCCGCCACCTACTGCACCGTTTGCAGTAAGAAGTTTGCCTCTTTCAACGCCTACGAAAACCACCTCAAGTCCCGGCGGCACGTCGAGCTGGAAAAGAAGGCCGTGCAGGCCGTGAATCGGAAAGTGGAAATGATGAATGAAAAGAACTTGGAGAAAGGACTGGACGTGGACAGTGTGGACAAGGATGCCATGAACGCGGCCATCCAGCAGGCCATCAAGGCTCAGCCGTCTATGTCTCCCAAGAAGACGCCGCCGGCGTCTACAGAGGAGTCCACGAGTTCTATGGCCGTGGCTGCTGGTGGCCGTGTCACTCACGACCGAGACCCGACCGAGAAACCGCCCCGGCTTCAGTGGTTTGAACAGCAGGCGAAGAAGTTGGCAAAGCAGCAGGAGGAGGACAGTGAGGACGAGGAGGACCTGGATGAAGACGGTAATGGCTCTGTCTTGGGCGGGGCGGGGGGTGAGCGGAGAGGAAATTGGCTTCCCCTACGTTTCCAGGTTTATACTCGAGGTAGAGATGTCAGCGTGTGTCAGTTTTTAAGTGAAAGTGATGAGTGAAGACGCTTTCTTAAGTACCTTATCTGGCCAGGATCCCCACAGGGAAATTTGTCTGTTTAGTTCACTGCAGTAGATTCAGGGCCTAAACCTTGCTTGGAAAAAGAATAGGTGCTTAATAAATATTTGTAGAATGAATTGATGCCCTCTCTGTTTTGGATGGGGAGGCGCCTTTCTACTTAATTTAGTTGATTAAAACAGAATGAGGGAGCTCAAAATCAGCTAGCAAACCTGAAATGTGGCGCTTGAGCTAGCAACCTAGCCTTCTTGACTTCATGAGCTATTTATTCCTTCCTTTCCTCATCCCACATCCTATTAACGCTGGTATTGTATATGTTAATGTCTTTGTGCTGCTATAACAAAATACCAGAGACTGGGTAATTTATAAACTAAGTGTATTTTCTCACAGTTCTGGAGGCTGGGAAGGCCAAAATCAAAGTGCTGGCTGATTCAGTGCCTGGTGAGGGGTCTGTTCCATACATGTAGTTTTCTTGTGGTTAGCTCACATAGCAGAAGGAACAGAGGACAAAAAAGCAGCTAACAGTTCCCTTGAGCCCTTTCACATGCACACTAATCCATTCTTGAGGGTTCTGCTCTCATGATCTGATTACCTCCGAAAGACCCTCCCTTTTAATTCTATTCCATTGGTGATTAAGTTTCAACATAACTAATTTTGGAGGGAAACATACAGTCAAATCATAGCAGTTCATACAGCAGCCCACCCCCACATACATACACATGATAATACTCCTATGAAACAGTAGATACAGACATTGTTATAGCAGTTTATAAAAATATTCAGCCAGATATGAGACCACTTAACTGCTTATTCAGCACTGGGCTAGGTGCTATGAGGCATAGGAAAGAAACGAAAGAATCCTGTGTACTGGAAAAGATTAAAGAGTGTTTTAGCCATGCAAACTAGTTTGGTAAAATAAATAGTTGTAATTGAGCTCTTGAAAGAGGATTTGTCCCCAGGGGGATGTAATTGGCATGCTGTGTCCCCAGGTATAGGACCGTACTACCTCGTATGAATCTTTGTGGTATCTTTGTGATTAACACTTATCTTAAACTTGGTCAAAATTTTGGTTTGAAGATTGGGAAGATATTGATTCTGATGAAGAATTGGAATGTGAGGATACTGAAGCAGTGGAGGAGCAGGAGGCAGAGGAGGAAAAGGCTGGAGAAAGCCCATCCCTTGGAGCCATCCCTATAAGAGACTGCTTATTTTGTTCTCATCATTCAAGCTCACTGGTGAAGAATGTAGCCCATATGACAAAAGTCCACAGCTTCTTCATTCCTGATATAGAATATCTTTCAGATCTTAAGGGACTGATTAAATACCTAGGTAAGTACAATAATTTTCCTTTTAGTGAGGAAATGTCACATTATTCGGGGACTGGTCCCAAGGGAACATTAGTTTTGTTTCTCACCAGTGTTTGATTTAATTACTGGCTTATTTTTGTGAAAACCAACAACTTGATGAGGCCAGGCGTGGTGGCTCACACCTGTAATCCTAGCACTCTGGGAGGCTGAGGTGGGAGGATCGCTTGAGGTAAGGAGTTCGAGACCAGCCTGAGCAAGAGCGAGACCCCATCTCTACTAAAAATAGAAATTACTTGGACAACTAAAAATATATAGAAAAAATTAGCCGGGCATGGTGGCGCATGCCTGTAGTCCCAGCTACTCCGGAGGCTGAGGCAGAAGGATTGCTTGAGGCCAGGAGTTTGAGGTTGCTGTGAGCGGCACTCTAGCCTGGGCAACAGAGTGAGACTCTGTCTCAAAAAAAAATCAAAAACTTATTTTTTGAATTGTGAAGATAAGTGCTGAGATTTAGTCTGGTTGCAAGAAGCTTCTTTCATATTTTCTTCTCAAATTATTTTTCTAGGAGAGAAAGTTGGTGTTGGGAAGATTTGCTTGTGGTGCAATGAGAAAGGGAAATCCTTTTACTCCACAGAGGCTGTACAGGCACACATGAATGACAAAAGCCACTGTAAGCTCTTCACAGATGGCGATGCTGCTTTGGAATTTGCAGATTTCTATGATTTTAGGTAAGTGTGATTTGTAATGTGAAGTGAAGTAAGGTCATCATATTTGCATTGAAGTGCTGTTAGATGTGCCAGTGACAGATATGTGACTGGCACTGTACAATATGTTCTTTTTTTTGTTTTGTTTTTGAGGCAGAGTCTTACTCTGTTTACTCTGTTTCCTGGGCTAGAATGCAGTGGTGTGAGTGGTCCTAACTCACTGTACTCTCAAACCACTGGGCTCAAGCAATCCTCCTGTCTCAGCCTCCTGAGTAGCTGAGACTACAAGCACATGCCACCATGGCCG
>VBSM01003039.1:19627234-19648086 GCA_008086735.1 Cheirogaleus medius
AAAAAAAAAAAAAGGTGATAATGCTTAATAAATGGAAAATAAAAAACCTTCACATACAAAGCCAGCACCTTCCCAAGATAACTAGTGTTAATTTATTTTTTTACTTAAAACTTTTTATTGAAGAATAAACCTACAGAAAACTGCACATATGTATACAGTCAGCCCTTTGTATACATGGGTTCTGCATCTATGGATTTAGTTAACTGTGGATCAAAAAAATGGCATTGGAAAAAAAATGTATCTGTACTATAAACCATAAACATACACAGTCTTTTTTTTTTCTTTTCGTTATTCCTTAAACAATACAGTATAACAACTATATATAGCATTTGCATTGTATTAGGTATAAGTAATTTAGAGATGATTTAAAGTATATGGGAGAATGTGCATAGGTTATATGCAAATACTGTGCCATTTTATATCAAGGACTTGAGCATCTGCAGATTTCAGTATTCAAGAGAGGTCCCGGAAGCAATCTCCCCTGGATGCCAAGGGGTGACTGTACTTTTGATATCATAATTCAGTCCAGTGAAATTTTAAATATAACTAGTATCCAGATGAAAAAACAGAACTTTAATAATACCTGATGTTTCCCTTGTGCATCCTTTCCTGTTTCCAAGAGTAGCTACTATTCTGACTTACAACTGCATAGATTGGTTTTGCCTGTTTTTGTACTTTGTATAAATGAAATCACAAAGAATGTACTCTTGGATCTGGCTTCTTTTGCTCTACTTTACATTGGAGAGACTCATTCACACTATTTTGTATAATTGTAGATAATTCATTCTCATTGTTGTAGAGTATTCTGTTTAGCACCCACAATGTCTAGTCTACTGTTGATGTGCATTTGAGTTGTTTCTTTCCAGTTTGGAGCTATTACAAATAATGCTGCTACTTCATTCTAGTATGTGTCTTTTGGCAAATGTGTATACTTTGTCTGTTGTGTGTATATGTAGGAGTTGGACCAGAGGATATACATATGTTTGGTTTTAGAAAATACTGTCAAATTGTTTTCTAAAGTGCTTCTCTATACTCCCACTTGTAGTGAGGGAGTTTTTCATTTTAACCACGTTAGTGGGTTTGTAGTGGTTTTGATTTGCATCTCCCTGATGATGACTACTGTCATCAGGAGCCTTTTTATGTATTAATTGGCCATTTGGATATCTTTTTGTGAAATGTCTGATCAAATCTTCCATTCATTTTCCTGTTGGGTTGTCTGGCTTACTGTTAATATTTAGTGTACATTTTCTCAATTTTCCATGTGTATGTGTGAATATGAATTTGTGAATATTTCTAGGAACACAGAGATTCTTCTAGATCTACACTGCCCATGGCTAGGTGTACTTATGTGGCCATTTAATTTACAGTTAAATTAAAAATTCAAAAATTCAGTTCTTCGGTAGTCACGCTACCTGCATTTCAGAGTTGAGTGCTTGAAAGCCTGTGTGACTAGAGCTATCATATTGGTCACACAGACATAGAACATTTCTGTCACAGAGTTCTATTGTACAGCACTGTTCTAGAACTTTTTTTTTTTATCTTTTAAATTTTTTTAAATATTATATCTTTTTTTCTTCTTCTTTTTTTTTTTTTTTTAACCAATAACCTTTGGGAACAATAGAACTTATTGTTATAATGATTAAATTGAATAGAGCTTGTTCATCTCTACATTCTCCTTTTCCATTTGGCAACCTTCCCAGGGAGAAACAAATAGGAGAAAGAATTGTTATAAGTCATTTGCTCACTTATACTACAGAAAAATGTTAACAAGTTATTTTCTTCCCCAAACTTTTCAGCTGGCAGTCCCTACAGCTGTGTCGTGTGCCCACCCCCACCTTTAGGTAGCTAGCAGGTTTGCCACATTTGCAAATACAGTAAATGTTTTTGTGGTTTGGTTTCGGGTATTAGTGTATTTATTAGTGCCATTTCACTGTTACAGGAGTAGCTACCCAGATCACAAGGAAGGGGACGATGCCACTGAGTCTGAGGAGTTGCCCTCAGAAAAGAACTTGGAATATAATGATGAAACCATGGAGCTGATTCTGCCTTCTGGTAAGTGCATTTGTCAAAAATAAATAGCTTAATGTCATTGGGATTAAAGAGGAGACATATCCCCATCAATTACCTTCCATACTGAGAGAAAGGGATCATAAAACTCAAAATATATGTTTGTGTTCTCATGTACATACTAAACTCTGAAGGTTGCCACTTAATTCCAAATTGGCTGTTTTGTTTAAATTGGATCGGTGTTTTTGCTCACTTCTGTTATAACTCAAAATGTTTTGACCAGGCATTTCTTTTCTTCTCTTTTTTTACAAAAGATGGACCTTTTCTATTCTATTCATTATTTTTTTGGTCCCATCTAAGTTTTTCTTGTTAATCTTAACCTAGCAATCAGTTCTTTGAACTGAGTTCTGTTCCCTTGTGTTGCTTAGACTTCCAAATGGTAGTCTGGCATGGGTGTATCTAACTCATGGTGGAAATTTATCCCAGGTATGAAAAGATAAAGAATAACCATGAATATGAGAAGCACCCACTGTTATTTGTTGTGTGGGAAGAAAGAATTGTTGCAATTAGCTGATAAGAATACGGGAAGCTACAAAAGATATCTTTGAGATCTGAAAGAGAATGAAAAGGTAGAGATAATAAGATCCTAATAATACCTGGTATTTTCTGAGCAATTAGCACATTCAGGCAGATATTTTATCTTTACAACAAACCCGTGAGTTAGATTTAACATCTTCATTTTACATATGAAGCTTAGGTTGCGTAACTTACTCCAGATCACATACCTAGTCAGTGAAGCCTTTTCCCCGCTTCCCTACAGTTTCTCAGGAGATCTGCAGTAATGGTGCAGGCAAGAGTACCCTGCCAGTGGAGATGTCTGCAATGAAGCAAGCCTCTAGTAGGGGTTTCCACATAGAATATCCCTGCTTAGGGACAGACAGCCATCATTAACTCAGAAAATAACTCTTTAAGGTCAAGAGCAGCTTTAGAGTATGACAGTAGAAGGAAAGGGCAGGCAGAACCTGTTTTGAAGATGCAGTTCGTCCTACAGTGATTAAGAAAGTTACAATGCAGTATATACTTCGGCCTATACAATACACAGTGGCCAAACCTAAATACAGTCCCAGAAAACCTCTTCTAGTCCTTCTCTGTTGAAAGTACCAATATAGAACATCAGAAATATGTCCAGGACTACTTGTTTAGCCTGTTGTCTTATTAGCTTCCATTTCCTAACTATAGATTGAAATAACAACAGACCTTAAATAAGTTGAATAAGATAATCCTTGTAAAGCAGTGTCTGACATGTAGTGGGATCGCTATAATATTCGCTTCATTTTGCATCTACTTTGGCACATTATATAACAAAAATGTGCATAATGAGCATATCCTATTTAAGAAAATACAGTATATTTGAGAGAAGTTTTCATCTATACTTTAAGCTTTTGAAACTTGAAAAAAATAAAGACTCCTCAGCTATGTAGAAAACACATTTTCCTCTGGTGATTGAGTGTTCTAACATTAGCCAAAGTCACAACTAGGTATCTTTTTAGGATACTCTCTTCATCTCCCACATCAAGATGATTTGGCAGCTCCTAAATGTCTTTTGAATATTTTTTCGTTCCCTCTTTGTTCATTTGTCTGTATCAGCTTCCCATCTGGCCATCTTCAGTCTGGTTTCCACATGCCACCAGAACATTCTAAAGCACCAGTATATTTTCTTTACCCTCTGGAATTCCTTCAGTGGGGGCCATTGCCTTAAAGTGACTTAGTTTCTCCAGCTCTGGTCCCTCAGGTGTCTTGTGCTTTTCCTTTGCCCACCCACTTACAGTTTTCCTCTTCTGGGCCTTTGCATGTGTGCTGCCTTGTGTTATTCCTACTCCTCCATGACACTCAACTCACTTGAGTACGAGTTCAACGCTCCGGGAAGCCTTCCTGACTCCTCTCCTGTCCATGTGCTGGGTGATGAGAGTCTCCTCTGCTCCCAGAACACTTGCATATCTATCTGTTGTCACATTCACCATGCTTGCCTGGCTTTCCCCATTACTTTTGAGAAGAAAGACTTCTCCTTTTTTCTCTTTATCTTAGTACAGGGTCTCAGACACGTAAGAGCCAGATAAATATTTGTTGGCTGAGAAGGTAGAGGTAACTTTTAAAAGGCAAGCAAGGCTGATTCCCTTGTGCCTGTGTAATAAAGGAAAAGGAGAACAGAGTTGCTCTCAGGAGTTTACAATCTTATTTGCCTACAGTACCCTTTTAAGTCCATGGAGAAGATTGCTTTGCCACTATATTACATAGTCAAAGAAGGAAGTGGCCTGAGATTAGCTCAGAGGTCCATTTTCTCTGCTTTTTAAAGCCCGGGTTGTCTTGCTCACAGCTGCAGGTCTAATTACTGACCTGCAGTAATAACTGAGTCATGTTATTTGAAAAGATTGGGCAATAACCTCTGGACAGCTCTTTGACATATGCTTGGAAGCAGTGAGTTAACAGGTTTGGTATGAGGGTACTACAAAATTCTGTACTTTTAGGTATAATCAGGAAAGACCTAACCAACAGCCAGAAACTGTCTTACTGCAAGAGCTCTTATTTAGGTTATGCACATATTTTTCTGTGGGCATGTGCATTTTTGGGGGGAAAGGCCATAGTTTCTTAAAAGCTCTGTGACCTGGAGAAGACTAAGAGCCACTGATAAAAATATCCAAATCCAAATTATTCACTGCTTTCTGGGATCATCACAGATGACCAAGACCTTAGAATAGAATGTGTTTAAATGGCAACTAAACAGATGTCTGAGGAATAAAAATCTACCAGTGTTCTGAAAGTTCTTCCATCTTTTAATGTCAGCCATACTTTTGCCATCTCAGATTTTTAAAACCAGTCAGTCATGTGTTAGTCATGTTTACCATGAGATATAACAACAGTCCATTGGTTTGCACCTGTGTCTCAATTCTTCGTTGGGGGGCTTGTAATGACCCAAGAAAATGGGAGATCGCTGAACAAACATTATATAAAAATATAGCAGCATCATATGTAATCACGTATCTCTGAACAAATTTACCATTCAGAAACCTGTTTGATTATGTTCTTTTGTCTGACTGAGTTAGCATGGATATTAGCTTATACCTAATTTGGAAATGATTCTGATGTATAGAGCTTAGTGATATTTAATCAACTACACTTGGAGTCTGCTTTAAACTGGTTTCAGAAGCAGAAGTTTTGATACTTGAAATCTAGTTACTTAAATTGGACTTTAGTAAAATCCCCAAGTTGATGATCCCAAAGCCAATGACAAAAAGTATCCGGTAGAGGGCGCTGTGAGCATGTATTGTAAGACTGTGGCCTGGCTCCGTTCCTGCCTTTTCTTCATTGCTCTTCAGCTCATATGGAGGAAGTTGGTGTGAGAGACCCATTCAGTTAGCTGCTGACAAGCCAGACAAAACTCTTGGTAGATCCACAAGAGATACATAATTAATCTTGTTAGGAAAATTATAGTTCAAGACACTTTCTTTTCCAGCATCTAAAGTCATCAATTGTAAAGCTGTTTGTTAAGAAGGTGTGGACAGTTTTGTAAGCAGTTACTGCAGAGGTGAAAGCTAATTGGACAGGCTGTATGCTTCACCATGACTCAGACATAACCAATCCCTTACTTAGTGGGCAGTCACACTGTTCTAGAAAATATTTTTCCTTAATGAGGGCCTTCAAGTTGAGCTGTCCTTATTAGCACATTATAGTTGGTGCTAATGTCAGGTGGTCACTGTCATTGACACAGGGCAGGAGTAGCTCTAAACACCCGTTTCCTGTTCTCTCCTGTCAGCTGTCAGAAACCTCAGCATTGAGCCATGAAGCCCTTTTAAGGATGTTTTAAAAGGCCATCCTTCAGGAAGATGTATTTCCAAATGCTGCAGAAGGCTATGAATATATTGATTTATTATGTACTAATGACCAGCATTACCATTTCATGTTTTGGGGATAATTCTTGCAAACCTGGAGCATCCAGACCTAATATTGTAAATCATAGTAAACAATGCTGGGGTTTCCTGCTAGAGCTCCCATTTAAGCTTGCGTCTTTATCCATCAGCTACATCTCACTTATTTCTTGTGGTCTAGGAGCTTTGTTAACTTTTCTGCTGCCAGAACCGTCAGGTTCAGGGAAGCGTGTTTTTATCCATACTGGTGTCCAAAGACCATATCTTTGAATTGAATATGTCATTTCTTGAGTATGATAACAAAACAAGCAACTGAAAATAACTACTTTTCCATATCTATGTAGCAAGTAAATTATTTTCTAGATGTCTTGCCAGGTACGGAGACTTAAAATAACCTGACGGCATTTTCTCACACAAATTAAAGGTTTAGATCCTAAAAGCAAATACAGCCTTCCACAGTATTTATAGTATCCTAGTCATATCTTTTTACACAAAAGGTTCTGAAAGAAATGGTTTTATATATGTATATGTAAATGTAAAACTTTCCTGGAAACTCAACGTAGGGTTCTATAATCATATTTTCTTTCAATTTTCAGTGGAAATGGCTGTTTTATGCATTGTGTATATGCTGTTGTTAAATATCTACATGTTTATGTCTGGGAAGGTAGTTGATTGTTTATGTCCTCATGAATATTTTTGTGAAAACATAGCTTATATTTAGTAAGCTCTTAGGTGATGCTGATGCCATGTGCCTGAGGACCACCTTTTGAAAGCCACCGCTCCGATGGAGCCTGGAGTTATTCAACCCTGGGGCCTGTGCCCTCAGTTCCTCTGCTATGAAGCTAAGACACAGGGGTTGAGACATTTTTGCTAGAAAAGGCCAGAGAGGCAACCGTTTAGACTTTGTGCACACTGTTCTTTCTCTGCAGCAGCTACTACCTCTGCCACTGTAGCACAGAAGCAGCTAAAGGTGATACCTACACAGATGGGCGTGGCTGTGTTCCAGTAAAAGTAATGGAAATAAGCCTGTTGGCCAGATTTGGTCCTTTGGCTGTAGTTTGTCACCCCTAGATTAACATAGCAGATTTGCTTCAGCCTTACAGAAGAACTTTGAATTGTTCCTCCAGTAAATGTCTTCACTTATCTTGGGTTTTTATTAGCCTGGCTGTAGAAGTTTCAAAGCTTTTCATGTCCAATACCTTTGTCCCGAAGTTTTTTTATTTGAAATGTGCAGGGTCTCTTTTTTCCCACTATGTTACAAGTTGATAATGGGCCTCTGGGATAATGATATATACAATCATATACTGTAAAGATGTCAGAATACGTTAGAAATTAAAATTAGAAATTTATTTCTGAAAGCGTGATTGACTCACAGTTTTACGAGATCCTTCTAAATAAGCAAAAGCTGTAGAAAGAATTGAACTTCGTTATCTTTTTATATTCTAGTTCACCAGGTGATTTCCATCATTTAGGAAGCAATAGAGCAGGTTTCTCAACTTTGCCATGATTGGCATTTTGGGCCAGATAATTCTTTGTTGTAGAGGGCTGTCCTATGCATTTTAAGATATTTAGTAGCATCTCTGGCCTCCACCCACTAGATGCCAGTAGTACCCCTCTAGTTGCAAGCACCAAAAATGTCTCTAATCAGTGCCAAAAATGTTCCTTGTGGGGTAAAATCCACCCCCATTGGAGAATCACTGCAGTAGAGAATTTAAACAAAGGAAGGGTGGATTGATTTCTATTTTAGACCCTGACTGTGGCTTGTAGACCTAAACATCGTGACTGTTCTCTCTGTTTAATCTTCTTTCTATTAAAAAAAAAAGGGGGGCTAAAAATTCCTTATCTCCTAGGGCCCTATTATCTGTATTAATAGGGGTTGCTATGTGAATTTCTGAGAAGGCATATTGTGAGTACAAGATGCTGAATTTTGCACTTACCAGTGACTTGCCATTTTGTTCTTTTTAAAAAAATCTGTTTATTCTTTGGTTTTCTTTTTATTTCTGGCTTTCTTTCACCTTTTCATTTTTTTTTTTTTTTTCTTTTTGAGACAGGGTCTCACTCTGTTGCCCGGGCTAGAGTGCTGTGGCGTCGGCCTAGCTCACAGCAACCTCAAACTCCTGGGCTCAAGCCATCCTTCTGCCTCAGCCTCCCAAGTAGCTGGGACTACAGGCATGCGCCACCATGCCCGGCTAATTTTTTCTATATATTTTAGTTGGCCAATTAATTTCTTTCTATTTTTAGTAGAGACGGGGTCTCGCTCTTGCTCAGGGTGATCTCGAACTCCTGACCTTGAGCAATCCTCCTGCCTCGGCCTCCCAGAGTGCTAAGATTACAGGCGTGAGCCACTGCGCCTGGCCTTCATTTTTATTTTATATGCTGCTTCATCTTTCTTTAGTAGATAGAGCACTGTTTCTTCTGGCATATCCATTTCCCTCTAGATATACTTAAAGATGTGATTTGAAAAGCCCTTGCTTTATAGCTCTGCCTTGAAAACATTGCCCAACTCAGTGGTTTAAATATTGCTCTTTTGAAAAACAGGTGCCAGAGTGGGTCATCGTTCCTTGATGAGATACTACAAACAGCGATTTGGCTTGTCAAGAGCTGTGGCCGTTGCTAAAAACCGGAAGGCTGTAGGCCGCGTACTTCAGCAGTACAGAGCGCTGGGATGGACTGGCAGCACGGGTAGGTTGATGTTTACACTACAGACTTGTACTTGCCTAAGGACTTGGATTTCTAGAAGGGGCTTGGGGGAAGTCGTTTCCATTTACGTTGTCTTTTTGGATCCTCTCTAGGGGAAACTTAATCTCTTGGCACCAGGGGCTTTTTTTACCACTTGATACAATACATTTATAGCAATAAGCCCAAACCTCCATGAGTTAAAATTTTCATATTTCTGGCACAGTAACTTTATGTATACCATTAACTTTTTCAGAAGATAATAGTTACAAAAAGAATTTTTATTTAATAACCATCAAAGGTTGAAATTATCCTGGAAGCTACATAGAGGAGTTAAATAGAATCCTAGTGGTTAATAGCTTGAGCTGTGGAGTCAAACGTGACTTATATGTTATACTTATAGGTTCTTATACGATAGGCATGAGTAATTTAATTAATCTAAGCATCGTTTCCTTATTTATAAAATGGAGATGATAATAATAGGACCTACCTCTTAGAGATGAGTGGGTTGAACATCATGCATGTGTGATAGGTGCATGCATGAGGTAAAGGTTAACTATCAGTCCCCCTTTTTATAATTTTTCCATAGACCAGCAGTCCCCAACCTTTATGGCACCAGGGACTGATTTCATGAAAGACAGTTTTTCCACAGAACTGGGGTTGGGGGACGGTTGGGGAGGAGGCAGAGCTGAGGCGGTAATGATGCCAGCGACAGGGAGGGGAGCAGCTGTAAATATAGATGAAGCTTTGGAAGCAGCGCACCCCCCTTCCTAAGTTTTATGGAAGTCAGTTTTCCCAAGGGGGTGGGATTGGGGCTGGTGGCCCGGTCCGTGGCCCGGGGGTTGGAGACTGCAGCCGTAGACAACTTGTAGTCAGAAGAGTAAAGCAGGCCACTGAAATTGTCAAGCTTTGAAACCTCATCTGTATGATACTGTGATGCTGGTTATCCTTAGATCTTCAGGGAAAACATCCATCCAACCAGAGGACTGTGGAGAGTGTTAAGAGGAAGCTGCCTTCTGATAGCCAGGGAAGCGCTGGGTGACTAAAATCCATTTTAAATGCCACTGTTGATGTGGTTTTCTTCACTCTGGCTACTTGTTGGCCACTTGAATCTGGCGGAGACTGACTTCATCTTACTCTTGTCAGGAATTATTGTCTGACTCGATTTATAGTTTCTGCCTTTCTCCATCCTCTTAGATCAATTGGGCTTCACCTTTTGGGCTTACAGACTTCCAGATGATAAAAACTAAAGATTAGCTCCTCAGAAAAATGTATATATACAAAAGTTCTGGTGTGCAATTCTGACAGGCACAGAGATCCCTGAGGCCCATTTCTTAAAGACCCCAAGTTAGCAACTCCTTTTAAAATATAAGAACCCAGTTACTTCAGACTAACTTTTAGATTCTCTGTCAAGATTGGATTTTCTCTGATCACAAATAACAGACTTTTCCCTCATTTCTTAACCCCCTTGCAACCACAGGAGCGGCTCTTATGCGAGAACGAGACATGCAATATGTCCAAAGGATGAAATCAAAGTGGATGCTGAAGACAGGAATGAAGAATAATGCCACCAAGCAGATGCACTTTAGGGTCCAAGTGAGATTCTGAGAGTCTGTGGCATTAAGTCAGCCTCCTGCTCAAGTTGCCTCCTCGTCTGAGGACCAGTGAAGGCCAGATTGTATGATGGGCCCTTTTGCTGCTACTCCATTTGTTATGACCTAATAATAAAAGTCAGAATCATACTGGTTTTCAAATGTCATTTCAAACAGTGTTTAAAGGTTATGTTGTCACAAAGTGAATGGTCTGTCTGCTGGACCTGGGACCTGCACTGCTGCTTGGCAGTTGCTTCATTGCCTCAGCTGCTGAATGATTTATGGCTGTCAGAATAATGTGGGAAACTCAGGAGTGACTCATCTGCTTCAAACTTAGTTTAATTTTCAGCACAACTCACCATGCCACAGCACTGGGACCTATGTGAGGGGGCTTTGAGGCTTATATAGGAGCAAAGTTGAATGTCACTTGTTGACTGTGTCATGACTCAGGAGGTGGTGAATGTATTCGGGCACTTTTGTTAAATCCAGACAAAGTTAAAGAGCGTGGCAAAGGCTTTTTATTTCTACATTGAACATGTACAGAATGACAGTGCCGTGCCCTCAGACTCCCATGCTGCTTTTACTTGAGCAGTTAGCTTAGGAGGAAAGTAAAAGTAAGATGCTAAGATATCATTTTAGAAAGAAAGATTACCTGAATATTACCTGAAAGTTGGTTAAATATCTGAAGAGATTCTCAGTTTATGTGCCTTAGGGGAAGGTACTAATATATTGAAATGAAGCTAAACATGAAGTTCAAATCCACTTACTTACCTTTGTGACTTTGGAAAAGTGACTTGGTTTTTTAAAATCCGTAAAATGGAGGTGTTTATTTCACAGGTGGTTGTGGGGGTGAAATAAATCTGTCAAAGGACCCATCACTCATTCCCTAGCACGAAGTTAGTGCCTAAAGTTCTTCATTACAGAGCGGTTAGATGCTACACCAAGTAAGGCGGATGTTCTAGTCAGCACAGTGTTCTGAGTAGTGGGTTCAACATGCCAGGAGAATGTGGCTGTCCTTACTGGCCCTTGTTTGCTTGAGGTGCATCTTTTTCTTTAAACTGTGAGTACAGAATTGAATTAATTATAGTCTCTTGGTACTTAGGTTCACTATTACCCAACAGTGGAGAACTCTCTGGTTTTAATTTTGCTCCTTCATCCTGTTTCTAACATTCTCCCCACCCAGTTACCCAACCTCTTGTGTTTGACACATCTTTAATCTATATCCTGAGAAAATGGTATAATGCTTTGCACGTGGTATGTTTTTAATTGATACTTAACTGAATGTATATATTATGCCATAGCTCTTGGTTTTATTTTTCATTCCAACATTTTTACACTCAACATCTAGCAGTGTCTAGATCATTGCTTCTGACTGCTACCATAGTGTGTGTCTACCACACTGTTATTACCTCTTTCCCTAGAGCTGATGCCTTGGTTGTCTCCAGCTCCACATTAGCACACCAGCCCAGCACTATTCGTGTGTTCCTCATTTATATACATTTATTTACCCACAGGCAATGAGGACAGTATGTGTACTGACCTGTACAATACTGATACTACCTATGTTTATTTGATCAGCTACTTCTTCCAGGCTTCAGGAGATACCTTCTTAGTTTTGATTTTGGGTGTGTGGAACAATCCGTTGTCTCACTTCTATACACATTGTATTTTATAAAATTCCATTTATTTGCCTTCCTGGAGTAGAATTCTATTTGCAGGAGGAGGACAAAGAAACAGATTTAAACCTCACCTCCTTATAGTTAAGTGAATAAGACAAGAAACATGACAAATGGATTTGTTCTTTAGGGTGAACCTCTTGGCTGTGTAGGAAAGTATGAAATTGTCTTTGATAGCTTATTTGTTTATCATTCCTTTGGTGTGTGTTTATTTTTCTTTCTCTAGGTACATGCTGTTCCCCACTCTTTGTCTTCTGTATTAGGATTCCTTGGGCTTCCTAGTCCATTCCCACATAGTTATCTACTATCATTTCTCCCTGTCTTGGTTTTTTCGCAGCTGCGTGTTCCTTTCCTGGTGTCTTATGCCTGTAACATTGGAGAAGAGAACACGTGCATGTGGGCAGAACCTGCCCAACAAAACTACAAGCTTAAAGCCTAGAGGATGCTTATACCCTTAAATTTCCCTGTTTACAACATGGTGTTGACATAGTGCTTTTCTTCCTCCAAATTTTTGTTCTCCACATTTCTTTTTGATTGGAAGAACTAGTCCAATCTGTATCGGTATTTCCCCACACCCCCAACACCTGTTGTCTTTAAGACAGTTGTCTAAACTTACAGGAGACACCAGAGTAATCACGTTCAAGGTTCTTTGTCAGGACCGAGTCGGTGCTGTCTGCTGCAGCTGGCTGCCAGCCGCTTGTGTGGAGTCTTTTCCTCCTGGGAGCCAGATGGCCCTGGCAAGTTGGTTTGTCTGTCTGTAGCTTAAGACATCAAGGCTGGGATCGAAAGTGAGGGAACACAATCTTGTCCCTCTCCCTGAGTGTTACAAAAGCCCCTGGAGGCTTTGCTGCCTGCCTACACACTAGGCACTTTGCCAATGTTTCTTTCTGCTTTGCACAGGATGAATTTGTGTTTTCCTGAGCAAAAAGTGCCATTTTACACTTCTCCACTGTGAGGTGTAGGTAGTATTCCTATTTTACAAATGAAGAAATAGACTCAGGGAATTTCAGTAACTTTTTAAAGGAGACACCGAGAGAAGCTAGAGATGATTTCTTGTCCAAAATTCTTAATATTGCCACACTCTTGTGCACTGCCCTCAGCGTCATCCCATCCTAAGGAGTACATTCAGAGGGAGAAGATGAGACTATAAAAACTTACTGAAGTCCATTAAATTTGCAGCAGCTGTGAAGAAAAAAACCTCTAAATCTAGAAATTCATACAATCTAATGTTTACTTAATACATAAAAAAATACCACCTTTTCTTTCCTAGAATGCAAATGATTTTGGTTATTTGTGGATTCTTAATTCTTAAGCTGTTTTCTTCCACCTTGATTATCATTTCTAAGCTCTGTTAAGATCTCACTGGACATACTAATTTGGACTTCAGAATAATTCATATGTAGGAGTCCAGGTAAGAGCTGTGTTGCCAACTTTCAATGTGCAGACATTTTTGCAAGAGAACTGCTGGCAGTCCTAGAGAAGTTTGTAAGTGCTTTGAAGAATACACGTCATTTAATTCAGATTCGCTTGCAATTGGCACCTTAATTATTTATGACACTGAAATTGATGGAGATTAAGAAGATTTGATTAGCTTGTTAATGCTGCAAACATTTGAATGTTCGAATAATAATTTATTGATCATTTGTGGGGCAGACGGTTGTTTTCCTGATCAGTTCTCTCCTTCCTCCCGTGTAGCTTCCCAGTCAGAAACTATTTCCCAGCCTCCCTTCCAGCAAGATGTGGTCATGTGACTAAATTTGGGCCAGTGGTTGTGCACAGGCGAAGGCTGCAGTCCTCTCCAACTCTGAAACAAGCTGCTTTTCTAGACTCTGCCTCTGTTTCTTAAGCTGAAAGTGAGGTGTGCCAGTGTTACCTGTGCATATAAGGACAACACCTCAGGGGATGGCAGAGCAATAGCATGGAAGGAGCCTGGGTGGTGAATGACGTCATGGGGTAGAGCTCCCCTGCTAGCCTGAGCTGACTGGACTGTTAGGTGAAATAAATTGAAGCCATGGTGTTGTGGCATTTCAGTGATAGCAGCCTAGCTTATAATCTATTAATAATAGTGAAACCCCACAACAGTACTAATGTGACTTGGCATAATGCAAATTTATTTGAGATAGAATTGGCAATTGCTGTTTATTATCTTCCCCTTTGCCCCTGTTCTCAAACTGAGGTAGGCTAAATTCGTATGCAAGGTTGGATTTGGGGATGGTTAGGAAGTCCCTCAGGATTGTTTGGGACTTTCTCAGGTCATTAGTTTCAGTATTGTCTCTTTTTTTATTCTTTCAGAGACAATACAGGCTGAAAAGTAGTATTTTTCATTAACCTCACATGGCAGCTTTACAACATGCCAGCTAATCCTTTGACATGCCAGCTAATCCTCCCCTCAATGCTGGGTGGGCCTTAATTACTTGCTCATTACCAATAAAATGCAGCCTGAGTGATGCAGCCAACATCCCAGCATAGTCAACAAAATGCAACTCAGTTCCCACCTTGCTTTCTTGGACTCTTGACCAGTGTAAGAATTCTGACTGCCCGGAGGAGAGGAGGTCCTGCTGTGCAGGATCCCAGGAGGGGATCCCAGGAGATGGGGAGATCACATGCAGTTGGTTTGATGTCCCAGCTGAAGTCTCAGTCAACAGCCAGCACCAACTGAGAGCACCAGTTCGCATGTCCAGTCCAGTCGAGCATTTGAATAACTGCAGCTCCCACCAACATCTGACTGCAACCACGTGACAGACCCAAACAAGAACTGTCTGGGTGAGTCCTTCCGTAATTCTTGACCCACAGAATCTGTGAGCATAATAAAATAGTTTGACACCACTAAGTTTACACAGCAATAGTAACTGGAACACCTCTCCATTACACCATCACATGTTTTGCATGGTTGGACTTCTTGGAACCACCTTGTGGTGTTTTCCTGTCAATATTTTACTTTAATGTTTTTTGTTTAAATATAAATTTCAGGGCTACTTGATTCGGGAGGTGAGCTGTTACACACTCCTTAGCAGATTCCAACTTCCATGGCTACAGTCCTTCCTGTCAATATTTTAAGGGAAAGGGCTTTACATACATTGTATTACCTTATTTAATCTTCACAACTCCCTTAAGAAGTAGATACAATTATGATTTCCATTTTACGACTGAACACTTGGGCATAACAGTGCAAGGTCATGCTGCTCTTAATGACGATGCTCTCTATTGTCTATGCTGGAAAATGAGAACCTTCTGCAGTCATAGAATTTTAGACTTTGATGACACATTTGAACTGATCTAGACCAGTTCCCTCCCATTGTGATGACATACCAAAATCTCAGCACTCCGGATGGTATAATGTAACTCATCCATGGTCTGCGTTAGTAATTGACAGAGCAAGGAAAAAACTTTCTTCACCTAGTGTGTGTGTTAGTCACTATACTGCTCTGCAAAGTCAAATTGTTTTCAAGTACTTGAAAAAATAATTTAGTATAAACTATTATTTCCGGAGTGATATGGTTTGGAAGATGTTTGGCCTCTCCAAAGCTCATGTTGCAATTTGATCCCCCAGTGTTGGAGGTGGGTCCTGGTTGGAGGTGTTTGGGTCCTGTGATAATGGGTGAGTTCTCACTTTGTTAGCTCACATGAGAGTTGGTTGTTTAAAGGAGCCTGGGACCACCTCCTCCCTCTCCCTTGCCCTCCCTCTTGTCACGTGACACACCTGCTCCCCCTTCACCTTCCTTTCCTCCTTGATTGGAAGCTCCCTGAAGCCTCCACCAGAAGCAGATGCTGGCATGATGCTTCTTGTGCAGAACTGTGAGGCAAATAGACCTCTTTTCTTTATAAATTACCCAGCCTCAGGCATTTCTTTACAGCAGCACAAAATGACCTGAGACACTGAGTAAGCATTAGTGCATTTCTTTAGAGGAAAAGAATGCATCTATATTTAGCACATACACAAAACTATATTAACACTAAATCTGTGCTTCTTAAGGAATCTACAATTTTTATTTCATTGAATAAGATCTCTGAATCCTGAATTGAAGGCATCATGTTGTGTTATTAATCACTGCATTTGGTATTCCAATCTCATATACCATTTTCACTTGGGATAATGTGCCTCAGACAGGTTGCCCTGCCCTAGTTTACCCATTTTCTAAACACAGCATCTGCAAATGTGGAAAATAAGACTCTATTTATAAAAGTGATGGATTTTACCTTTTCTGAGGAGATTTTTATATTGCTTAGCACCAGAGAATGAGAATATTCAATTGATAGTAAATAGAGTAAATGGAAACTATTTTAACATTTATGCTTGAAACACGACCCTGGTTCCAAGATGTCTTTCCCATTTCTAATTCAAGTAAAAGAAATCTATTAATATTTGGATAATTTAGTAGTTTATTCTTTTTATTCATCTTGAAACGTGATGGGATTTTTTCCTGGAAATAAACACAAGTATACAGAGTATGTAAAAATTAAATAACAATAACTGCTAAAACAGTGCATTAAATAACAGATGTTGTATATGATTTACATGTGTTAACTTTTAAAGTCCTCACAACAACTCTATGAGGTAGGTAATATATCATTTCCATTGTCTAGGTAGGGAAACTGAGGCATGAAGCAGCCTCCATAATTAGTAAGTGGCAAAATTGGGGTATGAATCCAGTTAGTCAGGATTGAGAGTTTGCATTCTTACTACACTTGCAGTTCTTACATTTTTTTGGTCTCAGATCCCCATCACACTTTTAACCACTTCGGTACCGCGCTCACTGGCCGCGAAACCTTGCCCACAGCCGGCACTCACAGTCCACACGACAGTTTGTGCTGTGCATTGACAATGAATCCGTTTTGCTCTTGTGTGATGAGGAAAGCTTTAAAGCACTGAAAGCTTGTTTTACTTTACAGGCAGCTTTAGGAACATAACTAAGGACTTGTTAAAAGGTCACAGATTCGTAGTAACTTATTAGCTGAATGTACACACTGCAACTGCAGAGATAAAAGCTGTAAAAGTCGACGCTCAGCTGTGTGCCTTCATATCATGGCTGTCGGCTAAGATCCACGCTTGCGTTCATCTGTGGCTGTCGACTATAGTCGACGCTGGGCTGTGTGCGTTCATCTGTGGCTGACAACTATAGTCAACACTGGTACCGAAGTGGTTAAAAAAGTACTGAGGATTCTGAAGAGCTTCTGTTTTTCTTGGTCACATCTATTGACATATACACTATTAGAAATTAAGATTGAGAAAATTTTAAAATTTAACTAATTTGAAAGTAATAAAATTTTATGTTATCAGTATATTTTTATGAAAAATAATTATGTTTCTTTAAAAAAACTATAGTGAAATGAGTGGTTTTATTTAACATTTATTGTAAATCTCTTTAATGGCCAGCTTAACAGAAGACAACTGGGTTCTCCTATCTGCTTCTGCATTCAATCTGTTGTATTAATATAATAGTAATACATGTCACGTTGACTCTGGGAACTCTACAGTTCTCTAATGGGAGAACAGGGTGAAAAGGGAAAATAACATCTAATGATTATTACAAAAATAGCTTTGGCTTTGCAAACCCTCTGAAAGGGTTTTGGCGACGCCCAGAGATCCCTGGATCACACTTTGAGAACTACTGCACTTTGCTTTACTGCCTCTCAGTACACGGGGAAAATGGCTTGGCTGAATACTAAATGCTCCTTAGGAAACATTGTTTCTTCAAGTAAATCCCAGCCTGCTTTAGTAGAAGGAGCAGAGGCTGAGAAGTCAGAGAGTGGGATGCAAGCCTGGTTCTGTACTTGGAAGTTCTTGACCTTCACTAAATTACTTCATTTCTCTCTCTCTCAGATTCCTCATCTTTAAAATAAGGCTCATCACCAATCCCTTGTGGGGTCATTGTTGGTTCCCAAAGAACATGTAAGAAGGTGCCTACCAGGTGCTGATGCAGAGAGCATGTCTGACTGAGGGTGGCTTTTATTTCAGATTGGCTAGTGATGGCCAGGGGAGGAAGGAGAGAGGCCACAACCAGCCCAAGGAAGGAAGAGAGCCAACAAGCACAGGCCCACAAATTCTTATCAATAAACCTTTCAAAACAGATTTGTTTACAGAGTCATACATTTGGGGTTTTAGAAATTTACTCTGGTGCATATACTGTATATAATGTGACCTCCGTAGGACCTGGAGGACCACTTGATAATCAGACACATTCATATTTCTAAGAAGGAACATATTCCACTCACACCAAGGCTTAGAAATAGTCTCTTATTTGTTCAGGCCAGGTTTTGATGCCAAAGGATATACAAAAAAAGATCTTTCAGTGTTCAGAACTCTGGGATTTGGGATTGTAGTGGGGGGTGGACCTTATCAAATGCCACTGTGCCAGCACCAAGGTAGGGACTGTGCCCACACTATTTCATTTCATCCTCTCAACTCCATGAAGTTGAGAGGATCAAGAAGGAGACAAAAAGGAGACATCTAAGCATCCAGAAACATCTTTGCCTAATTTTTTCCTTTCAGTCAGCTTTACAGATCCCAGCATTGGAGCAGTGGCGTCTGACTTTCTTTCTGCCTATGGCTGTTGCCTGCAGTTTAAAGTACAAACATTTATTTTATTTTGGTGGAGGATGAATTAGACACGTGGATTATACTTGTGTGTGTATTTCAAAGTGAACCCACTAGCATCAACAAATGTCTTAATGAACGCACAGAGAGCTTATATTTAGCTTATTGAAAAGCTACCTAACCACCTAACCAGGAGCCTAATTTCCTAAAGAATAAATAGAAAGTAAAATGATATATTTTGGATACCAATAAGATCCATTACCCACTACATTCGTAGGGATATAAATTGAACACATGGCAACATTTCAAAATCTGTAAAGAGCGCAAACTGATTGTCTCATGTTTATAATCTCCAACTTACAGATTTTCACAGAGAAATAAACCCTAAAGTTGTTTGAAGATAAAAGTCCTGGCTATGAATTAATGTTGAACAATATGAAAGGATTACAGGTACTTGGAAGTAAACTTCTGAAGAATTCATCAAAATTTCTAATTACACAAGTATTAATATTATGACAATGCTTGAGGATCTTGAGAAACCATTTCAACTGTTGGTTTTTGTGGGTTTGTATAATAATTTGCAACTTCAAAGATAAAATAATTTAAAATGATTTTTTTCTAATGGTATCTACACTGTTTTCTGATTTTAGGAGGATTTAAATTACATTTATTTGGACATCTATGCATGCCACACACCTTCATAGGCACTTTGCTTTGTTGATTCCAACTTAAATGCATATATATTTTAAAATTGTAGTAGACCTCTGCCACTGTCACACATTCAGCATCATGGTACTTCAATGTCCTCTCTCCAACCATGCCAAAAAGCAGGAAACGTTGTTTGTTAAAAGGCAGGGAAGTAGAAAGCCCAACTTTTTATTATACCTGTGTCCAGTTAAGTAGATACAGCTGCTCTAGTGAGTTGGGAGGACTTGATTTTTCATTTATCTTTTTTTCCCCTTCCTCCTTCCTTTCTTTCCTTTTCCAGCCCTTCTTCCAACATTCCTAGTAACTAGTAAAATCGGGCTCCTGGATGCCTATCCGATCTGCTTACTGTGGATACATGAACTCGACAACTCCACATGTGCCTGTAGTGGACGGGGTGGTATGCAGCCCCCATGTCCCCTCCAGGACTCAAACGCATTTCCCCAGCTGCCAGGAGTGCTGGCCTTTGATGTCTCACAGAAGAGTCCCTCTGTGGGGGATCCTTTTCTTAGAACAGAGCTGCCCCGCCCAAGGCGGCACCCCCTCTGTGGTTGGCAGTGAGGGGACAGTATGTATTCTGTGGCTGGCCTGTTGCCTTGACTGGACCACTCTGACAGCAGTCCATGGGTTGCCTAAGGCCATTAGTGCAAATTCGACTTCTCCCTCTGTGGAATCCTTTTGCTCTTACTTTCTTACAGGTATTGATCTCCAAAGCACTCCCCAGTAAAAGTACTGCATGGAAATCTCCACTTCAGAGCTTATTTCTCAGGGAGGCATACCTAAAAGGGTAGGTGCCAGGAACGGCCTGAGGAAGGAGACTCTAAAATGGGATTTGGAGCTGGGTCACCAGCTGGCTGGCCCTCAGGGAGGATGGCCCCTGGCAGCCTGTGGCTGTGTAATTGTCGGAACTTTCACATCCACGGTGTGACTGCTGGAAGGGAATGCATTGGTGGGTCCAATATCTGAAGTGTTTGAGAGGTTCAGGGGAAGTGGTAATTGCAAGTACAGTGGAATTGGATGGCTGTGCTGAGTGCTATAAAGTGAATTAGAGAAAGGCAGTGGAAGGTTGCAGCAATTAATCACCAATTTAAGGCTAAGTGTGAAAGCCAGAGGACCTATGGTAGTTTATAAAGAGAAGCTCGTCTCCTGTAGCCAGAGCAGACAAAAGCCAGAATTGAGCCTAGGACTCAATTAAAAGGGCAGTAGAACTCCAGAGAAGGTTAAATTTTCAACCCCTGCAAGTGTACTGCGCCGGGGTCAGGGCCCTGCTTGGGAAGGAATGAGATGCTGAGACTTGAGATGGGGACATACCTATCCATGCACCCAAAATCCCAAATCCCCAGATTCCCCTGAACCCTCCTCCCTATTAAAAGCTAGCGCTGACCCTTTCCTTGAAGACAGTGCAGAAGCCTCTGCCTTGCAAGACAGCACGTTTCCAACTTAGGATCAATCCTAGTTCTATTCCTGGACACTAGACCAGTAACTAGGATGGGGACAGCAGCTGGAGCCCACCGGCCAAATCCAGCCTGCAGTCTGTTTTTGTACATGAAGTTTTACTGAAATACAGCTACACCCATTCAATGACAAATTCTCTATGGCTATCCTCATGCTACGAGAGGAGAATTGAGTAGTCGCAACAAAGTCCATGTAGCCCACAGAACCTAAAATACTGCCTGTCTGGCTCTACACACAGTTTTCTTTTTCTTTCTTTCTTTCTTTTTTTTTTGAGACAGAGTCT
>VBSM01003039.1:19665083-19685333 GCA_008086735.1 Cheirogaleus medius
AAAAAAAAAAAATCAAACAGGCAAAGCCTGTATGTTTGTGTATGTATGTGAAAATGGCCTTTAATTGATATTCACCAGTTTTCTATATCTACATACTAAAACTTCAAATACAATTTACTTTCATATTCCCTTCTCTATTTCACCCCAAAAAGAATAAAACCATTTTTATTTCAGTTCCATTTTTCTTCAAGAGGACACACATATCCTCCCAATTTTCTCCTTACAAGAGTCCACCTCGATGCTAATGTAGCCACTGACGAAAAATCGGGCAGTTTTCACTCTGGCTGGCCTATTGGTGCAATGAGTAGCATTTATGAAAAATTCCACGTATCTTTCCATTTCATTGTTAATCCTTCTCACCTTTTGTTCTTTGTTTATTTTTATTTGCAATCTCTCAGAATTTCCCAAGGATATGTGCGCAAAGCAGACAGATCTCAGTATCACTGCAGTTATCTCTGGGTGGGGGCAGTTGGGGTAGGTGAGAAAAAGGAAACGTGTCTGGTGAGGGAGACACTTTGAGGATGATTTTTCACATAAATGTTTCATGGGACATTCCGTGAATGTTATTCAGAGAAGCATCTGATTCAATGGGGTGGGTGCTGATTTAAGTTTCTGTCTTTAAGTTAAAACACATTTTTTTAGGGAGGTAAAAAAATAAAAAGCAGACCCTGCAGTGTGGGAGCCAGCCTGGTGCTCAGAGCTTGGCCCTGTTGTTCTCCTGCTCACATAGACAACCTCACAGAGCAACCAGCATCAAGCAGAGTCACTCTGAGACCATGATGAAGTGAGACAACACAAGGCCACTGTGCAACCCATAAAATACCAAGCGTCCCCCTCTCTCAGCCAAATTGAGTGACTGCTGTTTCTTTATCAGTTTCAGCTTGTAGCCTTGCTCTAGTCTGCCCTCCCCGTAGATAAGGTAATATACCCTGTCCTAGAATTTCCCCCACATTCTGGCAGCATCCAATCTAGAACAAACTCCTGCTTACTTAGACCTTCTCCCTGCCGACGACCTAACCAAAGCCCAAATCTATAATAGGTTCCTTCTAACGCCCTCTTCGTGGTTCCTCCTAGAGAGGCTTCTTCCTCGCTTCAAGTAATAGTAAACCCTGCTTCAGCGATGCTGTGTTTCTGATGATCTTTGCCTGGAGGGCTTTGACAGAGGGTAAATTTAATAAAACATGTCCCTTTCTTTTCATATCATATCATGGTATGAAAACAAACATGTCACTTCTCTTTTCATTAAATCATCAAGTAGTGACAATGAAAGGCAGACTTGAGACCATCCATTCCATCCTCTTGTGTTTTGTTTTACTTTGCTTTATTATCAACAGCAGAGCTCGTGATTTAGACAAACTCGTAGGTTGTATCCCAGTGTGAGAAACAGATGAAAGGGGACTGCTCCAACATGGTGGCTCCCAAGTGCCATCAGCTTGGATCCCTTGTGCCTCTTCTCACGGTGGCTTTAAGGCACTTCCTCATCGGAGGGACTCATGTACAAAACCACTTTTCTAGTCTAAATCCCTCATCCAAGACCCAGCTATTGTGAGCTCTTCAAAGTCACACTGTTGGGGACATATCTTACATGAAGATTCTGGTTTCCTGACTCCTGGGCCAGACCTGGAATTCTGTGGTGTCATTTTCTATCCACCAGAGTTCAGAGCTGGCTCACCTGCACCAGGGGCCTGTTTGGGCTGTTCGTGCAGACGTTGTGGTCTGACTCTCTCCCTGAAGATGCCACTGCATCAGGACTCTGGCCCCATCCAGTGTCCAATACAGAAAGAGTGGGGACTCTTTCTCTTTTCTACTTTCTCGTGCGACAGCCAGAGTGACGATGACGGTGATGCCGCGATTATCATATGAAGATCCTCTCTAATGCACAGCTTCCGCGAAGAGCCCTACCCACCGTGGAATCAGCATGAGGAATAGGGATGGGATCCCCAGTTTAACAACGTTCGGTCCTTGAACTCTAAATTCTCGAATCTTTGAGTTAAGAGTACCAACGCGGAGAGGAAAATGGACTTGGGAGGCGAGTGAAAAGAAGAGCAAGAATCACGGCCTCCCGGAGTTGCTGGGACTGCCGCCTTGCGCATCGGTCAGGGGAGGTGCGAGTCTGCAGCGCCAACTGGTATCCAGTGGAAGAAATAATGTGTCTCCTCGCCTGGCGCACAGGGATGTTGTTAAGGTAGGTGGAGATTGGAAAGTGATTTAAACTCCCTGAAAGAAAAGGGCTGTAGAAATCCGTATTTTTGGTGATGTTTGTCGCGAGGCTCCTCACGTTCAGGAGGGATGTCTATGGTGGGTGATGGACGTGCAATGTAAAGCGAGAGTTTTTCCTGTAGGCCCCAATTCCAACACGGCAAGGAGTCAGCCCCAGCAAGGCAGACGGGACTCAGAGACAAAAGGAACCACGCTGAACTTGCTCTGCATTCCAGACAAGGACCCGGATGGAGATTGATGACCTGGCCCAACCTCTTCCGCCTGAATGTGGGCTGGTTGCACGACTAGAGGTCATACATCTTTCTGGGTCAGACCATGGCACAGATCAGGCTATTTTTTTAAAATGACATTCTGACCTGTTCATAAACCACAGTGCAAAGTAATGACCCAGAAACACCAGGAAAGGGATCTGTAAATGGATTTTCTCACCAGGTCAATTAGAAAACAAACACCAATAAAATTCTTTGTAAAAATTTCATCGTTAACTCTATTTTTGTCCTTAAGCTGCTGCTCCATAATTAACAAGTAACTGCCCGTGAGCACTTACTATCAGGGAGTAACAACAAGGGATGGGTCTAGGTGAGGTGAGTAAGACACTTACGTTGGGCACAAAATTTAAGGAGGTTTCAACAAACTCAGTAATCGATAAAAATCATATTTGGATGCAATATTAAAAAAATAAAATTAGTAAACTCTGTCCCTCTTGTTATTGCCAATGAAGTGTTAGCATCTAACTGATGCCTGTAAGTGCTTTCCACACTCAAGGCCTTTCATCCTGTTCTATTTCTGTGCATCAACTCATCATCTTAGTCAGCCTGGGCTGCAATAGCAAAGTCTTACAGACTGGGTGGCTTACACAATAGACATTAACCTCTCACAGTTCTGGAGGCTGGAAGTACAAGATCAGGATGCTGGCATGACTGGGTTCTGGTGAGGGCTCTCTTTCTGGCTTACGGACAACCACCTTCTTGTTGTGTCCTCAATGGGTGGAGATACAGAGCTCTGGGGTCTCTTCCCCACATTAGACACATCAGAATCGTTGGATGGAGAACTTTGTAAAAACTGCATGCAGACACCCTGAGCCCCACCCTGCTCCCACCCCTGCCTGAGGTTCTGACTTAATAGTTTGAGAGATTCTAACTTAATAGGTCCTTGAAATTTATATTTTTAGAAATATTTCCTCGTGATTCTGATGACCAGACAGGTTTGGGAACTTCAGAGAGAAGCAGTGTCAGTGTTGACAGAAGGGTGTGGAGCAGGTGGTGGATGTATTGGGGTTGACAGGCGGTCAGGCCTCCGGGATCAGGAGTCAAGGATGTAAACTCCATTCCCTGGCAATATAATTTCTCTAGAAATTACAGACTCACTCTCCAGTGGGCTGACATCAGCAATTCTGGGGAAGTTATTACATGCACCCGTTGTACGAGGTATGTGCTGGTGTCCCTGCTTTACACAGGATGAAATTAAGGTACAGAGAGGGTAATAGATTTGCCCAAGATCACAAGTCCAATAAATGGTGGAAATGGGAAGTGGACTCGGGTTTTCGTTCAGCCTGTGCCTGTGGGAGAGTGACCTGAAATGTCCATGGGGAACTGACCATGTGCACCCAGAAGAAACAGAAGGTGGAGAGGAGACAGACAAGAAAGAAAGGGAGAATACACCGGGCTTGATTAGAATGAGAGCACAGCAGTGTCGTAGTCTGTTTGGGCTGCTATAGCAAAATACAGACTGGGTAATTTATAAACAGCAGAAATTTATTCTCTCATGGTTCTTTTCTGGAGGCTGAAAAGTCCAAAGTCAGGGTGCTGGCATCTGGTGTCTGGCGAGGGCCTTCTTGACCCTCATGTGGCAGAAGGTGGAAGGGCAAAAAGAGCCTAAGCTCATTCCTTCCAGCTCTTTGCTAAGGCACTAATCCGATCCTGAAGGCAGAGCCCTCATGACTTAATCACTCCCCTAAAGGTCCCACCTCTTCACACCACCACCATGGGGAGTAAGTTTCAACATGAATTTTGGAAGGGACACATTCAAACCATAGTATGGTGGAAGGAGAGAAAGTTATTAAAAATGAGAGGAAGCTCTTGTTTTCTTCCTTCAACTGCATTTATTCATCACTTATTTATTATTATTTTCACAAATACACCTTATTTCCTTAACTCATCCTTCCTCTGAGTTCCAGCTTCCCAACTGTGTGAATTCTCCACCTCCCACATCCCCAAAGCCTTAGATTGTTCCTCATTCTCAAACGCTTTACGACGACCTTCTCATTGCTTGGCTGGACGTCGTGGAATACGGTGGCTCTCCAACCATCGTGGTGTGCTTCTTTCCAACTCGATTCCTTCAGGCACTCAGAGAGTGAAGTGAACTCTTGGCTCTGGAAGGAGTAATGAATCACTTTGTGGGGTATTGGCTTCTTTTATTTTATAAATAATGCCTCTTCAGCAGCCAAATATAGAAATGATCCATTTGTCTGAAACTAGGCAAAAGAAATCTATAACTAATTAGTTTTTCTGATACTTTTTGGATCTCCTAATACTTTGTGCTGAGAACCATAGAAACATTGAGGGCTCTAAAAAAATAAAATTCAACATTATCAATATATTGTATAACAGCCAATGCGCCATCCAAAGCATCTAACCATGAATAATGGGGAATCCAGGACAACTGGTCTCACTGTGCTTTCAAAAACAGAAGGAAAATGTCATTCGATATGGACAGCCCATGGAGCACTTTACAATCTTCTGTTGTTCAGTTTGAAGAGTAGAAAAAATAAACTTTGTGCCTAGTCTCCTTTTTAGGGTTTACTTACCAACAACAGCAAGAACTATGGTGTTTAGTTTTCTGCAATAGACATTTTGTGCAACAATATATTAGACCTTAAATTAAAGCAGCAATTAAAATATTATGCTAAGCATTCCCTTATTTATAACATACTAATTTATTGTAAAGCAGTTTACTTTCTTCTATGGTTAGGTTTAATAAGTTTCCTTCAGAAGAACCATAAAAAGCATGCCCAGAGAAAGAGACTCTGTTGTTTTTTCAATAAGCAATGTAGCTGTCACCAGATGTTATGAAGATTGATTACTAATGCATTTTTAATGCAGATAATTTATTAGATAATAAGTTTTTTTTTCTCCCTCTAAATTTCCAGTAGGAGGAAATCACAGAGTTTTTCCATTGTAAATTAAAGGTTTTCTACAATTGTTTTTTCATGAAGCCTGAAAATGGATGATGAAATTCAATTATGTAACAAACACACTTAGGATGAAGCTGATGCTTCCCTCTTATGGTCTATGTCTGCTTGAATGTCAATGAACTTCTTGAGGGAAAGAACCAAACAAGAGCCATAACCCAACCAACGTGCCTAGTAGAGTGCTGTCAGTATATAGTAAGTGATCCACGAATGTTTGTTGGATGAATAAATGTCTTGAGCTGTAGCATTTGTTTGTTTGTTTTGGTGGAAACACCAACTGAGAGGTTCCTGCTGCTGAGTATGCCTGCCCTGACTTGTTTATCAGTGATTGATTGCTATACAGGATTCACACTTCCTCATGTCTCTCTCTGTTGTCTTCCAGCAGCCAGGAAGAGAGGCAGAGTGCAGAGGTTAAGAATGAATTAGCCCATCTGCATCCTTGTTTTCTTCAGTGAAGGGAGTTGCAACTCTCTTGTCCCAGCAACACCAAGGGATCAGGCTGCAGTTCAGCTTCATTGAGACAGCCAGTGGAAAATCTCCTATTCAACGTGGTTAAGAGCTCTAAGATGACCAAACTGAAGCTGCCACAGCAATTCTTAAACTTCTGATGGCAAAGAAGTATTAGTTATCTCTGAGAGAGACTGGGACACATAGCCCAAAAGGGATTATGGAAAGAAGAACTTTTCCTTGAAGTATCTCATTCTATCTTAAAAATGCATGCAAGTTTGCATTGCAAGTCATAATATACCTCTGTTATGATATGATAAGATAAAACAAAGGGAACAAAGCAGAAATTTCTGACCTATCTTTGTTTAATGTCAAATTGAGTATAAGTACTAGAAAGGTAGACTGAGTTGAAAAGGGCTAATGTTGATACCAGATCCACAGCCTCTGCTTGATGTTCTCCTTGGACTTGGGTTCACACTATGTTGGAATCATAGACTCCCATGAAAATGATATGAGATCTTGCCATGTTGTTCAGGCTGGTCTCGAACTCTTGGACTCAAGAGATCCTCCTGCCTGGACAATCAAAGTGCTGGGATTATGGAAGTGAGCCACCATATCCAGCCAGTTTACATCTCTTAGTAGACCATAGTCCCCAAATCTCTTCCCTTTTCATTACAAATTAGTCTGAAATAATGAGTCTCCAAGTCAGTAATATTTGTCTTAAAAAAAAATAACCCCATTGAACATAGTAAGATACAGAAGAGGCAGACAGGTGGTCTTCGTGAAAGAGGCAGTAGCTGCTAGCCTTCTGAGGCACAGTGGTGTTCCAAAATTTTGACTGCTCTATTTAGTCTTCACCTCTCATACCCTCTTACTTTTTTTTCTAGTTGATACACCATTAGTGATGACTCATTCGTTTTTGGACTGTGTAGTAAGAAATAAAAAGGCCTAATTTTTTTCAGGTGACACAACTGTGAGCTCCTGCACACACCCTAAGAAAGCAGACATGCTACACCTGTTTCCAGGTGGACCAGTACCAGCCCTGGGGGCCAAGCATATTTGCATAATTTATTCCCCCTCCAGGACTGCACCCCAAACACTAATGGTCTCACTCAGTTCCCTGGTAATGCAGGAGAACCGAATGACCCTATCACTCTTGGCACATTAAAATCGTTTATCTTTACAAAAGAGTGTATTTTCAACATGAAAAAAATGCGATTCTTTGCATTCATTTCGATATGGAATGTGACAACATCTTTTGGGGGCAAAAATTTCAGTTTTTCCTTTCAAATTATTATTCTTGGGCATATGTGACATGCTTAAGGCAGTTAGGAGAAAGATTTAGGGTGGTTCTCAAGGACAATGGCCCTCGCTGTCTGTTTTGTTATATCCAAGGTTAGAGGTAGGGTGAAAGAAAACATCTTTTGAAGGGGGATACAAAAATGACTGTATCTGTGCCTAAGATTTATGAACTGGGTGTGTGTAGTAGATTACTAGGTCCAGTTAGTTAAAGGACTAAAGGTAAGAGAGACGATCGGGAATTAACAATTCTGGCTGTCAGTCTCCAAAAACATAACAGAGATTTCAAATAGTCACAATTTCAACCAATGGAACTAATTGATTGCATCAGCTTTAGACTACAAAGTCCTTGTTTACACATCTTTATATCCCCTGATCTCCTCACCCAGTGCTCTGTACTAAGGAGATGATCAATAACAGCAGCTTTAATTTGTACAAATTAATGAAGGGAAATGTGAGGTCTATTGTCACGGTTCCTTTCTGTGCTGTACATACCCAAGCGAAAGAGGCTAGTATGATATCAACATCCTAGAAATGTGTTTAAACAAATATAATATTTTTCCCACTGCCCAGGCTGTTCTTTTACATACATTAAACCATAGTGAAGATTGATTTAATTAACAAAATGTGAATAAGAAAAACACAGCCGGTTAACAGGGTGGATGCAATTATCTAGAAGAGAGAGTGGGAGATGAAAATAGAGACATGAATATGTCCTTTGGAGTTGGTGGATACATTTCTACCACTAGACCAGATTGAGAAGCCAGTAGTATTTGGAAGTAAAGGAGACGAAGGAGTCTAAAATGATACTGTTATGTAGATAGTTAGGATCTCCGGCTCTTCTCCAGACAAGGGTTTACTGTTTTGGTGCTAATTGCTTCACCTGGGAAGAAAGATCAGGGTGGGCACTCCATTTTGGTGTTGCTCCATCCTTAATCCTATCCCAAGCAACTGCTACACCTGGGGAAGGAGGGAATGCTTTATCAGTCTAGGAATTCCCCAGCCCAGGCATAATAAGATTTAGAAAGTAACCTAGAGTAACCTAAGGGTAATTAATATGCCATTAGCTTGAGTCTGCATTGAGGTTCATTCTCCCTCCCCGGATGGGCTTTCTTAGAGGGAGCTCATATATGCAGGACACCTGTTAATCATTTGCTAACATCCTACACCTCCCAAGAGCCCTCTCCCAGCCTGGGCTAATAAAAGGAAACAAGAAATCAGTAGTGAGAAAGTGAGTGGGTCAGCCAGTGAGTGAGTTGGTCTGTCTCTCTCCACTCTTATAGGGAGACCCGTTTATTCTACAATAAAGAGCTGTTCATACGAAGCTGCTCCCTGCCTGAGGTTACTCTGTCGTGTTGGCCTGGCTGGTGATTTTTCCAAGAAAGGAGTCAGAGGACTGGGATATAGTCTGGACTTGACACTTTGGTGTGTCTGGTCATTCTTCAGCCAACAGCACACCAAGAAGCAAGCGAGGGCTGACTCCCACCCTGACATCTTTGGTACCGAAACCCAGGATTCTGACAATACTGAGGTTTTAAGGCAGTAACCAGTTAGCCTTAAAAACTGCTTCATTCTTTTGTGAGAGGAGATGATGATTTATGTTTTAGGTATAATGATTTTGAGATTTAGTGGGGGTACTTAGGTGGGCACTGGCGGTTAGCAAACACACATTTGTGATTCAAGGGAGGAGGTCACGACATCAATATTCACAGGAGTTTGGAAGAAGTTGATAACAACCCTTATGGATGGCTTTGAGGGGTTCAAGACTTCAGTGGAGGAAGTCACTGCAGATGTGGTGGAAATAGCAAGAGAACTCAATTAGCAGTTGAGCCTGACAGTGTGTCTGAATTTCTGCAATCTCATGACCAAACTTTAACTTGTGAGTTGCTTCTTACAGATAAGCAAAGAAAGTGGTTTCTTGAGATGGAATCCACTCCTGGTGAAGATGCTGTGAACACTGTTGAAACGACAACAAAGAATTTAGAATATGACATGAACTTAGTTGGTAAAGTAACGGCAGGGTTTGAGAGGATTGACTCTAATTTTGAAAGAAGTTTTACAGTGGGTAAAATGCTATCAAGCAGTATCACATGCTGCAGAGATTTCTTTCAGGAAAGGAAGAGTCAAAAGATGCAGCAAACTTCATAGTTGTCTTATTTTGAGAAATTGCCACAGCAAAACCCAACTTTCAGTAAGCACCACCCTTACCAGTCAGCAGCAATCCACATTAAGGCGAGATCCACCAGCAAACAGATTACGACTTGCTAAAGGCTCAGATGATCATTAGCATTTTTTAGCAATACAGTATTATTATTATTTTTTTTTGAGACAGAGTCTCACTCTGTTGCCCTGGCTAGAGTGCGGTGGTGTCACCCTAGCTCACAGCAACCTCAAACTCCTGGGCTCAAGCAATCCTTCTGCCTCAGCCTCCCAAGTAGCTGGGACTACAGGCATGCGCCACCATGCCCGGCTAATGTTTTCTATATATGTTTAGTTGTTTGGCTAATTTCTTTCTATTTGTAGTAGAGACGGGGTCTCCCTCTTGCTCAGGCTGGTTTCGAACTCTTGACCTTGAGTAATCCTCCTGCCTCAGCCTCCCAGAGTGCTAGGATTACAGGCATGAGCCACCACGCCGGACCAGCAATACAGTATTTTTAAACTACAATATGTATGTATATTTTTCAGGCTTAATGCTATTACACACTTAATAGACTATGGTATAGTGTAAACATAACTTTCATTTGCACTGGGAAACAAAATAATTTGGGCGACTCACTCTGGTTATTTGCTTCATTGTGGTGGTCTGGAACTGAACCTTCAGTATCTCCTAGGTATGCTGTATATTGTTGATTCATTAACATGGCACACACTACCAAAGCATCTAACTCATGCCTGAATGAAGCATATCTAATACATGCACTCTTGCCATAAAGTACATCATAGCCTCCTTGGACTTACGCACACTAGATAGCACTTCAGCATTACGTTTGGGGGCCATTTTAAACAATGAAATCACCAACAAAAAGCCCAAAGTTGCAAAAAGTGTGACACTAAAGACCATGAAAAGGACACTTGCCTACAGTATAAGAGCTGAAATAGGAAGGCAGAGCGTCGCCTTGCTCAGCCTCAGCTGGGGACAAGGGAACCGCATTGGTTGGCTCAAAATTTTCACCACTTTGTGTGTGTCTGCAAATGATCAAGAAAGAGCCATGAGTATAGATTTGGGGATTACAAATAAATTTTAGAGACCTTTTCCCCCCTCTGTCCTCATGCAATGTCTCCTTTTCAAAGTCCTGTGATCTCCTCCAGATCCCAGGCCAGTAAGCACAGACCCTCCTTTCTTTCATAGAGTGTTACAGCCAAAGAACAATTTCGAAGTGCGCCAGAGAGTGCAAATGTGTGACAAATACAGGTACGGGCTTTATTTTAACAGTTCCCTGAACCCGAATATGAGTTTGAACTTCTACGTTCATGTTTGAACTCAGACAATTCAAATATTCAAAACGTTGTGGAAGTTATGTTGCTGAATTAGGAAAGGGATGTTTGTTCCTTTTGTGGAGGTGACCCAGCGGCTAAATTGGTACTACATCATAGGTTGGGTCACACGTCCTTGTATCATCAGTCTGGTGGTGACGCAATTCTGATGTGAAAACAGCAGCGTTAGAAATATTGAAGCTTTTCCAACTATTTGGACAATATGTTTATGTTCTACCAGGCTCTTGGACTTTAGGTTCCCATCATCTCATTTTTTATTTGTGTCTGTAGCCAAAGAAGGGGTGAGTCAAACAAGAAATTTAGAGGGTGTGATTTTATCCTTGAAAATCTGCTCCTTGCCTCAAAAAAGCAGCAGTTGTAAATAGCTTACACTCATTTGACCTCAAAAATCTGCTACTTCTGTGCCCTAAGCACTTGGCTTATTTGAGAATACGTGTCCTCAGCACCTAAAAATCCTTTCCTTTACCTCCTTCCTGGAATCGACGGCCATCTTCCTTTGTTTTCTACTCTGTTCCAAAGCTACATTTGGCAGAACACATTTGTTTGCATGAAACCCAGTTGCTCTGCTGGTGGCACATGCCACCTGCTGCCTTCAAGTAAAGAAGTTTCCAGAAATATTAAGACAGATGCTTAACTGTGGGTAGATTGGCACTAAAAATGTTTAAAATGGTCAAGCCACTTCTTCTACATTTCTAAATATGGGGCATTTTGAGGAGGGGCATGCTTCTAAGGATAAAGCTTCCAGTCCTGTTTATGGGATTTTTGAAATCACAGGACCCCCCTAGGCAACGAGGGGACTGGTGGCGTATGTCAGACATCTGTAAACAAGACCCCACTGCTGCTCCGGAATATTCATTTTCTTCCTGACCACTTTCAGTTAATAGAGTGAAAGTTAAAAGCATCCAACTCATGCAAAAGCTTTTATGAAAATGAATGTATCAAACAAATGGATCTTTAAAAAAATCCGAGAGTTGATGCATGCTAATAATATTAGCTTCAATTATATTTAGCCTTTTTCAAATAAAGCCCTTGCAATAGATAAGAGAGAACTGCTTCCATTTCCGATCCTCCCACCGACATCCTCCCTCTCTGAGAAGGATGACTCATGGATTAGTCTGAGGCCCAAGCAGCAGGCAAATGGATCAACAAAAGCACAGAAGGAAGGTGGTGCCTCCCTTTTTCCTTCTTTTAAGTGCTGACACAAAGGTCTCCCAAGAGATGCTGAAATTGGTCAGGATGTTGAATTCTATCTGGCAAATTTTATTCTTTTGTACTTATTGTCTTCCTCTCCTAGTTGTCATTCTCTGCAATTAAGTAGAAATAAATGTTAGCATCAATAGGAGGCTGAGATAATTCCTCAGTGCATACTAATTCACCCTGGTCTGTCTGCAATGTGTTTTCAAATCCCAAGCCCAGCTCATTTTGTTTCTGGATCTTTAGAAAACACTATTTATAACACGAGTTGTCACCTCTGTTGGAGACACTTTCTAGAAGTGATAATGAACCTTGCCTTGTTTATACAAGAAGGTATGTCTCAGTAAATCACAGCCTTCCCTTTGCATACCATTAGTGTTATCAAGCCAGCCTGGATACCTGCAGATTGGGTGGGAAAAGGAAAAAAACAGTTTACAGATGTCAATAACTAGCCGCAGAGACTTCATCTTGTTTTTCCTAGAATGAATCACTTGTCAGAGGAAATTATGTTGATAACTTTCATGCAGTTACATTGATAACAAATTAACACTCCAAGTCACTGTATGCATTAATTGTAGTGAACGCAAGCCAACTTTCCTGCTGTTTGTTAATATCCATCTGGGTAATAACAATTTCCATCATTGAGCAGGAACAATAGGGAGGCATCTCTCACCGTCTGGAAACTGACACCTTTATTTCCCTATTTTCATTTTCCATTCCCATCCTGAGACTGCTGGTTGCAGTGTCTCATAGCAGTTTATGACATCACCGCTGATCATAATACAATGATTCTTCATTGATTACAGGTGGTTTACATGGATAGTTGGAGATGGAGCAGGGAGCACGCAGATAGAAATTGTAACTGCTAATGAATAGCAGGCCTGCAGCTACCTATCTTGGAAAGCAACCACAGTACAGAGTAGCAATTTAAATCCTACATACAGGGCAAACTCACTCACTCATATTCTAAAATGAATTAGCACTCAATTCAGTAAAGCCGCTGGTTTCATGAATCTTAAAGTTCAAATCAGCTAATCTAACAATGGAGTCTGTGAATTATCAAATTTTTTTTTTAATTTCAAAATATTAATTAAGAGGGTACAAGTGTTTTGGTTACACGGATACCTTGTAAGATGCTTAAGTAGGGCTTTTGGTGTGCCTGTCACCAGAATAGTGTTCACCGTACCCAACAGGTATCAAACTTGTTCTTTATGTAACCATAAGCCCAAGAATTTTTTTCAGTGATGTCTTTATCATTTTGGTTTTATGTACAAATAAACATGAGAGTTACTTTGACAACTGTATTGGAGATTTCTTTCTCTTTCTTTCTTTTTTTGAGACAGGGTTTTTCACTGTTGCCCAGGCTGGAGTGCAGTGGCGTAATCACAGTTCACTGCAACCTCCAACTCCTGGGCTCATGCAATCCTCCTGCCTCAGCCTCCCACGTAGCTGGGCCTATAGATGTTTGCCACCACACCCAGCCTACTCTGACAACTGGAAACTCAATTAACAGCTTAGCAAAGAGGCCCTGTTCGTCCAGTTATTCTATTCATAAATCTGCAATTGGCACTAGTAATTGTAGGTATACAAAGCCTAACGGTACTATCCAGAATATTCCTAGTTAACAGGTTAAACTCAGCTCCTCCTCCCCGCTTTATAGTTGATGCAGGATACAGGTGAGACTATTTAAATATACTTTTTAGACTCTCAACGTATTTGAAGTGCTTCATAACAGGAAATGTTATTCGAGGCAATTTAATATCACATTAACTAACTTGCATGGGAGAAAATATTTGTTTTTATTTTTGTATTTTGATTTTGTGGAGCTTGGGTTTTTGTGGGGAAAAGTCATCAAAGTTTGGCACATATCTACTAAATTAACATATCAAGTTAAACCAAACTATACATTAAGATCATATATCAAGAAACTCACAAACTAGGAGTTGGTCCAATTTCTGGAAGATGATTTGTTATAAATTTATGGGGCAGTCTTCTTAGGGGAGGTGAAAAGCAGGGACATGAGACAGAGAACACTCAAGAATTCAATTACCTGATGCAATAAATATGGAATTTATGATCATTGGTCTAGAGGTTGGGCTGAAGTTTAGCTTCACATATTAATGACAAAATATTTGACTAATATAAGGAACAACATGAAAACTGTTTCTGTTTCTGAAATCAAAAAATTCAAACAGCTCATTATATATAGACACATCGTATGTCTTAATTATATGTGCTTCTTAAATAGTTATTAAAGCAAAGTCAGCTGGAATTCCATTAGCGTATATTTTGTCGATCTCTTAATATTTCAAGTTGCTGCATGTCCCTGAAACACAGAAACTGGACTTCTCAAGTCTGAAATCCAAACTTGCCTTTCTCCCCATTAATGTGTATTACTAAACTTTACCATGATAATTTTTCTCTGTTCCAGGATTAGAGTGGAGCAGAGCTCAGCATATCTGTTTTAGTTTGACTTCCATGGAGTTCTGGATTCCATTGCACATTGTCTTTCTACAGGACTAGAGGAAGAGTCACTAGTGAATTTCCGTACAAGGTCACTTTACCAAGTGACTCCTTCACCATCATTGCAGGAATTTTCCAGGTTTTCTAAGATCATGTTAAAGACTATTTGCCTCTCAGTTGTTCTTACACATTGATGCTAAAAACACTCCACCAAACGTGCTCATTTATCATCGTATCATAACCTGCATTAAATTTCCCCAGTCACCGTCAGGTGCTCAACATATCCATCTTCTTGTCTTCGTTCCCTGTCCGACCCAGGCAAATTTATGAGCTGCTATCCTTGCTTCCTTCTAAGCCATGCTTTTATTCCAGCTGTCTCTACCTCCCACTGACATGGTAAGTCTCTTCTGACAGCACTTAAAAATTTATATCCAACTCCCTACCACTCCAAGTAAAGGTAGAGTTAGGTTAAGACCTCTAAAGAGGAACAGGGCAGGTCAAAAGTGATAATCTCATTTAATATAGTGAATCACTGCCTGACACCCAAAATAGCATTAATTCTCCTGCTCTTACCTGATATAATGGACTGGATGAGGTTAAATGAATTATTTTCACTCCTCAAACTGCAATTTAGCTATGTGCTAATGAAAAACTATACATACTTGCCACTCATAAGAGGAGATAAGGCTTTTTCCCAAGTTTGGAAGTAAGGTGAGCAGTGACTAGTTAATACTTAAAACCAAATCCAAAATTATGGTTAGAATTGCATTCTGTTCTTACTGAGCAAATCTTAATTTTTTAGAAAAATAATAAAAATACTAAGTGCATTGATAGAGCAGCAGCTATGCACCAGGCTTTGATCATAGTGCTAGGGAATATAGTTAAGTGGTCAGTAAATGTTAGCCATTATGATTACTTTGCATTTATTAATTTAGTTTCATGCTATGGTTTGGATGTGTGTCCCCTCCAAACTTCATGTTGGAATTTGGTCCCCGGTGTAGAAGACGGAGGTGGTTGGGTCATGGGGGCAGATCCCTCATGAATAGATTAATGGAGAGTAAATTCTATTCTATTAGTTCCTGCAGGAGCTGGTTGTTAAAAAGAGCCTGGCACCTACTTCTCTCTGTCTTGCTTCCTCTCTCGCCATGTGATCTCTGTACATGCCTGCTCCGTTTCACCTTCTGCCATGAGGCCCTTGCCAGAGGCAGATGCCCAGTCTTGAACTTTTCAGCCATCATAATCATGAGCCAAATAAATCTTTTGCCTTTATAAATTACCCACCTGCGGGTATCCGTTTGTAGCAACACAAAACACACTAAGACACCTCACAGCTACCCTATGATGTGAATTGAATATCATCCCATTTAACAGATGTATGAGTTTGCTAGGGCTGCCATAACAAAACACCACAGACTGGGTGCCCGAAACAATAGAATTTGATTTTCTCAGGGCTCTGGAGGCTGCACATCCAAGATAAAGGTGTCAGGAGGATTGGTTTCTTCTGAGGCTTCTCTCCTTGGCTTACAGATGGTCACCCTCTTGCGGGGCCCTCACATGGTCATCTGTCAGCATGTATCTGTGTCCTAATCTCTTCTTCATGTAAGGACAACAGTCCTATTCCATCCCTAATGAGCTCATTTAATCTTAATTACTTTTGTCAACACCCTACTTCCAAATAAAATCACATTCTGGGATACAGGAGGTTAGAACTTTAACATATGAATTTGGGGGGACACACTTTGGTCCATAACAACAGATGAGGAAGCAGACACATAGAGAGCTGAGCTGTGATTCCAGGCAGTCCGGCTCTGGGGCCACGCTCTTGACTACTACCCGGCAGTGCACTTTGAATAAAATGTAAGACCAATACTTGTGGCATTTCTTACTGGTTATCTCACTGTACTTTCATTTCCATGTAATTGATATTAATTAAAATCATCAGGAAATTAGATGTCTGAGTTCATTTTTTTTCTAATTTATTAAGCATCAAGCATAATATTTTTGATTTGATACTTTGTTTAAACATATCCTAGGCTGCATGTCTCCGTTCATCCTTTGCTACATGGACTTTGTAACAATGACTGAAATCTTATTTTATGATTGAGAACTTTGCTTTATGACCTGTGAACAAGGTGAATAATACTTTGAATTGTACAGTGAAGGTGTCACTGAAGGTATGAGAACCTAGATAAACCATTTGACAACCAATCAACCATTCTCATAGAATGAATATGTACATATATGCACATACGCAGTTAATTGAGGCTGTGGTTAATGCTAATTTGAGGATTTTAGTCCTATCTAAAAATATAGAAATTTTGTGGGGATTTAATTCTACAAATTATTGCATATTTCTTTTTGATGACATTTTCTTTTGCCAACAAAAAAGTACCCATACGCCTAGGAAAAGACTAATTATTCTGTAGCCATGGTAACAAGTAACCACCAAAATGAAGTTTAAACCTGCTTATTTAAAAAAAAAAAAGACAATTTTATAGCATCAGAACCAGTTTTAAACCTATTTAATCAATCAACAACTCCCCTCAATGAATATGCTTCTGAAAGCCAACTTGCTTTGGAAAATCAGCCCATAGGAAATAGACTCACTCCAGTAAACAGGCTTCTAAAAGTGAACCTATTTACAATGGTCTCACCTGAGTAGATGTATTTCTATGGCTTACATCACTCCACTTCTGCCTCTAAACGTCTACCAATCCCTGAACCCCACACTTTCCAAATACCCTATATAAGATCAGGTGCCTACTCTTCCTGAGAGATTGTTCCCATCCAGTATAACTCTTTGTGACTTAAGGAAGTAAGAAATTCAGTTTTGTGGATTTTGTTGTTGTTGTTTGTTTAACACATTGAGCAATAGTCTCATCCTTTGACACTTTATTGCTTCTTAATAGCACTCAGATATTGACTTGTCTAATGCCCATTTTGCTCTCCTTTATGACCTTTTTTGGTAGATCATGTGGAACAAAAGACAACTTGGCTTTCTTAACTCCTTTTTTCCAACCCTCTTCTTTATTGATTGAATCTCAAGCATAAGCATAAGTAAATGATTTGTCTTCCTTGTGGCATAACATAGGATTAGCTCCAACTTCCAGTTTCTGCAAAGTGGCAGTTTAGATGTTCAGAGAGAACTTTCTTAGGACAGAGCACCTAAAAATGCTATATTAAAAAAATCAACCTCTCCCATCTTTTAAGATGCAAATAGAGCTTTGAGAAAGTAAAGCAATTTCTTAGGATCCTTCTAGAAACCTCATGAGAATACAAATCTAAAAGAGCAAGGTAGCCGTGCTGAAGCCAGTGTTTGTCCCGGGCTATTTAGTAAAACCTGGTACCTGTTTTGGGGGGGGATGTTAATGGGATAAATAGGCAGGGACAGGAGACAAAGCCTGCCCTAACAGGGAAAGGGGTGTCAAGTCAGAGTTCCCGTATAAATCTAGCACCTCTAAAGTGGACACATAGAAAACATAACTTGCCCTGCTGACAAAGACATTGGAGATACATACCAGATTGTCTCATTCTTGGCTTTCAGTGAATTGGAGGAAAACAATTTCCACTTATTTCTAACCACAGGCCTGCAATCACAGGGTTTGGGGCCAAAATTTCTCTGCCTGGTTGTACAAGATTTAATTTACGGCAGTCTTGTGTTGATAGCACCCCCAGGAGGCTGGAAGAAGCAAATGTAAATATTCCCTAGATGAACATACTTTCAACTATGGCCTCAAAAAATTCCCATAGATAAAAGTTCCAAAGAAAGTGGGTTCATAATTAAAAAAAAAATTAAGCAACAACTATCCACCATAAACAAAAGTCAGCAGCAACAGAAAAAGTACAGAAGTAATCTCGCAAAACCAATAGACATTAAAGTAAGAAAAAGAATGTAAAGTGAGTATGTTTGACATGTTTTAATAAAAGAAAGTATTGAAAATACAAGAAAGAAAATACGATGACATGTACTAGGTGGATTTGATAAAGAACCAAATAGAACTTTCTGATATGAAAAATACTGTAACTGTAAGGGCAGCTGGCTACATGAAAGAATGCCAGGTCTCCCCGTGTACATTTACAGGTCTGGCTGCCCTGCAGGGGATAGGCAAATAGGCAAATCAGGGAAGTCAATGTAAAAAAAAAAAAAAGGATCCAGATGCTTGATTTACTCTAAGAGACAGTCTGCAGATGTTCTGTGACTTCGTTTTTATTGTCAAGAAGGTGCTCTTCCCTCCTTTAGTAATAACTAAGAGTTTAGGTGGTCACAACAGGACACATTCCTTCAAGACACATAGGCTAGCAAACTGGACTTGATAGTAGAAATGACCAACCTCTGCAATATCCTCTCTCTCACCCTTGGAATGTAGATCACTAGAATAATTTCTTCTGCCTCACTGTATCATACTTACTGTACTTTCCCTTCCTACTGGAAAATGTGCCTGTTGCCTTTTGCTGGATGTCCCCGGTGCTGGATCCATTGTTAATTGACAAATATGTCTTTTTATTGCCTTGCCTATCGTCATTGCCCTAGATTTGGTTCTCAGCACCCCATCTGCATCTTTAGCAAGTATTTTCTAATTGGTCTATCTCTGCAGTCTTGTTTTGTTCAAGTTCTTCCTACACAAAGCTGTTAGAATGATCTATCTCAAGTACAGATCTGACCATACTATTCCTCTTGAAAATAAAAACCAAAGATTTCCCATAGTTTATAATCCAAGAGGCCCAACTACTGGCTCTCCACAACTGGCCCTGCTTACGACTCCAACTCCATGCTGCAAATCTCTGCCCTCTCCACCAACACTCCAACTTCAGTCTCTTACACATGCCATGCCTTTCTCACCTTTATACCTTTTCTCATGCTGTCTCTTCTGGCCTGGATGCTTGGCTAATTCTAAGTTATCATTTGAGACTGAGATTCGATATCACTTCTTCCTGCAGTCTTTCCTGGTACCCCCATGTCCTCCTGAGTGAGCAGCTTCTCCTCAGTCCTTCCAAGTATGAAGCACATAGTCCTGTCATTGTCCTACCATATTACACTATAAAAATGTGTTCACATGTTTGATTTCCTCATTGTCGTGTGAATACACATTTATCTAAGGGTCAACAGGGCCAGTCTGGTACCCAGCATTTATTAAGAGCTCAGTGAATTTTATTCAATGAATAACTGTTTCCCTTCCTCTGAGACACAATTACCTGAGAGTGGGACCTTCTTGAATTAATCTTTCCTGAGGATTTAGTTGACCTTCAAACTCCACAACAATCAACACAGAAGACTTCTGTGACCAGATGTGAGGATTTTCCCCCACACACCAAACGGCAGACACCAGATGGGCATCTTCTAATTCAATTCTGACACTATCTACCTACAGATTACATAGGGTGAGGGTTAAGTCCCCAAAACCGCCCCTGCTCTACCAGACACCAGTCACAAGTCGGGGCATCTGGAACTTCCGACCTACTGGCTTCCAGTTGGGGTTCAATTAACTTGGTGGAGTGGCTCATAGAACTCAGGGGAGCACTTACATTTACTGGTTTATTATAAAGGATATTACAAAGGATGAAGATGAAGAGATGCATAGGGCGAGATTTGGGGGAAGGACAGTAGAGCTGCTATTCCCTCCCTGGGTGCACCACCCTTCTGGAACCTCCACATGTTCAACTCTCTGGAAATTCCTTGAACCCTGTCCTTTGGGCCATATGTGGAAACTTCATTGTTTGTCCATGACTGAAGCATGGACAGCCGTGTTGAAATGTGATTGGAAATAGATATAGCAATAGTATCACACAAATATACCTAACATTTGGAGAAGCCAGTGTGGGACAGATTTAAAGAAAATATGTGATTGGACAAAAAGTGCACGATCTAAATCCAGTAAGGTCTATCCCAATTCTCCCTGGCCTCTCCGTGCAGCCTTCATTCCTCCATGTGGGGCGCGGCGGCA
>VBSM01003039.1:19685433-19712325 GCA_008086735.1 Cheirogaleus medius
CGACACCTCCAGGGTATGGAGCAGGACCCTCTCTGGAATGAAGGTCTTTTGACTCACAGTCAGATTAGAGTCCTGTCTTGGACAGGTGAAAGGAGGACAGGAGAAGTTCAGAGAGAGAAAGATTCTGTTTCCTGAGGCTGCTTCTGAGCTCTGAAGCACCCCTACATTAGTGCACAGTCCATTACAAGGACTGTGGGGTTAGGACCCAGGAACTGTGGAAAACAACCAATATATATATATCATAGCACCACAGGGGTAATTTGTTAAGCAATAACATATAACCAATATAGGGGCCATATATTATACTTTTTGGGTTTTCCCATATATCTTCTCATTATATATCTTTGTACATAGGAAGTAATCACTAAATACGGTTTTTAATATAAAAACATGCATGTAGTGAGGCAATTACCTGTGAAATAGCTGGGGTAAAGCTTTATTTTCTTTGAATTGTGGCCAAAGAAGAAAGGTGCACTGCCACATTCAGCAACAGATGTAGGATTCAGATGGTCTGTGGATGCTTGCGAGTTTTCTCTTAGAGACGATTTTGATTACCTCTCATTTAAATGAAGTTAATGAACTGGGGGGAGGTAATGTAGTTCTCATAGCTACTCTTACCCTGTCTCAGTATATTATGTCATCCTACTTCTCAAGGCTAACCACCTTCTTAATGTAAAGAAAGCCATTAAGTTTTAATAAATCCAAGCATTTACTTTATAAGCTGATCATCCCTTGAAATCAGAAAGAAATATTCTGCCTGATTTTGAATATCAGCTCACACAATGGGAGACAATGCAGTGCTGGGATAGTGTCCCCTTCACTAGTTAGTTAATTAATTAATTAATTCATCCATCATGCATTCCATACATATTTATTAGTGAAGGTATTGGTCCTTGTGCTACGGAAAAACACAAAGTAGAAGCAGAGTAATGAAGTAGAAAGAGTATGACCTCTGGAATCAAATGGACCTAAGCTCATCTCTTATAGTATTTGAGATAACCCAATAAACAACTTCTGCTTCCCTACCTGGCTTTTAAACCTCCTAAGAGGTAAGACAGAAAGGTAGAACAATATATGGGAACCAGTATCTCACCACGTTTACTGACGGGATGATTTTGCAGAATGTGGCTTATATCCATGAGCAAGTTGACTTCCTAATTCTGACTTGAGAATTAGGCAGAGTCTTACACCAATCACGCCCTAGGGGCTGGGGTAGAAAAGAATCCATGCTCTCTGGGCACTTGCAGAAGGAAAGGAATAGGAGCCACAAAAGAACTGTTCCTTACTCCAAAACCACCAACAGATGTGTTGTAGCACCTGCCCTGAGGCACAGTGAATGCCAGGGTGGTGGAGGGCAGGGTGTGCGCTAAGGCCATTCTGCGTCAGGAGGGGAAACTCCAGGAATGGAGATGAAGCGTTTGGCCCTGGAGCCTAATGGAGATGTGGTTGTTCTCCACCTGAAGGAGACCAGCTGGCTCTCTGGAGAGACCCACTCATGCTTCTGATGCTGCTCCCATACCAACTATTGTCTTTTGGGCACCCTCCTGATATCTCCAGGAAAGTACAGATTTTGTTTAAAGAAGTTTCTGGTATGAGTCAGAAAGGTGGATTAGTGAAATCAAAGCCAAGGCCACTCTGAAATCAGTAAATTCAAAGCCAAGGTTCAAAATGCAATCCTTCTTCCATTTCCATTTTAAACTATCATTACCCACACTGTCCAAATTCAGTTCATTCTGGTGTCTCTAATTCAGAGATTTTGAGATAAAATTACATGACAAATAACAGCCAAGTACAACAATATAGTACAATAACATAGATATTTCAAACTTAACTCCAAACCCTCTCCCATTATAAATTTTCTAGCAAGAGATTAGAGTTGAATGATTAAATCCCCTTGCAGATTAAAGTTTAAACATACATAGGAATTAACATCTGGATGTAACTTCTGTTTTCCAAATGTGTTAAAAATTCAAAGATATTAGTCCCCTCATCCCTCAATTTCTTATTCTGGCTGTTTTAGCCAGAGGGTTCTCATCATCTATATTAGCAGTTTTCAAACTTTTTAATCTCAGGATTTCTTTAAGCTCTGAATAATTGTTGAGAACACCAAAGTACTTATTAATATTTATTATATTATAAATTAAAACTGAGACATTTAAAAATACTTATTCATTTAAACATAACAAAATAAACCCATTACTATTTAACATAGATAACATTTATGAAATGAGGTAAAGAGAGAGGCTGGTCAAATTGCACAAAGTCTCAGACATGAGGAATAACTTTTGGTGATCAATTATTGCACAGCATGGTGACTTTAGTTAATAATGTATTGTATATTTCAAAATTTCTAAGAGAGGAGATTTAAAATGTTCTCACTACAAAAAATGGTAAGTAGATGAGGTGATGGATATGTTAATTAGCTAGGTTTAATCATTCTACTATGTGTATATGTATAATCTCTACACATCACATTGTACCTTATAAATACATAGTTGTTATTTGTCAATTAAAAATAAATTATAGTGAAAAAGAATGGCTTTTATTTGACTTGTTTGCAAATCTTTTTCATGTTTCATGTTTAATAGAAGACAGCTGTATTCTGCTTTTGCATTCAATCTGTTGCAATGTTATTTCGGTTGAAGAATCTGAAGAAAATCTAGCCTCACCCAGAGATGCTGTTGGAAAAAGGAGGTATATTTTATACTTGTTTCAGATAGTTGTGGATTTTCTTCTTTGATATTATGCTGATACTTGGCAAGTGGTAGTTTCTTAAAGGTTAGTTACAATGTTTAATCTGAAACTATACCAGTCAACTCTTCATATTTTACTACATTAAAATCCACTGAAATATCTTGCATTTTGAAAAGATATCTTAACCGTGCATGATTTTGTGAACATCATACATTGGTCACTTGGAAGATATTGATTCACTGAATTAGGCAGATCTCACAAATGTTGACATATTTCATTATATCGAAAAATCACATCTGTTAATATCACCACCCATTTTATCAGAAAAGTCTTTAAGTATTGCGAAGCCATCAAGCTCATGGTGGTGGACATATGTTTTTTAAAATTCTCATTTTCAGGACATTGGTACTTTGAGATGGGAGTCTGCCAGCCTCTTTATTTGTCGGCAAATTAATAAACTCATCTTTCCTTCTTCTCAAATCACTTATCCTTGTTCTTCTGATGCAGCCTTGGGGACAAGTGCTGAACTTTTGGTAACAGAATTTGGCATCCTTGGGCGGGCCATTGGCATCCTGGTGGAATGGCACCCCACAAAGAGGCAGGGAGCAACCCTGGGTCAAAGCCATGGGTCTTCGCTGGTAAGAAGAACTTTTCAAGGTGAGAGAGTAAGAGATAGCCCTAGTTGCTGCTGGAGCCTGTTTTTGCTCTGAGTAATTCCTATCTCTGTCTCCCTGAAGTAAATGCAGCTCCCTGCAACTTGAACTGAGCTGAGGAGAAAGAAATGGATTTGGAAACATCCAAACGCCAGCCTTTTTGTTGGGTAAGTTCCCTGGCCTGCATGCCAAGACCCTAATTTTACCCATATAGGGGTTTTTCAGACCGTCCTGTTGGTTTGGTTTATTTTCAGGCACATTTAGGGGGCGGAAGTCATGAGGTTGAGTGGAACTAGGGAACCAGGTTTGAATTTGGAGCTCATTTGTGGTTCCCAGGGTATGGAGGGACTAGGCCACTATTTGGGGTGGGTTTTGAATCTTCTAGTTGGTGTGGTGTATATCCCCTTTGGATTCTCATTTGCTTGATAGGCTCTGGCATTTTTGTATCCCTTGTGTCATTATTTGTGAGTTTTGATGCAACATAAGGAAGTTCTATCTCAAAGTCCCTTGGGAAAACCTTTGGCTGAATGGTTAACTTGTAGCTGTGAACCTATGTGTAAAGAGAACAGTGTTGTTGTAATCCAATGTACGTGCTCGAGTGTGAGGGGAAGCGGCTGTTAAATGAAAATTCCCATTTGATTGATAGGCCATGGCATTTTAGATTGTATTGGGAATTCCCTATACTGATTGTGTTTGATTGTGATTTTTTTGTCTCTACATCTAAAGATTATTGTGACACCTCTTGTCTGGCCGGTGAGGAAAAGTGGTGGTTGGTACTGCTTGTACGGAATGTGAGGAAAAGTGGCAGTTAATGGATTGTGGTTTACTCTGAGCTGTTGGTCCTTTTAAAATTCAGAGCTCAAATGGTCAACCTGCTGCTATAGAGTTAAAATGTGGAGTCTCAAGCTCTCTGCTTGAGATAAACTCATTGTTTACAGTCTACAGAACGATCTGTGTTTGTATGATTTTTGATAAACGAGGCCCTCCTGCCCCTGCCAGAAGCCCCTGCAACCAGTGGGGCAAGGTGCTGGGTGGGGCCACAGCTGGGGGTGGACCCAGCAGGAGGGAGGACCAGTGCATATAGCCCACCCCCAGTGGCGCACAGCAAGCGGAAAGGAGGGCCTGCCGCTGCCTCCATCTTGGCACCATGGCAAGGGCCGGGGAGGGCACTGCCTGAACTAATTCTTCTATCCCATGCCCGTTAGATTATGACTCAGGGTTGGGAATGGTCTCTCCCTACCCAGAAGGGAACTGAATTTGCCCAGAGGGGTGCCTGTAGCTGGGGCAGGGCAGTTTCCATGTGGCAGTACCCCACAGGAGCCTTGAATGCGCAAGGGCAGCCGACAGGGTGTTATTAGACTTACACCCCACATTTTGTACCTTGGATTATGTCGGCAGACAACCCATCCTCAACAGGACCCAGAAGCACGCTCCACGGAGACTTGGGAATTTTGAAAGAATGATAATGGACCCTCCTTTGTGGCAGAGGTAACCCAACAAGTAAGCAAAGCCCTAGAATTGATGCAGGAAACTCACCTAAAGTGGGATAAGGTATTGCCGCTTGCCCTCCTCTGGATAAGGGTAGCCCTTTAGCAGTAGGCTTAAATTAAGCTCCCCAAAATAGTTTATGAGAGACCCTTCCCAGCACCCCAAGGTAAGTATGGTAATATAACTATGAATAAAGAGAACAGAGTAAAGCGATATGTCCAATGAGTGGGTCAGGTGCTAACCACTGTGCACGAGTTTTCCTCTTTCAGGTCTCTGCCCCACCTGGAAACAAATAAGTTCTGGAAGAGACCTTCTGAAGTGCCTCTAACAGCTCATACCTCATTGAAATTGTCAGAAATGAAAACCTTGAGTCCATCACATTAGGAAGAGGAGGACCCAAGCCCCCAGTGGAGGGGCCAAACTTTAGGCAATCTAAAGTACCTATTAAAGGAAAAGAGAAACAGAAATGTTGATATTTTTGCTAATTTGTTTTGTCTATAGGATGGAGGACAACTCCATCCTATAGTGAGGATTTCTCCAGGTTATTGCCTCTTCTGTTAGTCTGTCTTGCTGCTGGATTCATCATCCTAAACCTTCTTCGGTGATTTCTGAATTTGCAGAAGCTAGTCTCTCAGATCACCGACAGGGTGCAACTGACAGCTCTGCACTCAGAGGTTCCATGTTTCTCTCTAACCCAGCCCTGTATCGGACATTGTGTGCAAGGCGACAGTCCATTTGGCCTTGTCAGTGCTCACTATTGTAGTTATTGCTTATGACTTTTTTCCACCTGGTCATCTGTTGTTGGAAATATACAGCCAAAGCTTTGCAATAGCATACGTAAGTATAAACCTTTGGTCTAAAACATCACCCCAATTCAGCAGAAGCTACGTTGCCCCTCCTCCCATATATATGGAAGGGTAATATTGACAGTGGGAATATATAACAGAAGAAATGGCTTGAAAAAAATGGCAGAAATGTTTTATGTCTCTCTAAAGCATCCCCCTTTCCTTTTGGAGAACTAGGACCTGCATCCCTGACTCAGGCCAGTAGCAGGGAGGGGCAGGGGAGTGTCCTTAGTTCTTTGTGCCACAGGAGATGGGATGAATTGGGCAGAGGTCATAAGATCATCTTAGCTGAAGATGGGATGAATCCAGGCAGAGGTCACAAGATTGTTTCATTCAAAGATGGGGCTATGGGATCAATCAGAGCCTTTAAAACCTCTGTACTTCTGCTTAGAAGCAAGAGGCTGGTACTTTGAGACAGGAGTCTAACAGCCTCTTCATTTGCTGGCATATTAATAAACTCCCCTTTCCTTCTCCTCAAACAAAAAAAAAATTATAGTTTTTACTTGAATGCTTGACTTTTATGATTGGCAACAATTATTGTCAGCGCTTTTGCTAGAACTGACAGGGTCTCCTTGTTCATTTTTGAGCAAATAGTTGTCAAATACCCAAATTTGAACAATTATAAACTTGTAGAAATAAGTAGAAATTAAGTAGAAATAAGCTCATTTTTAAGTAAAAGAAGAAAAAAACTAATTCAGCTCTTATTCCAAATAATTGCACAGTGCTTGCCCTCAAAACAACCTTTGAACTTTGGTGAATTGCAAAAGTAATCTATGCAAATTTCCTGTTTTGTCATACAGAATATTAAAATGACATGTACTCAATGGATAAGATTTAATAAAATTAACAATTTTTACAGTTTCACCAAAGACGTTCTTAAGTGACAGTGGCTTAAAACATTTTTTTTGTGAGTGCATGGTGGTGAGGAATTCACTGTCTGCCAGTACAGTTGGGTGCTATAGGGGCGGAAGGCAATGTCTTTCCCTGGACCATTTCAAGGTTCATGGCTGAGGTCTCTATGACAAAAGACAGAGTAACAATGGAAAAGCATACAAACTGATATAATAAATTTTACTTTATGTGACATGAGAGCCTTCATAAGGAAATTAAGAAACAGGGACACCTGTGTATTTTTATGCTAAGTTTGATGAAGAGGTGGGTAGTTGTGGAGAAGTATGATTGAGCAAAAGGGGTGTGATCTAACAATAATAAACTGGGGGAACTTAGCAAGGCCTGTTCAACTTCTCTGTGTCCTTGTGTCTTTAGAGATAAGGATGTTCCTTTCCTCTAGGTATAGGGTGGGCATCTTTCACATGAGAGTCTTATGACCTGCTTTAGAAGGTCAGAGAACTCTAGGTTTTATGGCTTGATTTAGGGACGAAGGATGGGAAAGGTGAGAGAGAACTTCCTCTGTTGTTTCTGCTGTCTCCCCACATGCCAAGTGACTATATTTTGGGGTGCGTGTCCTGAACCCCATCAGTGCCATGTCTTGATTTGTGCTAAGGGCCAGCAGTTTACCCACCCTCGCTCTTGCACCATCAGTGCAAATGTCAACAACAACAACAACAAAAATACCATCTTACTGTTATTATGAAAATAGTTTTGATCTGGCAGATCCTCTAAAAGGATCTGGGGACCCCTTAATTGTCTATGGGCCATACTTTGAGGACAGTGGTCTGGGGAGATGATTAGCTGTTTCTATCTGGGATCATTGCTTTAGCCGTGCCTGCTTAGGAAAGTCTGCACCTGTGTAGGTCAAGGGCACACTGGTGCACCTGTGCCCAGAGGCCACCCTCACCTGCTGGGGCCTGCAGGGTCAGTGCTGGCTCCAGGCGACACCATCTATGGAGGACACCTGTGCAAACTATATTTGGCTGGAGCCCTTGTGCTTTTTAGTGGCCATGTGGTCCCCTGTGCCTTTGCTAATCCTTGCACTACCTTGCTCTTTTGATGAAGCCTGTGTATATTATCAGCTCTTGGCACTGTGCGAGCAACCCTGCCTCTCTGTAAGCAGTCAACAGTTTGTGGACAAAGCAGGCATAAGCCGCAGTCACTTACCAAGGTCAAAATACTATGTAGCCTAAGGCTTAAAGCGTCTGCCCAGGCTGCAGCGGTTAAAATCCAACTACACGATTGTATTAACCATTGTGTATGAGCCTCTAGAACTTCCAAGGTTGAAACACCTGCTCATACACTAAAATCCCAGACTCAAAGCCACTTCTCTGGCTCAATCACTCTATGTATATTTTAGTCCCCTGGAGTTTTACTTCTGGTGTCTTTCCTAAGATTACTGATGTGCTGTGCCAGATATTGGCAGGTTTGAGGTTATATCCTCCAAACTACAGTCTCCTGTGCCTTTGGCCACAGGAACTGGGGATACTCCCAAAAGACTTACGGTGATTAGAGGAAGAAGAGAAGTTGTGCTCCATGCACCAGAGGAATGGAAGGGAAAGGAAGAGAAGGGAAGAGGAAAGTGCTGTCAGATTCTTCTTCCAGACTAAGCCATCATGGAGACCTGGGGAGGAGGGAGCAAGGGGATGGGGAGAAACTTGGAGTTTTAGGGACTATGGACGGGTTTCCCTTCTCCTGAAGGAAACCACCAGGGGAGGAGCAGAAGTATTTAATATTACCTTACAATCAACATCGTAGCTCAGCTTCTTACCCACTATGTATTAATTTAACCTCTGTACGTTACAGTTTTCTCACCTTTAAAATGGGAGTATTAATAGTAGTATCTACATGGAAGGGCCACTGTGTGGATTAGAGATAATGCATGCCGAGCTGTTAGCACAGTGGCACACAGCAGGCCCTTAATAAATACAGTCCGTGACCGGGATGCAGTCACAGCCCAGAGGGGACAGAAACATGCAGGAGCAGGTATATTATACGTCCAGGAGCGTGTCGTAAGTGCTACAGTGAAAGAAGCCATGTACTCTAAATACCCGAAGGGAAATTTAATTCTGACGTGGACTAGGGTGGGAGATACTGAGGAGGGTTTCCTGAGAGGGGTGGCCCTGGAGTTGACTTTTAAGATTTTATGGGGAGATCTCCCTTCATTTGATGAGCATGTTTTTTTAGTCACTGTCTGAGAGGCCCTTGGCCAGCAGAGATATAAAATATAAATCACAAAGTTCTTTTTTCATATTTTATTTTATATAATTTTATTTTAACTTTATTTTTTAAATTTTTTTCTTTTTCTTTGCTCAAGAAACTAAAATCTAAATCACAAAATTCTTGAATCTGTAGACCTAGTGTTGGGGAAGCATCTCTCCCCACCACCACACAACCAAGTGCGTGCACAGCACAGACACGAGAATAATCCAAAGTACTGTGTCTATGCTTTGTGTACATACATGCTGGGTTTGGGCAGAGGATGCAGGAGGGACAAGTGTGGAAGGGCTCCTCTGAGATGCTCTCCCAGAAGCTGGACACCTTAGTGATAAGAACAAAGAAGAAAGGGATGGGAGAAATGTTTGGGAGCTGGTTTATTTAAGGCCTATGGCAAGAAAGTACAGCAGTGCATGTGATCAGAATAAAGAAGGCTATTGCAGGAGGTTCCTTTGGAGAAGTTTGGTCCTACACAGACAGCCAAGTTAGATTGAAGAATCCAGATATGAATCAAAGGGCAGTAGGGAGCAGGTGGTTTGGCAACAAGCCACTTCCTAGCTCTGTGTGGCCGTTTCCTTCCCACTGGAATATTCCCTTTTATATCCAAGTTCTTTAAGATCATGGCCTTATCACAAATACTATGTCCATGGGAAAGTCGCCAATGATGCAGGATTCATTTCTCCTAAAGAGAGAAAGAGACTACAACGCGATATTTCAATAATTCATCATTTATGTTTGAGTATGGACATGTTTTCAAGGAGGAAAACTAAAGTTGGAAAGTCGATACTATTTCATAATTTACCCTTATGCCTACTTTGTGAGTGTTTCAATTCCTGTAGAGAAGTTCAGTGAAAGGAATAAATGATTTCCTGGGCTGCCGAATGGGTGGAAATACATTTAGTGGCCTTCGATGCCATGGCTTCAGTCAGATTTCTCAGAAACCCGAAGAAAAGTAAATTGCATGGTCTCGACTCAGCAAACTGTGGACAGTAGTCTGTGCCATACACAATTAAGCTTGTGACCGGGGACTCATTCACGGGGTGGGAGAAGAATTCTTGCACTGGGAGAAAGGAGCCCTCTCTCCCCAGCCTGGCAATGCTGCCCAGCAGAGAGCTTGCATCATTTAACAGCGATGTCAGTTTATTGACCATCATAAGCATAAGTCTCACTGAAGCACGAATAAATAAATTAGTATCTTGAAAGTACATAACAGGAAAAGGAAGTAGAAAATAGCTGCAAGACCAAGAGTGCTCTAAAGTGCAGCGGTTTGGATAATACAAATGTTGAATCAGATCTTCTCCTGCCCCTGTGCTCCCCTAAAAATAATATGGGCCGTTTGTACAGACGCCAATTCCATTGACCCACGGGTACTTGGGAAGGAGGGCATGGGGAGCATGTATTCCTGCCACTCGTTTTTATAATTCTCCTCTGTGGTGGGAGTGGAGATTCACGGAGAATTGACTGGGGCGTAGGTTACCTCTTGTGGCCTCAGAGTAGAGCAAGGCCAAGGAGCCACCTGCGGCCTGGTCTTGTGCTCTTGATCTTACTGGTCTTCCAGAAGGGCTGCTCTCATAGGCTCTTGGGTGGGACCTTAAATTTGCTAAACCAGGTTCACTGCAGTCTCCCCTCACAAAGGAGTGTCTGCCTGGAGTGACTCCATCACTGGACTCTGTTTCCAGCACCTCTGAATCGGCTCTATGTGTTTTTGTAAGAATGACTTTGAAGCTACTTGACTCTTCCCTCTCAAACTGTGGGAGAGAGTAGGTTTCTATTCGGTGCTCCAAATGCTACCTGCCTGGCTATATAAGGTTGTAGTGACCATCATGGATGTTTTGTTGAAGTCTAAAGTACCCCAGAAAATGTACATTTCTCTCTTTCTCCTTAAATGGTGCATAGGAACAGGCTCATCATCATCCCAATTTGATTGCAAATTGGTCTGTTTAATTAATTATCCTTTCTTTATTCCCATTTTCCTCTCTTACCTCTAAGCCCCCTCCTACCGCAGAATGGCCACATTCTGCCTTAAGATAGAAACTGAGATGATAGAAATGTGGCTAATTGGGTGTCTGGGGCAGCGTCATTTCCATACACTGATTTTCCCTCACTTGAGCAGTTACACACGAAGCAAATTGGCAATTAAAGTAACCACACAACCCTGTAGCTGACACTGTGTTCTAGTTATTTCCATTATTCAGATGTGCTGCCAGAGCTTGCAAGGAGACAACCAGGGCAGCTTGGGCCAATTGTGCCTCTATTGGCAAATTCTTCCCAGGTGATTTTGGATAATGCAATAGCAGAGATGGAGTACACAAATGGAGCTGAGCTTTCGGAAGCCTTTCTTTCAGAAGGCATCAAGCTCAGAAAGAATTGTAGAGGCTGCTGTCAGGAGTGACTGCTGTACCAACCTCCCCTGTTGGCAGGTACTTTCTTCTTATACTGTGGGATGTCCAGATTCTTCCACAAGTCGGTTGTCAACAAGTGTGATCAGGAAAGGCTTCCAGCAAGGGGGGTGGAATGTGGAAATGCAATGCCACTGATCTAGCAAATCCCAGTCTTCCTGGGCACTTCTGCTGGGTGCAAATAAACCACAGGCTCATTTTCCCTTGTGGGCAGAGGGCCAGGTCGACAGATGGTGAGGCGGGTGGGCAGCTGCCCAGAGATGGAGACTGTATCCGGAGAGTTGCACTGGGGAAGGGCAGGCTGCCCTGTTATTTAACCTGAGCTCTTCTGCAAAGGTTAGAGGCGGCATGGCTGGAGTATCTTGTAACTAACCAAACATGTCAATAAAGAGGCTGGAGGCATTATGGTTTGGTGTTTTGACCTTGCTTAATTCCAAGGGCTGGCAGGCATTGCAGTAAAGTGGTTCTGGTCTTCACCACTATTCTTGTCTTCATTAGGGGCGGGGGTTGTATTCTGGCCTGGGGGCCTGGGGGAGGCTGGGCATGGATGAATAGGGTGCATGTGAATTAGAGCCTTTTCCAAAGCAGGTTAGTGTCCTTGTGGATTAACTAGGATGGAACATCAGATTCATTTCCTGTTTGGTGTTGTCCTGAGGGCAAGGATTGAAGAGCACAGGTTTCACAGAGACCATGGGGTCCTAAAATTCAGCTCAAAGGGCTTTCTGGCCAACTGGGTTAAAGGAAAGGGTGTTTGGAGGGGCAGAGTATGATGCCGGTGCGTGTGCTGAGGGTCGGAAGGAGGATGACCCCGGTTCAGCCCGGTTTCCCAGCTCCCAGGCTGAGATAGCTGCACACCTCTAAGACTAAGAGCTGAGAAGAGGCTCTTACCTGTTTTCAGTCCTGGCCCCGAGAAAGAGACGAAAGCTGACATGTGTCTCTCAGAACCAGCCCGTGCTGTCAGGTTTGGTTTCTGGAACGGAGAGAAGTCTAGTCCACCAGGCTTGTATAGTAGAACCCAGCCTCTCTCCCGGAGCTTCAGTCCTTCTGCGCCGATCCGTGATACTGGCCAAGCACCTGGCTTGGAATGAGGGGCCCTGGCACTTATGTTGTGTTCTTGGCTTTTGGGACATTGGCCAACAGTCAGAAAAGTTCTGTTCCAACATCCACTTACATACTTCCTCCCAGAGCAGGGCAATGGGGGAAAATGGTTAAGGAAATGTACCTTGGGGATTTCCTTCATGTTAAGAAATACTACTTGGCACTCAACAGAGATTCAGGAATTTACCAGCAGCTGAATTGAAGTGGGTAACAGAGATGTATATTAACTAACGAACTAATTAATTAGGCAAATACATTAGACACCGACTATGAGTCAGATATTATGTTGAGCGTTAGGGATATAGCAATTTTTTTAAAAAGCCAAAATTCCTGCCCTTGAGGAGCTTGCAATATAAAAGGGGAGACTCAAAAGAAACAAACCAAAAAGGTTAAGTAATGAAAGCACGGCAGGTGAGACCGTGGACTCTCCAGCCAGGCTGCCTGGTGATTAAATCTTGGCTCTCCCACTTAGTCATTTTGTAATCTTCGGCAAGCTGCTTAACTTCTCTGTGGCTCAGTTTCCTACTCTGTGAAATGGGACATTAGGGGACCCACTCTGCTTTGCTGCTGTGAAAGTTCCATGAGACAGTGTCTGTCAAGCTCTTAAAACAGGCCCGGCGTGCAATGAGCCTTCTAGAAGGGTTTGCTATGACCCTGTCGTGTTACGTGGTGGTAAGTGCTCTAAAGAGAAATGAAAGGACAGGGGTTGGGTCGGGGAGGGGAGGGGGTTAAGTTTCAGATGGGGCCATCAGGGAAGGTCTCTTTGAGAGGGGGACATTGGAGCAAAGCCTGAGGGGGTTGAAACTTGAGGCTGGCCAGGGGAAGAGTCCACCAGGTAGAGGAAGGTGCAAAGGCAAGAGTCCTTGCTCAGAGGTCATCAGGCATATTGAAAAATCCAGTGGGAGACCAGTGTGGCTGGAGTGGGCAAATGGAGAGCGTGAACATGAAGGGAATGGTAAAGAGTCGTGAGGGCCTTGTAGGTCACTGTAAATGTAAATGTCTGGAAAGATCCCCTGACCTCAATAAGTTGATTGCTTTCTTGGCAGAGGTGACAACCTGGAGGCTGTTGCTGACAATGTTCCTGGGGTTTTGTATTCAGAGTCCTGGGGATGTAATTAAAAATTTCTCCTCTATAGGTTTAACATTTGGGATGGACGGGATAAGTCCTTGAGTTTCCTACTGAGTTTATTCTTTTTCTATGAACAAATAATAATGTAACCTCGATAAGGGGAAAAGATGAAAGAAAAAAACTACCTGTGATTCTGTCACCTTGGCAAAATAACTTTTGATTTTGCCACATTTCACACTGGAAGCTTATAAATAAAATGAGGATAAGAACATCTTGCAAAGTCGCAGAAAATGGAATCCATATTGTTTGACTATGAGTGGGGTGGGGTGGATATTGACAACACCCCCCCACCCCCGTCAGAATCTACATATGCGGTGGCTGGGAGCTGGGCGCTTCTAGAGACTGAGGGAACCTCGACTTTGTGCTGCTACTGGTCTGAATTCGGGGCCAACCATGGAAATGGAAGATGGGGAAAGGATTGGAGAAATCTTGCGACAAGAAATCTTGTCATTGTGATTTAGCAAACAGTTGCTTAAAGGAGGGTAGAGAAGTAATCAAAGAGAACTCCACGGTTTGGGTTAGGGGCAATTGGGAAGTAGTAAATTTATAACAAAAACAGGGAAATCAGGAAAAAAAATCCTGATTTGTGGGGATATCCTTTTGGACATACAGAGTTGAAGGGACTGGAGCTATGTTTCTTAACTCTGGGGCACTTCGGAATCCCCTAAGTTGTTAAAAAATTTGGATGTCTGGGCCCCACCCAGACCTACTAAGTCAGTATTTCTGGGGTGGAACCAGGGTGCTGGTATTTTATAAGAGCTACAGCGATTGCAACATGTAGTTGGGGTGAAAACCTCTGCACTGAAGGAAAATTCAGGTGCTGATGCTACCAAGAAATTTAAGAGCCAGGGAGAAAAACCTGGGAGTTGGTTACACATATGTGAGAGTTGAAGTCATTGGACAAGAAGGTTTAAGGAGAGAAAATAAAAAATAAGGGAGGCCTATTGTTGTCTCAAAGGAAATTGGGGCAAACAGTATGAACAGATCTATATAAGTCCTTCAACAATTGTGGGAAATCTCAAAATCTATGCTATAGTCACAAAAGGAATAAAGGACGAAGTACATGATTGAGAGTTGGGACATCTGGATTTTACTCAAAGTTGATACTAACTAGTGGTGTGATCTTAACCAGTCACTCAACAAATGTTAATTGAACACCTATTATGTACCAGGCATTAATCCTAGGAAGTGGGGATACAGCATGAAGAAAACTAGGCAAAAATTCTTGCCCTCCTTGAGCTTACATTTTAGTTAAAGGGATTGGACTGAGTTGACTCTCAGATTCCTTCTTGCATGTCAAGAGTGGGGCAAAGCAACTCTCCAGTGTTCCCAGAAATAGTGACAATAGAGATAAGAATAACAGTGTGGATCACTTGCCCTTCCAGGACCACTGTACCCTTCTCTGTACCCTGGAAGGTGATCTGTGTGGGCTGCATCAGTGGGTCTCTTGTGCCCTGGCTTCTGGGTCACTTTGACCAGTAGGATTGTGGGCATTGCTAGGCATGGAGATGCTGGAAGGAGAGGGAGGTGCAGGCATTTATTCCTTGAGCTCTCTCCATGCCAGGTCACCGGGGGTTTATGTATCCCCCTACTGAAGGCCACCATTCCTGGCAGGTGGCGTTTGTCACTTCCTGTCAGGGATCTTACAACTTCTTCCTCTCATTTTAGGTCTTAGAGTGATACGACACTGTCCCTTGTTGGCGTCCATAAACTCTGCCCACGTCTTTGTAAACAGTCCCTTTGCTAAACTCTTCCAATGCACCAGTTTGAGTATATATGTGCTTCTTGCTGGGCCCCTGAATGATCAGTTTTAATGATTACCCCAAACCATCAGCCTAATGCTAAACATTTTTAAGTAATGGTAACATTGCTGGAATAAGTGAAAACTCACTGACATCCTTCAAAGCAGTCTTTTTGCTCTGTGGTCCTTCACCAGACACAGGAGTGAGGGGACAGCTTATAGACCCCCACACCTATAGATTTTGGGACCTGTTGATGCTGACTATGAACATAATGCTCTTGGAAGCCTTCCAGCAAGGTTTAGGTGCTGCCCATACTTCGGGGCATAGGTGGTCATTTTATGCTCTTGGAAATTACTTTGTCCACCATCTCCAGGTCCAGGCAACACAGATAGTGAAAGATCTGGATGGAGACAGTGTCAAGGGAGAATGAGCACATTCCTAAAAGCCTAATAAACACATCCTAATCACCCTGAAGAAAGAAGGGAAGAGATTGCTTGTAGAAAAGCATGTGGCTACCATGCAGACCAGAGGATGATCAAAGCCATTCCCTCCTTCAGCTTTCTTCTCTTCAGAGATGCAAGACAGTGAAAAGCAAACACCAGGCCTGCAGAGAGGTCATTTGAAATGATGTCTTGGAGACATTCTATTGAAATCTTTAAGCGAGTGTTGAAGAACCACCAACATATGGGTTCTCCTTGCCATGACATCAGCCACACCTCACAAACGTCCTAACCGGGTTGGAGTGTGCCGCGGGTCAGCAAGGCCATGGTTGCCAATTGTCCATGTCGGCTGCTTCTACCATGGGTGAGGGATGAAGCCATTGAACACATGGCAGGTGAGATCCCAGTTTTCTTTTTCTCCTTTCCCAAGAGCAGGGCAGGAGAAGCTCATGAGATGAACGGCCAGCCCATCTTGGTTTGCCCAGACTCTCCTGGATTTATCAGTAAAAAGTCCCGCTTCCCAGGAACTCCCTCAGTCCTGGGAAACCCTGGCTGGTGGGTCACCGAGAGACATGATATCAGTGGCTGTGTATTGATTGCTCTTACGTATGCAGATTTGATTGCCGATTTGTTTTCTTTATGGTAATGTGCACTGAATGACTCACACTCATTCTTAGTATATTTTCACAATGCAGGAGGATATTTTCAAGTGGCAAATTTTAATCCCGGATTTAGACAGCTCCATGACAAGAAAGCATAATTTATCTTTCTTTACAGAATTTCATAAAATACTCTTTTAAAAGATTGATTAAACTCATGGATGTCCAACACAACTTTTAAACTATTATTATGTAGAATTCTTTTCACTAGTTGGTATCCCTTTTGGCTCATTTACTGGGTCTTTATACATGTCAATTGCAAAGTCTTTCTGATATTCTCTCTGCTCCTAAGAATCCTTTTCAGTTCCAAAGCAGAATGCATTTCAAAGTCAATGAATTTTTTTCTCCCTTTTGCTTGCTTCTAAAGTTATACTTTTAGTGGAATCTGGTTTGAATTTCCCTGTAGGGGGAAAACCCAAGAGAAACAAAATATCCTGGAACATGATGGTGGTGGTGGTGATGGACAAGAGCTCTTAAGTGAGATGGAGAGAGATGTCCCTTTTTAACTGCAGAAGAGAAGCACTATTGGTCCTATCTCTGTGCATCTCAACCTGGGCCCCACCACCAGAGACTCTGATGTGATTGGTCTGGGGGTTACTGGAGCTACACCCAGCAACACCCCCTGAACAACTTCTAATGAGAAGCCAAGATGGAAAATCTCTGCTCTGGCAGAGGTTAAACATTTGTAGATTTCCAAATTTACCATCTCGTTCCACATCTTTCTGTCTTTCCTCATGATACCTCTACCTGTTCATTTAAACTCAGCTTCCCCTTGGAAGTTTTCTGTGACGCCCTTGCCATGATAGTACTGTGCACTTGATGTTGAATGAGTTTATATCTACTTAGTGCATATTTATCTTTTTTTAGTTGTTTTTCTTGGCAGTGTCCATTTCCCCATTATATGTGTGAAGTAAACCCCATTGTGTAAATTTGATGACGCCCTGGGAGCAGAAACTCACTAGGTTGGACATGGAGCTTTTAATCTTGGCAGACTAACAAATAGTCATAGTGAGAGCTCAGAATTCACCTGCTGTCTGGTGGTGGTGGTGACGATGATGGTGGCAGAGTCCAGGCACCAGTTCTGCCATAGGAGTGGCCCAGCAAGGTTGCTTCTCCACATGCCTGTGTCAGCGGCGGCCTCTCTTAGCTCTGTTGTGACTGTCCTGCTATTCTGCTGGTTCTCTGAGCTACCCAGTGACCTTCTTAAGAATGACCTTTTATGTTGAAAATAGAGTAGTTTCTCTTGCTGGCAACCAAGAAGAATGACTGATACCCTGTTCTACCAGAATGATCAGCTTCTCAAGGGTAGGAATCACGTCTTTCTCCTTTAGTCCTCTCAGTACTGGTATGTAATATGTTCACAGTCAGTGTTGAACTAAACTTTAAAAATCTCTAAGAAATCATTTGTGAGCATTTCCATATATCAGATATAGTGTTTCCCAGTGATGCATAATATACCTTCTGTTTTACATATATCATTCTGTCATTCAGGATCAATTAATTACACTGTTAACATAGTTTTTGTAGATGTAGTTATTTTTTTAAAGATGTCAAGGAAAAAAAAAATCTTTGAAATCTGATGTCATCTACCCTTAGACCGAGCCAAGTATTCCTGGGTTTTGAAATGTGCTGAGCTAGATGCAAATACTTTCAGAGCTCGGCACATATCCTTTCTCTCTTCCCCTTACTTCCCTCTCCTGCTTTCTGCATCTCATCCTCCTTTCCCCGCAACCCCTCCTGTTGCCTTGGCGATTGTTGACTTCACAGCAGCGACCATTGAGTCCCCAGATGCACAACACCTTGCTAGACTGCTCACTCACTCCAGGGTGCGTGAGGCTAGACATCTGCCATCGCCATGGATATCAGGTTTCATTTTATGCCCAGGGGACCCACGGTACACATCACCTCAGTGAAAAGTCCTTGTACCGGAATAAGGAGAAGCCGGAGAAGCCAATGTATGATAATCACTCCTGCTCTTAATTGCCTTTCTCTGTTTCCACAAGACAATGCCCACCTCTCTTTCTCCACTGTCTTTCAGCTCCCTTTCAGATGGGGAAAAAATCGCCATTGGTTGGTAGAATGAAAGAAAAAGGAGAGTGGAGACGGGGTGGGGAGGAGAGAGGAGATGGGAAATAGCAAGAAGGAAATAACAGCAAAGCATGTTGTCAGTCACCCAGGTTAGAACTTTCGACATGCAGGGAAAAGCTGCCGCCTGCTGGGAGGGGCCGTGGAAGAACAGAGCGACCAGGAGAATATTCTTTCAGAGGATGCTCTGATGAGCAAACCGTAATTTCTCTATTCTACTTGATTTTCTACTTATCTTTTTCTAGTTTTGCACAAGAGCTACCAATGACTTGGGCACATTATTATTCTATCAGCCAGTGAAAAACTTATCCTTGCATTCTGAGCATTGATCTCTGCCTAATGCTGGAGGGAGATTTCTCAAATCCTCATTCAGAGAAGCCGCTGGATTGCACCGGGTGAAAAAGAATCACTCCTACTCCTAAATCTTGATATAAAAATGACAAACTATCAGAGCTGACGGGCCATAAAATCATTTAATCCAGCCCTTCATTTTCCAGATAAAGGAGCAAGACACAAACATTTTGAGTGCACAGCTGTTTGCCACAAGAGCCCAGAACAGGGACTTTTCTACTGAGTCATGACAAGAGGGGGGAAGAGGATAAAGTTGAAGAGGAAGAAAAAATGATGAGGCTGGGGAAGCTCATGTTAATAATTCATTCTGTATTTGTGTTGTTCAGAATTTGAGGATGCTTTTTGATAAATTATTCATGGCGGAAGGTAAAGAAAACATCAGACTCCGTAGTACATCTGATCTGAACCTTTTGAGATGGACCATTTCCTGGGTTCAGCATAGGATAATGAAATTAGTCCATCAAGGGTCTTTGAACATGTTCAGTGAACATTTTCCGTAGACATCCTGAGATACCCTAGAAAATAAAGACAGCATCTTCCTCAAGGGACTATTATGCATCCACTTGCATAGTAAGCACGAAGAAATGCCTGTTCCTTCCAGTTAGCCACGACCCCTCTGAGACACTGACCAGGTGAATGTGAAGTGCTGGGTGCATCACAAAGGCAGGAGTCATTCCCGATGACGGTGTTGTTTCAGCCCCTCGTACGCTCCTCTATCGTTAGGAGGTGCCTACAAAAAATTAATGAATGAAATTTGAATTTCGTGAGTTAGAGAATGAAGGCTAGTGGCCACTTTCAGCGTACCGAAGATAAATTTCCCAGCACATAAAACAGGATTATCCAAAGTGCTAGACACATATTTTTCTTTCTTTTTGTCCTAAGGCTCTTAGTCTTGGAAGATTGTGGACTGTGTTTGAGACAGAAGAAAGTCAATTTCAAGTTCTATCAGATTAAAATTGTGTGTGTAGCTCCTCTACTACTTGGGTAAGTTTAGGAATTCACCACAGGGCTGTGTGTCAGGAGTGTGGATTAAAATCTTGGAAACAATTTATAAGTGTTTTAAGAAACAGACATTTTAATGAAAGAGTACAAATGGCTTAACTCAGGTAGGTGATAGAGCATAATGTCTTGAAGAAATGTGATTAGTTTTTCCTTTTGACTTTCATGAAAATTACCTTTCAGGTTGTCCAAACTCAAGAAAAGAATTTCAGAAGAGCATTTTTAGACTTCTGCTTAAGTAGATGCCCAAGGATCTGGAATAAAAGAATGGAACAAAATCGTGGGGTTGAGTGAATTATATATAATAACATATTTAGAAATGAATAGACAGACACATTTCTATACATAATAATATCGCTAAGCCAGCAGAGTTTCTTTCTTTACAAGGTAAAATGGGAAATAAGCGATAGCGAGGTAGTGCAATTTCCGAGGTGGAGCTACAGTTGTACTTTATTTGTAGGTTTGTGCGACAAATGGAAGTAGCACTTTGGCTGGTTCCCTTTTGGCCTCTGTGTCCACCCCTCCTCTCACCTCTCCTCACCCTCCTCCCACACTGCCCCAACCAAATCAATGAATCTGTGAACACTGGGTTGGAATTCAGCCAGGAATATCTGAAAATGCCGTCTCACGTTGCCTGAATCTATAAGGAGGAAATTATTCAGACGATTGATGCTCCTTAGGGCAGAACATTAAATTGATCCTTTGGCAAGGAATACCTCATGGAACTTAACACAGCAGTTCCCATAAATATCAATGTGATTATCAACCAGAAGTAGGACTTACCTATTTCTCAGAACTAGACAAGAAGGATATGTGTGTACATTTTTTTGTGTAGTTGTTATGTTTAATATGTGCGTATCTTGACGTGCTCAAACCCACCATTACATAAATCACGCTAATGAAAGTGCTTTGTCAAGCATGCAATGCGCTTGATGAAACACTTCCATTATAAGACTTTGTTTTTGAGTACTTACCTTTCAAATAAAATTATTCCCAGGGCTAACATTTCTTCCTTGCATTTTCCCAGCTAAGTGGAATTCTCTTCTGAACAGAAAGTTTTATTTTAGCCTTTTCTGTGACATTACTATATTTTCATGATTTAAGCTTACAGAAAATACGTTTTAAACTACTGTTCTCTTATTAGGAACTGAAAACATTTCCAAAACTTTTCTTTCCCCAGGATGACATTTTTTGAATTCTTTTGTTCAGTCAAGCTCTCATCTGCTCACCCATTCAATAAATATTTATTGAGCGGTTGCTCTGTTCCAGATCCAGGTTCTAGGCATTGGGTGCTCACTAGGGACCAGAGCAGACCAGTCCCAGGTAATTGATAAAGAAAAATAAAATGGAGTGGTTTAATAGGTGATAGGAGCGTTGGGTAAGACAAGTAGCTAGGACAGGCCTCTCCGATGACATAACATTTGATTAGTGACCCGAATGAAGTAAGGAATGAGCCAAGCAGAGGTCTGAGGGGAGAAGGCTTGAGGGAGACCGAACAACATGTGCAAAGACCTTGAACAGAGAACACGATGGGCATTTCTAAATAAAGTGCACGTGGTCTACTCTTTACCTGCTGAGAATACCTTTTAAAAATAACTCTCTCAGTTATTGACCATGTGGAATGTAACTGCTTCCTGATTTTGTGTAGAACTCCTGTCCCACTGATCATTAATTTTGGTAAGCGTGGCTGTCTCAGGGCTGGAGAAATGGATATCCCCAATTTGGAGAGAGGAGCAGTGGATGGGAGCGTTGGCATGGGCTTGCCTTGGCAAAGCTTGTCACTGAAACAAGATGAATAATTAAAGGCTACATGACAACAATTTCATGAGGAGGTTTTGAAAATGTTTCATGTGAAAATAATTAAAATAACACTTTCCTCCAATCATTGTCGAGCATTTAAAGATCTGGCTTGTGAAATGCTTCACGGGGTTTTGGGAAAGACTATGTTCTTTTCTCACCGACAACAAATAATCTAGTCGTTTGTTTTACTCCGTGGCTTGTGTTTGTGTCTGTGAACTAAACGGAAGGCAACGCCATAGAGTGCTTTTGGCGTTCGGAATTTTACAGGCTCCAGGCAGCTCTCTATGCAGATTTGCTGGATAGATTCTCATTGTTTCAGTCCCCGAGACCAGGCTCTGGCTGCCATGTGGCTGAATCCAGTGGTTGGGTTTGTCACATCTCACTGACTCTAACTCTGACTGCACATGTGGCAGCTGAAGCCACCTCACCATTGTCTTCTTGGGGAAGTTCCCTATGTCCCTCTCCGCATCACAGCATCACTCTTTCCCCTTCCTTGAAGACTGTAGCTCCTGGCTCACTCTCTCTCATGCTACTCTGCCTGAATTCTTGAGGATTTCAATACCTACGTACCTTCGAAGTACCTTGACTTTCACTTACTAGTGACCTTAGCCTCCTCCATCCAATCCCCTCACTCCTTCCTTGTCATTCAATAACTACCAACTCTGCGCCTCTCCCACCTCCCACCTTTATATAATAGCTCTTTTCTCTAGTGTCTGATTTCTGCAATCCAACAACCTCGATACTCACCGGGTCCTACCATCATTTCCCTATCCTTCACTTCTCTCATGTCCTCACTTTGCTCCTTAACTTCTAAGGTCGATCATTAAAATCACGTCCTTGCCTGTATCTTCAGCTCCTTTGTCCCTCTCTTGATTAGAAGCATTTCCTTGGCTTCCTGAACACGGCTGGAAAACCCACGGTGATGTGGATTGGTCTCACTCTAACGCCACATTTACTAGCGCCCCCCAGCCCATGCGTGCTGCTTGGCAATCGTGCTGTCTCCCAAGGCCACCAGCCTCTGGCTCCCTTCTCCTCTCTTCTCAGACCTCTGAATCTCAATTTGAACAATCAGAAGAGAATTGTCAGAAGCTCCCGCCACCACACCTACCCACCTGTGCCTGTGCCCTCATAATCTCACTTCTGTCCCCTTACCAGGGATAAGTAAATTGTGAATAGCCCGTCCACTGGTGTCTTCTGTGGACCTGGCCCCAGCCATTTAAAACCCTCTCGGATACATGGGCAGTTTCCTGGATCACATCCATCAGCATACGAGCTGTTCCTATTTCTCTTTTATTAGAAAAAAAGAAAAAACCTTTTGACCTCATTTCATCTTCCAGCCCTTGTCTTCTCTCTCTCCTTCCCCGAAAGGAAGCAAGACTTCTTGAATGTTTTGCCTATGTTCCCCATCGCCAATTTTTCTCCTCCAACTGAATAGACTTCAGCAAGGTTTCTCACCCCTAAGAAGGTACCCAAATGACTCCCACCAGGATCATCCGTGACATCAGCATTGCTAAGTCCAGTGGTCCTTTCTTCATAGTTGCATATAGTGAGGTGTGTGCTTTCATTTGGTTCATAATCTAGTGGGAAAAAGGTGAGAGCGCAGATAATAAACAAGACTGAGATAGCTGCTGTTAAGGCAACAAAAAAGAAGTGAAGGGGGAGAGAACCAGGGTGCAGGAACCACTCAGGGACCACAGAAAGCACAAGGAAAAGGACAGGGGCCCAGGCAGGACATGACTGTCAGAGATGAAGTAGGAGTCTGAGCATCACAACCCCAGTTTGGTTCGAAGCCCTTGGAGAAACAAGGAAAGACAGGACTGGAGGGGAATGGGCTGGGCCTGCCACATGGCGATAGCTGGACCCTGACAGCTGCCTGAGATGACGTGTGGCTGGGCAGGAACAGCAGCTCCAGGCAGAGAGAGGATGCGCAAGAAAGAGACAGTGTCACATCAGTGAGCCAAAGGCGGCCCCAGCAGGTTGCCCCTGAGCCTGTTTTCTTGTTCACAGCAGAGTGATACTTGTTAGCTCAAAAGCTTGCCAGTACCAAACTCACATTTTCACACGTTGATTGCTTTAAACATAGCCCACATAAGTAGATTTTTAGTCATTTAGAGCCAGCCTGTATTGCACACCCATGAAACTGTGCCCAGCACCTGCTGGCCATACTTAAGATAAACCCTGCGGCTGTAAAGACACACCCCAGGCTGCTGCTTACTGCCCCTGGGAGCTCTCTGACTCCCTGCTGTGCTGCCAAGAGACATCACCTAGGTGTGTAGAGCCCTCTCCTATTGTCCTCTTCCATGGGAGTTCCCTTACCCACCCCTATCCTGGATAGTGGCCCTGGCACTATAGCCTTGAGACAGGCTCATCCTGCCTGGAAACTTGTCAAAGTGGCCCCCAAATAATGCTTGTGTGTGCTACTGCCACCTAGTGGTCATATATTTTTCTTCGCTCAGCTCCCAAATCCCTTAAACTCCCCACAAATGGGAAAGCCCCTCACAGCAGGTCTGGTCCATGAGTGAAGGGGTGTCTCCTTCCTGGGGACCACAAAACCAAGGCAGTTGCAGAAACCTTGAACCAGAGAAATAAAGGGACTTGTTCACACTCACATACTGTATTTGTGGGAGGGCCGGAGAACTCTACTTCTGAAAATCATTTTCTACTTGTAATTTTCTGGGTGAACTTGGTAGTTATATAAAAATCTACAATCCAGGTATATTTAAAAGTGAGTCTTAAACTTCTGATCTTGTGTGATAAACCTTTGCTATATAATTGAGTGCTTTCATTTTTGCTGTAGTTGGAGAGGTAGTCAATCTTCCTGCTTCTAGGATCAAACAAGGGAACGTGACATGTGTGAACAGAGCTGCTTTAAACAGTTCATTTATTGTAAACTTTGGGCCATTCTTGTCTTTTGTATGATACGACTATACACCACTTCTAATCTAATGGCATAAGAATAGTTAACTCTGCTGGGAACAAGAGGTAAACTGTCTATTGCATTCCATATACAAAGAAACTTCAACAAAATTGATTTTTTTTTTGGATAATGTCTTTGAGCAAGACAGTTAGCTATTAAGCCAAAGGACAGGACTCACAGCATGCCACGGTTATAACCGCATGCCCCCCTTACAGCCCTGTAAGTATACATTAGCTGTTTTGAGAGTTTCTGTATTTTTTGAGAGTTTCACTTGTGTGGAATGAGACAAAGCCTGAGTTAGACAGCAGACAGGGGCAGAGCAGAACATTCTGTAGAGTGAAGAAGTAAGAAAGTCAAGCAGTTGACTATTCAGCCAGACACTTATATATTTATCTTTCACCTTATCGAGTAGAAGAATAGCTGTTGAATTTTCAGAGTTCAGCTTTTGGTTGAATGCCATAATTCTGAAGATTGGCACCACATCCGAAGATAAGGCACAAGACTCTTCCAAAATGATCAAGAGCAGTGGGAGACAAGAGCCGGAAAAGAAGGAGACTGTAAGAATCTTCCAGAAAAAGAAACTGTTGTTTGATTTTTTATTAGGTTGTGATTTGCTGCAGCCTTTTTTTTTTTTTGGTAAGACTAAGTTTATTCAGGAGTCAACTAGTATCACATTGTGCCAGGTGCCTCCTGAGAAGCAGAATTTAGTAAGAACTTTTAGTTAAAGTCACTGAAGTTCCTTGGCACCACTGACATCAGAGTTCTTCTCTCAATAGAAAGTGACATCCAGAATCGATGCAATCTGCCCAATTGCATGTCACCTGCAGCAGCCCTTGGGCGTCTACATACTGGTTACCTACCCTTTGTACAGGATGTGGAGAATCTTCAGATTCAGAAAGACATGGGTTAAAATCCTGTCTTCAAGCATATCTCTTATGTTTTCTTCTAGTAGTTTCATAGTTTGGGGCTTTAAATTTAAGTCTCTAATCCATTTTGAGTTTATTTTTGTATATGATGAGAGGTAGGAGTCTAATCTTGTTCTCCTGCATGTGAAAATCCAATTTTCCCAGCACCATTGATTGAAGAAGCTATCTTTTCTCTATTGCGTGTTCTTGGTAAATTTTACAGCCACTAAGGAAAACGGTATGGAGGTCCCTCAAAAAATTAAAAATAGAACTACCACATGGTACAGCAATCCCATCACTGGGTATATAGCCAAAAGAAATAAGATGAGTATGTCAAAGAGATATCTACACTCCTATGTTTACTGCAACACTATTTACAATAGGCGAGAATTGGAATCAGCCTAAGTGTCCACCGATGGAGGAACGGATAAAGAAACTGTGGTTCACATACACAATGGAATACTGTTTGGCCATAAAAAAAAAGAATAAAATCATGTCATTTGTGACAATGAGGATGGGCCTGGAAGACATCATGTTAAGTGAAATAAGGCAGACATGGAAAGACAAATACTGAATAATCTCACTCCAGTGTGGAATCTAGAACAAAAACAGTTGACATTACAGAAGCCGAGAGTAGAGCAGTGGTTACATGAGACTGGGGAGGGGCGAGGGAAGGGGCTCCACACCTGGTCTGCCAACTTCCAGCCCTGGGGAACAGCCACCATGCCCTTTCTCAGCTTCTGCTCCTGGGCGCAAGCACTCTTGGAGAAAAGCTTATACCTGTGTCAACTGGCCTCACTACACTCACACTCTTTTAACAGTGGAAATAAAATATTGAATTAGCACTTTTTCATGGGCTCTGTTGAGACTTCCAGTGTGAGGAAGAAGATGCCTATTCTCCCTTTCTGAGGGGGCAGGTGAGATGCAGCCCTCAAGCCAGGAATTAACAAGCCTTTGACCAGCCCAATGGAGATTTGTGTGGAAGAGGAGGGAAAGAGATTTTGGGGGGAAGGAAATGGGGGAGATGGCATGAGTTAAAGGCTTGGAAGTTGGAATTGACAGCTGGGGAGTGGAAGCTCTGATAGCTCTTTTAGGCAAGAGAGGCCTGGCAGACTTAGAGATGCTAATGGAATTTGAATTGAAGAAAGGGGCTCAATGAAGCTAAGCAATATGACCCACAAGGCTCATATTGGCCCCATTTCCTCAAACACACATGCTTATATGCACACACACATATTTCCATGGACCCAGGACCTGCCTGTGTCCCCAGGCACCAGTAATTTGAGCTCCCTTCAAAAGACATGAAGAGGAGTGAGGTCTGTCTTAGCAGTGGCGAAGTGTGTGTGTGTGTGTGTGTGTGTGTGTGTGTGTGTCTGTGCACACATGCGTATGTGAGTTGGGTAGGGAGTGGCTTGTTGGTTTCTGGTTTGGAGCTCTCTCCCACCAGGGACAAATGGGTAAAGGGCCAGTCCAGAGCAGGAATACATACATCCAGGAAAGGTAGCTCCCTTGGGCCTCTGGATGCCAGGCATCCCACAGGAAGCATAGGTACCCTTTCTGAAGCTGTCAGGGAGGTGACC
>VBSM01003039.1:19712425-19728776 GCA_008086735.1 Cheirogaleus medius
AAAAAAAAAAAAAAAAAGAAAGAGTCACTTCTCGAAATCCTCAGTATTGATCCCAAGTTGTTTGTGTGTCTCTGGCCACTTCCCTTTGGCATGTCCCCAACCCTTACCCTCCCTCAAATCCCACCCTGAGCTGAAGATGACACCTTCTAGCAAAGTGAAAATAGGCTGTTTGACAAATACCCTCTACTTTCTTTCCTCTCCACTTTAGAATTAGAAGTGACTCCTGCCTCAGAAGAGCAGAAGTCCTGGGTCCTCCTAAATGCCAGCCTCTCCGCTTGGGGGCCGAATGCCCTCCTGCCATACCTCATGCCACACCTTCTCTTTTCTCTATCTTCAGTATCCCCTCATCTCTCTTCCCTTCTGCCTATAAAATTACAAAATTGTTTCCCATTGAGAAATATCTTTCTGTTTTTACTCTCCCTTGTTTTCAAGTTACTGCCCTGTTTTTCCCCTTCCTTTTGAGGCCAGCCTTCATGAAAGAGTGTTCCACTCTGCGTCCTCTTTCTACACCCTCCCTCTTTCCTCAACCCATTCCAACGTGTCCTCTAACCCCATCCTACCAAGACTGTTGCTGCCAAGGTTATTGCTATGGACTGAATGTTCGTGTCTCCCCAGAATTCATATGTGGAAGCCCCAGTCCTCAATGTGATGGTATTTGGAGGTGGGGTCTTTGGGAGGTAATTAGGTAATTAGATTTAAATGAGGTCATGAGGACCCGGGGAGGCTGCTGTTTAGAGTCTTCATGATGGTATTAGTGCCCGTATAAGAAGAGAACAGAGAGTGATGGTATATTAAAAATGTCTCTCTCTATATATATCCCCCTCTCTCTATATATAAAATATGAATAAAATATAAAAGTACATTGTATATGTTATGTATATATCATATATAATTAATTATATGTATATATTTATAATTTATAATATTTTATGTGCATAATATATAAATTCTCTTTTTATATATGTATTTGTGTGTATATATTATATATATATGTTAGATAGACTATGTATTTGTATGTTTATGATTCTGGTGGGGTTTAGGACATGCTACTCCAAAATATGGTAGTTAGACTTATTGAATATTTTATGCTTAGAGAATCTGAGAATAGCAGGTGCAGGAAGGACTCTCTGATCTTGCCCTGAGCAGGTCATAAGACGGTGAAAGTTATCAACATCAAAGTGGAGGCAAAATGTCAAACCTTTGCAAAACGGAGCTGGGAGGCCCTGAAAGAGTCCTCACGCACCTATGGCTGTGATGGGATGTGTGCAAGGAACTCATCAAAACCTCAGTATTCCAGATAAGCTGCTTGCATAAGGACACTCGCCTAACAATGGCTGTCTCTGCCAACGAGCCAATGCCAATTCTTGCAATGAGCCCCTGTAACCAATGATCTTTATTTCAAAACAGTTTCTGTGGACTTCTCCCTTTTGTCTGTAAAAGCTTCTCCTGCTCCAACCCCCTCCGATGCACTTATGATCTGTCATAGCCCATGTATCCCAAATTGCAATCCCCTGCTATTCCTGAATAAACTCTTTGCTTTGGGAAGTCAGTCTTTTTGCCGCTTATTTTAACTTGACAAGATCATTACATGAGGGGTGTCCTCCCTATACCCAGAGGAGAAAAGCACCCTTGTCTTTGAAAGAGGAGAGAGATTCTGGGAGGAGTCCGAACACACAGGGCTTGCTAAGCGTCCCTGGTTTACTCCTCTCAGCTGGTATCCCCATTTTTCCTATCATATTTTCCTACAACTCTCTACTTCATCAAACCTAGTATAAAAACACTCAGTTTTAATTGTTTCTTCAGGTTTTCATTTCCTTCTGATGGCTCCTGTGTCACATAAAACATATATGAAATAAATTTGTATGTTTTTCTCTTATTTATCTGACTTTTGTTACAAAGGTAGAAGGAAAAGATATTTTCCCTCCCCTATAATACAGCTATATAAGTTGATTGTTTCAGAATTACAATAAACAGGTTTATTCAATTTTTTAACATTGCTTCTTAAAAATACAAGTTAATTTTTTTTTTTTGCAGAAAACTTTGGAAACAGAATAAACAAACAAAAAAAAGCACTACTCATAATAATCACTGTTACCATTTTATCTAATCTAAAAAGTCACTGATTATAAGATATACCACTAAGAGAGAGAAAAACAACTTAATGGAAGACTAATAGGAGCCCTTCCCCAAAATAAATCCAGACACAAAATCTATACACCATGTAGAAAGGAGCAGAAGGAAACTTTTATTCTTAACTTAGTGCTGGGTAGAGGAGGAAAAAAATCTCTCCCCTGAGAATTCGTATCACAAGCTGGTACCTATATGCAGGTTTGTGGTCTGAATTTACAGCTCCCGTGTGGTCCAAAAATGTTAAAGAAGATCATTTAATTTAATTAAAAAACTGGCAGAGGCAATTCCAAATCCTCTCTGGAAGAATTCAACCTCTTTACTCCAGGCTGTCAATAATTGTAGGACACATGCGATTATAACATGCAAACAAATTGCCAAAAAAAAAAAAAGTACATCCTAGAGTAGATGAAATAGTTTACTTTGGCTACATTTTTATATTATTTTTCCTTAAAGAAAGAAGAGATCAGATTCTGTATGCTTTTTCTATATAGTGGTTTAGAGCATGAATTTTAGAGTCAGACAAACCCATGCTCAAACCACAGCTTTGCTTCTTTCTCAGCCTGTAACTTTATACAAAGTACTTAACCACTTCATGGCTCAGTTTCCTCATTTGAAATTAGGTAGCAATAGCATGTACATCCCAGAGGCTTGTTGCAGGGGTTAAAATGAGAAAAACACAGAAACTAGCACACAGTAGGCACTCCTGATATTTTTTAAAATGTCACCATTATTCTAACTTTTCACTTGGCAATGGGTCACAAGCATTTTTCCATTATGATAAATGTAGATCTACACTTTTATATTTAGAGCTGCCTGATAAGCTAGGTGGGAAAATAGGATATTTCTCTTGTTCAACATTTAGCTTGTTTCTAATATTTTTTTAAAGTATAAGCAAAGCTGGAACAGAAATTCTTATATACACATTTTGGCATAATGTTACTTTTTAAGAAAAATTTCTAGAAGAATGCCACTCAGTTTTAAAATTATTTCTATTTTAAACTGTCTTTGTAGCCAGATACTCACCTGCTCTGCTTTTAAAACTGTTGGTCATGTCCTTTTAATGTGACAATGGACCCCTCAATTTGTTCCTGTATGTGACATCTTGAAAACTTTGTCTCCAGCTTTCTCCAGACTTAGAGGCTGCATTCATTATTGTGGAACTGTTTTGGTGGGACTTTTGTGTTCAAGGCTTTCTTTCATTTGCAAATCTTCGTTTTTATCCCTCCTCATTTTAATTTGCTGGTTCTACTTCCCAGACATCCTTATCTACTATGTAGGAATCTACTTCTGGTCCTACCCAGGTACTTTCCTTTTCACAGTAGGAGATTCTTTTACAAAAGTATGTTAAGTGGAATTTTCTAAATTCCGGAGGCCTGGTCACTCAGTTTGGAAAGGAGAGTCGATTTGCAGAGTCCAGGTCATGAATCATGACTAAGGTTTTGTAAAAGACCCTAATATTTCCATATTTTACCATGATTGAGAGGTGAGCTATGTGTTATAGCAACAACGGCTACTGGATTCCAATAATGATTTCTGAGGCCGACATTTTTCTTCAACTTGTTGACACTGCAACCTACCAAATATCAAAACAACAGCTAGCTGTACAATTAAAATAATAAATTATGTGAAGAATAAAATTAATTTCACTGGTAGTTCAACTGCTTTGATATATTACACTTTGGTTAAAATAGCCGAACAATAAATATAGGCAAAGATTGCTGAAAGAATGGTAGAACCAAGTTAACAAAATTTCCAGCAGCCTCAGACAACACAACCACCAGTGCATCAGATAATGCAGAGCATAAAGTGACCCTGAGTAAATGTCTGTTGCTAATTAATGGATGCTGTACCAGCACAAGGGAAAACACAACACTGCCGCAGAAAGGACAAACAAGGTCAAAGTCATAAGAAGAGACAACACTGTGCTTTAATATTGTGACAAGCAGATCAGTTGGGTGAACCCAATAAAGCAATCCTAACAACAGAAACTGAAACTGTTTAGACACATTTGCCATGACATGGGATAAGTGGGTGTATTAGGTGTTTTTTTGTGTTTTGTTTTGTTTTAAGGCTGTGCTAACAAATTACCACAAATTTAGGGACTTGGAACAATACCCATTTATCAGTTCTCAGTTCTGTCAGTCAGAAGTCTTGATGAGCTCGGCTGAATTCTCTGCTGCAGAATCTCACAAGGCTCAAGTCAAGGTTAGCAACATAGCAGGGTTATGTGCATTTTTGGAGGCTCTGAGAAAAAAATCTACGTCTACGTCTAATCTCCTTGAGGTTGTTGGCAGGATCCAGCTCCTCACAACTGTAGGACCAAGGTCCCCTTTTGTGGCCCCTCCATTTGCAGCCAGAGACATTGTGTTGCCTTCCTCTCACGCCTCAAACCTCTCCGACTTTCCCTTCTGTCTTCTCTTGCCTTCCTTGTGTGCCACCATCAGGAGAAAGTTCTCTGCTTTTAAAGGCTAATGTGATTATATTGGGCCTACCCAAATACTCTCCCCCTTTTTAGGGTCACCTGTGCCATGTAACACAACACAATCAAGGGAGTGATATCACATTCACACGTTCCGAGCATTGGGGTGTGGTATCATGGGGTCCTTTCCAAGAAACTCTCCCTAGAAACTCAGTGAGGTATTGAAACTACACAGAAATCTCTAGCCTTGTGGACACAGAAACCAGAAACACCTATAAAAAATACATTTGTGGAGAGATTTTATTGTAGAGCTTTCTTTTAAAGAGTATTTCTATTTATAAAATAACTTCAGTTCAAGCTTTTGTAATTATTTTAACCTTTTTGAGCTTTTTTTTCCCCCTGAATAATTAGCTACTGGACTTTTCAAACAATAATTTTTTTATATCAAGGTCACCATGGATTCAAAATAGAAGGGGCTGGGCTTCTTTTAAATTAAGGCTCCATAATAAATATAAATTTTGAATATAATAAAAACTTGGAAATATTAATAGTACAAATAGTGTTAATATTAATTTTATATTAATTTAATATTAATATTAATACATGCAATAATATATTAATATTAATAATAATTATCTTAATGAATTATGTTTTCATACTGCAATATTTGTTTGAGAATAATATCTCCTTATGAGGTAGCACGGGCTGCTAAAATTTTCTTATATGTAGGCTTTTATAGTGGTTATGATTTGATCTGAGAAATATCTGAATCTATGGTAACATTGTGACAAAGTTTAATTATATAACTCTGGGATTTTATTACTTGCCCTTTCTTTCATAACTTTGGAAAATGTCAAACAATGAAGGCTTGTCTTGCACCTGCTTTTTATCTCTGGTCATAAATACTCTTTCCTTTATTTTTCTCCTTGGCTCATATCCTCCCTGACATGTATTTACTTGTTTATTGCATATCTCTCCTCTGCCCGCCAACTAGAATGTGAGTCCATGAGAGCAGGGCCCCTATGCTATTGTTTCTATAACTCCTGTGCCTAGCACAGTGCCTCCTGTCTAGTAGGTGCCCAGTACTATTTGTTGAATGAATGAATAATTGAAAATTAGATGGGACATCAATTTTCCTAGAAGTATAATACTTCAATCACATGAAACTATTTTTTTTAGAAGCTTGTGTTTGTATAGGGCCAAAAGGAACTTTCCTTCTACCCTCTGATAATTTTACTCTCTGGAATAAACCTTCTATAATTTGAGTCTCTGGAATAAACTGACAGTAGACGTATTAACAGGAGAAAAGGCATACAAATTTATTACATGCATACTCATGGGAGCCTTACAAAATAAAACTCAAAGGAGGGCCAGGTGACTGAAGTTCTTATAGTATCCTGAGCTAAAGAAAGAAATGGGGCTTACAGTTTCTAGCGGGAGGTGGTGACAGGTTCTGGGAGGTGGAGGGGAGGACATGCATGGTGAACAGAAGCTGTCTTGTCATGCAGACTGAGTCTCTCAGACAGGCATCCTCTCCTTTCCTGTGGGCTAACCATCCCCATTGGATGAGATTATAGGGAGGGGGCTAATGAAACTTGCATTCCCTTCTGGAGGAACTTTCTTAGTCAGATAAGGAAACCTCAGAGAAAGCCTTTCCCTGAATTTGCTGCTCCCAAGTTGTTCTCAGTTGGAAGTCCAAAGCAGTATGTTTTAGGATATCATTTTCTGAGCCTCGACATTGGGAGAAGTAAGATGTTTCTGATGATTTATGCACCAAATGAAGATGCGTGTGAAGTTTGACTCTTTTTTATTTTTATTTTTTTTGAAGTTTGACTCTTACAACTAAAATGAGAGTCACCACTGCAGGATACTTCAGGGAAAGAGGCAGGCAGGTTTTCAGGGAATTGTGACTCCAGTCAACCAGTGGGTAGCCAGACGTGGGCCTCACCTGGCTGCCAGGACTCCTGACCTAAGCCATTTTTAGTGACCTAGAGACACAGGTGAGCATCAGAATTAAGAGCATTCTGGAATCAAATGGCCTAGATTCAAATCCCAGTACTGCCACTCACAGCTATGTATATTCAGGTAAATTTCTCCACCATCTTGTGCCTTGGTTTCCTCATTGATTAAGTGGAGAAGATAATAGTGTCTCCCACAGAGGGCTGTTGTGAGGACTGAATGAGTTGACACACGTAAAGCTGTTAGAGCAATCCCTGACACAGAGCAAGAAATATGTGTTATCTGCTGTTGCTGTTGTAGTTATTACAATAACTTCTGTTTTACTGGGTCTTGACCCTCCTCTTATGATGTAGGATCCGATTTCCCTACACAGTTGACCTGAAGGATTTCTCAGGTTTCTGGATATCATCTTAACTACCCAGAAGCAAAGATTGCCAGTATCTGGTCTTCTATGATGTGCTTTCGTCTTCTCTGGCACTTTGCCTTAGTCAGCTTGGGCTGTTATCACAAAATACCATAGACTGAGTGGCTTAAACAACAGACATTTATTTCTCACAGTTCTGGAGGCTGGGAAGTCCAAGATCAAAGTACAGCAGGAGTCAGTTTCTGGTGAGGGTTCTTTCGCTGGCATGCAGATATTTGCCTTCTCACTGTGTCCTCACATGGCAGAGAAAGAGTGATCTCTTTATTTCCCTCTTCTTGTAAAGCACTAATCCCATTATAAGGGCACCATGCTCATGGCCTCATCTAACCCTAGTTACTTCCCAAAGGCTCCATTTCCAAATATAGTCATGCTGTAGGTTAGACCTTCAACATACACATTTTGGGGGGTATACAGTTCAGTCCATAGCACACCTCCATGTCAGTGGGACATTGTGCTGCTTCTGCTGGGGTTTGAGCTCCTAGTGGGTATGGCTGACATATCTGCTGGGAACAGTCACATCTGCCTGGCCCTATCATGAAGCCAAGAACCACAATGTCCACCCTATTTCTAGATACCACTGTCTGCCACTGAAACTCTGGTCCTCAATGTGTTTTCCAAGCTGTACTCGGCTCTGATGCAAAGTAGAACAAAACATGGCTCTCTTTCCAATTGTGTGTGCTTCTTATCTCCAATGTCCCACCATATTTATAAGTAAATAGCTCATATCAGGCAGGTTTTGTCACCAAATGCTGTATGTTAAACAACCACCAAATCTCAGTAGCTTACAACACACATTTGTATCATGCTCAGGTCTGCAGGTTGGTTGTAATTTGGTTCATCTTGCCTCTACCTGGTTGGGCTTGGCTGAGCTCCAGCATCAGGTTGGGATTAGGTGTTCTCTGTGTCTTCAGTCTGGTACCCATGTTGAAGAAGGTATGGAGGTAAGACATGGTCTTCTCATGGTGAAGGGTACCGGCTGAATTGATGGATGCTTAAGGCTAGAATCTAGAATTCAATGCTAATAGAAAATAGGGATGACAATTAGAAAAGAGAAGCCCAAGCAGATGGCCAGTAGTCCAAGTTGGAGAAAAGCTCATAGCACCTCACTGAGCCTGGATCCCTTTGAATCAGGTCCTGATTTGGGCTGAATCTGCATGTCATTTAAAGGGCAGGACCTGGAAGGGATTAACAATGGCAGAACAGTAAGAGCCAGGAGAAGCCATCTGATAGCCTAAACTTCAAGGGTGCTGTCCTGGTCCATTTAGGCTGCTATAACAAAATGCCACAAGCTAGGTGGCTTATAAACAACAGAAATATATTTCTCACAGTTCTGATTCATTGTCTGATGAGGGCCCATGTCTTGGTTCATACACTGCTTTTTGCTGTAACCTCACATAGTAGAAGGGGTAAAATGGGCGAGGGACCTCTTTGGGGTCTCTTTTATAAGGGCTCTTATTCAAAAGGATCCAGGCTCAGTGATGTGCTATGACCTAACTACCTCCAAACAGCCTCACATTGAGGATTGAGTTTCAACATATGAATTTTGGGAGTGATACATCCAGGCTATAGCAGGAGCTAAGGAAATCAAAGTTCAACAAAAATGACCCAAACAGCTAATATTTCTTCAACAACAGAGATCATTTGGTAGTTAGATTATCAGTAACATTTCATTATTGCAGCTGGTTCTCAGAGCTGGTTCCATAGTTCCATTCTAAACCACTATAGTTTTGTCTTTATAAAAAAAAATCAGTCCAAATTTTAAAAAATAATCTGTCTAAATGAAGAGTTCACAGATTATTCTCCATTAAGGGGTTCATAAGTAAAATTCAGGGACACTGTGAACTTACTTGAAAAAAAGTTTATGTCTTTATTTTCATTAACCTTTAGCCAAAATGTAGCATTTACTTTTATTATAAATGTGAGCAACACACCATAGTATAATAGTATTCATGTTATCTGTAACTTTAATACCAGTAGAAATCATAGATAAGCTCATGCCATATTAGTTTTGTTACAAATATCTTAAAATACCATTCATAATCATTCATACATTGAAATTTTTATTAATATTAGACCTGTTATTATTGTGTTAATAAAGAAGCATATACATCACTATATAACAAATTTATGTAATTTATTTTTTAAATTACTATTAAAATCTGCTTTATGCTAAAGTGGCATGTTTTGGAGAGTAAAAAAAATAACAAAAAATTTTAGAGTAAATGATTTATTTATTTTTTTTATAAAAAAACAAAACTGGAACAAGACAAGGATGCTCACTGTCACTACTATCCAATGTAGTATTGGAAGACCCAGCCAGAACAATCAGGCAAGAGAAAGAAATAAAGGGCATCCAAATTGGGAAAGAGGAGGTCAAACTATCCTTGTTTGCTGATCTTGTATCTATTATAGAAAATCCTAAAGACTCCACCAAAAGACTCCTAGAATTGATAAATAAATTTGGCAAAGTCTCAGGCTACAAAAATCAATGTACACTAATCAGTGGCATTTCTTTCTTTCTTTTTTTTTTTTGAGACAGAGTCTCACTCTATTGCCTGGGCTAGAGTGCCGGGCCATCAGCCTAGCTCACAGCAACCTCAAACTCCTGGGCTCAAGTGATCCTCCTGCCTCAGCCTCCCGAGTAGCTGGGACTAGAGGCACGAGCCACTGTGCCCGGCGAATTTTTTCTATTTTTAGTTGTTTGGCTAATTTGTTTCTATTTATAGTAGAGATGGGGGTCTCACTCTTGCTCAGGCTGGTCTTGAACTCCTGAGCTCAAGCAATCCTCTGACCTTGGCCTCCCAAAGTGCTAGGATTACAGGAGTGAGCCACCACGCCCAGCCAAGTGGCATTTCTATATACTAATAACAGTTAAGCTGAGAGTCAATTCGAGGACTCAATACCAATCACAATAGCTACAAAGAAAATAAAATATCTACAAATATACAAATTTTATACCATTTTATATAAGAGACTTGAGTATCATGTCTTGAGTACCACTGGAACCACTCCCCCACGGATACTGAGGATGACTGTATATGGGACAGCAATTAACTTTTTTTTTAATTTCAACATATTATGGGGGCACAAATGTTAAGGTTATGTATATTGCCCTTGCCCCGCCTTGCCCCTCAAGTCAGAGCTTCAAGCGTGACCATCCCCCAGGCGGTGCACATCTCACTCATTATGTATGTATATACCCATCCCCTCCTCCCCCCTCCCACCTGCCCCACAAATGTTATTCCTATATGTCCACTTAGGTGTTGATCAGTGAAACCAATTTGCTGGTGAGTATATGTGTTGCTTGTTTTTCCATTCTTGGGCTACTTCACTTAGTAGAATAGTTCCAGCTCTATCCAGGAAAATACAAGAGGTGCCATATCACCATTGTTTCTAAAAGCTGAATAGTACTCCATGGTATACATATACCACAGCAATTAACTTTTGTATGTTAATCTTGTATCCTGCAACCCTGCTGTAATTAGTTCCAATAAATTTTTTTGTCAGTTCTTTCAGATTTTCTACATGGATTATCATGGTTATCTATGAACAAAGACAGTTTTATTTCTTATTTCCAATCTGTATATCTTTTATTTCCTTGCCTTGTCTTTTGCGTTAGCCAGGACTTCCAATACAATGTTAAAAAGCAATGGTGAGAGGGAGCGTCCTTGCTTTATTCTTCTTCTTAGTGCAAAAGCCTCACCCTTCTTGCCATCAAGTATGATGTTAGCTGTAGGTTTTTTGCAGATATTCTTTATCAAGTTGAGGAAGTTACCCTCTATTCCTAGTTTGCTGAGTACAGATTCTGGGTTATTTTTCCTCTCAACACTTTAAATATTTCACTTTACTATTTTTTTGCATGCATGACTTTTGAGGAGAAATTAAATATAATTCTTATCTTTGCTCCTCAATAAATAAAGTGATTTTTCCTCTGGCTTCTTGTAAGATATTTTTTTCCTTATCTTTACATTTCTGAAGTTTGAATATGATATATCTAGGTGTAGTTTTGGGGGTTTTGTTTGTTTGTTTTTCCTTTTATTATACATCCTGTTTGGTGTTCTCTGAACTTTCTGCATGTGTGGTTTGGCATATGACATTAATTTAGGGGAAATTCTCTGTCATTATTGGTTCATATATTGCTTCTGTTCCTTTCTCTCTCTCTTCTCCTTCTGGCACTCCCAACATGCATGTTATAATTTTGTAGTTGTCCCACAGTACTTGGGTATTCTGTTCTTTTTGGGTTGTTTTTCTCTTTGCTTTTCAGTTTGGACATTTCTATTGTCATAGCTTCAAGTTCAGAGATGTTTTACTTAGCTGTGTCCAGTCTACTAATGAGTCTATCATTTCATTTCTGTTATAGTGTTTTTGATGTCTTGCATTTCTTTTTGATTCTTTCTTAGACTTTTCATCTCTCTCCTTATTATCTGTTGGTTCTTGCATATTATCTACTTTTTCCGTTAGAGCTCTTAGCATATTAGTTATATTTGTTTTAAATTACCAATCTGATAATTCAAATATCTCTGCTATATCTGACTCTGGTTCTGATGCTTGTTCGGTCTCTTCAAACTGTGGGTTTTTTTGTTTTTTTTTTTTTTGCTTTTTAGAATACCTTGTAATTTTTTGTTGCAACATGGACATGAGGTATGAAAGGAAGTCAGGTAAATAGGCCTTTATTTGTGTGATGGTAAGGTGTGGGGAAGAAAGGGGAAGTATTCTACAGCCCTATGGGCAGGTCTCAGTCTTTTGGTGAACCTGTGTCTCTGGACTGTGAACTTCACCTGTGCTTCTCACTTTTTTTTCTCTCCTTAGGTGGGACAGGATAGCTGAAGGGGGCTGGAGTTTGGCATTTTTCTTTCCCCTGGTCAGTTAGGCTCTGATAAACCCCAGCAGGCGAGGTTCTGGTAAAATAGTTTCTTCTACGGCAGGCCTTGCTAAGAACACAATGCTCTGTTAGGTGTATTTCAGAATGGTAACTTTTCTCCTCTCCTGCTGGAAGCATGAGAAGATTTTTCTCTGATGTTCAGTGTGAGGCCTGGTAGAACTCCTAGAGGTAACTCACGAAAGTGTAGGGGTTCACCTGTGACTGGGTCTCCCTGGAGTTTTTAACTCTCACGTGTGTCCATACCCAGCCTCCAGCAATTCACAAATTACAACTCAGGTTTTCCTACTAGAGCACTTGTTCCTGCAGAAGTTTCTGCTGGTGAGTTTCTGCCCTGGTAAGTTGTGATTCTCTATCAGGATGTCTGTCTCTCTAATTTTTGGGCCAGTAGTTTGTCCTGTGACCTCACTTTTCTGAGAGATCTAAGGAGAGTTGTTGATTTGTCAGTTTGTTAAGCTTTTTACTTGTTGTTAAGATAAAGTGGTAACTTCTGAGCTCCTTACATGCCAGACCAGAAACCCCAAATCCTCCAAATTTATTCTTAAGTATGTTGATAATGATATTTCAATATTATTGGTTTTTTCTATAATACTGTTTATTGTGTTTTATGATTATAAGAAACCCAAAGTATTAACCTAAGTACTGAGACTTCGCCAAAATGCCAAGGATTCCATAGCACACGAAAGTTTAAGAAGCCTTAATCTAAATGAACAGGACATGAACAAATTTATGTTCGATTCCATTTTGCTGTGTAGTGTGGTCTTTCAAGTTTGTTAGAGAGTTCATTGTATTTCAGGGCAATGGGTGACAATCATATGACACAGCTTCTCAAAATTAATTCTTTAGCGGCAGACACTTGGTGCATGGAGTTCACTCTCCACCTGTGCTGAGGCCTGGCTCTGAGCTGCGGTAGCCTGGCCAAGGTCCCTCTCAGGAAGAACAGGAAGGGAAAACAGTGGATAAAGCAAAATATGATAAAAATCTGTTAAAGAAAACAGTCCGCTCTACAGCGCTGGTTTGTAAGCCATCTAGCAACAGTTCCCGGATAAAGAACAGAACATTGGATCTTCCCACAGAAGCCATTGCGATTCTAATACAGATTCTCACTTGATACTGTCTCAGATCCAGGGTGCTGTTTAAAGCAGTTTAAAACGCTCATTGCCAGAATAGGCGCTGGGATGTGTTTCTGGCCAGCCTCTCTTTCTCAACAGCTGCTCCCAGCTAGTGAAGAAATGAACGTCTCAGTGCTGGCTAGGACAGGAGAGAGGCTCTTACTGGAGAACTGAAAGGGAGTGTTCGTCATCCGAAAGCCAGGTATCCTCTTCGCTTCTGGCAAAGCCTGCTGCCCCCCTTTTGCGAACCTGATGCCGTGCCAGAGGGCATCGCTCCATTCTGTCGGCAGAACCCAGGATATTGGTGCTTTGCAGAGAGGCCAGGGCAAAATTAACGTCTAGCAGAGAAGAATGTGTGTTGACAAAATGGCCTGAACCCACTTTTCAAAGTAAAAACTGAAGTTGCGCTTTTGGAGGAAGATAGGAAGATAGACACGGATCACTGTAAAAAGGTTTAGTTTAAATGAAAAGAAAATAATAATAAAAGGACACATCCCATTTCTTGCTTTAGCGCCTCTATTTCTACAAAGACCAATACAAGAACACAGTCTACGGAAGCGGCTCAGCTTCCATTCATCTCCAATTACATAAGTTATATACCAGTGAGGCTTGTATCCTTTGTGAAAATGAAGACACCAAAAAATTCCATGGTTTCTTTATTCAAATTATTTTCTTGTTAAAATAGTTGGGCAGAAGAAGAATTTAAGAAGGTTTTTAAATGGACAACTTAAATAACCTTCAGTGGTCTTTCATGTATTCTTTTCCGTTTACTGAAGAGTGATTATTCATCTAGGATATCCTGGCAACAGAGACAGAGGTGAACAGAGCTAAAAATATTCGAATGACTCTTAGCTGTTCTAGTAAATTTGCACTGTATGATAAAAAGAATGTTTCACAACCTACATATGCTAAAGAGAAAGAAGAGAAAAACTGAGGAAAGATTGTGCTATTTAGTTTTGGTTCAGGCGTATGGCTTAAGCACCTTTGTTAAGGAGGAAAAGACCAAGCAATTTCTATAGACATAGAGTAATACCATGGTTCATCACTCTACTTCCTCCAGCTCAAAAAGTGTGGCTGATTAAGGAAAAATGAAGAGAAAAGCATAGAGGTTTGGGTGGCTCACTAACTTTGTTTTCATCTTACCTGTACTGGAGTGTTTTACCTAGTATTACTGGTTTTGAGAAAAGATCATATAAAGTTATTTAGAATTAGTTATTTATAGAGGACATTTATTTTCAAAACATTTGGAAGAATAGGAAGATTATGTTGCAAGGCAGAGAGGAAAAAGATGCAATGAATCTGGTAGATTGTTTTAAAAAAAGGAGCCAGAATAAAGAGAGAATATTATGTATATCATAGACATAACATACACACTTAAAATTGACTTTATCAGGGCCTTAGCTGGTGTCTATGAACTATAGTATTCAGGAAAGCTGCAAACATAGATGAGAAAAATGACATTCTTATTTTTCCTAAGCTCTAACTTAAATTGAACTTTTCTTTCAATTATGACTATAGGTTTCATTAGATTGTTAAAGAGATTTATGGCACAAAAAAGGTAAAACCTCTGGAATATTAGTATCATCACCAACAAATTGGAAAATAAGAATTTTTCATGTTGGGACTGAAATATCAGTGTATTCAGCTAGTAAATATATGAATCTAGTAAGGGATATTTTAGATCAAAGGACAGTGTTAATGTTACCTACCACATCCTAAATATATTAATGTATCATCATACTCTCTGCAATCAATATTTTCAATTCTATTCTATTTGCTTATTGAGAATCTACTAGAAAGCAGATATTATGCAAGGCTCTGGGGGCTACAGTGATTGAAAAAGCTTACAGTGTTTTGGAGGATGATGCTGTATACATGGTGACTTTGATGAAAGGAATGCTATGATAATTTATTTCAGACAGATAAAGAGCAATTATTTAGGGACTTACTTGGACTCTGCATGTATTGTCAGGAGCGTAGGTCCTCACAGTATCCACACATGCTTCCTTTCTTTATTGACCCAGTTTTTTGAGCACCCACCTTGTACAAGGCATGAAGCCAAACAAGGGTATAGTATTTTTATAAGTAGTGGGAGACACTCACATTCACACTCCCTCAAAACCCCCCAAATTAACACACTCTTCCTGGTGGTCTCATGCAGCCCTCACCAGGTAAGCTCATCTCTACCTCCCTAAATCCCTCATCCAATTCTCCAGGTCACTTAGCCCAGTGGACAGGAGACTATAGAGAGATCACCACAACCCATTCATTCTTCTGGACCACAAATGAAAACTCATTTCCCAACAGTGGCTGTCCAGAAGTATCATCTGGGTCTTCAATATATGGCCCTTTGGAACATCAAGACCTTATCAGGCTTGGGTAAGGCTGGTTCATTTGATTCATGGTCTTCATTCAAAAAGAGATAATTAATGGGAAGATACTGGATATTTCAATATGATATGCTGAGTTTCCTGATTTATTGCTGAGATAGCTACTTTAATTTTCAGGTGAAAGTGTAAATGCTGACTATTATGTGCCAATTCAGCTATAACAATATTTTAAGAATAATCAGCTGAAACAATAGAAAACTAAGGTCCAGTATGATGTAAGCCTTATGTAAACTAAGATGATTTCATATTACACTTGTTATCAAATGGAATGTATATTTTAAAAAATCCTTATGTTTGTCACTTAGCATCTCTTGCCCAGGTGAGGATGTGCACCTTTGTTTGATATCATTAGGAAGTTCTCCAAGTCCTGGTTCTCATATTACTTCTCAAGCCAAGAGATGGACCAGTGGAACCAGGACTCTTGTTGCCTTAGAGTTGCAGTGATGTGCTGATTTCTAGGTCCTTATTAGTTTTGTACATGACACATGATCTTGGGCAAGTTTGTTTATCTCAACCTCAGTTTCCTGATCTGCAAAATGGGCATAATAAAAATAGTACCTAGATCACAGGATTGTTAAGAAGATCAAGTGAGATAATTCTTGTAAAATAATTAGTAGAATGCTTTTATTATTGCTTGCTTTTATTATTTTATTATGAATAATTGCTTTTATTATTCTTATAATTGCTACTGTGAACTGCAAAAACAAAGCCATCAGCTTGTATTTTATGAACTTCTCAGTCTTTCTTCATCTATAAATTTATTTTCTCCCATCTCATACTTGCATTATTCAGTTCAGTACAGAATGAGGTGTACTGTTAATGAGGGTCAGCTTTCTATCTCTATGATTGACTTTATATTCTCTTACATTTCTTTTTTTCCCCCTAGATCTTCAATCTTTTCTTCTCTTTGCCTTTTTTCCATGTTGGCTACAAATATTGGCAGATCCATTCTAATCTGAACCAAAAAAATCCCACAAGACACTTCCTCTAAGCTTATAGCCTGAACCCACATTCCCAACTACCCTACCTCTCTTCTTT
>VBSM01003039.1:19728876-19766496 GCA_008086735.1 Cheirogaleus medius
AGGTTTAAGTCTGTTATCCATCTTGAGTGAATTTTTGTGAGAGGTGAGAGGTATACCCTACCTCTCTTCTATACAAACTTCTTAAACTTCAGAACACATAGTCACCATGTCTTAACTATTTCTAGCTTCCCACTTTGCCCTCTGAACACAATATCTACATCTTACCATTGAGTTTTTGCACAAGTTCTTTTCTTGATCAGGAAAGTCCAGAGTTCACTTCTTCACCTGGATATCTCCTGCTTACCACAAAAGGTTCATCTCAGTGGTTACCCCAACAAGAAGTACTCCCTAGCCATAATTCAAACATGAAAAAAAGAAAAAAGAAAAAAAAAGTACTCCCTGACTGTCATAGGCAGTGGTTATCAGAACTTTATTTGTGAACCTATGTGCTTTCATCTCTCTGCTACAGCACTTATCCAATGTCTCATAAACATTCGTGTCCCTAAAAAAATGTTTGCTAAACTTAACTGACCTAAAATACTATATTCGAGAGCTAACCTTCATGGTATCTTTTCTAGGGTGTCAAATTAAGTAAAAAATTCAGTAAGTGAACAAGTAAAAATTCTCTTTTTTCTCCCCCAGAGAAAGTAGCCATTGATTGATGTAAAGACCTTTAGTTGATAAATATTAACATAAATGCATTTCATCAATTTGTTCATCATTAATGAGCTTTAGTTATTACATATGTCAGTAGGTGAATTGATAAATAGATGGATGTAGTAGATCAATAAATGGTCTATGAAATAGGAGACATGACTTCTAGTCAACTGTGTGACTTTAGAAAATACAACTCTGTGATTTTAGAAAATACATTTTCTTAATTTGTTAATTTTAATTAATTTCTTAATTTCTCCTTACTAATTCCTTTCTTAATTTCACCATCTACAAATGTAGAAATAATAGCATTTTCCCTATCTATATAATAGCATTTTCCTTATCTATATGACAGAGTTGTTAAGAGGTTTAAATGGGAAAATATGAGTGAGATCTCTGTATAAATGCTCAAGGTGTCTATAATTGCACAGTATTGGTATTAATACAGATGATAATTACTCCCAAATAATTTTATTCTTTAATAACTTACAGTTAATCAGGTGGTTCTTTATATCACTACAGTGAAATCATAGCAAGACCTGCCACTATCTCTGTGACTCTATTTGCTTCTTTTATATGAATATTTTCAAAGTCATTTAAATTCATATCCTGTATGTCAGAGATATCTGGGCTACAGATTTATTTCTAGGCCCAAATCCTTAAGTGTATTCTTAAGTGTAAATAAATACCTTGAACATCCCATTATGTTTTTTAATTAAATTTAAAATTAAATTTGAAACTCAATTTAGAGTTGTTAATGGCTATTTTTATCTAATGTTACCCTCACATTTTCAGTAGAAGTTCACTTGGTAAGGGAGTAGATGTAGTTGGTTGCCTAGCCAACAGCCATTTTCCCTTTTTTCTTCTTCTTCCATGACACAATACCAATTTTACTCAGGAATCTGACACAGCATGATTTGTTAGCTCCTCCTCAAACCCCAGGGGCTAAATCATGGTTGTTCTACAGAAATCTTAGTTTACTCGCTTCTCTTCATCAGTGACTGGTTTTGGGGTTGGCTTGTGACTCAGATCTGGCTCATGAAACCTGAGGACAAGTGTTGTTGAGGGAATGGAGGGTGTTCTGAGAAGATTTTCTTCCTAGATATTATAAAAAGAAATAGATACAAAGAGAAGCCTTCTTCCTCCTTCCTTGTTACTTTTGGATATTTTTATGAGAGGATGTCCTGACTGGCACTTTGGCAGCCATCCTGAAACCATGGAGGAAAAAATCAGGAGACTACAGAAAATCTGACCTTGGTAAACATCTGACTTGACAACTCTGTAACTGCTTGCTTCTGACTTTTTATTGTATTAGACAATAAGCTCTTATTATTTAACAGGAATAATAGAAATAAAGATGATAATATTTACAATAGAAACAGTCTTCTGTTATTTAACAATAAGTCTGTTAACTTGTATCTGAAAACATCTCAACTGATACAGTTAGGTTAAAAATGTTCCTGTCAAACACATTCTTCCAATTCTTTGTGAGATTCACCTGCCAGCAGTCCATTATTTTATAAATCCCAAACCATAATTCAGAAATACTGGTTGGGCACAGTGGCTCACGCCTGTAATCCTAGCACTTTGGGAGGTCGAGGAGGGAGGATTGCTTGAGCTCAGGAGTTCGAGACCAGCCTGAGCAAGAGCGAGACCCCGTCTCTACTATAAAAATAGAAAGAAATTAGTCAAATAACTAAAAATAGAAAAAATTAGCCAGACACAGTGGCATGTGCCTGTAGTCCCAGCTGCTCGGGAGGCTGAGGCAGGAGGATGGCTTGAGCCCAGGAGTTTGAGGTTGCTGTGAGCTAGGCTGACGTCACGGCACTTTAGCCTGGGCAACAGAGTGAGACTCTGTCTCAAAAAAAAAAAAAAAAAAAAAAAGACAGTGCTACTTTTTTGTGTGTGCCACCATTGATGTAATTAGTTACTTCTAATATCTTCTTTCCTCTTTCAAAATTTAGATACTCAGTTGTATAAAAGAAATAGACATTAATATTGGGAGTGATTTTTACATATGAATTATTATGTAGTCTTAATCCTGAGTAGAAGAATCACCATCGTTTTCAATGGGAAATGGTACCATGGCATAAAGACTCTGGTGTTTGGTTTGATTATTATAACATGATTTTTAAAAGTTTTGTCCTATAATTCAACACAATCAAAAAATTATTGAAATAAATGGTGCTGAGGCAATTGGACATCCACAGAGAAAATTGAATACTGACTTCTATCTCATGCCATACATGAAAATCAGTTTTAGATGGAGTATAGGTATAAATGGAAAAGATAAAATTATGAAGCTTTTAGAAAAAATAGAAGACTATCTTTATGACTTTGGGGTAGACAAAGATTTACTAAACAGAACATAAAAAGCAATAGTTATAAAGGAAAGGTACAAATAAAAAGACATTAAAATTTTAAATTTATCTTGAGCAGAAGTCATCATTATAAGAGTGAAAAGGAGGCTACAGTATGGGAGAAGATATTTCCAACAAAGACTGTGGAGATCTCTTAAAATTCAATAAGAAAAGATACATAAAAAATAGGCAGAGACTTTGAATAGGTAGTTTACACAATCACATATGAAAGTTGACTACAAATGTATCAATTAGTGGTCAACACCATTGGTTTTTTAAAAAAATGCAAATTAAAACTGGAATGAGATATCACTGTATACCCACCAGAACAAGTGAAATTAAAAAGACTGACAAAACCAAGTGGTGGTGAAGATTTGGGGAAACTAGAATTTTCATAGACTGTTGTTGGAAGAATAAATTGATAAAACCATTCTTGGAAACTCTTTGACAAGATCTACTAAAACTAAACTAATGGGTATCTGTTGAACTAGCAATTCCACTCTGCAGTAACACCCAATAGAAATGTGGACATGTGCTTACCAAGAATATTTATAGCAAAGCTCTCTGCAAAACTCTCAAATTGGAAACAACCCAAATATTCATCAGCAGTAGAATGGATGCATACATTATGGTATATTCATACAACGGGATACTAGACAACAATGTGAATATACAAACTACAGCAACATGGATAAATTTCATCCACATAATTTTTTTGAGCGAAGGAAGCCAGATATACTGTATGATTCCACTTATATAAAGTTCAAAAGCATGTAAAACTAATCTCTATTCTTAAAAGTCAGTCCCAATTTATAGCTGTGAGTTCTTTTCTATCTCTAGATAGCACATTCTCTTACATGAATAAATTTAATTTGTAACACTTAGACTAATTCACTAACAAGTCAATGCATTCTCCTATTATATAAAAATACTGCTTTAGATATAGCATATATGATCAATTTGAAATGTTGGTTAAGAGTTTATTAACTAAGAAGTTTAAAAAAATTGTTATGAGCCCTTGATGACTTCCTTTTCTTTGAACTCTTCCAGGATTAGCTCCTGATCCACATTATTTACCAATGAGTTGTATTTTGCCCTGGGTTGTTGGCAAGTCTTGTTTTTTTCCCCCTTGTGTGCTAGTCTTGACTCTCCATCTAGACTATAAGCTATTTGAATGCAGTATCCATGTCTCATAATCTTTCCAAAAATTCTCTCCCCTTGGACTTTACTTATAGCATGTGTTCAGTTTTCACTGATTAATTGCCAGCCACTCTCATGCTTAGATCAGATAAGAAAAGAGCATGATCATGGACCATTAGCATGGAATTTCTTTTGGTAACATCTAAGGATAAAATAGGTATGCTTCTAAGTATAGTCTTAAAGGAATCAAAGAAATGGACTAGGAAAATCTTGACAGTCTCTATCAGTTCTATGGCCTGTGTACCTGACAAAAATAAATGACTTAAAAAATTAGGCAAATTATTGTTTAGCCTCCTCAAACCAAACAAACAACATATTTAATTTTTTTTTTTTTTTTTTTTTTTTACAAAATTGACTAAAATACCTAATGGTTTTGTCTTCAGGTGGACGGAGCCTGGGTTTCTATTGATGAGACTCTATTTCATGCTCATGCTCTGAAACAGCTGTAGTTCAGCAACTTGAAACAACTTAATGAGGTATTGATTGTGTCTGCTCAGCACCACTCTGAAACAACTACCAAAATTATGGAAGGCAACATCATAAGTGAGGAGGGAGAAAGAAAGGTGAATTTCTAATGAATACACTAGATGAATTCCTGTCAACTTGATTATGTGAATTGGGTGCTTTAGAATTAGAGAAATGAATTATTTAATTGTAGATGAAAAATATGAGTTCATTTTGCTCACTTGGAATTTGGAATCGGAACTGAATCACATGCGTCTCAGGAACCATAAAAGTTAAAAGAAAAACCATCTCGGAGATGAATTGTAGTGGCGAGTTTTTCCAAGCCCATTTTCAGTTGTTCGAACTAGAAGAAATGGAGAAAAACTTAGAGTAGAAATCAGGCTCTAGGGAAAGGAAATAAAAGAACTGCTCCTTTTGCATGTTTCCTAAATACTCCCTGGTGGCTATTAATGAGCTGCATTATTGCGTCTTGGCCCTGGAGTTGCATGGAGCTCTGCCACAAATTAGCGAGAGGGAGGGAATTTGAATGAGAGTGTGGCAGAGGCAGGCACAATGGAAACCTCTTCCTCATATTCCGTTTGGCTGGATTCTGATTCCATGGATGAACGGTTGGCATCCTGTGGGCTATCTCCAAGTTACCCAACTTTGCAAAGAACTTTCCAGAATCACTGGGCCAACAACTATGCTAAGCAGGTAAACGAATGTTGACCAGGCACATTTACTTAAGCCACTTCCCCACTCCCTTCCCAGTCACCCTCATCTCCTTTCATTAAGAAAACCCAGCCATTGATTATGTGTCTGAATGAAATAAATTTTGTGTTCCCTACGAACACAGAGTGCTTCTGTTACAAAACAGACTAGAACTAGAAAGGGTGGCCCAGAATACCACAGAAGGAAATCGTCCTAAAGCAAAGGCAGAGAGGCTGGAGGGTCACGAGGAAGAATTTCCAGAGAATTCCATATGAAGAGGCCTCCTGGGTCAAGGGAATCCCTGGGGAGGAGATAAGCAGCATCTATTCTGGGTGGTTTGACATCTCCTACCTTGAGGAAGTCCTCCTCTCAGAACCCTTCAACTTTCAGGTACTTTCTCAAATTTAAATCTGATTTGGTTTCTTGATTTCAAGCAGTTACCTTTATAGCAGTGGTTTTCCACTTGGGCCCAGAGTGATTTGGGCCCAGGAAACATTGGGCAATGTCTGGAGACATTTTAGTTGTCACAACTGGGGAGGGAAGAGGTGACACTGGCATTTAGTGACCAGAGGTCAGTGTTGCCACTAACACGTTAGAAGGGACAGGACGGTCTCCACAACAAAGATTAATCTGGCCCCAAATGTCAAGAGTGACAAGATTGAGAAACCCTGGAAGGGAGGATCAATTTTTGTGGTCATGAAGGAATTAATAGGAGACTAGGGAGGACTTAATTTCTGCTGACTAAAGAAGGGAAAGAAATATCAGCAAGGAGAGGCAAAGATGTGACATGATGGGTGATTTCTTGTCAGGTGTGTGAGGTCACATGATACAGATATCTGCGCTATGTGGCTTTGAATCACTTTGGCTCCTTGCCCAGAGTCTCTCAGGGTTGTAACTGATTTGCCTATAAAGATATGTTTACATAAAATGTGTAGTTATAATAAATACAAACAATGGTGGGTTTTTAAAAAATGCATCTCTTTCTTTCATTGCCAGATATTAATAATTATCATTTACCGAGGACCTACTGAGCCCTGGCACTGTGTTCAATATATTTTTTAAAACTGTTCACATTTTTTTTGTTTGTTTGTTTTGTTTTAAAACAGTAAACTATCCTCATAAGGATAGGTTAATTGTTCCAGGAACAGAAAGAACTTCTATTAGGCCCCTTGCTTTCCCACATATAGAGTAAACTAGTACAGAGAAGATATAGTTTTGGGATAAAAAGACTTTCAGGATTTCTGCACAAGGAAAAATGGACCTCATGCACTTAAAATATTAACAGTCCTAAGGAGCTTAAAGGGATTTGCACATCACAACCTTAAATGTTATTCCAGCTCTGTTTCTTTAGTCTAAAACGAGAAGTTGGCTCTAGTGAGCTCTAAAGTCTCTTCCTTCCTAAGAGTCCAGATTCTGTCCTTTTCTGCCAAGTAGTTCTGGATGACACAGTCGGGTCATACACTCATCTAAGCAGGCTGCAGGATGTGTTAACCATTTATTTCAAGGAATTCAGGAAGCTGGTAGAATTACATGCCAAACTTTCTGAAGATGATGAAAGGCGTATTTTCCTCCAGTGAATTTCCGTATCTACGTGATAATCTAAATAGTCCATGGCTCTATAAAAGTTAGGAACCAATGCAGTAGAGTATGATGCTAATAAATCCAGGATTATAAGTTTCCATTCTCCATGACTATTAGCTGTAAATAGAGAAAACTCTGTCCTCTAATCCTGGATCTCACAATTGACCCTGAGAACTGCAAGCAAACGTGTGCTAATCAGTCACAGAGGGACAAAGGAAAACAGTACATACGGGTCAGGATCTCCCGTCACCTCTCCCCAACATGGTAGTCGCTGATAAGAGTTGTTACAAAAACTCATCAATCAGAGCTACCTGTGGAGCTCCAATAAATGACACTGATCTTTCTCTCCAGATTTTGGAGCCAGTGGAGACGACAGAACATGGGGAATAAAAAGAAAGTCACTTTTATTATTAATGAAGTTGGTGGAAAAACATGGCTTTAAATGTGGGCCAAGTGAGTTTAGTAATGCTCCTCCTAAATTCAAAAGACTTGCTACAGCTGTCCTGGGCCCAGCTGAACAATGGTAGGTGAGCTCCTTCTCTCCAGCTGATCAGAATGCCTAATCTGCAGAATGTGATCTTGTCTCTGAGCAGCTGAACTTGGCTTTGCTTGGCTTGGCTTGGCTTGGCTACTGTCTCCTGATTTCACCTACCAGATAATATTCTCTTCTCCCAGTGGGAATAACAAGGCAAGGGTGGAGAGCTGTTTTCCCCAATAATTTTCCCTCCGGGGTATTGGATGCATGTTCTCTATTCTCTTGAAAACATAAGGAGTTAGGAATAAAATATTTTTTTTTCCAAATTTAAGTGAATCTCTGCATCAAATGCAATTAAAATACAATTCTGGTAGAGAGCTATCTTGAGTGGCTTATTTCAGAAAGTGGAAAGAAGAGCCTGGCAACATCACGTAAAGAAGAAAAAGTATCGGTCAGAGAGGTTTCTGAGAGACTACTCAGAGTAAGGTGGATCTCTTTGCCAGTATCTCTTATGGCCAAGTGATGAGAGTTAGATATTTGCAAGTAAGAGCTAAAATTTGCTAGAAGGAGGTGCTCCAAAGTTAGAAGCGTAGGAGCGAGCATCGGAGTGATCTCCCAGGAAAAACTGTGAACTGAAGATGTGTCACATTCTGGGAAGGGCTCTTGCTTGTGTTTTCCTTCTCTAATTTTATCTTTCTTGACTCTACAAAAAGTTCTCTGGCTTTCTGTTACGCGTCCTGTGAAATTTAAATGATTTCAAATTGTCATCCTTCCCAAATAGTAACAGTAGTTGCCTTTTGGAAGAATTGGAAGACCTAGACTTTGGGGAGAGGCATGGTATTCTCAGGGGGCTTCAGGGTCCTTATCTGTATGGTTACCCAATGTCCCAATTTGTCTGGCCCATCTCAATTTATACTTGAAGTCCTCATATATCTATTAATAGTCCTTCCATTCGCTCTTAAGAGTGTCCTAGTTTGGATAATATAATAAATCATATGGATACTATACTTTTTCTTTAATGCTTAGTTTTATGGTATTATGTGTGTAATTAAAATTAGTTTTATAAAAAGCCATTTTTGCCTTCAAGGAGAATCAATCGACTGTAGTAATAAAACAAGCATCAGTATAGTCCTTTGCAGTTTACATAAGACTTCTGTAAGTGTATTTATAGGGTTAAGTAGTAGGGGTTCAATATATTTGAACAGATAAGTGAATGGGTGAAGTTAGAGTGATAGATCTAGAGACATTGATATATTAGCTACACAGAAACTGTCAACATCATCTCATAATCTTATATTTTTGTTCCCACCTAGCCTAGTGACATTATTGTGTGAAACTTTTTCTCTCTTGCCTTTTTCTAAGTGGGCAATGATACTTTAAATTGTGCTGGTCTTTCGAAAAGTTGGCACTTCCCCACAACTCCTAATTCATACTTTCTTTAACCTCTAATTAAAGCTATTTTTCCAGCTTCCTTATACTGCCATTTATTATAGGCATTACTGTACAAAGTGAGATAAAATTGGTAATTAGGTGAATATCACTGGTTTCAAAACACTCCTGTGAGGCACTGTTTCTCAGTCTCTTCTGTTTCAGACGGAGTCACTGAAGACACTCTTCGTATGTGACCCTCCAGCCAGATCTTCCCTACCATGTTGTGGGGTTCTGCCTGATGTGTTTTCATTTATTAATGCTGTGTCACATAGACTAGAAGGAAGAGCCTAGATAAGTCAAAAGAGATCACCTCTCTCCTTTCCTCCCATTTGAACTCACTGTCAGGCAAAAGGGATTGTGTGGTTGCAATGCCTAGATCCGCATGAGTGGTTGTTCCCAGGACTGGTAGCCAAGCCATAGTCTTCAATTATGGTAGCATTGCTCGTTAAAATAGGGAAATACCTCTGAACCAATTGATAAATAGCCATTGCCCCAAAGTCTTCTACGTTGTCCTGCACCCTGTTTTTTGGACTCTCAGGCATCCCTGGATTTCCCCAGACCCAGAAAATAAGGGTCAACATCTGGTATAGCAAGGAGCTGCTAGGACCTTGCTCCAGTACATTCTGATTAGCTGGTTACCTGTGACATAGAATCCCACCCCTGCTTGTCTTCCTCTATCTCCTTTTCGAGGTCCTTAACCATGACTTAGGCATTACTTTCCACAATTTTAAATATAGAAATCAAAGTAGTACTTTGGAATTGAGCTTAATTCTTTTCTGATTGTGTGTGTGTGCATGTGTGTGCGCACACACGTGTGCGTGTGTACATAGCAGTGGCTCTAACTCATTGTCTATCTTTTAGGGTGTCTCCAGTTAACATTGCTACTCAACAATTTGGCCAACTGTTTTGTTTTCATAGATGGCTTCCTTTAGAGGTATTCTCCTCAAAAAAAAAAAAAAAAGCTAGTACCTAGTTGACAGTCATCCAATTTCTGGATAACTTTGGTAATGGAAAGTTGACTACCCTGGAGGTCCTTTTGCCCTCAGAAGTAAATGATACAGAACAACCTACACTCATTTCTCAGAAATATTCTTTATCACAAAGAGTTATATATGATAGTCAGCAAAAGGATGAGTTTCTCTTTGCTTAAAAAATATTTCTCTGGTAATCTTCTCTTAGCCTTTCTCTCCATGTTCATATTCATGAGCACTTCATAACATCTGAGAAATGTCACAAACTGAAGGAGACCACACAATTCTGATTCCTGCCTTTCGGCTGAGAAATATGCTTTGTACATATTTAGGTAATCAGTCATTCCTATCAAAGCAATGAATGAATGAAGGACCCCAGGCAGAAAATTTTTTTAGCCTTTATAGAAAATTCCCCAAGGATGGGAACTTCATGATCTTTGGCCTATTTCAATATTTTATCATAGCGATGATCATGTCTCCTTATGCCCTACTGAAACCTCTCTAGCTTTAATATAAGCTAATTTCTTCTTCCTCGGTACCCCAGGTGGGTTTCCTTTGTCTGGCTACATTCTGAGATCAGCCTTTGTTGTTGGCATGGCAGAGGCAGAAGGAACAAAGGTCAAACATGTATTATATGAATCTAGTGTGCTAGAGAATTCTCTTACCAAATTTATCTCCCCATATAGTAAATAGAAGCATTTTCCTTTATCATTCTAGGGATCTGATTATATTACAAAGAAAAAAATATGCTATTCATTTTCCTGTAGCAAGAGAGGCCAACTCTTTTCGTATACCAGGTCATGTTTCAGCTTTGGATATTCAGAGAGAAGGAAAAGGTTGTCATTATAAGCATGTAGGGGAAAGTGTTTTTTAAATTTTTCTAGAAAAATGATATGTTATAATCGATGCTCAAATCTAAAAGTAAAAAGAATGTATTTTGCCTCTTGACACTCTGACTTCTAATTAGGCCAATTAAGACACCCACACTAACCTTCCCAGAGGATAAACACAGAAAGAAGTTTTATCATGAGACTCCTAGTTATAGGACTTTTAGTTCTAGTTATGTTGGGAAATATATTAATGAATTATTTAATGGCAAATCTCATGATTTTTATCCAACTTTTAGTTTCTATTACTTTTGAAAGGAGGCTTAGTCTAAAAGCCTTTAGAGAGCCTGTAGCTTAACCTTTTGCTTTGCAGAAGAGGAAACTGTGGCTGATGCATTGACCATAAACAAATATCCTTTCTCAAAGGATTGAGCATTGAGCAACAGTCTTGAACGATATCATTTACCTCTTTGCACATATCTGGATCAGATCAATCTCCTGCCGTCTGACTTCCATGGCATCCCTCAGTTAGAAATACGCAGAAAGGAGGACTCCAATGCCTTTAGTGACTCTGGCTTGGTGGAGATGTCCCTTGAAACATCTAGCACTTTTAAATTTAATTCTATGGTTACGAAATGACCTCTTGATCTTTCAGCAGGCTTGCCTACTAGAAAAGAATGTCCTAAGTAAATAATAGATGTAGAACAATGGATTTAAAAATCACCATTCTGATTTTTAAATGGTCCTGTGAGTTTGATCGTTTTGAGAAGTAACAGGAAGTATAGGGTGTTAAGGTTTCAGAAAACAGAGGATAGAGTGAAGCAGATGGATTTGAGTAGCATTTAGGAAGCAGAGACATGAATGAGAATAATTTAAGTGAATGATTAGACATGTGTAATAAGGACAATTCAAGGGTGACTTCTTGAATTTTTGATTTTCTGAATTTTTCATTCAGACAACAACAACTCTGAAGACTAGACTCTGGACTTGTGTAAGTCCCCACCCTCTGTTTCTCTTCCTTTATTCAAAGCCCTGCCTGTATAGCCACTTGGCTATCTGGCCAGGTATCTCCTGCAGCCCTCATATCACAGCTGGGACTGTGTTTCAGTGAGACTGTTTGTTATTAAAGCCATTGAACCTTCTAGATAGGTTTCCATGTGGGCTGACCATCTTCTGAATTCTATTCAACAGTGAATATTGCTAAACTGAAAGTACAGGAATGATCATGTCAGAACTATTACTAATGGCCGTGTCTACCTCATGCTACCAATTGATCATTTAACTCACTCAAACAACTATTCCACTCCAATAGCAGGCACGAAATTCTGTTATCCTTTTCCAAATTGACTGTTGTTCAAAGCTGGATTGCACATCAACCATTGCTTTCATATTGTGAAAACGCAATATGTCTACGCCCCCACTGAGTCAGAATGGGGCAGAATCCAAATGGGACAATTTGGATTAATATTTTATTATTTTAAAATGCTTCCAAGATACTGTCTGATTCATTCTCATAACAATTTGGGGAGACAGGAAGAAAGTAGGTAAATGCACATTTCATGTAGTTTTTACTTAGTGGCAAATTTAGTGCTGTTTGGTCAAAGATGAAAAATGAAGAAATTATTCATGTGGAATCTAATTTAAGATCATCATTCTTGATGACATTTATGACTTGCTTCTGGCAGAAACTTTGTTGTAGTAATATGAGGAATATTCTACTCTGTATTTGAAGGTGACACCATTGGTCTCCCTATTAGTTGCACATGTGCTTTGAGATGTTTTTATAATAGAAAGGACAGATTTTCATTAAGCCATTTGCACTCTCTCTTGACATTGTGGTGATTGACACACATTTCTGATGTCTGACTTGGGGTAAGTATTACGGCCATCACCACAAGCAGAGAAAAACAAATTGCCTGCCTAGGGATTTGAACTTTTGCCACCAGACTCATCACTATGGTGCGCTAACCAACGAAGGTAGCCACGGGCATGCAATTATAAAACAGCATGAATCAAACCTGGCATCGGGCTCTGAAATTTAACTTTTGAATATATCCATTAGCCTTGACATATCTCTATGGAAGAACGTGGTGTTTCTCTAAAGATATTTACTGCAAAATGGTTTGTTGTTATTCTTCATAGAAATTTATTTTTCAAATTTAATAAAGTTGGAAACATGAGTGAATCTTGACAAAATAAAATTAAGTGTTTCTTTAATACTAGGTAGTTATTTTTGAATGATATTTACAAATGTTGTACATCATTAATCTGTGACAATTGCTTTCAGTAACTTATTTTTAATGACAAAGGCATGCAGGAACCACATCTGAATTTATGTTTATTCACATGAGGCAGGGGTTAACATTTTAAAATTAGATAAAAAATATCAGGATGCTGCTCAAAGTGAGAGCTTCATAGAAAGTGGAAGGAGATCTATGAATTCACTATTTAAAAAAAGCAATTTTTTTTTGCAGTCAACACATTCTTGTAAATTACTTTGAAAATAAAACACTTAATTACATTATAATTATTAATGATTTAAAACCCGTGGAGGTTTTATGAATAGAAGACCATTCAAGGGAGTGAAGATGCTGTGGACATTATATTTATAAGGTGAAAGCAGCTTCATTATTTTGATTGGCAAAACAATTCCTCTGTCTCTCTCACTTCCCTTATTCAGTAGTCACCAATTCCGGCTGATTCTATAATACCATCCAAATATTTCTCTCATCCAAACCTCATGCCAGGGCCACTGTGCTGGTTTAGACCACCATCATTTGTCACATGGACAATGGCAACAGCTCCCATCTGTCTCCTGTCTCCAATCCTGCCTCCCTTTAATCCACTTCCCATAATTCATAAAATGCAAATAAGATTATGTTAATTTCTTGCTTCAATTCTTTCCAAGGATTTCTATTGTTTTTATGGTAAAGTTTGCAATCCCTATCATTTCTTCCAAGGAAGGCTTTTTACATGGCTGTTCTATGGGCACCAGGTGATGTATGTGTGCATGCACACACACACGTGAGTGTGCACACATGTTTTAGGGGAGTGGTCTCATGTTAATTTATGAAAGACTTCACATTTAGATTTCTTGCTTTATCTTTAAAGGAGATTACTTCCATAATCATTGAAGTTTATGTATTTGTGCTGAACCATTAAGTGCAAACATTTAAAATATCTAACTATTATAATCCTCTTTTGACATTTCTTCATTTTTAAACACATTAACTGCCATCTGAGTTGTATTTAACTCACGCTAGTTTTGAGCCCGGGGCCTCATGAATCATAGGTAACTCACACGTCTCTTCACCTTGGGAGCTGCGTGAACTATTTTTCAAGTTGCATAAAACTCACACACAGAAAACAAAGAAAAATTACAAATTTTTCATTAAATTTGAAAGGATCATTTTGTTTTCCAAGTTTTTATTCTATTTTCATAATAAACCACTGTGGCCCCAGGGAAAAAAATTTTTTTCCCAGTGTGGCAGTCAATGCGTTAATTATAGTAGGAGCCTAAGGAAAAAATAAATTGAATTGGCCTTGACTTCTCTTAACTGAGAGGCCCTGCTCACACGCAACTGCATGTCCCCCCAGCCATCAGGCATATTTCTTTCTCTGCCCTCTGGACATACCTGCACGTCCTAAGTTCTGCCTTCATGACTGTTTTTCCACTTTCTTAACTGTGCGATGCTCTCTCTTGTCTGTGGAATTTCCCACACACTGTCATTACTTATTTTTTCTCTTCCCTGGCTGAATTCTACTCATATTTTGATCTCTCGGGGCTTAGCTTAAACATCACTTCCTCTTTCTGGAATTTTCCTTGATAAAGATAGGTGCTGTTATCAGATGCCTCTCACTCAAGCTTTGGAATCTCCTCTCCTACCTCCCTGTGCTGGCTGGTTCGCGTTTCTCCTCCTGGAATTCAAACTCTTCCCAGCTTTGCTCATCGTGGCATCCCTGGAGTCTGGCAGAGCCGAGCGTCTCACAGGCACTGCGTACACGTTTGTTCCAGAAGAGCTCCATGGGAGCAGGGCTCATGGCCGGAATCCCCAGCACCCATGGCAATGCCTGGCACATAGTGAGTGCTCAATACGTATTTTATGAATGAATCTCACCTGCCTAATGGGACACATATGACACCACTGAGATCTTTGTTAAATGCTAGACAGGTACATTATTCACATCAGGAATCAGAATACAGATGTCATCCCATTGTAAACATTGACACATGAAAGGGCCAGCCCACCAGTCTCCTGTCTATCCTTATAGCCCATTGGTGGTTTGTACTCAGACAGCAGAAAGACATACTTGTCAGCCACTAATTTTTTGACCTTTTTTTTTTTCCTTTTTAATGAATTCACAGTACCTTGCTTCAGTGGGAAAAAAATAATTGATGACAATTATAAAAAAAAAAAAAAAGGACAGTCTTTAACTTTGTCTCATGAAAACTTGGCTGCATTTTTGCCTAGATGAGAAAGGTTCAAATTATTGAAAAGAAGGCTGACCCTAATTAGCTAAGAATACCAGTACAGCTTCATGTTGAAATTTTTCTACTATAGTTCTGAATTTATAAATATAAAAAGAGGAAAGACACACACATGGTTTTTAGTGCATTAAAAATTAGAAATAACACTTAAATGTTTAAAAATGTTTTCCAAGGCTCAGTTTTCCAAGATCTGTGTCTATGATTTATAAAATTAGGAAGTAACTCTAAATGTATTTCTATAAAAGGCTATAAAATAGATTTACAATAAAAGTTGACCAAATTCTTAGAAGTTAAGATCCTTATTATGTAAGTGCTTACGAAGAATAACAATTTATAACAACTACTAATATTTGCATCTCTGTTTCCAATTTACTGTTACTTTTACATACATAAATGTAATTTAATCCTCATACTGTTTCTGTAAGTCAAGTATAATTATTATTTCAGTTTTACAGAAAAATGACTAAAGATCAGAATGGTTGAGTGGCTTTCCCAAGGGCACACAGGATGAGGTGGTCGTGGAGTACAACACCCTTTGTCTAGTTCAGACCTTTCCTCTGGGTCATGGACTCGAGTTAATGACTCTCCAAAGAGCTGTCCACATTATCGTTGTTTAACAATTATTTTGCTGTATCAGATATAAATGGGCTACCGGGGAAGGTTTCTTAAAGAGCAGCACACGCTCAACTCTTTCTACTTTCTCACCTCCTATTCACCTCCCACTTCAATGTTTTCACTAGTTTCATAACTGACCTCCAGATTGGCAAATCTGATGGAATCATTGTCTTTTTCTGTAGCATTTGAAATTACCAACTCACCTTCCTTTGAAAAACTTTCCCCTCTTATTGGCACAATCCCACCGTGCCTCTGTGGTGCACTGCAGATCGTATATTGTATTGCTTCCACAGCTTGCTTGGCTGTTCCACAGGCATTTCCAACCCAACACGTCTGAACCTAACTCATTGTTTATGGGTCAACTTGGCCAAGCTGTGGTGCCCACTTGTTTGGTCAAACGCTAGTCTGGATGTTGCTATGAAGGTATTTTGTAGATTCGATGAACATTCATAATCATTTGACTTTAGGTAAAGCAGATTATTCCCCATAGTGTGGGTGGTCTCATCCAATCAGTTAAAGACCTTAAGAGTGAAAATTGAGGTTTCCTGGGGAAGAAGAATTTCTGCCTGAAGATTGTTAACATAGAAATCCTCCCTGGGTTTCCTGCCTACGTGGCCTGCCCAGTGGATTTCCAACTCAAGACTAAAATATCAACTTTTACCTGAATTTCTAGCTTGTAGTCTGCCCTACTTAAAATCGTTCTCTTTTTCTCTCTTCTTATCAATTATTTCTTGAAGCATTGAACCATTGGAGGATAAGTTCTAGTTTTAGTTTATTTCTAAATACTTCATATGTGTTCCCTATGAACAAGAACAGTTCAATTATCAAAATTAGGAACTTTAGCATTGATGCAATACTATTCTTTAAGTCACTGTCCATTTAACATTTTCCAATTGTCCCAATAACATCATTTATAGCTATTTTTGTTTCTGGCTCAGAATCCACTCCAGTGTCATGCATTGCTTTTAGCTGTCATGTCTATTTAGTTAGGTCCTCAGCAGCCCTTTGTCTTTCCTGACCTTGACAGTCTTGAAGAGTACAGGCCAGTCATTTTGCAGAATGTCTCCCAATTGTTTTTGATGTTTTCTATAATTAGATTCAGTTTATTTGGGGCAGGAACACAACAAATGTGTTCTTGCTTCCTAGATGTGATAGTAAATAGTTTGGAGCCCTGCAAACGAGGCTACTTTGACCACCCTAATTCCTGTCCCTGACTCCTACGGCCCTCCTTCTTCCCATCCCAACTTGGAGATAACCGTTATTAACTATGAATCCTCCCATCCTTTAAAAATATATTTTAAAAACCTATGTATGCATTAAGAGACAATTTATAGTATCGTTTTATACTCTTAAAGTTATACAAGTAGCTATACATACAAAACGTCTGTAATGTGTTTGAGACCCATCCTTGATGGTGCATATAAATCTCATATGACTCTTTGACCATCCTCCAGATTTTATAGTCTAATGCAGGCCAGGGAATTTTTCCAGGTGGCTAGAATGTAGATATGATTCTGCAAAATCCTATCTATTTTGTTTACTTCTATGTCCCAAATCCAGGGCCATCCCATCATAGGTGCTCAATTAATGTCAACAGAATGGACTGGAATAAAGTACTTTGATCAGAAGAATCTTCCGGGCCAGTTGCAGGGCAGTTTCCCATACAAGGCTCTATCAGCACCCTGAGGACTTACTGATCCCAGAGATGGTGACACTTGGGTTCTGATGATGATGAGAGTTCTGATGAAAGAAATCTCATCTTTCTGAAAGTTTTCTTAAAAATTTTATTTTTGAATTCACTTTGAGAGAACAGAATTGGTAGTCAAGATTAATGTTAGTTATTGGATGCACACACTTCCTTACTGTCATAAAAAACATTATTAGTATTTGAGAACAGCAAGTCTCCATATATTGCTGCTATTAAATCTTCAACACAAAGCTTTTTCAGGATGTTTTAATGATCAGTGAATGACTTAATGAATGTTGAGCTGCAGGCTATTAACCCTGACTCTGACCTCTATTAGCTATGAATTAAGGCAGAGATGTAGGCTGCTAAGGAGGGATCAGAGTAAGTATAGAGAGTAATTAAGCCTTAGTGGGTCCCTAGATTTTTGCATTTCTCATTGTAGTAACTTGTGTAATTGCCAAAGAGAGTTGATCACTCTGAACCTGGACAAAAAAAGATTTCTTTCTTTTTTTTTTTTTCCTTTAAGAAAAGATTTCTTATTCTTTGATTCTTAATTTGCATGCGAATGAAATGGAGCACATTCTTCTTTCTCACTTCAAAGACAGTAGTGAGAATAGAAAGAGGCTTCAGTAGACGTAAAATTGATAGTAGAGGGAAGCAACCACATGCTTTCAACCATGTAATAGAATTGTCTGGGGGAAATGACTTAGTATTTATGTTTTCACCCAAATAGACTTCTATAATTGGCCAAGTGCAAACATAGAGGCTTTCACCTTCTCACGAGAATCAGGCAAAGCATCTTTCTTCTAATCAACAGAATATCTGATTAGGTAGTGAGTGGTTCATCTCTGAACATGTCCAATTCAATATTCTTTGAATATTTTTGAGTCATTAGGCCTTCTACTGGTCAACATATTTATCCTATAATATTTTACATTTGTCTGTAGTTTGTAGCTTTTGAACAAAACAAAAGTCATTCCCTAAAGGTGATATAATTTGAAGGCAAATTTCTCTGTTTTATGAACCAAATTTGGTCCAAATGTATTTCCTTATTTTTACCAAGTTTTCCAGTATAGGACTTTAAAATTCTGGAGATTTTTTATCCCAGAGGAATAAGAAGGAAGGAAAGAAGGAAAAAAGGAAGAAAGGAAGGAAGGAAGGAAGGAAATGAGAAAGAAAGAAAATAGCCCTTTTCATAAAATTAAATTCTTTTTTTAAAGTTCTACAAAACTTCTACTTGCATAGAGGACACCCTAGGTCTCCCTTGAACTATGGATGTGAAAAGTCACGTGAGAGGTAGATTGTTAGTGATTAGGGGAGTCCCTACCAAGGAGTGTCTCTTTCCTCTCTTACAGCTCCCAGTTTTCCCTTTCTGTTGCTTCTCTCTTTTAATCTCCATGGATTTATCACAATGTAAAATACTTTATATTTTAATTATTAAAAAAAAATTGTCTGACATCTTCTACAAGATCATAAGCTTAGTGAAGGCAGAGGCTTTGTTTGTTTGTCTTTTTTATCTATTCTGTTTACTGCCTTGTGTATGGTAGTTGCTCAGCAAATATCAATATTTGTTGAATGAATGAATCAATGAATGGTTTTAACTACCCAAAGATGCAGTGAAAACCTTGTATGGGTGACATTCGTTTCACTGAGGCATGAATTGTAAAGTGTTTAAGAATCTAGTAGACTAAACTCAGTTTGGAAGACTAATTTAAGTTAAGGAAAGTTGCTGACCAATGATGTTGGCATCATTGTTAATTTTTTAAAAATATTGAAAATCCATGTTTGTACTGTTCTTCTGCAAGAAAACAGTATCTCACCAGGAGGCTCCCAAAATGACTTGGAAAAAAATATGTCAAAATCTATCCTACAGAATTCCAAGATATCTGAAACCTGAAAATACACTTAACTAGTAGCAAGTGAGGAAAACATTGACTTATTTTATTGCTATTGTGTCATTGATTTTGCAGAATTTACCCAGCAAGAACAGTTTTTAGTCAGAAATTTGTAAGTATCTGATTGTATTGACTCAAACAAGTGTTTCACTGATCATCCTCTTTGTTTTTACCCCAAAATATTTCAAACAGTTAGAAAAGCATAAGTTGTAATGTAACGAGCACTCAGATTCTCCTCAGTTTGTCAATTAATACTATTTTTCCATATTTGCTCAGGTTTTCCTTTCCTTAAGAAATTAAACCTGATGGATACAGTGAATACTCTACTCCTCTCCAGTTAAGTACTATCCTAAGCTTGTTTTTACCACACACATGAATGTTTTTATATTTTTATTGGTACATATGTGTCTACAAACAATTTATAGTTGCTTTGAAGATTTTAAAACTTCATAAAAATTGAATCATACTGTATATATCCATCTGAAACATTTTTTTTCTGTTGATAAAAACTATGTATTTTAGTGTCATCCATGTCGATACATGTGGCTTTGGCTAGTGTAGGATTCTATTGTGTAAATATATCTTTTTCACCGTTATGAACTATGCTGTATACATTTTCCTTGCACTTATCTCCTTGTATAGGCAAAAGTGAATTCCCTAGGATTGCCTTCCGGCAGAAGTCTGCGTATCCTCCACTCTACTAGAAATCGACTGATTAATTTCCGAAGTAGTTATGCCAATAGTCGGCATTTTACATTAGATTACGATATATTTTCTATTAACTCACTTTTTGTACAAAAATGATGTCACCTTATCTGATTACTTATCTCATACTCTGTTGTTCTTTCTGAGTGACTTCTGACTCTATCCAGAATCTAGGAAGTACATACATACTCAAAGGTTAAAGTTTTATCTCCACTAAGTAGTTTCTTAAAAAATTGACATAGGGTTTGAAAATAATTTCATGAAAGGAGCTCAACAAATATTTTAAGCAATAGTATCATCACTTAAATGAATATATATTTTCCACAGCTTATAACTCTGAAGAATTATGTCTCATCTTAATGGGCAAATGTATTATTTGTTTAGAAAAAGTCATTACTTAATAGATATAATAGTAGATAAAGGTGTGAAAAAGGCTAGGAACGGAAGAGAAATGAATATATCTTAAAGTCTATTTAATCAGCATCACCTGCAGAGCCTTCCTCCAGCCCCGTCCAGCTGCCCATCCACCGATGATGCTCATGGTGTGGTGGAGACAGGGAGGGAGAGGAAAAACCAATTCTGTGCTGTTTTCTCTTGGCAACTTTTATTATATTGCATTATTTCAAGCAAAAGTAAATCTCTCAACTCCTCTTTTTAGCCTTCCCCCCACCATATTTTGCTCCTGTTGTTCCATGATTCTATTACCTTTCCCTTCTTTTCACTTTCCCCTTTGTCCTCAAAGAGAAAGATGCCAGGCAGAGGACAGCAGCTGGGGGCTTGCTAAGATGGAGATATTGTATCCATGCTCATGCTTGGATGTGGCTGGAAGAAGGACACAGTCTTTTCCTTCACCCCAATTTTTGCCCCTGTAGAGTGCTGAAACAGCCTTTATCTTGCTCCTTTCTAATCATTCAGCCTTTTAAGTCCAAAGCCTTTTTGGGCTAACCAGTGACTGAACCTCTCCAGACCTTCCCTTCCCACCTACAAGAGTATGTTATATTTCCTTCTGTGCCTTTCTGCAGGGGGAGAGAACGGGGGTTGATAGCTGTTAAAAAAAATCTTTGAAATAATTTGTGCATAACACTAAAGGCCTATTAGTGAACAATGTCGTTTTGGTAAAAAGCATCACTTTAATTCAAAAGAACATAGTCCAGCTGTCAACCCACAGCTGCTGCCATTTCCCACATCCAGAAAGTGAGATTCAGGAGGTCATTTGGTAGCAAATGACTTTGTCAATACCACGCTAATGGCACCACCATGGCGGTGTGCTACTCTCCTATTCCAAAATACAAATGGACTTTGTAGAAATGCTTGGGTGGATGGAGGTTAACATTTTTCAGAACTTTAATGGGATTCCTAAACTTACTTTTCTCAAAGTAATAAGAGCACTTGACCTCAATGGAACAGCCATTTAGAAAAAATACATGCAGGTTTCCCAGCTCTGCAAACACTAATGGGGAGAAATAGGGTGAATTGAGGGATTTATCTCAGTGTGTGCAGATGGTTGAAACAACGTTGCTCAACTTTTATGTCACTCACGTAAGGCCTATTACAGTAGGAAAATGGTTAAAATGGCTTTCTGAAATTTTCTTTATATGGACAGAATAAGGGTCTGAGAAATTTTGCACTCACAGACTTGAGAAGTGATTGGGTTAATCAAAATACATTTATAAATTGCTGAACACATGCCCAGCATCATGGGTGACTCTCAGATAGAATACAACTCTGAAACCCTGGTCCCTTTCCCCAGCAAACTTTTAATCGAGGGTATTAATTTCCTAGGGCTGTAGTAATAGGCGTGGGCTTAAAACAACAGACATTTATTCTTTCAGAGCTCAGAAGGCCAGAAGTCAAAAATCAAGGTGTCAGCAGGGTCGATTCCTTCCGGAGGTTCTGAGGAAGGAACCATCCCATGCCTCTCTTAGATTCTCGTGGCTGCTGGCAGTCGCCAATCCTTGGCATTCCTTGGGTTGTAGACGTGTCACTCCAATCTCTGTCGTATATGAATTTTGGAAGAATACTAATCAACCCACTATACAAGCAAATATGTAAGAAACAACCTGAACAACACTTCCTAGAATACAGCCTGGGGGCCAGAGGTAGTTCATAAAAATACTCAGTGCATTTGCCCTCAGCTGCTCTGTGAGCTGCTTGTGTTCATGGTAAGAACACACAACGATACCCCCTCTGTCATCCATGCAAATGCCAAGCCCCAGCCCAGAGCTGAGAAGTAGACCAGATCATCTGTGAACTTCATGAGAGCATCAGGTCTAATTATCATGCATTACAAGCCCCCAGAGAGCTAAATGTCCCAGGTCATCCATCCTTCTCGGAACACTGATGCAGATACACACCCACATCTGACCAATCACACAGTCCTTCATCTGCCACCCACTGGTATTAACCGTCCTCCTCAGCTTCTTGATCCAACTGATACTCATTCTTTAAGGACCCTGATTCCCCATAAACTACTCATATGGTGTTGTACCATGTACATGTGGTACATGTGGCTTGGAGATGGGGTAGAAGACCTTTTTGTTCCTTATTCTTACATGTAGAAAATGTCTCTCCTCTCTTCTCCTTCAACATCCCTAAACTCCTCATCAGAATCCATCACCTGCTACCTTTCCTGGTCATAGTCATCCATCAAGATATAGACATCCTGAGCACATCCTCATTCATAAAGGTTTTTATTCCCTGGTTCATGGTCTTTTTCTTCAGCACTGCTCCTGGTGATCTCAACATTCATGTACATGATCCACCCAATACACTGGCATCTCACTACCTTGGCCTTACTTCCAGAGATCTTTTTCACAACCACGCTTCTAGCATAGTACAAAGGAAATAGAACGTGAGCCACAAATACAAGTCATATGTGCAGTTTTAAATGTCACAATAGCCACATTGAAAAAGTAAAAAGAAACTGGCTGCGGTGGCACCCACCTCTGGTCCTGACTACTTGGGAGACTGAGGCGCAGAGGAATCCCTTGAGGCCAGGAGTTTGAGGCTGCAGTGACCCATGATCAAGAGCAAGACTCTGTCTCTTAAAAAACAAAAAAGTAAAAAGAAACAACTAAAATCAATTTTAGTGGCAAATTTTCACTCAATATATCCAAAATATTATCATTTTAACATATGATAAATACATAAGTATTAATGATATGTTTTACATTTTTTCATACCAAATCTTTGAAACTTAATGTGTATTTACACTTGCAGCATATCTCAGTTTGAACTAGCCATATTTCAGTCCTAAATAGCCACATGAGGCTAGTGGCTACAGTATGATTAATACATAGTTCAGCTCTAGAGAACAATTATACTCCAGATCTTGTCATAACTAGTAACTGAACACCATCATCATCCTAATTTCGAGGGTCCTGTACCTAGACACTACCTCCTAACTTCCTAGTCCATTGACCCTAGAACTCCCAGTCCAAGAATTCTTACATCAACAAAGACCTCCCTTATCCGTCCACTGTCCATACTTTCTTATTCTATTCACTCTATCTGTAGACCATCCTATAGATATGGACACCTGTATACACCATTCTACCTATTCCTATTCTGTCTCTATTCTACTTACTCTAACTGTCTTACAAATAGCCTCAATCCTTCACCCTGCTCCATTGCGTATGACCGGTAACACCCCATCTCTAGTTAGACGCAACTCTTGACCTGTTTGTGGCACACCTGCACCAGAACAGCTGACTGTGGCTGGAGAAAACATATGACCACGAGAATCTCAAGTGGGACCTCAGAATTGCCTTGAAATATATCGCATTTCCCTATTCAGTGGCTCCTCCCATTCTCTGAGACAGCTGTTGACATTTGCGCCTCTCTTCTCAAAATGATTATCTCATTCCTCATTTCGGTTAGAAAATAGAAGCAATCAGAGGAGAACAGCCTCATTTTGCTACAGCAAATCTATCAGTCTAAAAGCATCTAAATCCTGCTATTCTGCGTGTTCTGTTGAAGGATGGAGACTGCCTGCTGTGTCTCAGGCCAACTTCTCTTCCTGCGCTCGGGCTCCGTCCTGCCTCACTGACTCAAGGACTTTACTGCTACAACTATTGCCTTACTTCCCTACATTACCAATTGCTACCTCTCCCCTGGATCCCTCTCCTCAGCAGACGGAAAGGCTACAGTGCATTGCAAGGTCAAGGAAAAATCCTCCCTTGACCTTAGAATCTCCTCTAGCAACTGCCTCATTTCTCTGCTTACCTTTTTTTTGAGACAGAGTCTTGCTCTGTTGCCCTGGGTAGAGTGCAGTGGTATCATATCACCACAGCTCACTGCAACCTCAAACTCCTGGGCTCTGGCTATCCTCCTGCCTCAGCCTCCCGAGTAGCTGTGACTATAGGCTTATACCACCATGCTCGGCTAATTTTTCCATTTTCAGTAGAGACGGGGTGTCACTCTTGCTCAGGCTGGTCTTGAACTCCTAAGCGCAAACAATTCGCCCGCCTTGGCATCCCAGAGTGCTAGGATTAAGGTGTGAGCCACCATGCCCGTCCTCTGGTTACCTTTTAAGCAAAATTCTTTTAAGGAGTTGTTTACATTTGCAACCTCTAATTCCTCTCTTCTAATTTCCTTTTAATCTCTTTTATTTAGGCTTTTATCCTTTATTCACTCACTGCACCACTGAAAATCCTCTTGTTAAAGTCGCCAATGACTTCATCCATCTGGCCAGATCCAACGTAAACTTCTCCATCCCCATTCAACTTGAACATTCGGCACCTTTGACACAGCTCTCTCTTCTTGAAACGCTTTCTTTATTTGCCGTCTATGGCTCAGCTTTCTCCTTGTTTTCCACTCACCTCGTTGGGTCTTCCCTTTTCCTCTCTCCAAGGATACACTGTCTCTCCCTTTCTCTTAATGCTGGAGTGTCCCGCGGCTCAGTTCTCAAACCCTTTGTCTCTAGTTGGTCTCATCAAATCCCGTAGCTTTAAACACCCCTACCTAGTGCCATCCCCGATATTTTCACTTCTCACTGAGCACGGCCCTGACCTCTACAATCTCATACCAGCAGCCTCATCAACATCTCCTTGAGGCCCGGACAGTGTCTCCTACTTAACATTTTCAACCCAGAATTTCCATCCCATCTTCCCCAAACCACTCTCTCTCCAACGATTCATGTCAAAAACTTAGGATTTGACTTCCGATTCCTTATTTTCCCTCATGTGCCGTTTATAATCCATTAGCAAAGCTTGTTGGGTAGACCTTGAAAATATATGTGACTCTAACCCCAATCCTTATCACCTCCTCCTCTGGCTGTGTAGCCCAACTCACCGTGGCCAGAACTACTACAGAATGAACCTTGAAAAAGTCAGTCAGATTTTTTCCAACCTAATCCATAGCTTTCTATCACACGCGGAATAAAGTCCAAGCATCTGAATATGGCCCATAAGCCCCCCATGATCTGGCCCCTGCCCCTCTTGCCGCCCTCATCACCTGTCATCCTTCCCCTTTGCCTTCTCCTGTCCACCTACGCTGGTTTTCTTGCTGGTATCTGCATACACCAAGGCCATTTCTGACTCAGGGATTTATATGTTGTAGACCCTTTCCCCGGGCTTTAAAGAGCTTGTTCTTAGAGATTTCTTAGGTGTCTTTTCCAATGTTACCTTCCTGACCACCTTAGCTAACAATTAGACAAATGGTCACCCCACACATTGGTGTTTTTTTTTTTAATCTTGGGTTATTTTGACTCATAGCATTTATTGGGACCTGACATTATCTGTTTATGTTCAGTATCCTCTTCTAGAATTTTAGTTACCTGTATGTATGGACTTAGTCTATTTTGTTTACTGATATATCCTTAGGACACAGAATGAGACCTCAATGTTTGGAGCATAATTGATGCTCAGTAGGTATTTACTGAATAAATGGATGAGTCTAAGACCTATTTTCTCATAACATTCCATCACACCATAAATTATCACTGTACAGTTTCATATAATTTATGTGTCAAATCACATTTCACAAAACGCTTGGCCAGTGATATCCCTTATTTAAAAGAAAAAATGAGGTAACATTTTTTGTTTCGCTATTTGACCTCATCTAAAAGGGAAAAATTGCACCCACAGAAGAAAACTGCACTGCAGAGTAAAAGTTGTTCAATGGCAAAGGAAGGGCAAACTGTGTGGCTATTGCAATGAACAATCTACCCTGGTTGGACAGGAGAAGTGGAGATGTGAATGGGGAAGAATAGAAGTCATGACTGGTGGAGATTCTTGCATAAAGCAGTCAGGGAGGAGATGAATAGGTACTAGGGAGCCAATAGGTGCTTGAGGGAGACTAGTGACACAGCAAACGTGGCATTTGAGACCCATGACCCTGCAGACTATGGGTAGGAAGGACTAACAGACTAACGGAGATTCATCCTGGGACCTAGAAGTCATGTGAAAGGGTCTGGATAATACTGACATTGAAACTCTCATTTATACAAAGTGAGAATTTACCTTTTTAAAAAATTGCAATATCAATATATTTTTTAAAAGGACCCAATATAGTACTGTTACTTTCTGACTTCATTTGAGCAACTGGTAGAATTTCCAGGGTAGACAGGAGGAAAGTTAAGTAATTTATCATGATCGAATTTATTCTGGAGGCAGAAGAAAGTGACCAAAAGAAGGAAGCACATTAATAACTTGTCTTTCTGTGGAGTAGGATCCAACCTACACTTTTTGCAAAGAATAAGAGAAATAGTCTCCTCATTGTCAGCTCAAACTCACTTTCTATTTATTGCTTTTTAGACAGATACACTGAAATATTTCTGTATAAAGTTACATGATTGCGTCAGATTTGCTTTAAAATAATCCGAGGCTCTGGGTGTGATGGTGATGGTTATGGATGAAACAAAATTGCCAAGAAACAAGAAATTTATCAAGTTATTTTCTCTACATTTGTATATTTTTGAATGTTTCCACTCTAAAAAGTATAAACAATGACAAAAAACATCTAGGAGTTAGACCGAGTTTTCATGATACCCACAAATAAATAAAAATAAATGAATAAAATGTCTAGAATTACAAAATACAAGCAAATGCCTCTCACCTTCTAGGGTAGTGTTTTCCTGGGTCCCCAACCCTAGAGGATGTCAGTGAGTGTCTGAGCTGCTCTAGGATAAAGGAAGAACCTTCAGCATTAATTGAGAAGGAAAAGAACGAGGACAGGGCCTTGGATAGACCCGGCTGGAGGTCTGACTCTTCCTCCTGCCATGACACAGTTTTGGTGCCGTCTTTGTGTAGCATCTGAATGTTCCTCACTGGATCTGGAACAGCCCGACCCCGGGGTGTTTGCAGCCAACTTCCTGAGTCATCTCTGTGTTCCAGCTTTTGATTTGCTGTCTCTCTTCCTCACTGAGTCTTTTTCTCTAATGTGAACTTCTACCTTTTTCACCAAAGTTATCTCTACCTTGGAAGGGCCACTTCTTTTCAACTGTGGTCCTGCTATACCCCTGGTTTGGTAGATTATTTTTCCACGGACTTTGCCTGATAGTCATCTTATCTAGCAGCCTGGGTAGGAGGGAAACATTCATCTGCAGGCTTGTCACTAGCTCCACATTTCCAGCAGCTAGGATAGGAATAAAGTCTTATGGGCAACTGTAGGCAGAGGGGGGTACTCACACTACCTAACAACTGGTGCAGAAGGACACCTATCATGGCATGATGTTAGAACAGATCCTGACTGGCAACACCTGAGCAGGCCTGTCCACTGGGGACCCCATCATAGCAGCCCTGCTGCTGGGACTCCCCAGATTTCCAAGTAGTAAACCCCTACTGGAAACTGAAGTTCCATTTGCAATTGATTGAGCTGAGGATCCAAAGAAGATATAAACAATTATCATCATTTATGAGAAGGTAGAGAGTGCTTACCTTTGAGTAGGTTTAGCACTGCCTTGGAGCATGATATATTCTAAAAAGAACTGTAAAGAAAATGTATGTGATAAGGAAGAAAGTTCTGAAATTGTAGGGCCTTAGTCTCCTTCCCAGTCCAGTGGAGGTAACTTGAATTCCTACCTACCTCACCTGTTGATAACAGGCATTTTCATACAGGTGTGATCAGACATGCATTATACTGCTGGTCTACATTGGCTCAGAGGTGTCACTACCTATATAATTAAAACGTAGTGCAAATGATTCTTTTTAAACACACACCAACATGTACCTTTCCACAGGATTACTTGTTCTTTTCACATGGATGCCAGACAGACAACACAATTCAATGGTTCAGGACATTTCCTGAAGCTCCTCTTGGGAAATGGCTTCACATACTTCCTTTGGAATATTTGTGATCATAGTGTCAGGCTGTTTTACTGTGAGGATAGATTCAATTATTTGAAACAACTCTATTAGGTAGGATTTTGGTTTGTCCTTCAGTAAATCTGGCCATATGACCGAGCCTAGCTACCTGTATAGAAGGTGGAAAAATTTGTCTTTATTCTCTGTGGTCATGTAGTATGTACTAGCTAAATATCAGAGGATTTATTATCACAGAAAAAGGGATAAACTACTATTGGATAATGACAATGGGCTTGGATCATCCTGTTGTATGTTATAAACTTGGATAATACACATTTAATGAAAAGTAATCACACAAATAATCTAGAGTGATCATATTGTAATCAGCTGGCTCTAGCATGCAGGTGTGTATGTGAGTGTGTGTGTATGTGTGTATGGGGGGGGAGAGAAAGATAAACTCTTGTATGACTGAAAAACTCCCCGCAAAGAGTTCAAAAGGGTTTAGAGAGCATCATTGGAGTAAAGCTATAACCTTCTAAGGGGATAACTTTAAAGAGGACATCAATATACTGAGTTCTTAACGCCTGCTATGTTTGTGCTAGACACAGCTGCAGGAAGATGAACATTATGCTTCGTGTACTAGGAACAGAACATGATTTGTACCTGCATAATCAGATATGTGGTACAACAAAGAGCTTTTTAATTTCCTCATTGAAATAAGTGCTCACGACTGTAAACAGATATCAGTATGATTACAGGCTTTGGTAACACCTATGGATGATGCCAGTATGATTTGGGGTGTGAAGAGTCCTCCCTCCTGCTCCTGCTTTAGCTTTGCCTCTGCTGATGTTAAATGTTATCCTTTTAATCAGTCTTGATTGCCATGCCTTGCGTTGAGACTTGCTCAGGGACTCCTCAGAGGCACATTGTTTCATGGGAGACAGCTGTTCTTTTCCAGCTCAGACTGACGAGCGTTATATATAGTGATGATAATAACGAATTGTCTACACATACGCACACACCACATGGGGACCCACTGATGAGAATTAGTGTTTTATGGTGAATGATGCTTCCTTTGCATTTACAAACACTCAGCTTAACTCAACCCCTTTACCCGCTGCAATGAACCCCTTTAGCTCACAGAGAGGTCAAAAGTTGCCCTCTCAAACTCTAAGACTCCCTCGAAATTTCCCAATTAACACATTTCCTGTTTAAGTCCCCCTTCCTATTCTATTTAATAGAAAACCATACAGATCTCTAGGATTTTAGTTCTGCTTTTATTCTGTAAATATAAAGCAATTCCCACTTCCAAAAATGCAATATGTTATGTTTGTAAAATAATTCTTCTTCCTATGAGGCACTAGTGACTCTAAAAAATGAAGGAGCCCGTGGTTTTAAAATATTGATTACCACTGGGAAGAAAAGTGGAATCAGATCCTTCCTAATGTGTTTGATAGTAGTTCTTCTTTGTTTAAAATTAACAATCCAAGTTTCTTCATTGATCATATAGGATTTGAAATAAGCACGTGCTAAAAAGAGAAACCACTATTTGGAATAACATATAATATAGTCTCATTTGAAAGTCCCTTCTCACGTGCTGTGTCTTTGGCTACGATATCAACATAATCAGATCTCTTAGACACAGAAAACGTTCCCCTCGCTACTGTGTGGAATGTCTCTAACGCAGAAAACACAATTGTTCACCACGCTGCCATTTCAATAGCAGTCTATTCTGAAGTTGACAGTGGCATTAGAGGACATGATATTTACACGGTGGCAAGCATTCTTCAGGGCCTCTTCTTATTTATTTTTAGGTCTTCATATAAATGTTACTTTTTTTCTTTTGAGTTTTGTATATCCTTGTGCTAACTTTTCATTGGCATCAAAAATTCCATTGTTTTTCCTTTTTTGTTTCTGTTTTTCTCATTTTGGATATCAGGATATGAAGTCACAGCATTGTTATTCCCATAATTTGCACTACTGTTTACCAGAGCAGTATAAATTGGGGCTATCCTTTTCCTTCCTCCCATTTGATTTCCACTGGGACCATGATGGCAGAGTGAACTAGGTGGCCTTCCCCAAAAGAGGGAGCAACCAGCATCTGAGGCCAGAGATCATCACGCCGGCCACATTGCATGTGGCACCCAGGGACGATGTGGTCAGTACCTAAGCGGAAAGTGGCTTCTCTCATTTAGAGCCTTCTCGCTATTCTGGGCTGGCCTTGCCCTTCCTGTGTGTCCTTCCTGGCAGCGTTCTCAGGCTGCAGTGTGATAGGGGTGCACTGGTGAGGGCTTCTGCTCTGGCCGCCATCTCTTCTTATGTCAGTTTTGCTAGGAGAGATGGTAGCTCTGAGCCTATTTACTTACCTTTAAAATGGGATAGTGCAATGGAAAGAACCTTGGGATCAGGCAGACTGAGTTCTAATTTTGGCTTTGCCTGTTACTAGCTGTGTCACCTGGAGCGATTTCCCCTTTTTTAGGGGTGTAGGCACAATGTATGAAGTGAGACCTGCCTTCTGCCATAGGTTTACACTTGCCTTCTGCCTTCTTGTCTCACTGACCCCCCTGAACATTTTCATGAGCATCCGGTGAGATAATGTGAGAGAACACACTTTGAAAACTGCCTGGTGGTGTTCAGATGGTTTTCAGTGGTGGAATACGTAACCGGAAATATATTTTGATCAGATAGCCACAACTGATGACAATGGTCATGTCAAGAGGATACTCACTCCTGGCTTGTCCCCATGACTTTTAGAAGATTCCATGTGGGTCAAATCTTATGTGTATTTTATTTACTCCTGTTTTTGTTTGTCAGTAATCCTGAATAATATGTGAATTTCATGGTGTGAAATTAAACCTGAGTGATTCAAAATGATGCCATTTTATTCAGCTTCAATTGCGATTGCTCAGGGATCTGCCTTTGTCCAATGATGCCTGGACACAGCCAGTAAAATGGGAGCCAGTCAGGGCTTGTTCGTTTTCGCCAACCAGCCGGTTCAGTGTGCTGGCCATTCTCCACTTGTCCCCTACTCTCATTCTCTAGCCTTCTCTGCCCTGCTTTGTCTCTGCCCTGGAAGGCTGGTGTCTGTGGCTACACCCCGGGGTTCCTCTGTCCTTCCGCTTGGGTCTGGCCAGAGAGGAGCACTGGTCAAACACTGAGAGTGGGAAGGGAGGGCAGCGGCCAGAGCACTTCTTTCTTCTTCAACAGCTGTCTCTTCCAGTAGCCTGGCGACTATAGCCTTGGTCCCCCTCCAAGGCTTGGGCTCTCGCTGGGCTCCTTTGACACTAATTCCTGTCCTTGCCCCTCCAGCCCTAGGGCTGGTAAAGACCTTCTGCTGTTGATGCTCCCTGGGCTCCTCACCACTCTTGTCCGTTACCATAACCCTGTGGGTGTCCTTTCTTCAGAGCCACCATGTTGATCATCCAGGGCAAATTCTGTTTCCTGCTGGGACTCTCATCTGCACACTCAGTGTCCTCAATTCACCAGAAGTCCACACAGGGACACGCAGAGTCATGGTTTCCTATTCTTAGACCCTGTACCATGTTAGATCATGGAAAAAACCTCATCCCTGGGTTCTAGCTGATCATTCCTGCTACAAACGCCTTTAATTAGTTGTGGCTTTATATTTTTACCTCAACGTGTGGGTGGTGGGGGTGATGGGGTTGAACCATAGCTACAAACACGAAAAACATTTCATTGCCTCCAAAATTGTTATTTAAGCGAATGTCCGAAGGCATTCAGATAAGAATCTACATGATCAACTTCTCTACCATGAAAAACTTTCTTTTTTGTTTCAATAAAATGGGATAGTTGAATATGTAATGTCTCTGAACAGTCCCCAAAGCATTCTAGGCAGTAGCCAGGGTATAAATTATACATAAATAAAATGACATTAATAATATTTTTATTACGTGGTGAAGTCAGAGGTCTTTTGGCAGACAGCAGGGCTGGGAGAATAAGACCTCCTCTCTGGCTAGGGGACCCTCCAGTTCTTAGTGTTAAGGGAATAAGAACTCAAATGGAGAAACAGTATGAAAAGTTGAGGGGAATAAATTTCTATATAATACTAAACTCACCACAATATGGAAAAGACTTCTATATTAAAGAAATACGAGGAAGAGAGAAAAGGGACATGTGGATGCTCAGAGTGTTTAAGAAAATTGAGAAGCAAGGTATAAAAAGGACAAAGACAAAACATTATATATGGAGAAAGGTCAGAGTTTTACAAGATCTCATAATTTAGGCTAAATGGCCTCCCAACCCTTTGAAAAGCTGGATGAGAAAAAAAATTAAAAGTTACCCAATGCTTCATGGAGAAGGTAAAGATATATGAGGAATTTCATTAAGTAAGAAAAGACAGATTATTGGTAATTTAAAAAAAAAGGCTAGAAATTAGCCAAAAAATTAAAGTTTAGAAGGAAATAGGTAAATATACGTGGTTAAAAAAAATCAGAACACGGACATAAAGCAAAGTGGTTGAAACAATTTAGAAGCATTTCCAAAAATATAGGAATAAAAATAAGACCCTCTAGAGAAAAATAAATATGTTAACAAATGAGACATAATTCTATGACATGTTTTCAAATGGCTTAGAGAAATCAATATTCAAGGGATTTTTTCTTTTAAATCTGTTTTATAAAATAAGAAGGGATATATAATCTTCAGTATAATGCCCCTGAAAAGAAATTGAAATCATCTCAAATATAAGAGTCAAAGAGGAGCTATCCAAGTGATCTTGCCACTGAAAAATGTAAACTATTTCAGTTAATAAGCACTAAGAAATTATAAACTGATATTATGGGTTAAGTTGTGTCCCCTCAAAATATAGGTTGAAGTCCTAACTCCCAGTACCTGTGAATGTGACCTTATTTGGACATAGGGTCTTTGCAGATATAATCAAGCTAGGATGAGGTCTTTGGGGCAGGCCCTAATCCAATATCACTGGTGTCTTCTTAAGAAGAGGGAAATTGGGACACAGAGACACACAGAGAGACAGCACAGAGTGTGACAATAGATGCAGAGATTGGAAGGATGCAGCTGCAAGCCGAAGGATGCCAGGGATGGCCAGCACCACCACAAGCCAGGAAGAGGTAAGGAAGGATTCTACCCAGAGCCTCAGGACTGTGAGAGAACAGATTTCTGTTGCTTAAGCCAACCAGCGTGTGGTTCTTTGTTATGGCAGCCCTGGCAAATAATACACCTTCCCTTTTCTTTTTCTTGTCTTTCATGACCATGACATTCAAAAGGTAGGGCAGTAAGCATAGTCTACCCTGGCTACAGGCAATAAGGGGATGCATTGTTTATAGAGAATTTATAAACGATAATAATATTGGACCAAAAGGTGGTCTGCTCTGTATTCTCACTATGTGCCAGCAATTCCAAACCATGTCAGCAATCATCGATTGCTTCTCCCTCCAAAAGTGTTGTTGGTGTAAGATTTAAACATTTTCTACAATTATCATTGAATTTTTAAAGTATATGTGTAAGCTTAAAATTAGCACATTTGAATTCTGTGTCCTTTAGTGAAGACTGTGCTCCACATGGGAGTTAATTTGGAGAACTGTACAGCTACACAGTTGGCCTGCAGCCCGTACAGAGTCAGCTGCTCTCGTTGCTTTTGGAAAAAGTTCCTATGACTTCAGAGCTGCTTAAGCTCTCATCACGTCCAGTTTGTCTTCTGCCCCTCTGGTACTTCACGTGCCTGTGTTTAAACAGTAGATTTACACTAAACAGTGATAACACTGTGACTGTAAAGATGAAACTTGAGTTACTTTAATTCTGCCTCTTTATGTGACCACTTGGAGTTTTTTTGTGTGTTTCAAATTTTTTAATGTCGGGTGTCGGGGGGAGAGGGAAGAATCTGAAAGCCCCTGGAAAGAATAGCAAAGTCAGTGATTTCTGGAATTTATTATGAGATAGGATTATTATTATTAATATATCTCTAAAAGCTTATTCTTGCATTTCAGATTTTCTCCAACTACAACGATTACTGTGACTAGATGGTCAGATCTGATTATATTATATATTGAACACAAATATGTAAAGATCAATGTTGGCTAAGTTATTGACAAATTTACAAAGTTTAGGCTTGCAAGTAGAAACTGTTGTGCTATTATTCATTACTGTGACAACAGACCAATTTATAAACAATTTTTTGCCATTTAAAAAAAATACATTATTTATTTATTTTTATTTTTATTTTTATTTCAGCATATTATGGGGGTACAAATATTACAGTTATGTATATTGCCCATGCCCCCCCCTAAAAATACATTTTTTTGTAATTAAAAAGTACTAATCCATTACTATAGTAAACAACAGAATTCTTTTGTCTCACAGTTCTGGAGGCCGAAAGTCTGAAATCAAGGTGTTGGCAAAATTGGTTCCTTTTGGAGGCTCTGAGAGAGAATGTGTTCCAGGCCTTTCTCTTGGATTCTGGCAGCTGCTTGCAATCCTTGGCTGTAGGAACATCACTTTTATCTATGCCATAATCTTCCCAGGCCTTCTTTCTTGTGTGTCTTTCTCTCCTTCCTATAAGGACAAATCACTGGATTTAGGGCTTATCCAGTTCATCTAAGATGTTCTTATCTCAAGATCCTTCACTTAATTCCATCTGCAAAGATGCCGGTATCAAGGGTTTAAGAATGCAACATATCTTTTGGGAAGCCGTAATTCAACCCACTACAAGAACTGTTTTTCTGTATTTTACTGTAATGTTTTGGTTTTTATTATTTTAACTTCATTGACATAATTTTATATACAAACCTTCATAAAGAAAAATTTCACTTTTTATTTTTGAGCAATTATTTTTATTAATTTTAGTTTATGATTATTGCAAAAAGTACTAAAGATAATTATCACATGGAGAGGATAGGGCTATTAAAAAACTATGTGGTTCAAATGTCAAATAACTGGATGTGAATTGTTCATGGGCTGTGATGTCAAAGGAACAAAACAGAAAGGCGAGCACAGGCTGGAAAGGGAAGGTTGAGAGAAGCACTGGAGAGTTCAGCGGTATGTGCAGTATGTGTAAGTCTCCTCGTGGAGACCTCACAGGATGGGCCAGCCTGATTCACAGCCTCAATGTGCTGCCCTTACAATAATGTCTGATCTGTGGCAAAATCTTTAAATGTCTCTGAGTTCAACCAAATATGGAGAGTTTCCAGAAGGGGATGCAGAGTAGGAAATTCATAATCGTTTTTCTCTTGCATATGTTGGTATATTAATCAGGGTTCTTCAGGGAAATAGAACCAATAGAATATATATATATATATAAAATATATATGTGATATATAACATATATACACACACACACAATCCTATGTCACTTAATGATAGGAATATGTTCTGAGAAATGGTTCCTTAGGTGATTTTGTTGTTGTGTGAACATCATAGAATGTACTTTCACAAACCTAGATGAGATAACCTACATACATACCTAAGCTACCCAGTTTAGACTATTGCTCCTAGGCTAAAAACCTGTACAGCCTGTTACTGTACTGAATACTGTAGGCAATTGTAGCACTGGTAAGTATATGTGTGTCTAAACATAGAAAAGGCACAGAAAAGTGAAAAATATGGTATAATCTTATAGGAGCACTGTTATATATGCCATCCATTGTTAACTGAAATGTTGTTATGAGATGCATGACTATGTACATAAAGAGATTTATTATAAGAGATTGGTTCACATGATTATGGAGGCCGAGAAATCCCACAATCTACCATCTGAGATCTGGAGGCCCGGGAAAGCTGGTAGTGTAGTTCTAGTCCAAATGTGAAGGCCCGAGTACCATGAGCACCAATGTCTAACATCAAGATCAGGATGGGTGTCCAGCTCAAGCAGAGATGAAATTTGCCCTTTCTCCACCTTTTTTGTTCTACTTGGGGGTTCAACAGATTGGATAATGTCTACCTACACTGGTGAGAGCAATCTTTTTTTTTTGAAAATGAGGTCTTGCTATGTTGCTCAGGCTAGATTCAAACTCCTGGGCTCAGGCGATCCTCCCACCTCAGCCTCCCTGCAGAGTAGCTGGGACTACGTCATGCCCACTTGGTTTCTTTTTCACTCAGTTTACTGAATCAAATGCTAATCTTTTCCAAAACCACCCTTACGGACACACCCGGAAATCGCGTTTTACCAGCTCTCTGAGCTTCCCTTAGCTCAGTCAAGTAGACACAAAAATCAACCATCGAGGTAGGGGTGCAAGTGTGGGAACTGGGTGGTCTCTGGAGAACCCGCAAGAAGAAAGCAGATCCTGCTGCTGAGGGTGGAGGGACACTGGGGTTGAGAGGGGTGGTCTGGAAGAAACACAAGACGACATGAGGGCATGGGATTGGGAAGGAAGGAGCTGGCTACCCTGTGTTTATTGCAGTGCTTGTCACCTGTGATGAAAAGCGTGGAAGATGAAACGAATGAGACACGTAATTAGTAAACAAAAACATTATCCATACTAAATGGGCCTTTAGAGAAGAAGTTATTCAAAACTGTTTGTTTTTAAGTCCACGGAGGTCAAAAGTGTTATCTAAGAAGGCTTATTGCACTGGTGTGGAAACCAGTGTTCCTTGGTGCTAGAAAGGAAATTTTAGTACTTGTTCAGTAAATTGTCATCATCTGACTGGGAGACTTCCCTTAATTCTCTACTACATATTTATAAAGACTATTTGGCCTCAAGAAAAAATATATCTATGTAAGTATTGCATTTACAGTCTCAAAATTTATTAGTGGAAGAAAATCAAAATAAAATGAAAAACATCAAAAATGAACTGAGTCAGATAACATACTATTCTCAGAAATACTTACCTTGTATAAATTTAGTCTCAGATATGTTAAATGACAACCACTTAGAAATGCATTGCAGAATTCCTTTAATAAAATGTAAAATTCAGAGTTAATAGCTATATATATTTTAATGACACACATTTATTGCTACACATAATTCACTGCATACATTAAGCATTAAATTTCCTGTGGGCAATAATAAATGTGATTTATAAGTCACAAATATGTGTGAAGTCTATTTCTTATTCTCTTGAAGACAGTCCCCCCAAAACATCAAAAATTAGAAAAAAAATTTGAAAAATTGGAGATTTATTTGTTTGTGAAATCATCTTTGTTTTAGTTTATACTACAAAATATATTTAAAAATAAAATTTACATTTACATTCCTATAATTAAAATTTTACCAAAGTGAAAATGTATAATTTTAAGGCTTTCTTCATTTTATTCACTGGAGGTATAATACTAATTTTTTGAGGTTTTGAGTAAATAACTTCCTTCTGTATTTTTTAAATTATTATTTTTTTTTAAGGTTGTACTTTTAATTTTAATTTTATCATCATTTCTTTTTTTTTTCATTTTTTTTTTATTCCATCTTGTAATGGGGGTACAA